>CAWUFW010000362.1:1690000-2290000 GCA_963921515.1 Calotriton arnoldi
TCAACACCCTGGCATTCTAAAGAACTTGCTGACAATAAAGGATCCATTCACAGACAATAAATAAAAAAACAAAGAAAAACAGAACATACTGAAGTCCCTCCGCACAACACTCAGACACAGCTCTTCACATGAACAAAAGCAAAGTACTGTACCAACACCATCAATGAAGCCAACCAGAAGCAGAATGGTGTTCAAGACAATCAAGCCCTGCATGAACTCCCAACCCTACCCACCTATTCCTCAGTTCACAAAAAAAGGCAATGCCAACTACTTCTTCTTCATTGTAAATATTCACAAGACCCAACAGCACATTGATGATACCAAGCCTGCTTCAATTCTTACACTCACTCCTTCCCGTAGGATGTTCCAATGGTCGACCTTCAAAGTCATATCTCTTCCAGATTTCGCTGACATACTCAACTCCCTCAAAGCCACATCTTATGAAGATGATTTCTTACCATTGTCTTTCATCAAAGCTCTCTGTGGAGATGCTCTCTTACTTATATTTACCATTGTCAATGACTTCCTCACTCAAGGCTTCTTCGCAGAAGCTCTCAATGATAGGTCGGGTGCGCTCACTCATAAAGAAGCCTCAGATTGCATGCTATCTCAAAAAGCCTCCTCTCATAATATTCCTGCATGAAAAATTGACCTTGACTTAAAACTCAATTGTTCGATCTCCTTTATAGTTGTCTGAAAGGCCATCTACTAACCTTCCATCTTCTGCATGCATTCTCTCTCTCTCTCTATGGACAGCCTACGGTAAGTTCATGCCCATCTGCAATATCTATTATTGTGTTTCTGCATCTGATAGAAACATCTAGCTGCAGATTCCTTACCTTTGAACTTCCGGGCGTAATGCTGGATACGGAAGATTTTTGATAGCAGTACCCTTGCGTCTATACATCTATATAAGCGCCACCCCAGCACGCTGATGTCAGTTCTTTTCTTTCTGCCCCCTCCCTCGCACAACGAGACTGAGAAGTCTCGGCATTCGAGGCCTCGCTCCGCAGAGCGGGTGCCTGGGTCGGCTCCGCATTTCCAACCCTTTCTGGGGCCGGGAGTGACCCCCGCCCAGCTAAAAGAATTTTATGACACCATTTGCGCCATATTTGGGTAGCCCGACCTTGCCGGCACGCCTTCGGGCCCCGTAGGCTCGGTTGAAGGAGATCCCTTGGGTTCTGTCTCTCTGGCTTCAGCCACGGCCTCCTCCTGCATCTGTTTCTTGATACGAACCAGCGCCGGTCGTACCACTGCGACCTTCCCAGGTGCTGTGTCCGACGCTGAGGCCCTCTGCGTCACCGGTGCCCACCGGCGGCGCCTCTCCCATCATCATCCCGGGTGACACGGAGCCAGTCGGGCGTCCACCGAAGCAGAGACCGGTGTCGACGGAGCCATACGGCTCAATGCTGTTCAACCGGCCCTATTCTGAAGGGTTAGGCATGGAGGATGAGGAATGGGAGGGGCAGCAGGATCCCTTAGAAATCCCACAACCCAATCAAGACCTGGACTGTTTTGAGGACCTGGGTGATGCCAGCGGCCTGGACACTTCTCTAGATTCTGGCATGCTGTCTCCCCTTAACCTGGCTACGGAGGAGGGAGCCTCATTTGCAATGGTTGTGCATAGGGCTGCGGAGGTCTTGGACCTGCAGCTTCCTACAGTGGCAGTCAAGACTATTGTCTTGATGGAGGTCCTGCAGCCTGGTGTCTCCTCCTCGAAACCCTTGCTGCCTTCCAACGAGGCCTTGACAGATGTTTTACTGGGCACCTGGTTCAAGACCAGCACAGGGGCTCCTGTGAATAGAGTCATTGCCCGCCGCCTCCGCCCTGCACTGAGCGACCCAGCTTTCCTCTCTACCCACCGCACTCCCCAGAGCTTGGTGGCCCAAGCTTCTACTTCCCATAGCGCATTCTCTTCCGCACCCCCGGACAGGGAATCCAAACGGCTGGACAGCTTTGGTAAGAAGATATTTTCTTCCATCAGCTTAGCATTGTAGTCGTTAAACACTGCATGCCTCTTGAGCCATTACTCCCACTCGTTATGGGATACGTTTGCGCAAGTGCTGTCCAGAGTCTTGGAGGAGGACTGGGCTCTCCTCTCCCAAGCTATTACGGATGGGAGAGATGCAGCTAAGTTTGCCATTCGATGTGGCTTAAACACAACAGACTTGCTAGGCAGAACGATTTCCTCCACGGTGGCTGAGGACATCTGGCTTTTCAGGGAATGTCCAAGCTAACCTCATGGACATGTCTTTGATGGCTCTCGTCTCTTGGAGACAAGGCAGATGCAGCGCTTGAGGCTTCAAGGACTCGCGGGCTATGGCCAAGTCCCTGGACCTCTCCACTTCATCCTGGTCTGTGCATAGCTGCCAAGGTTTCAGATTGCTATGTGTGACAATTTCAGTGTAATTACGAGTGACATTTCAATGACTATGAGTGACACTTTCTCACGAGCAAAATCAAGATATGAAGACGAGGAAAACATATAAATACCAGAAATTACACCCATTTGAGCAACAAGAAACTCCAGAAGATTTTAAAACTACAGCAAAGCACCAGAAATGCAGAGGCACTGTGGGACCCGACTGTACCAAACAGGATGTGAGAGGCCCTACTGCCTGCAAATGAGCCTCACCTTCTATAACGCCCCCCCCCCCCTTCACCCACAAAAACAGGGTAGATCTCCCATGGGTGGACTTAAGCAGAGCGACGGGTCTCATCCTCCCTCTGCAGGAACTGATCAAGCTGTGCTGAGAAGCCCAAGCACGAACTGTCACAGTGTATCCCCCTCCCGTACCATGTGACACTCAGAGCCACCTTCTGACACAAATGTCACCTCATTAGGAGGGTTTGTGTACTGTGTATTTGTCATTACAGAAGAGAGAGCCTGGCCTTTTCTGTACCTCGGCAGCAGGTGCCACTGCTGCACAGTGGGCTTCATGTGCGCTGCGGTCCTGTGGGGTTGGGTCCGCGGTAGCGAGGTCATGGCTGGTTTCAATTTACCACCATGCGGCGGTGCGAGCAGCACTGGTATGATTTGCCATAGCATAGAGCAGCCTCTCACAAACTTAACTGCAGCCCGAGCTGCGGCGCCTATGACATCAGTCAAAATGTAATGCCGCGCCGAGGGGGGAATCGTAATGTCTCAATGATACATTGTAGCACTAGCAGCATCTAAATCAGCCAATCCCCCAAGCCCAGTGCTGTGAGTAGCGCGCACACCACGGTTTGCAGCCAGCCACTCCAGCTTAGTTTAGACAGTATAGCAGCCCTACGGGCGTTACAGCCGAGGCGCTATCTATGCCTATTATGTGTGACAATGCATTTCAGCGCGGTGATGCGGACCACCATGCTGAAATGCATTAGTCTAACGCCTGATGCGTGGTACTTGGCAGGGCTGCCTGTGTTTGTTTTTTCCCCCTTTCATGGCTATGGAAGGGACTAACAACCATGCCAACCCTACACCAGCCAGAGGACCCTGCAAGTCCAACAACCTATGCTGGGTCGTGGACGCGGTTCAACCCGACCTCGCGGGTCGGGTGGCCAGAAGTCAGGTCAGGCCACAGCCCCCTCTTCCACTGCAAAACCTTCCTAGTCTAATCACTCTGGATCATGGATGTCCAGTTGGTGGCAAGATATGCCATCACCTCCACCACTGGTGAGAGATCACCTAAGACAGGTGGGTGCTGCAAATAGTCCGAAGGGGCTACTTCCTCCCCTTCAAGACTACCCCTCCATCCATGCCTCCAACTTATGATCAACTGACGGAGGATCACCTTGTCTTACTTTGCGAGGAAGTCAAGTCTCTCTTGGCCAAGGGAGCTGTAGATAGGGTTCCAGGCCAGAAATAGGCTGTGGTTGCTATTCCTGCTATTTTCTGGTTCCAAAGAAGGACAGAGGTCTTTGTCCTATCCTAGACCTCAGAGCCCTCAACTACTTCCTCAAAAAGGAGAAGTTCAAGATGCTCACCCTTGCTCAGGTCCTGTCTGCCCTAGACCAGGGAGACTGGATGGTACCGTTGGACTTGCAGGATGCCTATCTCCTCATCCCCATTCTGCCAGCCCATCGTTGCTACCTATGGTTTACGGTGGATCATGAGCCTTTCAGTTTACCTCACCAGTGCCTCTCCGGTGTTCACCAAGGTGATGGCGGTGGTCACAGCCCATCTGAGGATAAGGGTTCCCAGTCTTCCCTATCTGGATGACTGGTTGTTGAGGCGGGCTCGTCCCAAACAATCGTCTCCCACCTTCAGACTACGGCGAACCTCCTGCATTGGCTGGGGTTCACTATCAACGTGCCGAAGTCACACCTGACTCCCTCTCAGACGCTCCCTTTAATCGGAGCAGTACTGGACATGGTGCAGTTTCGGGCTTATCCTCCCGATCGGCGAGTCCAGGATATTCAGGCTATGATACCGATGTTTCAGCCTCTATCCTGAATTCCGGTGAGAATGTCTCTGAGACTGTTGGGCCTCATGGCTTCCTGCATCCTGCTAGTGGACCATGCCAGATGGCACATGCGGGCTCGGCAGTGGGACCTGAAGTTCCAATTGGCACAGCATCGGGGAAATCTCACCGACCTAGTCCAGATATCGGAGGGATCTGCGAACAACCTGCGGTGGTGGCTGACAAACCGCAATTGGGTAAGAGGAAGACCCTTCTCTCTTCCCCACCCAGATCTCACGGTAGTGATGGAAGCGTCCCTTCTGGGATGGGGCAGCCATCTGGGAGAGGGGGGGGATCAGAGGACTCTGGTCACCGGCGGACACCAGGCTCCATATCAACCTATTGGAGCTTCGGGCGATCCGGTTGGCACTGAAAGCCTTTTTACCACCCCTCAAAGAAAGGCTAGTTCAGGTGTTCATGGACAACACTACCGCCATGTGGTACTGCAACAAGCAGGGCAGAGTGGGGTTGTGGACCATCTGTCAAGAGGCCCTGCGTCTCTGGACTTGGCTGGAACAACAAGGCATTTCCCTGGTGGTTCAACATATGGCCAGTTCTCTGAATGACAGAGCACACAAACTCAGCCGTCGTTCCCATGTGGATCACAAGTGGCATCTCCATCCAAAGGTGGTGCAAGGTCTCTTTCAATGGTAGGGAGAGCCTTGGTTAGATCTATTCGCCTCCAAAGGGAACGCGCAATGTCAGCACTATTGCGTGTTGGAGTTTCCAAGGTGGCTCTCGCTTGGCGACCCTTTTCATCGTGAGTGGAGCACAGGCCTCCTGTACACCTTTCGGCCCATACCACTCCTGCCCAGAGTGCTCAAGAACATCAGAAGCGACCGGGACCAAGTCATCCTTGTGGCTTCGGACTGGGCACAGAGAGTCTGGTATCCTGGGCATCTGGAAATGAGCAATCGATCTTCCGGTCAGGCTGCTTCTTCTGGAGGATATTCTGTCACAGCAGATGGGGAGGGTCCTCCACCCAAACCTGTCCACTCTCTGCCTCCTTGCGTGGAGATCGAGCGGTAACAGTTGACAACTTTTGACCTTCCACCCGAAGTCTGTGAGGTTATTCTGGCGGGCAGGCAGCCCTCCACGAAGTCAGTAAATGCCTGCCGATGGCAAAAATGTTGTAAATACTGTACAGAGCGATCTGTTGACCCTTTGACTGTCTCACTAGCAGATGTTCTTTTTTTCATTCTTTCCTTGGCCCAGTAGGGCCCAACTTTGGGCACGCTGAAAGGCTACCTTTTGCCCTGTCTGCTTTCCTTCGGCTACCAGATCAGCTGTCTCTGTTTAAATCTCCTCTTGTACATAGATTTTTGAAGGGGCGTACTCATCTGTTCCCCCCCCTTCTCTTTTTATTATGCCATAATGGGACCTTAATTTGGTCCTTACCTTTTTGATGTGTGTACCATTTGAACCTAAGCACATTTGCCCCCTTCGGCTGCTCACTCTCAAAACAGCCTTTTTAGTAGCCATAACTTCAGCCAGAGGGGTGAGCGAATTGCAGGCTCTGTCATCTCAGCCTCCTTACCTGACCGTCTTTCCAGACAAAGTAGTGCTCCACACTAGGGCATCTTTTCTGCCTAAGGTGGTAACACCTTTCCATCTGGCTCAATCTGTTACTCTGCTTACCTTCTATGCACCTCCACATCCTTCCAAGGAAGAGGAGCGTCTCCGTCTGGATCCAAAAAGATCGTTATTGTTCTACCTTGATCGCACTATAGAGTTCCGGGTGGACGACCAACTCTTCATAGGGTACGTTGGGGCAAAGAAAGGGCGAGCAGTTCAGAAGAGGACCATTTCACACTGGGTCATTCTCTGCATTAAAATTTATTACGCCTTGGAGAAGAAACAGCCTCCTCAAGGCCTTAGGGCCCATTCGACCAGGGCGAAGGAAGCTACCACGGCTCTTCAGCATGGTGTCCGGGTTAGTGACATCTGCCAAGTGGCGGCGTGGGCATCTCTGCACATGTTCGCCAGACACTATTGCCTGGATTCTCAGGTCTGCAGAGAGGGCCTCTTTGGCTACTCTGTCTTGCAAGATTTCTTGGTTTAAAACCTTTCCGCAGTCCCTTCTCTAGGGATGATATTGCTTTGGTATCTGTTCAAAGGTAAGGAATCTGCGGCTAGATGTCTCTATCAGATGGACAAGTTACTTACCTTCGGTAACGCCTTATCTGGTAGAAAAATGATCTAGTTGCAGATTCCTTACCGACCCACCCATCCTCCCTGCACTGCGGACTGGTTTAGTGCCAGGGCTATCTCCTCTTCAGGGCCCTAGGTTTTTTTTAATACACCATGGTCAGTCACTTCATGGCTCCGCGCTGCTGGTGTGGAAAGTCATGAAAAGTACTGACGTCAGCGCGCAGGGGTGGTGCCTATTTAGACAAAGTGGATGTCACGACGATCCTGACGCCTACGACGTCACACGGAGTCAACCGATGCCACCCTTCGCCGCGCAGGGGTACTGCTATCAAAAATCTTCTGGATCCAGCCTGACGCCTGGAAGTTCAAAGGTAAGGAATCTGCGGCTAGATCATGTCTCTACCAGATAAGGCATTACCGAAGGTAAGTAACTTGTCCAAACCTTATTTCATAAATCACAACCATTCCTTCAATGAAACCATATCCCTGCAACTAAACAATACCTAATCTCCTGTCTACCTTTTCATCCTACCAACCATTTGCAAGCTCACACAGTCCCCACTAAAGATCACATCTAACTTATTTTAATTTACTTTACTACAAAGAATTTGGAGTAAATGCATGGAAAGCCTTCCTTGAAATCACAATAACCACTAACCTGGGAATCTGGAGTATGCATGGATTCACTGTAAAGCACTTAACGCCTCGTCAGGGGTAGTAAGCTCTATATGAATGCAATTACAACATAAAACAGTTAGAGCTAAATGAAGTAATGGGCACAGGCCAGCTCTGTTCTTAGAAGCAGACCTGACCATTTAGATATTGAGGCTTCAATTGTCCTGGGACTCTTTTCCACTCCCTATCATGATAAGAAGTAGATGTAGTGCATCCATACCTGTCAAGCTCTTGCCTCAAAATTGCAGATGAAGTAAGAAATTTAAGCGGGTGATCCCAGGGGGTCCATGGGCAATAAACACTTTTTTGGAGGGTGCTATAGGTTTGAAAAGCGGTTGACTCCATTAAAGTCTTTACAGGCGTTTTGTTTGTCAGGCAGGCTAATGGAAGTGCGACTGACATCCAGCAAACATGGGTGAGTTAAGAGGTATGTGCATCCATTATTAGGCTGGCCCAGTGACACACTTGACCTACTACAACTGATGTGTACTATTGAAGCCTACATCTGATCAAGATTTCTTGCTGCAGATTCCTTACCTTCGAATATTCCCCAGGTGTCAGACTGAATCCGTATATTTTTTGGTGAGCAGCACTGCGCATATCACTTCTGGATGCGGACAATGCCACATGAAGTTGAACGACACGAACTACCAGCACGCAGGGGTACTGCTCACCAAAAAATGTCCGGGTCCTGCCTGATGCTTGGGAAATTTTCTAAGGTAAGGAATCTGCGGCTAGATAGTCCCTACCAGATAAGGCGTTACTGACAGTAAGTAATTTGTTAATTAAAGCAAAAAGACCAATGGCAGTGTAAAGGCCATTGGCAACCACAAGGCAACGCCTTTGACTACCAAACGAGTCATAATTGAAATCCATATAATTTGCCAGGCAAGACTGCTTAGTTTAACGTGCCCGAAAGTGTGTTACCTGAAGGGTCATACGTTAGGCACTGAAAAGTCACACGTGATCATGGTGCAGACGTGGAAAATTCTTAATATACAAACTGAAAACTTGGCAAGCGTACGCCGTTCATGCCCACTCATTTCAGCGGCTTCTGTCACTTTTCGAAAAGATGGTACCCAAAGTTCATTAGTCTTTCGTTCATGGCCTACCCAAATCCCACCTCTCCCCTCTCAAATCCATCCTCCATTCAGCAGCTCGCTTCATTTCAGGGTGTAAACGAAGCGACCACATCACTCCTATCCTGTCCTCTCTTCGATGGCTTCCGATCGAGGCAAGATCTATTTACAAAACTGCCTGCATCACACACAAAGCCTTACACACGTCCTCCCCTCGTTACCTGGCGAATAAATTGAAATTGTCCGGTGGCTCTCGCCCTTCTCGCAATGCGGAGAAGCTTCTGCTTGAGCCCCCGTCTTCAAAAGGGAAAGATTGATGGCGCAATCCTTTCAGGCAATGCGGTGAGAATCTGGAACTCGCTTCCCCCATTGCTCCGTGCCACCTCCTCTACCCGGATCTTCAAAGCTGACCTCAAATCTCTTCTCTTCCAAAGACACTTTCAGAACCAATACTTTCATTCTCAGGCCCCTCTAGGAAGTTCGCTCTTCATTGTAAATTTGTACTTTTTCCTGTACATTCCTCACCCTTGCGTGCTGTGTTGGATTTTATGTTTGTGTACCCTTCATTTTAAGTCTCCTGTTTAACTCAGGCCCTCTCTACTCCCTCAAGGAAGTTCTTCCACTATAGGAAATTCTGTACTCCATGCCTATAGAAGGGATGTATGATGTAACAACGCGATCATTTAGATCGCGGTACATTACATCGCTGTTTTTACAACGCAAGTCGTTACCACGACTTGCGCTGTAGGGCGCTGGATTTAGGAATAGTATGATTTACTATTCCAACTCCAGCCTACGTACAGTAGGGAAGGTGTTGGAATGTAAATCACACTCTCCATGATCAAATAGTGGAAACGTTGAATCAAAGAATTCCAGTAAAGAGGCTGAAAAATAGAGATAAGCCATCTGCCCCCTGGTATAAGGAGGACTTGAGGCTTCAGCGTAAGGAATGTAAACTGGCCGAAAGGAAATGGAGGCGGCTATATGCTGAAATAGACAGAAAAAGTTATAAGACGCAACTAAATAAATATAAGGAGGCAATTGCTAGTTCAAAAGCAGATTACTTTGCAGAAACCATCTTGCTAGCACCAAACAAGACCAGAGCTATCTTCAGCATAGCTAAGGGCCTTTCCAAGCCTACGTGTACAGGTAATAAGATCATAGCTACACAAAAGCTATGTGATGATCTAGCAACTTATTTTAATGAAAAGATCAATAAAATTATTAACGGCCTCAGCTTGAAGGATCAGACTGGAGCGGAAGATGACCACAACTTACCCCTGAAGGTGGGGAATGAATTTACTGCCCGGAATATGCAAGATGAGCGTCTAGAGAGAACTAGCCAGCCTACCTTGGAACGCTTCCAAGTACCCCCAGAGGAGGTGTTTTATAATATAGCTATGACAGTCTCCTCCGGGTCTCCACTGGACCCCCTCCCTCAGAGAATATGGAAGGAATATAAGACGGAACTTTTTCCCCGGCTGCATCAGATATGCTGTCAATCAGTAACTATCGGAGAAGTCCCAGACTGTTGGAAACAGGCAATAGTTACCCCACTACTTAAAAAACCAACGCTCGATCCAGCTCAGATGTCCAGCTATAGACCGATTTCATTGCTGCCCTACCCAGTAAAAATTCTCGAACGAATAGTGAGTAAATCTCTGTCTCAATATCTAGAGGAAAACCGGCTACTGGACGAGCTGCAATTCGGATTCCGCCTGAACACGGTACCGAAACAGCCTTGGTAACTATGTTCGATGATTTAAGAATGCGTGCTGACAATGGCCAAGCAGCTGTGCTGGTGCTGCTGGACATGTCAGCGGCATTCGACACGGTTAACCATAGTATTCTGTTGAAGAGACTAGAAAGCATCGGAGTTAAGGGTCAGGCCTTAAGATGGCTTCAGTCTTATCTAACGGATAGATCACAGTTAGTAAGCATTCGACCTTTTACATCTCCGAAGACAGCTATTCAACATGGGGTCCCGCAGGGCTCAGCAATCAGCCCAATTTTATTTAATATATATCTACGCCCACTTATTTCCATCATTAAATCCTTTGGAGTGGATTTGGTCAACTATGCTGATGACACACAGCTCATGTTTTCTCTGGAGGGAGATCAAAAAATATCTATGGACAGATTTCATGAATGTATGACTATCACCTCACACTGGCTTAGACACAACTTCCTCCAATTTAATGGAGAAAAAACTGAAGTCATATACTGCATGACAAGCAAAGTTGGCCGTCCCCTCCCTGGTGACTTCCGGCTCACCCCCACAGATGGCGTGCTAATACCTACCAAAACAGTGCGCAATCTGGGAGTGATGATGGATAATAATCTCCAAGTGGATTCACAAATAAATAAAACAGTGGGTACCTGTCTCTCACTGATAAGAGCCCTTAGAAAGATTCTCCCACTACTACCAGCTTCTGCCAGAATACAGGTAGTGAGGAGCGCTATTTTGAGCAGGTTGGACTACTGCAACTCCTTGTGTCTTGGAGCTCCTAGCTCCTCGATAATGAAGCTGCAGAGGATCCAGACAATTGCAGCAAAGTTGGCCCTAAATTGGCAGCGCAGATCCTCAGCATCTCAGGCTCTACGGGATCTTCACTGGTTACCGATTCAGCAGAGAATATTTTTTAAATCTCTCTGCATAGTTTTTAAGGCAGCAAATGGTCTGGGTCCTAGGCCTCTGCAGAGTAAGTTCACGTGGTATACGCCCACAAGAAACCTTCGTTCGGCCACAGCAAATCTGGTCAATGTCCCTAAATTTAAGAGGGTTAGAACAGGTGGGAGAGCTTTTAGCTCTGCAGCCTCACGATTATGGAATGAACTTCCATCTGACATCAGGAGGAGCAGAGACATAATGCAATTCAGGAAGAAACTAAAGACCTGGTTATTCCCAAGGGAAAGGAACACTTAGATGTAATTCCTGAAATCTCTAGTGCTCCTCCTGATGTCCTTCTCTCCCCTTAGGTCTCTATTATCTATAACTCCCTTTTTCTCTTTCAAATACAGAATGACACATTACATCTATGTACACTTTCAGCGCCAGGATTACCCGTTGGGTGACAGTGCGCTATATAAATGCTGTATACAATACAATACAATTCCTTAGTCTAGAGCGCCCTCCAGTGCAAGTCGTGGTAACGACTTGCGTTGTAAAAGCAGCGATCTAAATGTACTGCGGTGTTTTGGCCGCGTTGTTAAGGTCGTTTCCCCTATAGAAGTGCCTTCCCAGTGTGTTCTGAGTGACTGTCACTTATTGCAGTATTATACCTCTATTTGTATTTTGTATCTTATGTATCATGCACACCTGTCACTTTTTAGGTCTCGCCTGAGCCAGCGCAAGCTGGTCTGGCGAGACATTTAGTGAGTGGGGGCTTTAGAAATGCGACCACAAGTTTTTGCTTGTGGCCTAAGGCTTGCTGTTACGCACGCGCTCAGCAGCCATCTGCCTTTCCTATCTCTTCCTCATTTCCTCGTCATGGCTCATTAACTCTCTCGTCATGGCATATGCAGCTCTGCCTGGCATCTGTCACGACTCTGATGTTTCGATCGTAGCAGCAGCTCACATTACCAACTGACGGCCCTGGACTACAGTCACATGAAAAACAACAGTGTTCTGCTTCCCTGTAAACCTCAGTCAGGTTTTTGAAGTGATGTAGTCTCCCAATTCTCCTCTCTGCCCCATCTCCAGACTGATGTCCCCTCTGGAACCGGACAGAAAAGTCAACTCTTTTCTACAGGCGCATCTGCAAGTTTATTCTTTTATTTTTAGTGTGACTGTGTTCAAAATATTCTGACTTCATGTTTAGCACTGTTGAAAAACATTGAAACCTATATCACCGAAATGCTTGCTTATTTAGTGCATACTTATGTATATATTTATATTTAACATGATTGACTAGTATTCGCTTCCATTGTGTGCGGTGCAGGCGTTTCTCCATACCATTTGTGAGAAAGCACTTCTGTGAAGTACCTGGGCCGAGTGCTCAGCTGAATGCACTTAAGCAGAATTGGGAACTGTGCATTGTAATAAAATGGCTTTAGGACTCTCAGCAGAAATGAAGTAGCCATAATTTCCGAAGCATGATATATATCTTCACTCTCTCTCTCACTCGGCAATACCACAGCATCACTCAGCATCACCACAGCATCACTCAGCGTAACCACAGCATCAATCAGAGCCAGCACAGCATCACTCAGCATCACTCAGCACCACCACAGCATCACTCAGCACCAGCACAACATCACTCAACGCCATCACAGCATCACTCAACGCCATCACAGCATCACTCAGCGCAACCACAGCATTACTCAGCACAACCACAGCATCACATTTAGCGCCACAACAGCATCACTCAGCGCAACCACAGCATTACTCAGCAGCACCACAACATCACTCCGCGCCACCACAACATCACTCCGCGCCACCACAGCATCACTCAGCACCACCACAGCATCGCTCCGCACCACCACAGCATTGCTCAGCACCACCACAGCATCACTTAGCGCCACAACAGCATCACTCAGTGCCACCACAGCATCACTCAGCGCCACCACAGCATCACTCAGCGTCACCACAGCATCACTCAGCGCCACCACACCACCACTCAGGGCCACCACACCACCACTCAGGGCCACCACACCACCACTCAGGGCCACCACACCACCACTCAGGGCCACCACACCACCACTCAGGGCCACCACACCACCACTCACCGCCGCCACAGCATCACTCACCGCCACCACAGCATCACTCACCGCCACCACAGCATCACTCACCGCCACCACAGCATCACTCAGCGCCACCACAGCATCACTCAGCGCCACCACAGCATCACTCAGCGCCACCACAGCATCACTCAGGGCCACCACAGCATCACTCAGCACCACCACAGCATCACTCAACGCCACCACAGCATCACTCAGGGCCACCACAGCATCACTCAGCGCCACCACAGCATCACTCAGCGCCACAACAATATCACTCGGCACCACCACAGCATCACTCAGCATCACCACAGCATCACTCAGCACCACCACAGCATCACTCAGCACCACCACAGCATCACTCAGCACCACCACAGCATCACTCAGCACCACCACAGCATCACTCACCGCCACCACAGCATCACTCACCGCCACCACAGCATCACTCACCGCCACCACAGCATCACTCAGCGCCACCACAGCATCACTCAGCGCCACCACAGCATCACTCAGGGCCACCACACCATCACTCAGGGCCACCACACCATCACTCAGCGCCACCACAGCATCACTCAACGCCACGACAGCATCACTCAGGGCCACCACAGCATCACTCAGCGCCACAACAATATCACTCAGCACCACCACAATATCACTCGGCACCACCACAGCATCACTCGGCACCACCACAGCATCACTCAGCATCACTCAGCACCACCACAGCATCACTCAGCACCACCACAGCATCACTCAGCGCCACCACAGCATCACTCAGCGCCACCACAGCATCACTCAGCGCCACCACAGCATCACTCAGCGCCACCACAGCATCACTCAGCACCACCACAGCATCACTCAGCACCACCACAGCATCACTCGGCACCACCACAGCATCACTCGGCCCCACCACATCATCACTCAGGGCCACCACAGCATCACTCAGCGCCACAGCATCACTGCACCACCACAGCATCACTCAGCCCCACCACAGCATTACTCGGCACCACCACAGCATCACTCGGCGCCACAACAATCTCACTCGGCACCACCACAGCATCACTCGGCACCACCACAGCATCACTCTGCACCACCACAGCATCACTCAGCGCCACCACAGCATCACTCAGCGCCACCACAGCATCACTTAGCGCCACCACAGCATCACTCAGCGCCACCACAGCATCACTCAGCGCCACCACAGCATCACTCAGCGCCACAACAGCATCACTCTGCACCACCACAGCATCACTCGGCACCACCACAGCATCACTCGGCACCACCACAGCATCACTCAGGGCCACCACAGCATCACTCAGGGCAATCACAGCATCACTCAGCGCCACAGCAATATCACTCAGCACCACGACAGCATCACTCAGCGCCACCACAGCATCACTCAGCGTCACCACAGCATCACTCAGCGTCACCACAGCATCACTCAGCGTCACCACAGCATCACTCAGCGTCACCACAGCATCACTCAGCATCACCACAGCATCACTCAGGGCCACCACAGCATCACTCATGGCCACCACAGCATCACTCAGGGTCACCACAGCATCACTCAGCACCACCACAGCATCACTCGGCACCACCACAGCATCACTCGGCACCACCACAACATCACTCGGCACCACCACAGCATCACTCGGCACCACCACAGCATCACTCGGCACCACAACAGCATCACTCGGCACCACCACAGCATCACTCTGCACCACCACAGCATCACTCGGCGCCACCACAGCATCACTCGGCGCCACCACAGCATCACTCGGCGCCACCACAGCATCACTCGGCACCACCACAGCATCACTCTGCACCACCACAGCATCACTCTGCACCACCAAAGCATCACTCTGCACCACCAAAGCATCACTCTGCACCACCACAGCATCACTCTGCACCACCACAGCATCACTCAGCGCCACAATATCACTCAGCGCCACCACAGCATCACTCAGCGCCACCACAGCATCACTCAGCGCCACCACAGCATCACTCAGCGCCACCACAGCATCACTCAGCGCCACCACAGCATCACTGAGCGCAAAGACAATATCACTCAGCACCACTACAGCATCACTCAGCACCACAGCAGTATCACTCAGCATCGCCTTTGCACTAGTACACCACCACATCATCACTCAGCAAGACCTGAGTATCATTCAGCATCACCTCAGCATCGTCTCCGCACCAGTCACCACCACCACTACCACCTCAGCATCACTCAGCACCACCTCAGCCTGCTCTCGGAATCTGGCATCTGTTAATTCTCCCCTAGCGTCTGGCCGCTGCTAGTGTTATAATACAGGTACTAGTTCCCAACCTTCACCCTCCGATTGTTTATGCCCCTCAAAAAAAAAGCTTTAACAAACAACCATTGGAATAGGCAGAAACAAGTTGCCAGCATTGCAAGAACAAAAGAAAACTGAGGAAATTTTTTATTGTAAATACTTTTTTTAATATGGTCGTTCAGTTTTACATAATGCCTTCTTGGTCATATATAAAGTAACCAAAATGCTTCTGACACTTTTTTAGGTCTCGCGCCTAGCGTTGCAGTGCGCAGCACTGCTCGCGCAGCGCGAGACCTTTAGAAAGGGCTTCTGAAAACGACCCACACGCTCGTGCGTGTGGTTTTGTTTTCAGAAGCCCTCATTGGCTGTAGCGTGCGTTTTTTTTAAAAAAACGGCATGCGATTGGGCAAAGGCGGGCGCATGTCCCGCCTTCGCTCCTCCCATTCCCGACGGTGGCCAGAACGCGCAGCAGCGCGCGTTCGCCTCACTGCAGCTGCCGCGCTCCCTGGCCCCCGCTCCTCTGTGGTGCGCGCGCACCACTGGTTGATTTAGACAGTTTCATTCGGGATAGAGACTGCAACATTTCTGGGCTGTTTTTTTTTTAGTTTGATGTTATCTGATGTACTGTGTCCCAATACCGTCTTATCCTTCAATATGTTTTGCCAGTTGTCCTTAATATTTCTCATTTACCGTGTAAAGATTACATTAGCTGATGGCTTTCACAGAAACTGCTTCTCGAATGAACAGCCTTACTTTGTGCCCAAGACTTTCTCGTTTGAGATAATCTCGCCGAATAGTGATGTCCTCCCGTCCGCAGACGGCTTTACAGCTCTCGGTTTCATTTCTCAATGTCAGGGCGCCGAGAGCATCTTGCAGCAAGCACGCCGCGTTATTGCTCTGCCGGTTGTCCGAGATCTCTATCTCATAGCTGCCAAGGTTTCAGATCGCTATGTGTGACATTTTTATAATTTTAGTGAAATTATGAGTGACATTTCAACGACTATGAGTGACACTTTCTTTGCAAGGAAAACCAAGCAATGAAAACGCGGGAAACATAAATATCAGAAACTACACCCATTTGAGCAACGTGACTGTGACACCAAAAGCAATTTTATATAGCATAGCAAGTCAGTGCAACAGTAGGAGAGCAGGACGTACACCATAGCAAACACGGTTTCAGGGTGTCCTCATAGCTATGTACGTGTTTTGCATGTCAGATTCCGTCCATTTAAGCTTACTGCAGGGGGGTTTTTTTCTTCAGAAAAATCCGCAGTCCAGTCCAGCCCTAGCTCGCAGTCCTAAGCCCACAAACAGACAAAACACTGACCTGCCACCTCAAGATCGGAAAGCACTGGTGGCAGAACAGCAACGAAAGAGATAGCTGCAACCTCATCTCAGGGGGCAAATCGCCATGGTCTCAGCTCTACCCTTCGTGCGCTGACAAAAAGCTTGAGGCCAGTGTAGGCTTCATTGAAGCTCCGGGCAGCCTACCCGTCCAGCGCCAAGTTAGCTATAGATTCTCTCATTGTGGCCGGTCCAGACACAACCCCTTCCACCCTCCAGGGCACAGGCTTCCTCGCTGTGCAGTTCTGGGGTCAGGAGGAGCGATCTGCTGCTCTCGGTGCTTGAATGTCTGCTGCAATTGTGTAGTGCGCATTCACTTTACAGCTGCAAACTCTGTCCTGCACCGGGTAACTTAACTGTGCTCTGGCCTGTGTCACCCGAGATTCACTGTGGGTGGGCGGGATCAGCTGGCACCACCACTGCTCGCCGATACTATGCCGAAGTGGCCCTTTCTGCCTGGGAGTCCCGGTCAGGACCGAAATGAAAGGCCGCCGGGCACGAGTCCCAGTCGGGATCGAACTGGTGGCACACGGGGCACCGGACACTGAGACAGGGCATGAGCAGAGCTGTAACAGGCTCTCGGCACGTATGCTCATGACGCTTTAAAAGTAAAAAAAATAAAATAGGGTTTACCTTACCTGTGAGTAGACTGGCAGAGTGAGCCACGGTACTGCAGACAAGCTTATGAGAGGCTGCAGGCCCCAAACTCGACTCTGGCAGCTACGGCCCGGACAAACTCATTAAGCGTGGCTGCTTGCAAGCACTGGCTGTTAACTCTCTCTCCAGGACTGCAGCGGCAGCAGGTTCAACTCTCTGGTCCAGACTCCACTGACCACAGCACCTTGATGAGTCGAGGCTGCAGCACGCACCATACAGGCCGGCAGTGCGAGCAGCGGTGCGCTCCACGCCAGTGTTAATCGGCAGAGAGTGTGGGCTGGAAGACAGCCTGGCGCCGCGGGCAGCCCGGAAATTAATTAATTAATGCAGCCAGGCTGGCAGGCGGCTGAGGCCGCAAATGTAACATTGTAGCACTGCAGCCAGCACTCTCAGTGACTCACTCAACCAGAGCTGAGGAGAGCACAATAATTTAACTGTTTATGAGCCACACTGCCAGAGCTGCTGGCGGCAAGTCAGGAGCAGCAGAGCAGCAGAGCCGGCGCGCTAGCACCAGCGCGGTAGCCAGTTTCAGTGGCATTAAAAATGCGTGACAAAGCATTTCAGTGCGGTGATGCGGAACACCACACTGAAATGCGTTAGTGTCACACGTGATGCGTGATACTTGGCAGGACTGCTATCTCAGCACAGAAGTGCTCGATTGATTACCGGTTCAGAAGAGTGTGCGGATGTTTCTGAGAAGCCAGAAAGATCAAACACAGGCAGAGCACTCGAAGCTCTTATTGCCGTCCCATTAAGACATGCGGTGATCATGTTTTCAGACAATTAGAACCTATTGAGTCAGGACAAGAGGGCGAAGTTGAAGTGGCTGTGAAGATAGATTGTGCGACGTCGCTTTCCTCCACTTGATATTCATAGATTGTCAAAATACCTTCCCTTAATCCGCTTCTTATTGCGATACGTTCCATATTTGAGTCAGTTGGCATTCTCTGTCTTTCGGAGCATTCTTCTGTCTCAAACCCCTACTTGCGGCGCTCATATTATTCATCTAGTTTATTTACATCATGATTTGGAATCAAAATGGAGTGCAGCAAATGCGTTGTATTAGTTCTTCCAAACAGTACATTTTAGTTCAGTGACATGGCCTCAGCAAAGCCCCAGGGAGAGCTGAATTGATAACACACTCCCTTTGAGCCAATGACTTCACATGGAGTAACAAATCATGATATTTCACCCTGATGACATCAGAGGAAATTATTCTTTGACTGACCCTAAGTTATTATTAAACAAACTTGAATAACCGTAAAAAAAATAAAACATCAGAAACCCAAGAGCAGGACACCATCTTGTTTATTCACCGTTTGAGGATAGGCCATGGCGTCATGTCGAGAACTGTTTAAGAGGAACTTCTGCCCCCCCCAACACTACCCTCCCCCAAAAGTTTGCAGATGCTGCCGCCAATGTCCTGTGGTATTTCTACACCCTTTGTTGGACAGATCTGGTACCTTAATTTTCAGCATCTAATAAATAGGACTATGCTAGAAGCAGTAAGTATATATCACCTATGCTGTTTGATACAATGAACAAATAGGTTTGGGAACTGACAGTGATCTAAATTTTACACATGCATGGTCACACCACACATGAATTCTATTGTAATCTGTAAACAGCCTGTTCCTGAACCAGTCATTTTTAGGTTGAGCCTAGAGTCAGCGCGCATGCGCTGCTCTGCGAGACTTGTTGTGGTGGAGTATGGATTAGAGGCCCCGCCCACTCTCCGCCCATATTTGTCATTGGCTTGTGTCATTGTCCTTCGTAAATGCTGGCTTCTGATTCGTTAACAGGCTTGCTGGTCCCTCCTTAGTACTGCCAAGTCTTCAATTGTAACCTGCTGTGGCAACCAGCCCTTTTCACTTCGGTTGCTTTATTTAGTCAGTAAGCACTATTTTCTTTATTGAGTTTCTCTTACTGCAGACAGGATGTGCTTGAATGTAAGCAAAGCACTTCGTGCCTGCAGTAAGGAGCCAGGACAATGGTGGCCGCTATAGAAGCCCCTCCGTTATGCCCCAACCCCCTTCCACCCTCTGTTGTTCATGTTGCCCCCCCCCGACTCCCCATCCCTTCCTCCTGGTTACCTGTCGACCCGCCCTCCCCCGTAATAAACAAAGAAAGTGCTATGGCGCGGCCAGTACTTACCGCGTCACAACGCTTTTTAAAAAAAAAACATCAGCTCTACTCCACAGCACTGTCAGGAATGTTATCAGCTCGGGAAAGGAGCATTGAGTTTGCATCCCAGAGCTGCACTCCTGTTATTTAGTGGGTGTTTAATAATGCTCTGCTCTCAGAAACGTGCACACTCTGAGCAGTTCAAAAATTATCGGATGTTTATCTATCCATTACAAAAACATAATTCTAGTGTGTGTTACTATGAAAATATTTCGAAAATGCATGCGGCACATCTACACCGACATTATGCAAGCCATGCAATGTCTCATTTACGGCTCTATACATGGGCTGATAATGTTTTCGTAGATGCTTTCAGCCTATTCGCAGCCTTGACACAGCTGCTGAACTTTACCCCAATGAACGCGAGGCAATACTAGTGACGTAGACGTTGTCATCTGGTGTCCTCTTCTAAACGGTGTCTACAGAGCATGACGTCTCTATAAAAGTACATCGCCCTATATTTTCCCCATCAGAAAATATTTAATGAAGAATGAAAGCGAGGAAAAAGCTGGAGACCATGTATTATCTGGGAGCAGGGATCAGACAGGAAATAAGCCGACTGGAAGGGTTTGTGCGTTTATTGACTATTACAACTTAGAGCATCATTTTATAAATATGCAGAGTCTTAATACAAAAGTAATGTTTGTGTTTGCACACCCAACCGAAACTTAAAGCTTTAAGCTGCAGCACACTTTGCAAGCATAGCAAACCAGAAGGAGGACTAAAACAAAAACCCTCGCACCTGAGTAAACATTAAATATGAGGTGAAATTATTGAACTGGGCACCAATCTTGAATAGATACAGTGTTGATGCCTTTTGCAATGATGAAATGTTCAAAGAAAATGTTATTATCGAATGGAGGTAAAATAGACTGCCATTAGTATTAGCAGTATCCTTTTTGAAAACTGGAAATTCTTTAATTATTGTCTTCCCATGATTTTGTTTGTAATTTTGTTTGTTCGTTTTTTGTGTTGTATTTGAAGCGCAGGCACATCTGAGAGAGCCACTGCCGATTTTAACTACTATTAGAACAAGGATTGACAAAGACAATAGGATTAGCCTATGTGAGCTTTTTGGGCTTTCTCAATGTTCTTTTAGTCCTGTTGTACAGCAGTGCGGCTGCTGTGCAGCATGGATGACATTCAGAAAAAAAGCACTATGCCGCCAGCGTTGACCACTTAATAGCACTTTTTAAAATGTACTTTCAACCATTCTGCACAGTAGCCACACTGTTGTACATGTGTAAAATTAAATTGACAAAGCAAAATAGCTGTATTATTTGACTTTGTCAATGTTTTTAAACTATGTTGTTTCAGCGCTTGCACCCTGCTGCACCTAGAAGCTAGCCAGCACGCTACAGGAGTTCTGCATTTTGCTTACCTGCTAAGTAGCTCCCTAGCCTCACCACCGACTAGGACAGAGGTGGTGGCCAAAGTCGAAGCAGATGCCCTTTGAATTTTGAATTACTCCCTCCAACCTCCCTCCACCGTCCCGCCATGTCAGACCTGGCCAGTGTGCACATTACCAGTGATAGGCCTCAACAGTGCAGCATATGCTCTTTTTGGTAAACCAAAGCAGTAAATGATTGATTGTCGGTAGAGCATGTTTTATTGAATTTTTAATTTTTTTTAATCCAATGTATAGAAGGTTATGGCTAAAAATGTTAACTATAACTCGATCACTCAATTAGCAACGTCCCCATAGATAGAAAATACTTTTATCTTGGATCCTGATTTTATGGAATTTACCTTTATTAGGACATTTTCACCTCAATTTGTATATTTATTTTTCACTCTTGCTATTATTTCATGTGCAGTTCATTCTGTAGAAAAGTCTCAGCTAGTTTCTTTCAACACTTCTTTTTTTATATGTTCAAGGATGATGAATAGATGGAATCATGCAATTGCATGATCGATCCAGAGAAAATAAATAGGTTTTGTATTTAACTTTTTTATTAAATGACTTAAGAATTACTCAATACCACTTATAGTGCCTCTTCAGCGCGCTCTGAAAACAGAGAAGCAATAAAACGTGATAGATAGGGGGCGGATAGGCGGAGAAGAGAAAAAGAAGGGTACAGCTGTAGACAGAGTAGATGCGGTAATTACCAGTAACATCCAGTCCTAAAAAGTGTATTTGTCAGACTTTTCAGGAAGGAATCCTAATTCTCTAACTGCAGGGTAGTAAAAGTTCCATAGAAGGGTGCCTTGGTAGCTGAATGTTCTTTCTCCCTATCTAACCTTTTTATGGACTGGTTGCTGAGTTTTGCATATCGCTGATGTCCCATAGGCAATGTTCCCTGAATCCCAGTGCAGTAGTAAACACAACAATGGCAGCTCCGTACCCAGTAAAATAAGCAGCAGCACACGTTTGTCATTTGAGAAAATTACGTGGCAGGAATATGTATACAAGGTCATGGGTTAACTTACAAGTGACTCAAAGGGCAGCCAATGACGAAGAATTGGCCTAAGTTGACTGCACCAAAGAACAGCCAGCGATGAAGAAATGGCCTAAGCTGGCTGCCCTCCTGATTAATCAGCCAGCATCAGGGTTACATTGTGACAGCTCAACTGATGCAGCAAATGCAACAGGCTTACAAAGGCCTTCCCTGCAACTGGAGTGCAGTGGAACGTAGCTCCCACCTAGGTGGAGCAATCACAGGCTGTTCAGGCTTGCAACTGTCCTAGAGACATGACCGTTCCCCGCCTTTGAGGTACTGTTACCTTTTTGATTTATTTAGCAGTAAAGCTGTTGAATCTCCGTATAGCACTGCCACGCTTCAGGGTGCAGCTGCTCCCACCACTGGAGCCACCCCATTACCTGTCACTTATGACCACCTCCTAGTTGCAGAGCATTAGTTTTAGCGTCTATTTAGGTATCGCCTAGGCAGCGCTTGCGCTGTCTTTGTGAGACATGCTGTATTTAGGATATGGGCTTAAAAGCTACTCCCATTTTCAGGGACTGCCCCTGTTACATGTGTTGTTACTCAGAGCTTGTGAGCACTATTTCTTTCTTTAACCTGGACCACTGGAGACCAGTGCTTGGGGTTTACAGAGCTCTGTTGTAAACAGGGCTGTAACTCTTGCTCTTATCTTGCCACATTTGCTGTGATTTCAAAGACCGAGGTCTGTTTTGGCTGCAGCTGCCTCCTCCTCCCTTCTGCCTTCCTATGGCTGCTGCAGCCTCTGCCGGTTTTCTTTTGTGATTCCATGAGTGCGCATTTTTCTAGCTCTGTCTCACCTCCCCCAGATTGGAAATGCAAGATGTTTGTGAAGCAAGCCTCGTGGTAGGTCAGCTAAAATACACTGACACATATGGAGGAAATTGCCCCGTGCTAAGGTTTGCTACCAGTAGACTAATTGTTCAAAACAGCACAGAAATGTTCCACTAAACATGAAATTGTGTATGGAATGAGGCCTGGGGGCATGTCTTTTCTTTACCCCATTTCTCACTGTGCCGTCTGAAATCTCACGCAAAGTGTTCTAAAGAGGTGCCCTAACTTCTGCCCCTGTCATCTTCATTCTTCTTTTCCAGCCTCGCACAAGGAATGTTATAAAATGCAGAAATGCAGAGTCGGCTTTCATCGATAATAAAAGGAGTTTTGAATTCATATGTTTACTCACAACATGCTTGTTGCACTTTAGATGTTATAGTACTTTATCCTGCTTTTTGTGTAGCTGCTTCGTAATTAAACTGTATATGATTTTGCTTGCCAAGAAGGGCAGTCACCTCACAAGCAAATAATGTCTTTTTAGTTTTTTTTTTTTAACGAAATGCCCGCTGTCGTGTTTTTTAATGGATTCCTTCAGTGCCGCAGCAAGTACACAAGCTAAAACAAGCATTTGCAATACAATAGGTCTCGCATTTGCGAGAGTTTAAGCTATTGGCATTGTAAATGACAGTGCCTTTTATTTATGTTTTAAAAATCAACACATACAGAAAATGCATTGTCATTTACAATGCCAATAGCTCAAACTCTCGTAAATGCGAGACCTATTGCATTGCAAATGCTTGTTATTATAACTTTTCAGCATGCTGCACAGCAGCTACACTTCTCTACAGCACAGCTTGAAGACATTGGCAAAGTCAATAGCTCTGCCTAAACACTTATAACGCCCCAAAGGCGAGACCTATTGGCTATGCCAATGCTTGTTCCTCTTGTAACGTATACCTCTTTTTGTATCTTGTTTGTTTTTATTCGCACAATTGTCACTTTTTCCTCATGTAATGTAACGCTTGCTTTTGTATTATGCTCACTTGTAACCTTCTCCTCATGCAATGTTACTGTTCTTGTTGTGAAGCGCTCTGACACCTTCGGGTAAAGTCCGCGCTATATAAAAACGCATAAATAAATGTCCAAATGGGCGGCGTAGTCTCTCTTCTCTGTTCATGAAGACGTTGTAGTGTTTATTGGTCTTTCTTCCAGAACAGATGAGCGAGTTGCCAGTGATGCAGAGCGTCGCTCTACTTCCTTCCGGTTCTCCCAAGATGGCGCAGACGGTGAATATTAGCGAGCTGTCCCTGCAACAGCTGGAAGGTTTGAAGAACCAGCTGGACCAGGTGTGCCTGCGAGGTTTTTGTGTTGAGAATGTTGAGGGTTTCTGGGTAGAAATGTGAGGGACGGCGGAGAGGTGAATCTGGGTCTCGGTATAATGTGTAGAGAGGTTTAGTATTACGGAGGTTGAAGGGAAAGACATGCGAGGTTGAAAGATGCGGGGGTGCGACAGGAATCGTGCTGGGGCAAAGATAGGTGTGAGAGCAGGGGTACGGGGTGCTTGATAGCTACGTGGGGGCATGTTGCAGACATTATTCAGCGTACACGACTGCCCGTGTTACCAGGTTCTACGTATTGAAGAGATAGACTTTCCTTTCTCAGACACTTTTGGGGGTTTTGATCTACTTCGTTTATTCGAAGAAAAACAAAACCCAGCCACTGTGAACGTCTATTTGATCCCTGGAAGCTTCTGGTGTCTCTAGACCAGTGGTCTTAAAACTTTTTGATGCCGAGACCCCGCCCCCCCCCGGCAACTTTTTTTTAGGTGTAAGGAGTGGACCCCCTCCTGACAAAAATATCTAGAACCTGGTACTGCTTATGATTGATAACTATAAATGTTCTCCAGAGAAAGTCAATCTGCGGTTGTACCTCATTAGTACCAGTTTAACACCCAAATATCGCAATAAACAAGAAAAATGTGACCAGTGCAGCTTTACAAAGGGCTTTGTACTGGGTGGCAACACCTGTCGCTGCTTTTTAGTAACTTTAGAACCTTGTGAGTAAAAAAAATGTTGTTGTTAAAATCAGCAGATTGAGGCAGATGATGGATTGTGTGGCAAATCTATAATTATGCTAAAATCGCTGTGGCTGCACAATCACTTAATTCCAGTGGTCATTGGACAATAGTTGTAATGCACGTGTTGCAACTTTATTGCACGGCATCCGAGGAAAACCATACTATATTTCATGGGATGCTGACAGCTCGGCATTTACATCTGCATGTAACTGGAGGTAGCTGAACATCATAATTAAACCATACCATTTACAACCATTAATGATGAACTGTAATGTCATAGTAGTATGCTTTAATCCCAGGGTAGGAAGTGGTCCCTTAATCTTTCTTCATACTGTTTTTCTAAAAAGGTTTTTATTTTTAACATTATGAAAACAAATGCTTCTATTTGAGCAAAAACGGACTCCTGGTTATATTAGTTTGCTGCTGTTTTTGACTTCAGTCATGTTTTGGGGGGCTGAGGGGCCTTGAGAGTCTGACCATGGGGGCTGGGTCAAAGGTGTGGCTAAAAACAAAATGTTCTATACTTTTTAAGGTCTTTCGCCGTCAGGTAGCTACATATTAAAAAAAAAAACGGGCAGCTTCAATGAATAATAAATACATTTTTAAAAAGTTGTTACTCAGTGGGAAGTGCACTATAGTACATTATGAAACCTCTATTAGTTAATGCATCGCAAAGGTCTGAGTGTAACCAGAGAGCCGCAGAATTAAATCTTGGTGACTTGTACGTTTTTAGTGCTAAGAGGTGACAGCCTGTAACAGCACTGTGAATATGTAAGTCTTTATTTTATACTTGCATTACACACAGTATAAGATAGACCGCTACAAAATGCGCAAAATGTTTTACGATAAAATTGTTCTTCCAAAATATAGGGGCTTATTGACAAGTTACTCTTTATGATGCTCTGGTTGCGCAGAATGCAGACCCAAATCTACGAGGCCACGCAAAGTCACTTTGCGTGGCTTTTCATGGCCTCCTAGATATGGTGTAAGGCAGGGCAAGCCAATGCGTTGCCTTACACTACGTCGGGGGTGGGGGGTGTTCCATGGGTGTTGCGTTGGGTCTTCCCACGCAACACCCAAAGGTTTTGACACATTCCCAGATTTATAAGGATCTGTAAACCTGAAGATGCGTCAAAACTGTATGCTGCCCCAGGGGATGCGTAACAAGGAGAAATATCTTTATTTCTCAATTTTTTCCTCTTTCTGTGTGCTGCATAGAAGGAGGAAAAAGCCCCCATGAATTGTTTTTGTGCAGGAAGGTGTGCTGCCTTGCACAAAAACAATCATGCCAACAATGCAGACACCTGTGTTGGCGCTAGGCACCAAATTGTGCACTGGCAGAAAGGACAGGAATGTATTGTATCTTATAAATACAGTCCATTCCTGCCCTTTTGAATGGGCGTAGGGCAACGCAGCAAAAATACTTGCAGCACTGCCCTACCCCATTTCATTGTAAATGAGACCCATAGATTTTAATAATACCCAGACCCTATGTAATGCAAATTTTTTTTTTATTACATAACTGTCCCTTCAACACTTTCTCAGGGATAGTAAGCGCTATGTAAATACAATAACAATTAAAAGCAAGCACTTCCCAGCTCAGTTAACTCTGTGCATTACCACTTAGAAAGCTTCAAGTGATTCGGTCAATTAAAGCCAGTACCAAGCATCCTTTACATTTGCAGATTAACTCATGAACATTTGCATTTCTTTCAGGCCAGCAGCACACTGGCAGAAAGGCATGTTTAGCTGTCTGCCTGGCTTCGATTTCACAGCACAGGAGAGTCCCTAAATAACTCCAGCCGAAGCATTCTTAACTTCTTAACTACCGGAATTAATCGTCGGGACGTTGTCTTTTTGCAAAATAAAGACTGCGGCCCTCTTCTCATGACTCCATACCCCCCCCCCCCGGGGTTGCGCCCCACAGTTGGAAAGACATCTGCTCTAGACGTAAGACAGAGGAAAGGTTAAACCTGACCAATATGTTAGAGGCCCGCAGCAACTTGCTTCTGATATATGTAACGTCCCTATTTCTGGTGAGAGTCTCATACGTCAATATTTTGGTACTAACCTGCATATCAACAAGAGCATTAATTATTTGTGTGCATACCAGTGTCGGGACACGTGCGACAATTCTTGAGTATCGAGTACTATAACATTTCAACTTTATACTCTGAGGTCCATACAGCTGTGAATGAAGACTTGCAATCAACAGTATTCTGGTGATTTTTATAATTTGAATGCTTAATGCATCGTGTTTCCAAATGGGTCCTGCAAAAAGGCTACAGAAAAAGAAATTGTATTTAAACAGGCGGCAAAAACACCAT
The DNA here is from genome assembly GCA_963921515.1 of Calotriton arnoldi. NCBI lineage: Eukaryota > Metazoa > Chordata > Amphibia > Caudata > Salamandridae > Calotriton > Calotriton arnoldi. The sequence continues at coordinate 1,717,171 of CAWUFW010000362.1, forward strand.
GATCACAACAGCCTTGTTCAACTCAACATGTACTGTTTGCGGGGTGTAATGAAGGCCACACGTTTCTCTTACTTGCATAGGCCCCCCTTGTTCATTGTCTCACCACTCTGAGGTTCTTCTACACTATCTGTAATTCACCAGGTTTGTCTCATCCTGGCGATGACCTTCTGTGAGTAACCTCTTAATACTTCTCAGCAGTCTTGTGGATCTGTTTTTATACCGCTCAGCTTCCTATCCAGCCGTATCCCGATTTGCAGAAACCATCTTAGGATGCAGAATACCCTAGGACAGCGTTTCCCAAACTGTGGGTAGGGACCCACTGGTTAGCGTTAGTCCCAAGCTGATTTTTGGTGGGTCCGAAAATAAGATTCTTTTTATCTGCCTCTCTTGTCACCATGCATTTAAGAATAAACAGGCTGACAGAAGAAATGTTGCAAAAAATGAAACAGATTTGCTGAGTAACCAAGAGTGACTCAGCGAGCCTGCCTTTGATGCCTCTGGAAAGTCAGGGAAGGGATTAGCAGAACGGAGCTGCTTTTACCCACAACAGCAAAAATCAACCTTCACATAAACTTGTAAATACACAAAACATTGTGAGCCAGCTCTAATCACTGTGCCACTCGCAGACCCCGCAAATGTGGAAATTAATTTTCTGCTGACTGCAGGGAGCATGAGTCATCCACAGCACTGTCAGGGAAGCCATAAACAGCAGCTAACATAAACACTGTTCGAAACACATTCAAGAGTAAGAGGACAGGATGTAACAATACCGTCTCACCTCGCATACAGGCGGCTTCCTCACCATCGCAGTAGACAATGCGCCTGCATCACGAGTCAACAGTAACTCAAGCCCTGCAGAGATTCCTGGACCAAGAGGCTCCCTCCTAGGCTTGCCACAGTTGGTTTCCCTTCAGAAATGGAGCGTGTGAGATGGACTGATCTGGACCCTGAACAAGCCTTCGAGGAAGTGTGAGTGCAACGAGGCTGGTGTATTAATTGACCACTTCACTAGTCAGTCTCCTGCCCCTCCGCCCTCACTTAAGCCACAATTTGTGACATGTTTGCTATTTTAAGGCTTTTAACACCAGCGCTTTTGTATATTTAATTCCATACATATACTGAAAACAGCAAAACCGCAAGTACTAAAATGCAGAGTACAGGGCATATGAGCCCTAAACAAAAAATAAGCATTTGCAATGCAATAGGTCTTGCATTACTGAAAGTTTGAGCTATTGGCGTTGCATAATTATTTGCAACGTCAATAGCTCAAACTTTAAGTAATGCGAGACCTATTGCATTGCAAATGCTTGTTTTATTTGTAAAAACACTAATGTTTTTCTTCATTATTAAAATAGGAAGGACTTTCCTCCCTTGCAAGAGTTGGTTTTAGACTGGCCACAATTAGTACTAATATTATGGTTACCAAATCCAAAGAGCTAAATCTTTGCAATCGACTTGTATATTCGTTTGTAAACTCATCCAGCATCTGATTTTTGCAAATAATATTTTCACATTTAAAACATTGATTATTTTTGTTGAAAATACTTAATAATTTGCCACCCCAAACTTGTATATTTGTCTCATCTGATATCCTAGCGTTTCAAGGGATTTAATTACCTTAAAGATCTTCGAGTTCATCTCTTAATTGCCTGTCTTCTACAATTAATTTGTTACAATAATTCTGCTTGGCTAATGCACTTCTTTTTTGTAGACACAATGATGGTGGTTGCGTGCTAATTTGTCAGTATTTGTCCGGATTCTTGCGACTTAATCTACTTTATTGACAACCCTTTTTCTTCCGATTGAGGAGTTACTCAGTAAACCAACCATTAATCTTTCTACTAGAACTACTAAATGTTCTTTTGGTTTTTTAATATGGGACAGCAGGTCAAGCAAGGCATAAGACTTGGTGTTAAATTTCTGCAGCAAGACTACTGTGTTATAATGCATATTTAGCATTTCATCTAACAAAAATGAAGCGCCTGCCAATTATCTTGTGAAACAATTGCTTCTAGATGTTTATAGTTTGCACTATTTGTTTACATTTTTTTATGATGGCTTTTTTTAATGGGGGGTCCAAATGTAATTAAAGAGTTAAATGTCCATGAAAGACATATTGACTATTGTGCAAAATAATTATGATTCGCTCCGAATGATTACTTTTTCATACTGTAGGTGCCCCAAAGGTACAGTGAAGGGTGACTTAAGCGACTAATGTACGCAAGTCTATTTACAAATATGTACACACAAGAGGCTGATATTAGACCCTTTAACAAGAGTCCAGGTTAGAGTACAATGTGTACATAATTTCCATCAGTATCAGTCCACTATTAATGTAGCCGGCGTTTCAACCACATGGTAATTATTAGAGGGTCGTCATCAGGACCAACGTGGGAGCAACCAATTAAGCACAGTGGTTGGATTAGGTTACTGAAGAATTGACAATCACTGAATACACTAATCCGTCAAAAGAGTTTTGAAATACATCTTCAAAGGATCGTTGGAAAAAAAGGCCTGTAATCATTGAGACATCGCCCAAACACCATCAGTGCAAGCAGTGGTCTCCAGGGGTATAATCAGTGGCTTTATTGGCGAAATTAAGAAGCAAATGAAGTGTGATTAGGACCCACAGGTCTCTGATGGAAGCTTTATAAATTGAGCAATTCAAAGAAGTCACTGGTCCGGGTATAATCCTCATCATTCCGGGAATTGAAATCTCCTAGAATAAAACCTTGTTTGTATATGTTTCAAAGTAAAAAAAAAAAAAAAGAATAAACTCTTCTCGAATATTATTGTGATTGCCTATATGCCACTGCTACAGTACAAGATAAATCTGCACTGTCATGCATTTAATGGTTAGATGCCCAGTAGCCAAATAAAGTCCATCCAGTATTTTGGGACTACCTGGCAAGCGTACTGGTAAGAATGGGGTTCTCCCCCCCCCCCCACTTCCTTGCATGGATCTAGTTATTATACACTAAGCCACAGGCCAAGCTACTTATTAACGGCATGTGCTCCTCCAGGTTTCATATCACAAGAGGGACGAGGCAGGGTTGCCCGCTCTCCCCTCTTTTATTCGCCCTGGCTATGGAGCCGCTGGCGGCTAAGCTTAGGCAACCCCACCGCGAGCATGCTCTCATATACCCTGAAAGGCAAATCCTAATCTCTTTATATGCCGACGACCTCACATTATATTTACGCGATCCCGAGGGGAGCCTGAACCCCATATTGCGGGCGTTCCAGCAGTTCGGGCGAAACTCTGGGATCAATATTAATTGGAGCAAATCACAAATCTTTCCCTTCACAGACACAGTTAAGAAATACACCCCGGATTTCCCCTCAGTTTCAAATAGTGCTAGCTAGACCCGAAGGTATTGGAGTGCTTTACAAGACCAGTAATAGGCGGAATCAAGGTTGACATAATATATCCGTGAGGAGGGGGGGTAAAAAGGAAAAACTGTGAAACATTATATAAGCAAATCAAAAAGTAACACATAGTACAACATTATCCCTCTTAGTTACTGATGATAGATGAAAAACGCTGCATTGGGTCAGGTGACTGAATCAAATGTTCCTTGTTGGTGTAGCAAGTTCAGGGGAGCGAGTTGAAATATTTGTTCATCAGTAATGATTTGAGGTTCCGTTTGAAACAAGTATAGGAAGGATTACAGCAGAGGTCTTTCGGAAGTGAGTTCCAAATCCATGGAGCTTTGCCTGAGAGAAAGAGAGAGAGGGTTTCTGGGATGATTTTTTTTTCCCTTCAGTTTAGGAAGGATAAGGAGTGCGTTGGAGCTCCTTGGGGCCCAATTCCTACTCGCAAGTTTGTTTTCTAAATATTTAGGATTTGCAGTGTTAAGGGCTTTATGTGTGATACAGGCTATCTTGAAGATGCTTCTTCCTTCTATTGGGAGCCAAGTGAGACTCTTAAAAGTAGGTGAGGTGTGGTCAAATCTTTTGGTTCTTGTGAGGAGCCAAGCAGCAGCATTAAGAGTTCTTAGATGTGTGGGCTGGTTTATTTACCTGTATTCCACCTCAAACAATGCTGCCTTTAAGCAATAGTTGTGACTGCAGAAACACAGAATGTGTGCAAGGTACACAGGGAAATGTTACCCTACACGTATTTTAGCTTATGGGTGTCCAAAAAGCAACCGAGGGGGCAACATTTACATTCAGCTTTAAATTTACCTTCATTCCACCTCGGGCAATGCTGCTTTTTATTTGTTATGTTAAGGTAAAATCAGCAGAACGTGATGCAGAATCAGTGAAAAAATGGGGCACGGCAGTTGGGCCATAACACTCTGACTCTGAGCCTCTGCCTTTGTATCTCCCCTCGCCCCTTAACATGACAATGAAGTGCCAGTTAATGGGTTTGCGCTTTGGCTTAGTCCCACTGAAGGCATATTGTTAAGGGCGGAGGAACCTTTGCACCAACGGGGAGGAATCGCTGACCCACCTGCTCTGCATCTGTAGGGTAATGAACTTGTTAAGAACATTTTTGCTTCAACCAATTTGACGCATTTTAAACATTCGGAACTGCCATGGAGCTGTAGAGACATGCTTGCGAGGGGACTCTGTACAATTCTTCTATCTGTGTGGCAAAACGTTAAAAACTATTTAATGAAAAAAAGTAGCAGTTCTATTCAAAAACCTTCAAGCAAGAGACAGATGCTGGGAGAAAACTGTTGTCATTGCTGATGGGCAAAGCCATGCTCTTTAAGATGATACCGCTTCCTAAGCTCTCTTGTGTGCTTCAGAATGCATCCTTCTGTGTTCCTGACAACTGCTTCAAAACACTAGACTCAATTTTGCAAGAACTCCCCTAAGTGCAGAGGTAGGGGGATATTCAGCAGATCTCTTGATGTACTGTAAAAGGGATTCTATGATTGAAGAATAGCTCTCTTGAATTTAGGATATACCATCTAGCAGCACACCTGATAGTAAATGAATGGGCATTTTGACTACAAGTTAGATCTTCCACACAAATGAACTGTCACAAGATGGGAAGTGTAGAACATTATCTATATGGGGGCACACCCTGTTCATCATCCAGTGCCGAGCACAGTAGTAATTCATGCATGGAGAGATTGGGTGGGAGGGGAAACTTTAACGCGATAAGCCCTATAAGCTTGAGGGAGATCAGTGAGCTTTCAAGAAATAGGATACCATTGGTATATCAAACTATGAGATGTATTTGGGCAGCGTCTGATGTCATTCGCCTAAATGAAACAACAATATGAGTTGCCTATGGGTAATTTTTTGCCATACCTTCTTTTGCGAAATGCAAATATATATACTCCTGGATGGAGTTAGCAGTACACTCCCAACTCCAAAATAGACTACTCGCGGAACATGTGAAAATGAAGGCTGTACCTGCCGCACACAAAACAATAGCTAATATGCTTGTTCAATTATGGAAGGCCAGGTCAAAGTATTCTTGAGCCTATCTTTGATTTAGGTCCAGCTCAGGCAGGATTCTTCAACTCGAAATGAGCCTAGCCTTCTGTGTTTACAGCTCGTTCTCCTAGTCCCCAACAATTCTCCCTCCAGTTGTGTTACAAATTAGGTGCCAGGCAGCAGCACTACGCCAAAGTTTTTGTTTTTTTATTTATTTAAACACCCTGGGGATTCTGACAAGCTGAATGGGGAGAATCCATGGAGTGATATGAAGAGCTGTACTCAACAGCCTGTTCATGATCAGTCCATCAACTGCCACCGAAGCAGTAATCGGAAGTGTAAAAGGCCCTATCAGCCCATGTGCACTGCCATCTGTGTTCAGCTGCGCTCTCCACTTCACCATTGTCTCAGTGTAGACCTTTAACTCTGCAGGGTAGACCTTTGTTTTGCTAATACCTTGCCACTACTGAATTATTGAACCCCCTCCTGACATTTGCCCCTATGTTAAGTACAAGAAAGTCAGTGACATTAATATAAAAACAAATACCTTGTCTTTTTCCAATGTAGTACTTTTTTCTAGAAATACTTCCTATGTCCGCTCGCTTTTAACATGTAATGCATGTCTTAATTGAATATGGGGAGCTAATTTAGCTCCTGAAAAAAACGCAAAACTTTCTCTTTGGTGTTAAGTGGAAAAGAGGAGGTAGTACCAGTCCAGTGGCTGAACTTCACGATGTGTAACCAGTACACTTGGGATCAAATCCTGGCTTCCTTACTTTACCACATTGTGCAAGCCTACGCGGATCACTTTCCAGCACTGTGGCTCATTTTTATTGACCGTCAATTATGAGACCACCTTCGGTAAATTCAAGTGTACGCTGTACAAGAACCTTAGTTCTGTAAAGTTTAATGGACAGTGTTGCTCTGCATACAAAAATATTGGCCATATATTAAGTGCACATGACAAGCTGACTTCTTGGTTTACTCATGGCAGTGTTATCAGTGCATCAATAATGGAAAAGTTCATTTTTAAAAGGTTCAAACACAGTGGTCTGATCTAATGCACAGCAGTGAAACACGAGATCAAGAAATAACATTTTTAATTTGGTAAATTGTCGGCTTACTTTGCTTGGGCCCCCATTTGAGTTTCCTGGGATAAGAGCTGAATTTAACTAAACAATACTACAAAGGACCCATATATTTTGAGATGCCATATTGTCGGCCTGCCTTGAGGGGTGCATTTTATTCTATGGTTATGACGGAGAATTCAGATTATTTGAAGAGTGTGACAGAAAGATCCTCAGCCAGATTTGGTGATAGTATAGACTGCATGGTATTACCTTCCGATGTCTCGAACTTCTTCTGTTGTTCCAGAGAAAGAAAGTAAAAGGATGACAGCGGATGGCTGTAGGGTCTGTGAAACGTCGGAAACTACTTTGAAAGCAGCCAATGCATTGCTCGGCAGGTGTGATAGTTGTTTTTGGGTCTCTATCCAACATTTTACTGACCGGCTTCATCAATGAGGGTGGGGAAGACTTTAAAGAAATCCTCGAGGGCTTAATGGTGTCAGTCCAAGGAATCTGTGTGGCGACAGGTTTATCATATCTGGCTTTGCATGAATATTGACATGGCTTGGCTATGCACTGTTTTCTCACTCCAACTCAGTCTTGAAGCCCAGCAGTGAATTCCGAGCGGACATTTCTCTGGGACAACATTTGGTTCTCATGCAGATGAAGAAGTGCAGCACATGAATTCAGAGCTGACAACAAAAAATTCCTGTCAGTCTTGGAAGTCAGCATAAGGCTGGGGTTGACATGGGCCTTCCTTTGCTGCAGGAAAGCATCCTGCAGAAGTGACTCTTCCCATCTTTTTCTTTTGTTCACAACATTAGTATGGGGAAGGATCAGCAATCGTTTAGACCAGTGGAGAGATATCACTAAAGGCACATGTTTGCTGAATATTGTGTCATGTTGCTGTTCTGAGGTTCAGATCTTCTCCAGTAATACCTCTGTGGAGCTCTTCTCAGTACCATCAAGATCTTCTTCAATGAAAGGTCAGAATCATTCTGATCAAGAAAGCATTAGTGAAAGTGCCTAATTTCCAAAAAGGAACGGAAATGTATTTGACAGAGATCCGCCACATGAATTCAGCCCCATTCTGGATCTAAAATATGTTGAATCTTAGCCCTCCATCAAATTTATCCTCTGCTTTATCAGTGGAGCTGGATGCGTGCCATGGATTTTCAGGATGCTTATTTTAACATCTCAGTCCCAAAGAAACTCAGCATATTCTTGATTTAATTTGGGCTGCAATTGTCAGCAGTACAGAGTCCTTCAGTTCAGGATGCAGAACATTTTTGAAGTGCGTGGCCTTGGTAGCCACACAACTTGGTAATAAAACGATTTTTTAAGCCTATTACTTGGCTAATTGGCTCTTGAAAACGTTCACATTTCAAGAGGTTCAGCATGTCTTCTGGCTGACTAACTGTATCCAATTTACAAAGCTTGGGCCATAAAATAAATTAGGTAAACTCCACATCCAGTCCTTTTGCTTCGTGCATTTTCCTAGTTCCACATGCACCAATATGGATGAGACCACTGCAACAGTGTCTAGAGAAACAGTGAGTCCAGTATATAGACAACTAGGAAGGCCATTTGACCCTCATGGAAGCTACCTTTACATCTTTTTCTTGGTTCCTGCCAATCGCAGAACTCTCTACCAGATGTTTCATTTCATCAGGATGTTCTGTCACAGACTGTTGTGACAAATGCCCCCCTTCTGGTATGAGGAGCTGTATGGAACACCTGCATATTCAAGGCACAGGATCAGGAAATAAGTCCTACCTCTTTAGTTTTCTGCAGCTGATGGCAGTTCATCTAGCTCTTAAATTAATTTTTTTTCCCAAGTTGATTCAGTCAGACAAAAAACAACGCACCCTTTAAACAATCATGGAGGCTCTCATTTCTTGTCTCAAGACTCTGGTGTTCTAGAATTGGTTAATTGCAGGGGATGTCCACATTACAGCAGCCAATCTCCTGGCGGTTCAAAGCTCACAAACAGACTCCATAAGCAGGATTTTTAAAGAAAATTAGGCGTTGGTATCAAACCACAAAGTGCTGCACAACGCCTACTGTGAACTAGGATTGCTAGAGCTAGAACTTTTCCTAAATTTGGATAGGAAAAAAAATGCCCAAACTATACCAAGTTTAACCAGTGGAGCACAATGAATAATACCCTTTAGATAATCTGGTCAAAGAACTCTGTTTGCCTTTCCTCCAATGCCTTGTATTTCAGCAGTCATAAACTAACAAAAGATGAGTCGCGAATGATAGCCTAGTAAATAGTCGTTCACTGATTGACATCTCAGTCTACAAAAGAAGATGCAGTGCTCTCCTGTCATTTTCAGGGGCCACATCTGGCACCCTGTAGCCTTCCATCATTGAGCTTGGCAACCTAGCGCTCCAACTCTTGCTATGTGGACACTTACATTTTCCACAAGATTGCATGAACTTTTTGAAGGAAGCTAGGCATCTATCCACCAGGACATCATACGCTGTTAAAAAGGGGTTCTGCTTCCGGGGTACGCAGAAGAATATTGACCTGACTAGATGCCAGAAGGATGCAAAACTCCGGCAGCTCATCCACTTGGAAAATCTGGTATGTAGTTTTCTTTGATAAAAGTACATCTTGCAGGCATTACTTGTTGGAGAAAATGTCATTCACAAAACAGTTTTTTTGCAGAGTCCTGATTATTAAATATTTTCTTAGTGGATTAAGAAGGGTTTTCCTCCAATAATTAAACTCTCTCCTCCATGGTAGCTTAAAGTATTGCTCCTAAAATCGATGCACCCCCTTTTTGAACTAATTCAAAAGGCTACCGTAAGATGTATTTTTCCGGAAAAAAATATATATTTTTTTATTCGTAGCCATCAGTCCTTCCTGCGGGTTTAGTGAGATTTTGGCACTCTGCTGTTATGAAGCATATATGGTTATCCATAAGAGTAAGGTTGTCAAACTCAAACAAGTTTCCTCTCAAAAATAGTGTCAGATTTTCACAATAATCTGATTGTTTCTCTTCCAATTTTATAATAATCCCTCATCTCAAGCAGAGAAGCCTTTACGTGTGTTGAGTGTTAAAAGGGTATTGACATTTATGTGATAAAGATTAAGAACATTAGATTGAGTCAGGGAACATGGCCAGCTAGGAAGCCGGTCGCGAGCCGCTCTCACTGACCTGTTGGATATGGACTCCCGTTGACTTTCGTGGCCCTGATCGACGTCGTCTCTCTCTTCCTCTGTTGCGGTCCGGGGCCCGGCGGCGTGCTGTGCGGAGTGACCGCTCTGTGGGGGCTTGACTTGGCTGTTCTCGGGGGACAGTGAGCGCCGGTCTCTATCTCTGCCCCAGGGTGGCGTGCTGACGCCTTGCGGCTGCGTCTGGGACGCGGCGATGTGGTGAGGAGCACGCCGCTTGCTGTCGGGAACCAGGGGTCATTTACTCCCGCTGATCCTTGCCGGTCCCTCCCAATAATTCGGTGAGCAGATAGGGAGAAGATCTAGGGGGGGGGGGGGGGGGAGTCGTTATATTGTTTAGGGGAGGAAAGGAAAAAACCTTGTTATACCGGTGAGTTTGTGCACGTACCCTGGTTTGTTACAATCCTGATCCTGGATTTTGGATGTGTACCGGATCAACTTTCGTGCTTTTGAGGGCAGCCGGAGCGCTTGGTGAGACTCAACGCGCACAATGTCGCTCTTTTGAGTTAAGTGCTTGCTACTGGGTGGGTTTTGACGAAAACAGCATGAGCTGGTCACGCTGCTCCATAGAGAGAGTTCAGAGTAATTATCTATTTCGGACTGAGGGGTACAACTCCCCACAAGATACTTTGGATGGGTGCCCCCAAAAAAATCTAAGCCAGTGAAAAGGGGTCAGGGTAGGGCATGGTATGGGTTTTAAGTCTATGGAGTCTGCCCCTCAGCAAGGTGGGGGGAAAAAAACCATTATCTAAGGGGGACATTTCAATTCCTCTGTGTAAAACACTGTCAGTCCCCCCCTCTAGTTTCATTCCAGATAGTGAGGCTTTACTAGGTAAAAGATACAAATTAAGATCTGGCATATTCCTTGACAGAGAGCCTTCTTCTCAGCAAGACATGCGGTCCAGTCAAATTTCCGGGGTCTTACAGAATAAACACAAGCACAGGACCCTTCCAGCTAAATCAGGGAAAGCTACCCTTGTAAAGGAGAAAAAGGAGAGAAGGAAAAAGCCCTCCATAGCGCCTGCTAGGGTGACCCCCTCACTAAGATCCTACTTTAAACTTAATACACAAGGCGGTATGAAACTCCAAGCAAGGTACACCTACACCGGGGGCCTCCCCATTATCAAATCCAGCCATAATGGTATCAAATAGATTCTCTCCTTTGAGCGAGTCACCCGCTACTCTGGGGGGAGGTAGTCGGGAGGAGGCTGATCGGATAAGTGATGCAGCTCCAGTGAGGGCCCTAGTGGAAGCACAAGACTCGGATCAAATACAAGGGATGTTGAGCCAATTGTCTCTCTAGATTAGGGAACGTTTCTCCACCTCGGAAATTAATCAAAAAAAGATCCAGGATACTTGCACTAGCTTGGAGGAAAACATGTCTGCTCTGGCGCATCGTATGGAGGACCTTGAAAATAAAGGTGGGGAGCTCAGGCTGGAGGTGAAGGGTAATACTCAGGAAGTGGCCAGGATGAAGGAAAGAGAAAGGGATCTTTCGGAAAGACTGGAGAGACTTGAAAATAACTCCAGGAGGAATAATATCAGGATTCTGGACTTAAGAGAAGGACTGGAAGGAGACAATATTAAATCTTTTATTATAGAGCTCCTAACTAAGGCTTTCCCTCAGGTAGCCTCGGCGTCTGTTTGGGAGACGGAGATTCAAAGAATCCATAGGGACCCATTTAAGTTGAACCCGGGACGGAAAAAGCCTAGGAAAATTTTGGTTTATATTCAATCGTACCATCTTAAAGAACAACTGCTCGGGGCTGCTCTTAAACTTTAGTATACAGGTTCAAGACGCATCCTTTAGAGTAAGATCAGACATATCCCGTATTACAGAGGATAGAAGGTGGGAACTGGGTAAGCGGATGGACTCGCTGAGAGAGCTTGGTGCTCGGGTACAATTAATATTTCCTGCCTTCTTGAAAGTCATGTGGGCTAATAAGATGTACAACTTTAGATCCCTGAGGAAGTAGATAGTTTTTGACACTTAATAAACCTTAGTGGGCTCTGTTTAAGCATGTGAGGGAGTCCAGTTATTAGTGACAATGAATTGTACTCTTTTTGTTAGGTTAGTGGGTTGCGGCTCAAAGTGGCAATTGCCAATGAGTAGTCAGGGAGGGTTCCCAGGGGAGGGGTGGGAGGGTAGGGGACTGGGGCACGTGTGTAGGTGGGGAGCATTGGGGGAAAAAAGAAAAACCTCATAATAGTGACCTCGTATGATTTAACATCTTCTCGTAGATGCAGCAAGGGGAGGGCTCAGGAGAGTGATGGAGGATAGATCTAGCCCCAGGGGAGGTGGATGCCTGGAGGCGCTATGTTGGAACGTGAATGGACTAAGTTGAGAAGGCAGCGGCTGGTCATGCAATACCTTAAAGATAGTCCTGCCAGGATCCTCTTGCTTCAAGAGACGCATTTGTTACAGTCTGAATGTAAGGCATTGTTTTGTAAGCAAAGATGGGTTGCCAAGATTGTAGCTTCTGATCAACAATGCTGCTCGAAGGGGGTGGCCATAATCCTTAAGGTAAATTCTGGAGTAAACCTGATCAAGTCGCAGGTGGATGACAGAGGACGTTGGGTTGTAGCTGAGGTCCGGTGTCGGGGTGCTAAATATACTCTAGTCTGCTATTATGGTCCCAATGAGGACGATATCTATCCACTAAATAATCTCTGCCTTGCTTTGGCAGACTTTGAGGCTCCCCTGATATTGGGCGGAGATTTTAATGTTCTTCTAAATAACAAATTGGATAGATCTTCCCCTAGAACGCAGATAGCGGCACCACGGGCTAAAGCTCATCTAGTTGCAATACTAAAAAATCTTAATCTTTGTGACGTTTGGCGGGAAAAAAAAGGGCGATGCTAGGGAGTATTCCTTTAGCAAAAAATGGTCATTACTCGAGAATTGATTACATCTTCATAGAACTTCCGGAATTGGGTAATGTTAGGCAAATTGAATATCTCCCTATTCATCTCTCAGATCATGGGGCTATAGCTTTTAATCTGGTACTTCCTTCAGCGCCCACCGTAAGGAGATGGACCCTGAATAGGAGACTTCTCCTTCAACCTTTTTTCCTGGTCTAATAAAGAGGGAAACAGCTATTTTTTTTCCAGCAGAATTTGAATTCAGTCCCTTTATATATAGTGTGGGATGCCTTTAAGGCTTGGCTGAGGGGGACGCTGAAGGGCATAGCCACAGGTTGGGCCAGATCCGAAAAAAGAGAGATGGATGACCTGGAAGGGCAGTTGGCAGAAGCTGAGGGAGCTTTAAAGTCTGACATGGTCCATGATACGGAGAAGGAAAGTCTTCTAGGGAGGGTCGAAGATCTCCAGTTGAAATTCAGACTTAAAACGGAAGAGATTATGCTCCAGAAGTGGGAAGCAAGTAAAATGAGGGATTTTGATCAAGGTGAGAACTGTGATAAACTTCTCGCTATGAAGACTAGACAGGTCAACTAGTTACATCAGTAAGATCAAAGTGGGTAACCAGGTTATGGAGGACAAAGGAAATATTGAACAGGCCTTCATGGAATTTTTTCAAGATTTATATCATGAGGATCTATCGGCTGACAAGGAGGTCATAGACTGTTGGCTTACTGGGAAACAGCTTCCTAAGCTGAACCCGGACAGTCAAAAAACACTGACCCAAGATATAACTGGGAGCGAGTTACTTGATATCCTAAATAAAGTAAAGAAAGGGAAAGCTGCTGGACCTGATGCGATTCCGTCGGAGGTCTATGTCTTAATGTCCGAGGAAATTATTCCGGTCTGCCTGAAATTGTTTAATGAAATTCTTAGAGGCACCTCCCCCTTACCGGATTCTTGGAGAGATGCTGTCATTACACTGATATTAAAACCTGGGAAGGACCCTACTCAGTGTCAATCTTACAGGCCGATATCCCTGCTAAACTGTGATTATAAGATCTTTGCAGGATTTTGAATGCTCGGCTTTGCAAGATCGTGGGTTCAATAGTTCATGAAGATCAGAAGGGAATCCTTCCGGGTAGGCAGATGCTGGATTTGGTGCACACTTTAATTGGCGTGGTTGACTTGGCAACTGCACAGAGCGCCCCCCTCTCAATCATTTCTGTCGACGCAGCAAAAGCCTTTGATCGAGTAAATTGGCACTACTTGAATAGGGCCTTGAAGGCTTTAGGCTTCAGGCGATATTTTTAGGGGGTTCTCAGGAAAATCTATAAAGCTCCCCGGGCGCAGATCTTGGTTAATGGCTGCCTCACTGCAGCGATCGCAATAGAGCGTGGTACTAGGCAGGGGTGCCCACTGTCTCCTATTCTTTTTGATCTGTATATTGAGCCTCTGGCACAGAGCTTAAGGCAGAACGAAAAGATCTCTCCTTTTGCTGTAAACGGGTTTACGAGGAAATTAGCATTATATGCTGACGATCTGATCTTATTATCATCAAATGTCAATGCTGCCCTAGCTGAGTTACTTGTTGAAGTGGAGACTTTTGGGAGGTTATCTGGCTATGAAGTTAACAACGATAAAACTGAGATCATGGCCTGGAACATCGCAGGTCAAGAAGTGGGGCTATCCAAGGAACTAAGATACCTTGGAGTAATAACTCAAGATCTTAGAGATCTTCCTAAAATTAATCTGGAGAGAGTCTCAAAGGAGGTGGAGGTTTTACTGAAAAGGTGGCAGAATATCCCGCTATCCCTTTATGGCCGGGTTAACCTGGTTAAAATGTGTGTCCTCCCCAAATATGCTTACCTGTTTAACAACATCCCCCTGGAGTTTAATAAAGCTGAGCTACTTAAAATACAGGGCAAGATCTCCTCATTTATTTGGGCAGGCAAAGGGATCAGGTTGTCCTGGAAGAAACTAAGGCGTAAACTCCCACAGGGGGGTAGGAGTCTACCGGATTTTCAGTTGTATTGTTGGGCGTATCAATTAAAAAATTGCAGGATGCTACTTCTTAGCCCAGACACTTCTCTGATTGGTAGTATGTTTACAGCTATGTTGAAGGATGTAGGGGAGGTAGGATTTATGTATAAATTTGGTGGCCCCAAATTCTACAAAAAAGTTCGGCTGAAGATACTGTTTGCGGCGGCCAAATTATGGTCGGACTGTCGGGCCCGTTTGGGATTGTCCTATTATAGTGAATGGGCTCCAGTTTGGGACTCCCCAGGGACTCCAGAGTGCTTTCTGGATGCACTGGCTCTCTTTTAAAGGGTGCGGGTGTTCCTTTCTGGAAAGATGTAGTGGCTGGCAATGATTGTTTCTCCTGGGATTTCTGGAGCAATCTCACTAACTGAGCTTTCTCCAGATTTAAGTTCTACCAAATTTCATCTTGGTGTAAGAGCCAACTCTGGCCATCATCAGAGGAAAACTCCATGGAAGATGAGTTACAAGACCTGACTCCAAAAAAGAAGGAAGTAGCACTCTGGTATAATCACCTTCTGGCTGCAGCAGATAGGAAACTGGAACATCCACACCTAATCTGGGAGAAGAGCTTGCCGAGCGTGGAGCTGAAAAACCTTTGGCACGTATCTGTAGACACACTTTACCAGGTGATTAAATCTGCTTCACTAAGAAGAAACCACTTCTTTACGCTTTACAGGATATATTGGTCCCCTCTCAAACTTTCAAAAATAAAGGGCTGCGGAGAAGCAAGATGTATGAGATGTGGTGCCCAGAAGGCGGACGATATCCATGTGTTTGCATCCTGTCCATCGATTCAAGAATTCTGGGGCAAAGTGGTTAAGACTCTGACCGATGCTCTGGGCATTGAGGTTGAGGTAAGCCCCACTCTTATTTTGTTTGGTACTTTGTTGACGCCTGAAGGGGCGCTGGGTTGCACAGGGGGCACAGAATAAATTGGTGTTTTATTTGGTCCTCCTGGCTAGAAGGGAGATCTGCAAGTTATGGCGTCAGGTGGCTCCCCCAACATGGAGAGCTTGGTGGAACTCAGTGAGATATTACAGAGACCTAGATCAGAAAGTCCATGTCTATAGAGAGAGAACAGAACTAGGGCTATTTTGGAATTTGTTAGACCATTTAGATCCTGATTAAGCTATTCTACACGGTTCAATGATTAAACCTCTTGGTCCGCTCACAATGTGTACTGCGGGTGGTTCTCGTAAGAACATTAGCTGAGTTTGGAACCCCAAGTTATAAGCAACAGGGGTGGATCAGGCCGAGAGGTTGCTATAGCTACGGAGGTCATATGAGGACAAAACAATTAATAAAAAAAAAAAAAAAAAGATTAAGAACATTAGACAATCAAACAATCTGTCTGTCAATTATTTACCTGTTCATACAGATTTAGCCACTTTGAAGCAGCCTATTTCTAGATGGATTGTTTTGTGTATTCTATTACATGATTGTTATTCTAAAAACATTACCTAGTAAGGCCAGGGACCTAACTATAATGGGTAATGCTACTACAGCATTATTAAGGAATATTTTAACTACTGAAATATGTAACGAGACCACTTGGAGGTCCGTGTATACTTTTACGATACACTGTTGTCTTGACTCATATTCCAAGGGAGATGACCAAGTGGACAAGCTTCTTTACATAACCTTTTTAGGTTGTGGGTTCTTTTTCCCTTTGTCTCGTTCTCTACCTGGCTGAGATGGAATTGTAATGATATAGTGCTTACTACCCTTGACAAGGCGTTGAAGTGCTTTTCCGCGAGAAGCATGCTGCTCTGGGACCGACCCATGGTGTATTAGGGGTGGATTAGTACAGGAAAATATAACTTTTTAATTGTGGTGGTGGACCTCACCGTCTGTTAGTTAAATTGAATATGAAAAAGGAGGGATAGAAAAGGTTATTTGGGAGAGTATAGGAGTAAAATGAGGTTTGGGATGAGTCTGAGAAGGAGGTAGAGGATATATCGAAAGAGCTATAGGTTGAGACATAAAGTAGTGAACTGGAGAGAGTTGATTTGTTTTTTGTGTTTTTTTTCTCCCCATCTACAGTGGGAGTAAAGTAATAAATATATAGATACATGCTTACATAAAAATTATACATGTATATGGAGAATAATAGAGAAAATTCCCATATGTACATGCGTAGATGAATATTTAGAAACCTAGGCTTTCAAGTGTTGCGGTTCATAAAGCAAATGTATTTATTTTAATTAATATTTATTGGTTATTTTTTTTAATGTATTTTTATTTTGCCCAATAGTGAAGCACTTCTAGATACACTTCTTATGATCATAATTGCACATTATGATAAAATTGAGTTCAATAAGCATATAAACAAATGACTTGTATGTAAACTATGCAGTGGCTTATATACATGTTAAGCATTATATATATATATATATATATATATATATATATATATGTGTGTGTCATAAGTAGTGTATACATTTTGTTAATTGGAACTAAAAGAATATCTATATTTTTAAACTGTTATATATACATTTGTACAAAGAAATGCACATATCTAAATACATATAATCGAATTATACATGTTTACCTATAAATCATATGCTGTACATCTGTGTTTTGAGTATGGTGGTCATGTAGGAAAGAGCCAACCCTTGAGTAGTCTTCTGAAGATAAGATGGTTATCTGCAGATCTTATGTTTGGGGGTGATGAATTCCATAGTTTGGCTGCTTGAACAGAGAAGAATGTACCACCCGTGGTTCTTTTCTTGTATGTAGGGCTGTTGAGGCGGGGTGCCAATCTGGAGCAGAGGTTCCTTTTGTATGTATTTGGTGATTTTTATTGCTGATGAAAAGTGGTCATGATATATGCATGATTTGAAACAATAAGGCAAGACTCGACTTCAAAATTGAAGGCCCAAGAACCATTATTTGTATTTACTGTTCAAATAGTGTTGCCTCTCTATTTCATGTGTGTATGATCCATGTATTACTTTGTGAGTGATAAAAAGCAGCTTGAAGATGTATCTTCTTGCAACCATTAGCCAATTTAGGGCCTTCAAGGCATGGGATATGTGGGCTTGTGGCATTGCATGTCGGAGTAGTCTGGCAGCATAGTTCTGAACGCGTTGTAGTCTTTTCATAGCTGATAAAGGTGATCCATGTGTGGAAATAGGTGGGGGGAAGATGCGTTTCAGACTTTTCATAGTAATGAAGCTTGATCTTGCTAATTTATATCGACTTGGGCATTAATGGATAGCTTGGAGTCCATGGTAATTCCAAAGATACTTACTTCCTTGGATACTTTAGGAGGTGGTCCCAGATCGTCCGGTCAGGCGCAGAGTGGGTCATCATTTTTCAAGTCGCCACAGGGGAGTATTTACTTTTTGGAGGCATTCAGCTTGAGATGGCTCCATGTCAGCCACTGATCAACGGCTCGGAGGCAACTGAAGATTTTTGAGTTCCAATGTCTTTGGGGCTTTCCAGTTTAAGAAGGATTTCTGTTTCAGCTGCGTAGTTATAGCATGTGAGCAGAAAATCATTGATCATTGCCAGTAATGACTTCATGTAGATGTTGAAAAGCATGGTTGAAATGATAGAGCCTTGAGGGACCACTGCTGGTGTGAAGTACTGTTTGGATGAGAATGGAGGAGATGGTGTTGCATCTATTTTCAAGGTATTATGTAATCCATTCGAGAGTAGTCCTTTCTATGCCGGCTTCGTGGTGTCTTTGGATTAGAGTGTCACGATGAACTGTTTTGAAGGCAGCTGAAAAGTCCAAGAGAAGTAGTGTATTGACCCCTGTTTTGGGCTTCTATGTTTTTAAGGTCATCCCAGATGGCAATGAGGGCAGATTCTGTTCCTGTTCTTGGACAGAATCCTGCTTAGAAGTCGGAACGTATGAAGTTATCTTCAATAAATTGTGACATCTGGATGAATGCTGCTCCTTTTTAGGTCTCGCCTAGCGACGCAGCGAAGCTGCTCGCTAGCGAGATATATTGTCGTCGACTTAGTTTGGAAGGGGGACAGGAGATGTGCACTTTCCCAGACAGCCGATATGCACGCTCACGGCGTGTCTATCAGCTTGGTCCGGGACAGCACATGGGCACGCGCACGGCATCTCTTTAACTCGTGTGCTTCACAGCTGTGCCCGGCGCCGGACAGCAGACGTGCACACGCACGGCGTCTCTTTGACTCGTGTGCTTCACAGCTGTGCCCGGCGCCGGACAGCAGACGTGCACACGCACGGCGTCTCTTTGACTCGTGTGCTTCACAGCTGTGCCTGGCGCCGGACAGCAGACGTGCACACGACGGCGTCTCACGGGCTTCAGAGCCGCAATGTCGAGAGCTTGTTAATAATTGTGAGCATACTTTAACTAATTGCTGCAATTGGAAGGTGAAGTCGTGCCTGGTGCACCTTGCAGCTGCCTTAGTCACATTTCCATGGTTTCTTCTACTTTGCATTATGAGCCCCCCACCCTCCGAGCACAAACGCAGCGTTTTCCTTCATCAGACGCCAACGCTTCCTCCCGGCTGGAGACCGAGCGATGCCTCTGTCAGTGCCATTTGTGCATGTCCCCATTGACTTCCCTTTCTTTCTCAATGTTCCTTTCACTTCCCACTGGCCCTCTCCGTGTTGCTTTCATATTCATCCCCCCAACCAACCCCATGTTGCTGCTGTGCAGCGGACGCAGGACCGGTTTCAGGTAAGTGCAAATGGATAGTATTAAACAATGTTTCTTATACTGGTTACCGTTTTCAGGAAGTGACAGCCTGGATTTATTTTCTGTAAATCGCCCATTCGCCTACAAGCATAATCCACAAAGCCAAAGGATTTCTGAGCTATGGAAAACATGCACAGATACCTTTTAAGCACCCATTCTAATCCTTTCACACTTATTTTTTTCTATTGTTTTTTCACACAACCCCTTTCTTCTCCAATTACGTTTCGAGGGAGCTGCAGCCTATCGGTCTTCATTTCCTACATTGTCCAGTGTGCATGCGTGTGTGTGTTTTGTGGTGGAAGCAATGCATGATTGGAGGTGGTCCGTCGCAGCTCCGCTCTGGCATATGGCTTTCAATAAGGGGAATTCCTGCCCTGTGCACCGCTTGCACTGTTTTTTTTTCATAATCGCGTTACATTTTATTATTCAACATAGGCATTAAACAGAACATCAGTAGTACATGTGGAGTTGCAACTTATTGGCGATACAATGTGGCCATTAATAGGATCGGATCGACTGCATAAAGTGAATTCAGGTGTTTGTATAGAAGCCGATAAACTTTAAATTACGCCCTCCCTCCCTTCGTCGACTTGCTTCGGAAGCGAGACAGGAGATGTGCACGCGCAGGCCGGACTGGAAATGTGAACACGCACGTCCAGGCACGCGATGTGCACATCTCCTGTCCCCCTTCCGTCCTCTCCAGCCGCATTGCACGCACTCCCCAGCTGTCCTTGCACCCCCTCCAGTGTCAGTCAGCCATGCGCCTGCCACCCCCCACCTTACCGTCGTTCCGCCATGCTTCACGCGATGCCCTGCAGCGTGTCCCTAGAGCTCACAGGGTGATCGGTGTACCTCGCAGCCAATGCGGTCGCCGTCACGCTGGTCTTTGCTGGCGATCTCCAGACAGCAAATGTGCACGCTACGGCGCGTTCTGATGTGCACTTGCCCGGACAGCTGATGTGCACGCTCACGGCGTGTCTGTGTTCTATGGAGACATTTGCATGCCGACTCTCCAAGATGGCAGCTTGTTTTAAACTTTGCAGACTGCATGCTTGAACTAAATCTGAGCACACAGGACGCTTCCCACCACCGCAGAGGGACACGATGCTACCTTACAGCGTCTGCTTGTTCCTCTTGTAACGTATCATTTGCTACCTCTTTTTGTATTTTGTTTGTTTTTGTTATTTGCACAATTGTCACTTTTTCCTCATGTAATGTAACGCTTGCTTTTGTTTTATGCTCACTTGTAACGTTACTGTTCCTATTGTGAAGCGCTCTGACACCTTCGGGTAAAGTCCGCGCTATATAAAAACGCAATAAATAAATAAAATATGCCTTTCCTGCGGAGCGCGAGTTTCCAGACGACCCCCTCTGCCTCCTTCCTGAACAGTGAAGGTGGAGCCAGCAGCTGTAAACTAAGCTGGTCTTAGCTTTCACTTTCTCTGGAATAGAAACTTAACTCGATCGGTGGAACATAGAGACCGGGAGACGACGAGGGTGGACACGGGAGCACCGGAGGAACAGCAGACAAAGTAAACGCATCGCCGTACAACAGAGTCAGGTAGGAATGGAGAGAAGGCTGCCCGGGGGTCAGCACTGGACACCCGCAGGAGCAGAGTCGATGTCAGCGTGTCGTCTGTCAGGTTTCACAATTACCAAAACAAACGACATACGATTTACCAGTCTCTGGAATCTAAGTTTTTCAGTTTTCCAGATTCAAATTCTTAATTTAGTAGTAGTGGAAACAGAACTGAAGCAGATTTTACTCACTCATCCACCTTACCTGCGCAAGGGAATCCAAGAAAGTCCCTACAGCACGGGGAGGGGTGGGGAGTGGTACAGGGTGGCCTAGTACAAACAACCAGGCAGTGCACCACCGAAGCGCATGGGCATTGGCGCCAGGAAGCTCCGTATCATATTTGGCACCTTCATATCCGCTAAATCATCAAGTGCGCTCAAAAACACGGAATACCTCCGCCGTAGTGTTTTGCTTAAAAACTAGCGCCTGGACACTCATCGGAGCATCTGCGCGCCCTACAAATCCCATTAATCAACATCAAATCTGAAAACCTTTGCTTCAAATTCCTCTCTTTTATTAATGTCATCCGTGGGAAATGCGTGTGACGTGATCTGTCACTCACTTGTAAACTATGCCTCTGGCCAGTGAACAAAACACTGGCGTACAGGGAAGCACGGATGGGCACGGAAGACAGAGTGACGGATAGCTTCTGAGAAGCAGGGGAAAGCACAGGACACAGTGCTCTAACGTAATGTTTTCTTCCTTTCCCTGGTAAATACCATATTTTATGTTTCCAAGGGCAAAGTTCTCTACACAGTGTCTTACTAACTGTCTTCAGTATTGCCTATTCATAGCACCAACATCGTAAGAAGCTGCAGGGGAGCTCATCCTGAGGGACCAGGCAATGAGGTACAGACACCCACTAAGGGCACAGTGGAGTACAGAGGGGGTATGCAGTCTCCTCTGTGCAGTGTACATCCTGCCCTCTGCAGCAAACACCCATGAGCCCTTGGGGCACTGCTGCCAGAGCCCCTCGGCCTATTGATAGCTTTTATCCACCTAGTCTGTGTCTGTCCTAACCTGTACAATCTTCGATCAATATTATTAAACAAGCATTTGCAATGCAATAGGTCTCGCATTTGCAAGAGTTTGAGCTATTGGCATTGTAATAACAATGCTTTTATTTGTGTTTTGAAAACCTGAAAGTGGTGCGTAAAAACACCCACTTTGTACTTATGGTCTTTGCTTACGAGAAGCAAGGCTGACATTAAAAAGGCGCTGTTATCTCCAGCCTTGCTTTTCGTAAACAAGGACTATAAGTACAAAGTGCGTGTTTACCCACCACTTGCAGTTTTTGAAAACACATAATTAAAGGGCATTGTCATTTACAATGCCAATAGCTCAAACTCTCATAAATGCGAGACCTATTGCATTGCAAATGCTTGTTATCAGTTTGCCCAGGAATGGTCCATTTGTAATTGGTCTGTAGTTGTTTGGGTCATGCAGGTCCACATTTGTTTTCTTTAATAATGGTTCTATGTATGCCTTTTTTAAGACTTCTGGGAAGACTCCTGTTAAAGAATTATCAATGATTGTTCTGACTAGGGTTGCAGCAGAGGTAGTTAAAATGATCTTGAAGATTTGTGGTGTGCAAGGGTCAGAAAGGCAGCCGACTGGCTTGCTTGTTTTGACAAGATCCATAAATTCAGTTTGTGATAGTTGTTTGTAGGACTGCATAGGCTGGCTTAGCCTTCCTTTGGAGGAAATTGTTGGAAATGGGTTGATGCTGGTGGTTTTCATGTATTTTAAATAGGAATTCAACGTCCCTGCTTTGATTGTGTAATGATTTGCCAGTATGTCTGTAAATTATTGAGAAATGAGATGAGTTCCTTCTGTGCATTTAGGTTTACGAAATTCATTGAATTTGATAACATTCTTTATTTGCGCATTTAGCATTTTAAATACTGTTTGGATAGTACCTTTGTGTTTTCTTTTTAGCTTTGTTGATAGTTGACTTGAATATTCTGTGAAGTTTGTGTAGGTGAGGTTAGTCTTGGGTATTTTTAGTTTTGAGCCAGGTGAATTGCAGCTTTTCAATTTGCTTTATCTTTTTTAGTTCTGCATTCATCCAAGGTGCTTGTTTTGTTTTGTCCTGGTTTGCTATTTTTAGTGGTATTAAGATATCAAAAGCTTCCTGGATGTTAGTTGTTTCTAAGTACTCAAAATTGATTTGTTCCTAGGTCGATATATGTTTGCATGTAAGGTGCCCTTGGGTGTGGTGAGTTGTGGTGTTTTATGTTGGAAAGCTACCAGACGGTGATCTGAACATGTGACTGGAGTAATCCTTTGAAAGGGAACTAGTTCTGGATTTGCAAAAATTATATCTAGGATGTGTCCAGCGATGTTTGTGGATGATCTGATGTAAGTTCAGTGTGTCTAGGCCAGTGATGATAGTTATTGGATGAGTCATATTAGGTTTGTCAAACCATATATTTAGGTCACCGAGGATACATAGGTTGGAGTGTAGTGTCATAAGCTTTGAAACTGTGTCTAGAAACATGTCTGGGAATGTTGCATTGCTAGGTGGTGGTCTGTAAAGGAGGAAGCTACAGGAGGTTGTTGGTGTAGGATTGCATGTGGTAATGAGGGCCTTGCAACCTTGTATGGGAACGTAAGCATCTTTGGTGAGATTTGTTTCTTTGAATAGAACAGCTAGTCCTTCTCTTTTGCCTAGGCGATTTTGTGCGACAGTTTAATAGCCTGAAGGAACAGCTTCATGCAATACTGGATCCATATCTCTCAACTATGATTCAGTTATGTAGAGTAAGTCGGCTTGTGTCGATGAGCAGGTCGTAGTTGTTTTTAAAAAGTGATCAAGCATTTATTAGCAGGCAATCTATAGAGATTGTGGTTTGGTGGTGTGATTTTGTTTTTCAGAAGAGGGAGCAGTGTTCTTTGAACTTGTAGTAGGTATACTATTAGTGTTGCTATTAACTGTGTTAGGCTAGCAATAGTGTTTGTCTATATTGTAATCCTCATCGAGCTGGCTTTGACGGCATTTTGTTGGGTCTGTGTGTGCAGGTGGTGGTGTTGATTTGAAGTGAGTTGATGGTCTGTATTGTTTTTGTAGAGTAGTCTTGTTGTGTAATAGATGAGAGTTGTGAAGGGTGGTGTGGGGTTTTTCGTTTGTGTAGGTTTAGGGTGGAAGGTGTATGGGCTAGAGGTGGTGGTGGAGCATGTGGGTCATGTTTTTAAGGCTCTAAATTGTGCAATGGATGAGAGGCGGGTGAACGAGTGTTGTTGTATTGGAGTGTTTGTGGTAGTTGGGAAAGATGGAAAGTTTGGATGTAAAGTTGGTTTAGGATGTTTATTTGTGTAGAAAGATTAATTGAGGGAGAGAGAAGCAGAGATTCATTCAGCTTCTAGTGTCACTCTCTTATAATCAAAGGGGAATGAATCCAACCAGAGTCTCTACGGAGATCGTACCTGAGATCCTCAACCACACAGTCCCAGTGCGCGGTATGTTTTCTCCACTCGTGTGGTCAGGTGGATCTTTGCTTCATCGAGTCATTACTACTTGAGTGTTCGGTTCTCCAAGTGGTAAGCCATCCTCCACCAGAAGAGAGACTGTCTGGATTGTGGCAGTCGTAACAAGTGATTATAAATGCCTCTTCTCCTGTATAGTGAACTTCAATGAACAGGACATGGGTATGGTTAAAAAATCAATGGTGGAGGCATGGCTAAGATGGCGACTGAGTAGGACGTGCCTGCTCGTTGCTAGGTCCGGCCGACGGCCCGCAGCCTAAGCGCCGGCTAGCTGGGCCAGGGGAGAGACCCTGGGCTTCCTCTTCCCCTGCGATGCACTTGTGCCGAGCCCAGAGCCGATCCGGAGCGCAGGAAGGCACCCCCTGACGGTGCAGCAAGACTTTCCGGCTCCCCCCGTCTCTGGGACCGCAAGAGTCTTGCAGAGCCGTCTACAGCAGGTCCGGGTCGCGAGGCCTGTGCGGAAGCGGGGCCAGCAGCAGAACGGAGAGGGAAGCACAGCAGAGACCGGCGACGTACGGCCTTTCCCCGGAGTGCAGCTGTCGGGAGCCAGCAGCCCTGACTCCCACTGCAGAGGAGATCTTGTGGTAGTGGACCCCGTGGCCTAGCGGCGACCAGTGACCGCGAGGGCCCTGGAGGTCCCCACCCCCTGCCAAAGAGCTCCGACAGAGGTCAGTCACACCAGGGGGTCGAGAGGGGAGCTGGGGGTGGCCCGACAGTAGACGTAGGGCACAGCACGTAGGTAGCAAGCCCCGATAAAACTGCCTAGAGGAGCGCTGGAGGCAGGCAAAGGGGATCCAGCTGGTGGTACCGAGCGGCAATACTTGGGAGGACAGGAGATCTACCCTACAGCCCCGGGGACGTAGAGACTCCATGAGGTGCCGTCGCCCTTGCCTTTGGCGTGAGGCCCTGGCTCAGCTGGTGGACTGGGAAGGCGAAGTGTACAGAGTGGGTTCCTAACTGTGTGGGTAGTGCGGATCACCGCAGCCCCGAAGGCCTCACCCCGCGTCGTCTGTACCGCGCGGGGCCGTGGGTCCAATTAGCTCACTCCCCCCGCCCCCCCTATAGACCTGAGCGGCACGAGGTCCTGCCCGGAGGCCCGCCAACAGATCCTCCGCACTGAGAGCCCCCTGGGGAGTGGAGAGGAGACTGGCCCGGCTGGCACTGCACCTGGAGACAACCCCTTTCTGCAGGCCCCTGCTAACTGCGCTGCGCCCGCCCTGTGGCTATGGGGAAGTCTCAGCTGATTCAGTGACAGCCACGCTGAGGACCAGACGCAGTGTCCCCGGCCACATTGAGGACACTCGAGAGCACTAAGGAATTCTAATCTCCTCCCCCACTGGGGCCGAAGCCCCAAGCTCGGCAAGATGGCAACTGGTAAAGGAACGCTCAGTCAAGGAGCTTCTTCTTAAAACGCCCTCTGCTGGCACTGAACCGCCCCCCATCGGGGCCTTCTGCGGATGCAGGGGTGGAAGATACCGAGGCCCCTATCACTCGCTCCTTCCTGGAAACACTGTTTGCCTCCCTAAAAGAAGACCTACAGACAAGGAAGAAGGAGCTGGCACGAGAAATTACAGAGGTGCGTAAAGAGCTTGACTCGCTGGGGATCAGAGTGGATTCGTTGGAAGTGCAAGGCGCTACCAGGGACGAGGAGATGGAGCAACTGCAACAAGAGGTCATCCGCCTCAGGGACCAACACCTGGACCTACAGTCGTATGCCGAGGACTTAGAGAATCACTCCTGCCGGAACAACATATGAATCCGGGGTGTTCCACATAGAGCGAAGGGACAAGATATTGCCTTGTTCATGGAGGAGCTCTTCCGCTCTATCCTTGGAGCCACACCAGATCAAAAAATTAAGCTCGACCGAACGCACCGGGCTGGCCCGAGAAGACCACCTCCCGCCCCGTCAGCCGACATACTTGCATGCATCCACGATTTCCAGCTCAAAGAAAGAATTCTGCTGAGAGCGAGAGACAACCACCCAGTTGAGTTCCGGGGCCATCGTCCCCTACTCTACCAGGACCTTACATCCTTCACATTGCAAAAAAGGAGAGAGTTTGGGCCAATCACACTCCACCTGCAAGCCAAGGAGGTCCCATACACCTGGGGCCACCCATTCCGCCTAATATTCCGATGGGAGGGGAAGACACATCAGATCTACTCGCTACAGGAAGCTCGGCAACTGCTGAACATAGAGGAGGAGGAGGTGCCAGGGGACAACCTACCGCATAGCAGCAGAGCCAGAACTCCAAAAGACCGTAAATGGCAGACAGTGAACTGCTCACTAACCCGTCTTAGGCCAGACTCCGAAATGATCGCCAGGTAGAGAAAAGTGGTGCTGGTCTCCTTGGTGGAGGACACGGGCCGCCCAGAATGAGCAGCACGGCACTGCAAACAGACCATGAAGAGGTCGACCTGGGGTACTGCGGCCCATTTTCCTGCAACCCCCTGCCTTGGATGGTGGGGGGCGGGCAGCGGAGCGGACCCTGCTGGCATCTCACGCCCTCACTCATGGGTCTAACCACCCAGGACATTCTGTATGTTCACCAGTTACTGTTATTTGTTAGTTGTATTGTTCAAGAGGGGTTCGGTCCTCCTCCCTATCCAAACATGCACAACACTGACTTCAGGGGTTCCCACAAGGCTATGCCATTGGTCCTTCGCATCCCCCGAGACATACCACGGGCAGTCCTTGCTGTTTTATCCCACAGACTAAATTTGTACCGCTATATCCACAGAATGACTAGATGACCACACAGCTCAGAATAGTCTCGCTGAACGTGAAAGGCCTTAATAACCCAACTAAAAGACGAGCCATCCTATCCTATCTTGAAAACACAGGGGCGCACATCTGTCTCCTTCAACAGACACACCTCCTCCCCAGGGACATATTTAGGCTACGCTCTAAAGCTTTCCCTCACCAACTTTTTTCATCCCACACTACAAAAACAGCAGGGGTGGCCATCCTCATTTTCTCCAAGTTTACCGGACGAATTGGCCCCAAGCAGGTTGAACTCGAGGGTAGATTATTAACCCACACCTTCCAGCTAGGCCCTCACACTTTCACCATAGGCTTGGTGTATGTGCTGAATGAGGGTCAGGAGGGGTTCCTACGCAGGGCGGTAACGGAGATTACTAGATCTTCTGACGGGATGATATTAATGGGGGGTGACCTCAATTTGGCCTTCGACAACGAAGCAGATGGATCGGCCCAACGACCAAGGCAATCCGGAGCCCTCAGAGACGACGGTAAACGCATGCTCACATATACGGGAATGGTCGATATTTGGCAGAACCTCCACCCCATAGATGGAGAATACACTTTCTGGTCCCACTCCCACAAGACTTGCGCCAGGATAGACTTCTTTCTAGCTACTGAAGCTGTTTTGTCTCGGGTACAACAAACAGACATCCTGCCTTGCTCGCTCTCAGATCACTCCGCAGTGAGTTTGACACTAGCCCTTTCAGATACCCATCCCCCTCCCCGGAATTGGAGGCTCAGAGAAACTATGCTCCATCGCCCAGAAGTCGTATAGCAAGTTAAGAAAGCGAACAACACTCCAGAAACCCCCATAGCAATTCTTTGGGATGCCCTGAAGGTGGTAATTAGAGGGGAATTTATCGCTATTGCCTCATCAGATAATAGGACCCACCGGGAGAAGAGAGACCTACTTTCACAGAAAGTTCAACAGCTAGAGCATATACACCAAAGAACAGGCGCCCCTAGGATCTGGCGACCACTAGTGGCCGCTTGCGCCCAATTAGCGGGTCAAGATCTAGATGGGGCTGAATACGCAGCACTGAGATGGAGGCACACTTTCTACACAGGGGAGACAG
The DNA here is from genome assembly GCA_963921515.1 of Calotriton arnoldi. Classification (NCBI taxonomy): domain Eukaryota; kingdom Metazoa; phylum Chordata; class Amphibia; order Caudata; family Salamandridae; genus Calotriton; species Calotriton arnoldi. The sequence continues at coordinate 1,745,305 of CAWUFW010000362.1, forward strand.
AAGTGGTAGACTATTAGCCAACAGGCTCAGAGTTCAGAGGCAAGCCTCTGGTGTCTCATAAGTGATCAGCTCGCTTGGGCCGGAACAGACCTCAGATCAGAACATCGTGGAAACTTTCCGCCAATACTACGCGAAACTTTACGGAGCACAACAACTCCCTCCGGCCGCCTCGGCCCAGTACTTGCAGGGGGTAAACACCACAAGGCTCCAGCCTGAATCACTCGAGGCCCCGATCAAAATAGAGGAAGTGATCACAGCCATTTCCAGACTGAAACTGCTCAAGTCCCCGGGCCCAGATGGCTTCCCCTCTCTTTTTTTATAAAACCTTTTGCTCCGCATTGGCTCCGGTACTCACAAGGGTGTACAACTCCATCGGGATCTCTTCTGCAATCCCACCAACGATGCTGGAAGCGTCAGTACTGGTGATACCTAAGCCAGGTAAGGGTAAGAGGCACTGCACGCCCTACCGACCAATCTTTCTTCTCAGCGTGGATTTTAAACTACTCGCAGGGATACTAGCGCAGCGCCTCTCCCCTCTCCTTCCAGGTTTGATAGACCCAGACCAAGCGGGGTTTGTGCCCAACCGCCAATGCGCTGACAACACAAAGCGCCTCTTGCTTATTATAGATAAGGCCCAGCGCTTTGATACTGAACGATCAATCCTTTCCATCGACACAGAAAAAGCGTTTGACAGGGTACACTGGCCTTACCTAGAGGTGACCTTGAGGCATTTTGGCATCCCGGAGACATTCCTGAGTTGGATATTAAGCAGTTACACCACCCCATCGGCATCCGTCTGAGTGAACGGATACTCATCTACCCCCTTTCCTATTCAGCAAGGCACGAGGCAGGGATGTCCTCTTTCCCCGCTTCTCTTCACTCTCTACATGGAGCCAATGGCCCAAAGGGTACGTATTGACCCCCTGGTGTCTGGGGTGAGCTTTGGAGGGGAGGAACACCAGATTAGTTTGTATGCGGACGATATAGTAGCTACCCTGGAAATTCCCAAAGTTTCTTTACCTACTTTCTTGGCGGAACTGTAATTTTTCTCACAAGCGGCAGGCTTTAGAGTCAACGTCCACAAATCACAAGCACTTAGCCTGTCCTTAACCAAAGCCACATTAGCGGACCTGAAGCAGTATTACCAGATACAATGGTCCCAGGAAGCAATACCCTATCTCGGCATCCAACTCGCAGCTAGCATACAACGCACCATCTCGCTCAACTACACTGCAGTACTCCAGCAAATTCGGGAATGCCTACGCAGGTGGAGGCCTCACTCCCTTTCTTGGCTAGGCCGCATCGCAGCGGTTAAGATGACAATCTTACCGAAGATTTTATTCCTTTTCCAGGTCCTCCCATTAGAGCACCCGCCGGGAACGATACGCTCAATTTAGCGGGACTTGGAACACTTTATCTGGCGTGATAAGAGACTCGTGCTTCATAGAGAATTATGTTACCGATCCCCGAGAAAGGGCGGACTAGCTGTCCCAAACCCGTAGCAGTACTATTGGGCAGTGCAGCTAAGAGCATTTGTGCAATGATCGCGCCCAGAATCTGAAAAGCACTGGCATTTCATGGATAGGGCGGTAGCGGGCCGGGTCCTCTGGGGGATCCCCTTTCTCACTAGAGAGACCCGCCCCTGTAATCTCTACCCATTGATGGTCACACGGGCCCCCTGTAGGGTTTAGGATAAAGTAGCCAAGACCGAACATTAACAACCTTTCCCTCGCCACTGACCCCCATTGTGGGCAACACTGCTTTCACGCCAGGTCTGGAGGCGGGGGCCTACAACCAGTGGTCCAGAGAGGGTCGTCGGTCTATCGGCCACTTCTTCGACGTTACTGGTCTGTTGACATTTGAAGATTTTCGCTCACAACAGAATCTCCCGGAGTCCGAGGGCTTCCGCTATCACCAGATCAGACACTGGGTGCTACAAGTAGGAATGCGCGATACGGCACAGAGACACCTCCCTCCCTTTGAGAAATGGTTAGTGACTAAACACACAGACTCTCGCCTAGTAACGGAACTATACTGCCTACTCAGAGGTGCCCCGAAGACCGGTAAAGCCCCGGGGCAACAGAGGTGGGAAAGGGAAATTGGGAGAACACTCTCTGGGAATGAATGGGCAGATATATATCACAGAGCGTGCCACACAGCATGTAACGTCGCCAGTATAGAAACTGCCACCAAAATAGTTACCTATTGGTACCTAACCCCTCAAAGACTTCACAGAGGCAATCCAGCCCGAGACCCCTTGTGTTGGAGAGCCTGTGGCTCACTGGGTGCACTAACCCATCTATTGTGGGAGTGCCCCCATATCTCTGGCTACTGGTCACAAGTACTGGATGACATCGACACCCATTTTGATACACCAATCCCTCGCTTCCCAGCATACGTGTTACTAGGCCTGCCAAACGCTCTCACTTTCCCGCTTAAAGCGCTTAGAGGTCGACAATTAGCCCTGGCTCTCGTGGCTGCCCTCCAGAACATCTTTGCTCACTGGGGGACAGCCATGCTCCCCACACATCTGGGATGGTTTCACCCCTTATGGCAGACCTTGGGAATGGTACGAATGTCTCTTTCCCTCGCCAATCGGACAGCTTCCTTTCAGGACCTCTGGAAACCATTCTTGTCTCTACTCACCTCTGAATTTAGGGAACTTACATGTCCCAAATATCTGCGCTTACTACAATTCGCCGAACCCACACTGCCTGTACAAGGCATAGCAACTAATCATACACAACCGATCTAGCTGCTCACATGGGCCCAATACTACAAGTGGATAGGGGGAGGACCTCTTTCCTTTCGGGGGGAGGGGGGAGTTGCGGGATTTATTGTAGTATCTTCATTCAAGAGCTATCCTGCATTAGCAGGACTGTAAGAATAATTGAAATACCTACTGTGTTATTGGTAAATTCATGTATGTCTTAAAATTAATAAAGAAAGCTTAAACCTAAAAAATCAATGGTGCTTAGGTGGATTTATTACTGGTCCACCGCACCTTGTGAAAGGTCAACATGTTTTGGCCAGGGGTTGCTCAGTTGAGTCAGTCGGCCTGCGTCGGGACCATAAGGTGAGTAACAAGTATCATTTAACTTGAATATTTTGCGAGGGTAAGTGGGCTCACTTGCCCTTCTTCGTCAGTGAGCAAGATCGCTCCAGGACTGACGTAGTCCTTGGTGCAACCTTTGCCTATGACTCAAAAGAAAAAAGAACAGAAAAATGCAAATAGACAAGTAAAAACATAACATTGTGATATATACATTTATTGGATTCTTTTTCGAAGAAATCCCGAATGTGATGCCCCTTTATACTTTTTAGAAACTGGGAAAGATGCTTTTCCTTTAAATAGTCAAGACAATAGAGTCTCGGTAATCTGATATAAAGAGAGTGTGGTCTCTGTAATGGCTGCGATGAGTAATCTTACTAACCGTGTGTACAAGTCTCATGAGAATGGTAAAAAAAAGAATAATAAAATAAGAATTTAGACCAAATTATTTACATAGATAATTTCATTTGCCACAATCTGTTCATAACGGACTACAAATATGTCGTGAAGGTTGATGAGGTCAGAGAATTGATGGAAGAAGCTCTCTGTAGTTACACAGATGATCAGCATAGCTTAGGATAGATTTGTAATCTATTATCGAAAGATAAGCATTATTTATAGTGATTTCGCAAAAATACCTTTTTGGCAGGTACTGAATCCTCCGTAGGAAGCAGGCGAGGTGGCGGTCCTGCAAAGAAACAAAGTGACCGGAGAGGATTTAGCATAGCTATCGGCAATGCTCGAAGTGTACCAGTGTGCCGTGGAAAGAGGGGGGGGGGGGGTTGGTTGGAAGGTTTTTTGCGGACAGAGGGGGGAAAGGAAAGGCTCAACTTTACTTTTTTCTAAAAACTGTCTTGGCAGACACTGCTGCTCTCTTCCACTTCCCGAATGTTACCGGTTGGAGGAGAGAGACATCCATTTGTATTGGAGGAAAAGTTTCTCGGTAGGGGTCATGTCTGCGTTCTGTCTGGAGACAGAAATGGGAACTGAATAGGTATTGCATCTGTTTAGATGCATAGGATCATGAAAAGTTCATGATAATTTCACAAATAGTCACGTTGAAAAATTAAAGAGTGAGAAATAGAAAAAAAATCCTATTTGTGTTGTGGTAGTGTGTCCCCGAGTGTAGTGTATTTGTGTAGTCATGAGGGTAGGAATGTGTTTGTTTCTATTTTGTGATGGAATGTAGTATGAAATTGTTTGTGGAAGATATTGATGTGCTGGAGTGTGTTATGTTTTGTGTTTGTAGACTAGTGAAATGACACTGATGTAGTGAGTTTGTGTGAAAGTTTTGGATGTAAAGTACTGGTAATGGAAGTTAAATGGGAAAGGGGATGGGATATGCAGTGGACAAGTGTGTGTGCAGTGTGAGAGTGGATGGACAGGGGTTATGAATATTTGTATTAATATGGTAGCAGGAAGAGGTAGTATATGTGGTGGAGTGTAGGGATTGTTTGTGTTTTTTTTGGTAAAAAGAGGAGGAGGGTGTTGGTGGATGATATGAGAGATGGTTGAGTATAGGTTTGCTGGTGATGGAATGGGTTCAGTTAGGAGTAACTAGGGGGTAGAGCTGAAAAGGGAGGGTGTTTTGAAGGGTTCAATGTTATGTTTGATTTGGTGTTGTGTTGGTGATGTGTGGGTATGATAGTGGTATAGGGCAGCGTAGTGGTTTGTGTGAGAGCAAAGGTGTCATTGTGTTACAGTAGTGGCAGAAGGTTTGTAGATTTTGTTTGTGGGGTTTAATAGTAGTTGTTGAGACATTGAAATATGGATAGTTTGTTTGTTCTGAATGAGTAGTGCGCGTTTGCGGAGACTGTGTTTGTATGTTTGTGGATGGCTTAAGGTGGTGGCAGGTAAATGCGGAGGGGGGCAGCATTGCTGGCCCTAGGCCCGACCCTGCCCAAACAGGCAACTGCCCTTGTCCTTGACACCCGTGGGAGGTTGCTTTCTAGTAGCTTTAGCACAGTTTGGGGGAAAACCAGGAGAGAAATGTAAACAGTCACGGGTAGAAGAAAAGAGCAGTTTTAAAGTTACAAGCTACACAACACTAAGTGTTTTTTTTTCTTACCAACTTGCTTTGTCCTTGCTCACCGGGCTGTTTAGGGCTCGGAGAAGCTGGGGTTACAGATTAGAGGTGGCGGTCTTGGGTGTTCCCTCCACCAACGAAAGGGCCTGTGCAGTTGTGAGGGGAGGGTCAGGCCTGCTCAGGCGCCTGTTTACCTATGATTAACTTTAATGCTAGTTCTTTTCCTTGGGAAGCTTCATTTAGTCCTAAGCAACCCTCCCCTTATACCAGACAAGGAAATAGACTACTGTTTTCTCACGATCTGTAATTCCCTTTAAAAAAACAGAACTGAACTAACGTACTGGAAAAAGATATTAGGGTACTGGTGAGTGCTCTTTCTTAAAGTAACAGTTTCACTTTTTCAAGCTTAGTAGGCGCTGCATGTTAGGCTACATTGCCCTTCTTTCTTATTTTTTTCACTTTAAAATGTATCTGAAAGTTTCTTGACGCTTTCTTTAGTGACATTCTCTTGATTTTATAAAATAAGCTTTTTTCTTTTTCGAAAAATCATAAATTCATTTAGAAAGACTGCAATAGGCTGTCATAAGCTTTGTTTATATTTAAAATGGGGCTTTTCAGAAGGAGAATTGTGTTTTTATATATTATGAAAAGCGATCTGGCCTCCTGTGCATGGGCGTACAATTCCGTGATGAGGACTTTCATGAATATTCTCCTTTAGAAGAACTAGGATTAAAAGTAAGTAACTATTTCTTGGTCAGCTGACTGCATTGTCCTTTCTTCTTTCAACACGTTAATTAGGCCATTCCCATCTGCCAAATGGCACTTGAAGGGCTTGCAGGAACTATGAAGTCATATTAACATGCAAAGTATCACATATGGTTGCTAAGCAAACCTGGTACTCTCTGTCAAAGAGGTCCTTACAGACAGACAGACTAAGAGGAGACACTGAGGTAGCAGGTGTGGTAGGAAACCTATGTCTGACGTGTGCTGCATAAATGAGAGAGGCAAACCTAGAAGGGGATAAAGAGACAGTCAGCTGAATGTCTCAGATAATCTGGTAGTAGAGTAGCACCAGGTGTTAAGAGTTTAATGTTTGATTGGCTTAGTGGCACTGGCACCCTATCTTTTAAGTTGAAAATGAACAGTGGCAAACCTCTGTCTAATGATCTGATTATCAAACACCTTCCTTCTTGGGCTACATCTGGTACACTTTTTCTTTCTGAGCATGTCTTTTATTTTAATAGGAAGTGGAATTCCTTTCCTCCTCTATTGCCCAACTGAAGGTGGTCCAGACGAAGTATGTGGAAGCCAAGGATTGTCTTAACGTTCTCACCCCAAGCAACGAAGGCAAGTGTTTGGTTAACCTAATAAACGGTGGTTTTGGGCCAATGTAAGTTACAGAATATGGATGTAGTATATAGAAACATTTCTGCTTTTGATCTGTATCTATATACACTAGTGAGCGATTGACGATTCACAAGAAGTTTCATCTGTGCTAGTAGTGCTTATAGTACAAAGATAAACTCTACCCACATGAGTTATTTGGGATGTGGTAAGATGCATTCGGGCACCGCAGAAGTAATCTATGTCAATGATGTTGCAAACTATTTATATTAAAAGGAATAGTTGTATATAAAGTGGCATTCAGTAAAAGCATGTACACCAAATAAGGTTATTAATTCTTAAGGGGGGGTGGGGTTTCTACTGAAATTCCAAAGGTTACAGGGATGTTCTAGTTCAGAAATAGCATTAAAAACGTAAATAGAAACTAAAAACCCAAAAGTTACAGGGATGTTGTAGTTAGTTCAGATTTTACACACACAAAACCATAGAAATTTAGTAGTTATCTCAAGTAACTATAACTCGTGCCCCAAGGTACCATAACTCTTGCCCCTGCCATGCACAGTTTACTCATCAATAACTTCACTGCAAATGTTGCATATTTTCAGTGATGTCATAGGAGATGTCATGAGTAATGTAATATGTGGGGTAATTAGCAGTGCATGGCGAGGGTGTGAGTTATAGTTACCTTAGGGCACGAGTTATAGTTTCTTGAAATAACTAACTTCTGAATATCTATGGTTTTGTATGTGTAAAATCTGAACCTCACTATAACGTCCCTGTAACCTTTTAGTTTTTTGTGTGAATTTCTATGGTTTTTTAATGCTTTTTCCTAATTATAACATCCCTGCAACCTGTGTGCTTGTGTGGGTGGCTGTGTGGGTGGCTTTGTGGGTCTATGAGTGGTTGGACAAGTGTCTTTATGGGTGTGAGTGACTGTGTAAGTGGGTGTGTGAGTGGTTTTCTTGGTCTCTGAGTTGGGTGTACAGGTGTCTGGGTGTGTGAGTGGTGTTCTGATTCTCTGAACAGATGTGATTGGCTGTATGAATGTGTGAGTGGTTGGGTGTGCGCGAGTGGTTCTCTGGGTGTGACTGTATGGATGTGTGGGTGGATATATATATATATCTATCTCAAAGGGATGTCGCACTCCGAATAGATACTTGTTAAGGGTTTTATTCACCACTACCACCAACGCGTTTCACCACAAGGGCTTGTTCATGGTTGGGGAAGTCTGTCTACCATTGTAATTTATACTGTTTTCCACTATTGCCCATTATGAGGCATTGTGGGATATGTTTTGCAATATTTCCGTTCCATATTTCTGCTCAATTGTAGTATTGTTGTATCCTGTTCTGTATGCTGTTGTTATTGGGTATAGTTTGTAAGTTCAGGATCCTATTACTTTGATATCTGCTTTATATGTAGATAGTCTGAGTGACTAAAAGTTCTCAAAGTGACTATATTTCATAATCCATTCACTACAATGCTTTTGTTCGTGGGCCAAGTAGTTAATCCATCATTGAGCAGTTCAATGATATAGTATTTTTGCAGTATCAACTTGTGAGAAATGATAAAAGAAACGATCATTCAAAACTTTAAATAGAACATCTCCTCGTAAACACAAGTAACTGAACAAGCATGGGTAACAACAATGCCACTCAGGCATAATTAAGTTCAACCTGAGGGAAAAATACAGCCACTCAGGCAAAACCTATCCCTTGGTTCCAAACACTGTTGACACTGCAAAAATACTATATCATTGAACTGCTCAATGATGGATCAAACTATACCCAATAACAACATCATACAGAACAGGATACAACAATACTACAATTGAGCAGAAATATGGAACGGAAATATTGCTAAACATTGTAAATAATTGTATATTATTGCATGTGTTGAAACTACATATCCCACAATGCCTCATAATGGGCAATAGAGGAAAACAGTATAAATTACAATGGTAGACAGACTTCCACAACCGTGAACAAGCCCTTGTGGTGAAACGCGTTAGTGATAGTGGTTGTGGTGAATAAAACCCTTAACAAGTATCTTTGGAGTGCGACATCCCTTTGTTCTATTGATATGACATTTGGGCTGGATTCCGCCCACCTAAAGTCTGCACCGGACGACAGAGCGCGCTGTTACTAGGAATCACTTTGTTGAAACATATATATATATATATATATATATATATATATATATATATATATATATTATATTCCATTGACTGCACCAAAAAGTGCATAAATAAACATAAGTAATAATGGAAAATAGCAGCAGAACGACTGAAAGGTCAAATGTAAATCACATATGTGGATACTCAGATAAATGAGAAAAAAATGAATGCTAAATGCGTGTATCTAGAGAAAATTATGAAAATCATAATCTACATTAAGACCATTAGAAGCCTTGGAATCGAGATTCAATATAGAACGTATCTCAAGTTGCCTCAGCAGCCTCTCCCGATTACCCTCACGAACCAACTTGGGGACGGAGTCAATCACAAAATATTTAATGCGATTAATTTTACTCTTATGGTGTTGTTCAAAGTGCCTAGCTACTGGGTATGACTGATCCCTATTGGTGATCGCTGTCAGGTGTTGTAGCACTCTCTTGTGGACCTGTAACTTTGTGCTCCCACGTACTGCAATCTACAGTCGCATTCTAAAACATAGACTGCATATCCAGTTTTGCAATTGTACACCTATGCTATAGGTTGCGGTTTCTCACAAAACAGGGTAACATATTCACTGGTATTCTTGCCAAATTTGCATGCTCTGCATGAGCTGCATTCATAAAACCCATGCAGGTGCTGTAGCCAACTGCTTCTGGTCACAGTTTCTGGACTGGTCTTCACAAGAGCATTCCTCATGCATGGTGCCTTGTGAAAAGCGATGGATGGCCGAATGGGGAGTGTAGGTCCTAAAATGGGATCCCCTGCACTATTGACCAATATCTGTTACATATAGCCCTCATTTCATTCTCCTGTTTACTGAAAGTCAGAATAAGTCTACTGACGGGATCTTGAAGTTTCTGACCCCGATCAAATAGTCTCCCTACTTTTCTGATCAGCTTTCTTAATGGCCATATCCAACACTCCCTAAGTGTAACCCCTGTGTAGGAATCTCGCAGTCATCTTCCTGCATCAGAGTAACATCAGCAGGGTAACTGCAATTCCTCTTCAAACGGAGCATCTCACCGTATGGAATGCTATTCTTCAAATGCTTGGGGTGAAAGCTATTTACATGTAATGTAGAGTTCCCTGCAGTGGACTTCCTGTGTAAGCATGTCTCAATATATTGTCATTGATGTAGACTCTCAAGTCCAAAAACTCAACCCCCTGACTGCTGGTAGGAGCCACAAAATTTAAGTTGACTGTACTATTGTTAATATTATCAGCAAATTCCTTAGCCGTTTCAGATTTACCCTTCCATATGACAAACAAATCGTCGATGTAACGAAGCCAACATACTATGTGGTCCTTCCACCGATCACCGTGGCCGGCGATGAGCACCCGCTCCTCCCACCAGCCCATGTGTAAACACGTAAAACTGGGGGCGAAGCACGTGCCCATCGCCGCCCCATGCCTCTGATGGAACACCTCTCGGTTGAAGTAAAAATAGTTGTTCTCCAGACCCATTTGTTCATAGATAATAACATGCAATTATGGGTATACATACACAAAGGTCTACTGTTCAGGAAATTCTTAACTGCACGTAACCCATCTAAGTGATTGATGCTGGTATATAGGGATGATACATAGTCATTAAGAGATAATCCGAATGCCAAGGAATATCATAAATATGTTTAAGGACATCCCCGGTATCTAAAAGGAATGAGGGAAGGTTTCTTTCAAAATCCTGCATAAAGAAATCAATGTACCGGGAGGTATTTTCAAAAGTGCTTTGTCGTGCAGAGATGATGGGTCTGCCAGGAGGTCGAGTTTTTTTACTTATGAACTTTCAGGGGAAGATATAAATTTGGCAATTTGGGAAAATTATTCTTTTTAAACTGCCATTCCTCAAAACATAAGTCCATCTCTCCATTTTTGCAACTGTTCTCGATGCATCAAGTCTACTGTCCGTACAGTGTCCCAGCTACTCCTTTCATAGCACGTCACATCATTAAGTTGGCTGTATGCTTCTTGTAAATAATCTTGCCTCGACCATAGGACAATGTTGTCACCTTTTATCAGAACTGGAAACAACAACTTGATCCTGGCTTTGCAATTTCTTTATAAGGTTATGATATTGGACCTGTTGAAAGTGATACTTCCTCTGTTTGCGTTGTGTAATATGGTTCAATTTTTTCACATTTTCCGCAAGCTTTTCATTAAAAATGTCGATAGCATCACGAGGCATGACAGGAACGAAAGTAGACCATGGTTTAAAAGGGGTAGATATGCTACTAGTCACCTCACAAGAGAATTCATTAATCAGAGTTTGTGTTGACAAACCTTGTTCTGCCAAAGAGCTTTCAGCTTGTAAGACACACAGGTCATGTAGTGTTTGCAAATCACCTACTTGAAGCTCCGCATTGCCACAGGAATACGGAATTGCTGCATCCAGCTTTTGCTCTTTGGATTTGAGAAATGGAATTTAGCTCATTTTAATTTTCGGATGAATTTGAAAATGTCAATCCATGTCTGAGCATAATTGAACGTGCTCTCCGGACAGAACAAGACAATCAAAGAGAGAAGTTGATTTTCAGCATCATTCAATTCTACGCTGGATAGATTGATCACTGTATTGCTTTTCATCTTGAAATTTGTTGTGAGTTATTGTTTCTTTGACCAGTTCTTTTTGTGCACCTGTTTCTTTGAGTCTTCTGCGGCACTTGCTGCATTTGCGCCACCTTTCATTTCTCCTTTGTTGCCTTTGGCCCTCGTCTCTCTCGGTCTCCGGGTTTGTCGGCGATCTCTCCGTAAAAAATCAAGTTCTTCCACTAGAAATAACTTATTGGATGCCGATTGATCTCTGGGCATCCTTCCATCTTCCCGGTGCGTTGTACTTTCCACTGCTGAGCTGGATTCGTTTGCTGAGGCAGCGGCCCCAAACCATCGTCTTGTTTGGCACGATTGCTGTCAATTGCACGTTGCCTTTTCATCATGTCAAATCTTCTCGCAAACATGAAAATTTGTCCTGTCTCGTACTCGGTCTTGTGATGTTGGAACTTGTGAATTTTGCGGGCTTTAATAACATCCTCCTGTTTCTTTAAGTGTGCCAGCATTTCTTCCCAATACTTCGAAATCAGATCTTGATATTCCGACAATGTACCCAGCTCATCATTATGTGACTGAATTTCCTTTTGTAGTGACTGCCTATTGATTTTAGCATATTTGACCAATATCTGCACCATACGAGTAGACCCCTCCATATTGCTATCCGCCCACTCCTTCAACTTTGCAGGATTCAGATTCTCGTAGCTGGGTGCAAGTAGAATACGTAGTCTGCGGGGAGCACGTTGAACTTCTGGAGGGAGCGTCACTCCCACCATTTAGCTTGTTCGGTTTTCATGCATTTCTCTAGAGCCCTCAATTTAATTTTTACCAACTCAGCCCCGACATTGCCACTGTCACACGGGGCTGATTGCTTGTATCCACGTTGGGCAAATTCCCGAACAACTCTTCTGCTGCCTCTTCCCCCGCTTGCAGCTTGTCGGCCGACATATTGACTCCGTGCAATTGGTGTCTACTGAACCTACGTATCGCCCGGTATACAGTGGACCACGAGACCTTCCAACCTGTACTCTCACACTCACCACAGTGAGAAATCATCCTCGGCCTGGGACCTCCGACATACATCGTGAAACTATCCTCACTGTGTATACTTCCGGGATCAGGGGTTGGGGGTTCCTTCTCAACGAAACAAGTTCCAAATGAAAACGGCAGCCGCCAATCAGCTGTATACTGCTCAGCCACAGTTCGGGAGGGGGTATGTATCGCGGAGCCAGACGCTGCTCCATAATGCCCATATCCCCCATAACCTCCTCCAAGAGACGGGCACAGACACAGTTACGTATTTCTCTGTTTTATTGCAGTTATGTCCACGTGACTAGTTTTGGCCAGTCCTGCCCTTGATCATATGCGCGCCGCAACATTTAAACATCCATTTATAATCATCGCGTGGTGCATAAACATAAAAAACAATCTAGGCACCTCTAATAAAGCCCAATTTTAAACGTCGCAGTTACAATAAATATAGAGAACAATATTAGTACAATATTGTACAATTCATAAAGTGCACAGTGGTTCAAATGTCCAAGAGAATTGGGTAAGTAATATCCACCCAAAGACTAAATCCAGGGACTCCATGTATAATGATGGAGATGTTGTACTGGCTAAATCCATAATATCAAACTTGCACAGGAACATCCTCCACCAGATGATCAAAATATATCGCTGCATAAATACATAAATATATAACCGTGTAAAATACATAAATGCATATTATGGGTGTATGTCTGGAGTATTCATAGACAGGCATTGCTAGAACTCAAACCTGATAATGCATACGATTGAACTACCAAAGGAAATAGATACATGTATGTATTTTAATATTGGGGTCTGGATCCGCTGTGGATTCACATGGCTGTGTTGAGAACCGCGGTGGATCTGCGGATCCTTGCGTGTGTCAAAAAACATTTTTGGACATTTACTTGCCCATGAGGGGTCCCTCACAGAACACTCCATCAGTCACATGGAATCAGGATACCTCTATCCTGCCCCCTTATATCCTATTTACACTCCTCCCACCCACACCTCCAGAGGAAACCGTGCCCCGATTGGCAAAATGGCAGTCGCAGCCATCCAGTCATGGCATTGCTGTTGGCGCGTCAAAGATAGCACTTTCCCAGGTTGTGCTTGGGTGTTGATAATAGTATATTTCAACTTCGCAGACTCCAGATATCATGGGGTACAAATGAATATGATGCACAGGTCCCCCTTATTATAAATTAGGAACAAAAAGTCATTTTAGCAATCCAAAAACATGTTGTGAATAGCTGCAATATCTCCTTGTTCAGTTCAATCAATCAATCGTGAGCTTTATTCGGTTTAAAATCACAAACCATAAAAGCATACTAAAAATCATAAAAACATCTGTACATCACACAATTGTAAAATTCATTAAAATAATTCATAATAAAAAGCGTAGCGATTAACCCCTCACAAACTTTATGTGCAAAGTGTCTAATTAAAATTTTCTATCACATTATATATATCTCAGTACATTTTTAAATTAACCATAGTGTTTAACATCACAATATTAAATAGTTTAATACAAGAAATAAAGTGCAAGTGATAAGCCATATATTTATACCACAGCTAAGTATACAGTACAATCATCATTTATCGTATTATGCCTCAGTTTCTTCATAGATAAGTGCTTCGAGATGTGAATTATTGTATCTTATTTTAATTGCCTTCTGAATGAAGACCGCCACAGCATTACACACTTTAATATTATCTAGGCTACAAATATATTCAAAAGCAGGTCTATATAAAAATAACCTCTTCTTTAAGAACAAAGGTCGTAAAAACACTTCCTAAGCTCTCTATAAAAGTTACAGAACAAAATAAAATGTAACGTTGTCTGATTTGATTTGCCATCACAAGGGCACTTTGGCAAGTTTTTGCTCCACTTGCCCATTTTTGGAAAGGCTATTAACAGATGAACCAAACCCATTCGTAGTCTTGTAAGATAAAATCTGTGTGTTGTATTTGTGACCTGCAATAAATAGTTTTGTGTCCCAGACCCAAAGGTTCTCTCACAATATTCCTTTGTCAAGGGTTTCGTGTTAGCATCTACTTCCCTCAACCAGTTACGTGAGTCCACCATACTACTTTTTAGTTCCTTTTTGTCATATTCAAGTATTTGGGATGGATTTTCTAGATCAACATCCTCAACACATTCCTTTAAAAGATTTCTGATATATATCAGCCACGGGATTTTCCTCCCGTGGTCAAGGGCAATGCAATCTCTGATTATGTCCTGTGTAAGCTTTGCACCCTCTTTGCTCCATATCCCATACCAAGTATTTAAACTTATGGTGCTTATAAAATCACTAATATACGGTGCCCCAAGTTCTTTATGTACACTATATGTGGGGGTGGAATTTGATACAGCAAGCAATCTTCGTAAAAAATTATTTTCTTGGGTTTGAAGGGTTACACAATTTTCCGCCCCCCATAGTGCTGCCCCATAACAAGTTCCATTTAGGCATTTGCTATTATATAAAGTCATGATTTCCTTAATCGGTTTATTACCGATTTTTTTCGAAAATCTGAAGATTGCCTCAGTCGACCTGATAAATTTTAATTTACATTGTTCAATCTGGGTTCTCCAATGTCCCTTTGCATTGTAAACTAATCCCAGATATACAAATGAATTTGTTGCTTTGATTGGGGTGCTATTTACGTGGTGAACCTTAGTTTTAGGTTTCCCTTGCCCACACACCATCGTATAAGTTTTGTTTAAATTTAGTACTAAGTCCTTATCGTGCATAAATTCTGCAAATTTTTCTATCAGGGACTGTAGTCCGTTCGCAGTTCGTGATAAAAGAACTGCGTCGTCCGCATAGAGTAAAATTGGAATGGAGCGTTTACCTACTCTTGGGGTGTCAGCATTTACATTTTGTAGCTCTGCATCCACTCCATTTACATATAAGGAAAATAAAAGGGGGGGCAAGGACACAACCCTGTCTAATTCCCCGGGTTACCCTGAAACTTGATGTACACTCTCCTCCTACCCCATAACGCACTCTAGTACTCAAACTGCTATACAGTTGTGAAAGATAATTCACAATGTCATTTGGTGCCCTCATATTAATCAACGTTTGCCATAGTTTTGAATGATTTACTAAATCAAAGGCACTTGTGAGGTCAACGAAACAAAGGTGTAAATGACCCTTTTTCGTAATTGTATATTTAGAAATAAGGAGGTGCAAATTAATGCACTGTTCTATTGTCCCTATCTCCCTTCTGAAACCGTATTGTGTTTCAGTAAGAATTTTATTCTCTCCTGCCCACAATTCCAGTCTCTCCAGCAATATCCTGCCCATTACTTTAGATGTTGTATCGAGAAGGGAGATTGGGCGATAACATTTGGGGTCTTTCCTATTGCCCTTTTTGAAGATCGGGACAATAATACTTTCCGTCCATGTTCTTGGAATCAAACCTTCAGCAATAGTGTTAAACACATTTTGTAACAATGGACCCCACAAACCCACATTAAGTTTAAAAATGTCTATGGGGACACCATCGACACCAGGCGCCTTTCCATTTGCACTTTTTTCTAAGGCCGATGTAACTTCATTTACAGTAATGGGGTCCAAATTGAAAGTATCAAAATTTATAAAAATATTATCATCAAATTCAGAAATATATATTGGATCACTATATGCTGTTAAGACAGGGATTTCATTATCTATGTTGAAAACCTTCATAAAATGGTTAATCCATTCTAGGGGTTGTACTAGGCTTTCAATTTTTACAGCACTACTATCTTTAAAATAGGGGTGGTTTATCGTTTTCCAAAAAAGGGAGGAGTCCCTAGTATTCGCTGCCTGTGTGAGCTTCTCCCATGCTTCACTTTGAATCTCCCTCTTTCTTCTTGCCACTGTCTGTTTATATATCGTCCTCCGGTTTTTGATCTGTTCAGTGTCTTTTGGTCTAATTTTTAAAGCATTCTTTAATAGGTGGTTTGCCTCAGTGCATTCTGAGTCAAACCAACTAACTATCTTTTCTTTTTCTCTTTCTTCTTAATTTTTAGACCCTGGGAAATCGCTGCGGTTATTTTACAGAAAGCCCCAATGATATCTTCATTTAATGAATCCCCCTTTGTACATAATTCTATATCGTTTTTACAATCAATCAATAATCTCTCTACAAAATCAATCTGATTTATCCCGGACCATCTAATCGACGTGCCATTTTCTCCCTGAGTTTTTATGCTTTGTGCTAAGCACGGTCCTCCACAAGGGATATCAATTAATCTGACAGTTAAGAATACTGGGTTATGGTCGCTTAGACAGCTTTTTTCCACCTCCATTTTTACTATCTGATTCTGACCATGAGCCGAGATTAATATATGATCGATTATGGAGCAATGGCCTTGCCCTTCAAAAGTGGGTAACTGCACTTGTCCCTCGTATAACGTCTGGTCCACTACTTCCAGATTATATTTATACAAGGCCCAGTTAATTGATTCCCCATAGGTATTATGTGGGAAATGGGTGTAGCTTTCTCCGAACTCATTCTCATATCCACAGTACTTCCCTTCGAGTATGTCACATTTCCTGCTATTGAAATCTCCAACCCAGATCAAAAAGTAATCACCCTTGATCTGTTTTAAAAACAGATCAAGCTCCTTCTCAAGGGATAAAATTACTTGATTTCTGTTACTGTCGAAGACATTATTATAGAAATTAATTATCACAAAACACTGATGATCAATAGTATTTAACCACAGAAACTGAAAATAAGGTGAGTCAGTATAAACTTGCTTCAATGTCAGCGGGCATGTAACTGAAAGTAAAACAACTAGGCCTCCCTTTGCCCTTCCACTTCGTGATGGAATTGCTTGTGTATCAATTGTTGAGAAGCCATCAATAAAAAAGGGTTCTGTGTGCCAAGTCTCTTGTATACAAATAATTTGACACTTGTTAAAAAATTCAGGCCATATCTTAGCATCCAATTTCGAGTTAATGCCCGCAATGTTCCATGAAACTATAGTCAAATTATAGGCCTGCGAATTTAGTGTTGACATTAAGCCTTTATCGACAAGGGAAAAGTTTTGTTTAGAACATGGTTCGGCGCCCTGGTGCAGTCAATCTATATCACTGCATTGTCTGAGAGCTGAGAATCTGTTAGACAAGGGCAGAGGTCTATACCTATCAGCTGTCAATGGACCAGTGTCATACTCTTTTGGGTTTCTTGTAAATGGTCTATAAAAATATCCAAGCGGTACCCCGGTAATATCTCTTTTCCCATTGTTAACTGACATTTCTCCATCATTAGGTATTTCTTCAAGCAAAACTTCAACCATTGCCGGGATTCGAAAAGAGACAACCACACAGTCTCCCTCTCCCTTTTTCTGGGATCTCCCTACCCAGGGTACTCTTCTCACCATGATAATGTTCCTAGCCAAAATATTTAAATTATGGTGAGAGTGAGAGTGTTTCATGAACCAATGCAAGACCTTGTTCTTCAAGTCTACCCAACCCTCATTAACACCATCCTCCAATACTGGAACATCTCTAAGGATAATAGTATAAGGTGTAGCCTCAGGTGGTAAATGAAGCGAGCCTCGGTGATTGTATCTACGTTCCATTATTTTATCCTGATTTCCAATAGTGGAACATGTAGGGCTTGTAGGGCTTGTTGTTTTTGTCACATTTCGGGATGATGATGGTAACTGAAAGTCCCTTTTGTACTTTCCTTAGCTATATTCTCTACAATTTTTTCCCTATTTTTCTCGTCATACCTAGATGCAGGTTTCGCTGGTTTCACTGAGCCACATACAGTCTTATTACTAGCAGTATCTCTCGTATTAACCTTTCCCACTATATCTGATGAATTTTTATTAGATAGTACTTTCTCGTGAGATGACAAATCTGTAATGGCTTTCAGGATCTGCGCTACATCATCCTTAATTTTCCATATTTCCTTTAAGAGATTTTTTTCAACCATGTCAATCTTCCCAAGTAACTTTTTTGAAGCTAGATCCGGTTTAATTGTACAATCATTGCTAGTGTTGGCCTTTTGCCCTCCATTGTGTTTAGAGAGCATTTGCTGTGGTTGTTTAGTTGAATCATCACCTTTCCCTTTTACTAACTGTTTACTTTTGGCTACTGGTGGAATAGAACTACTTGTGTCTGATAAAGTCAGTATTTCCAATGGGTCAGATGATGCACAAGGCACCCCACGAGTATTATGCACTAGGGCTGTTACTCTTTTCGTTTGGACATTGTTGGTCAAATCTGCTTCTGGTGCAGGCTCAGATGGAGCCAGTGTAGTCTCATCTATCACAATGGTTAATGCATTCTTGGTGGCCGCTAAACGTTCTTCCACATTTTCAATTTCACTGTTAATTAAACCCATTGCATTGTTAAGGTAATTGGTTATAGGAGCACTTAGTCTGGCGGTTTTGTTCTTACTACTGGCAACAGCACCCGCAAGTTTACGTTTCCCCATGTCCTGTGATGTATTGTTAAGTTTTACAAGATCACACCACCTTTCCACCTTTCCACTGCATGAAACGGGGGTATATTGTACAAGGAAGCGTTTAAAGGCACAGTCTCTTACCCCCAGTTATCAGCGTTTCACAGGAAATTTCAGGCGCACACAGGAACCCGCTCCACTCCTAGTTTTCAAGCGCCTCCAGGCAATTAGCTGCGTGACTTTCGGCTCCAGCAGGTAATGTCGGAACCCGCGCTCCTAGTCTTCAAGTGCCTCCAGGCGCTGCAATTAGCTGTGTGACTTTGCGGCTCCGGCCGCAGGAAAAATCAGGCAAGTAATGTTGGGGGCCCTGCTCCTAAAGCGCCTCCAGGCTGCAATTAGCTGTGTAACTTTTGCAGCTCCGGCCGCGGGAAGATTCAAGCAGGTAGAGTCGGGACCCAAGTCACTCCATGCTTTGTAATCCGTGAGAATTCGGTTCCGTAGAAGACTTGAGAGAAAGCACCCGATATTCTATGTCCGGGCTCCCGCCTCTCGCTGCTCCGCTACCCAAAGATTGACTGGACCTTTCCGTCAGAGTCTGACTCGCTTGATGAATTATTCCGCATGCCAACGAGCCGCCTCTGATTCTCTGCTCGCATTTAGACGATGAAACTGCTCAGCGCACTGCTCGGCGTGCGAGCTCTCCGCTCCTAGCTCTCCCAGCTGTCACTCATTCCGCTCCTAGCACACACAATATTGCACGTATAACCCAGAGGATGTGGGCCACTCATTAATACCTTAAAACCACACACTTAGGCTTACAGCACAATATTTGCCAGTTTTCACCTTGTTCAGTTAAGATACTTTGGTGCTTGGGACAAGATTACATCACACACCAATTGACAGAGCACAATTTTCAATATAGGTCAGTTACCAATTTTCAGTTTGAAGTTTGTTTTTTGGTCCTCTTTGTATTATATACTTATTATAGGTTGCTAAGCACACAAAGTGTAGAACATATTGCGAATGGCAGTCTCATCAGAGTAGAAAAGTGCATCATAATAGGTTTGCGATTTAAGATGCACCTATGAATTTGTGGCCTCCAAAGATCCATCTTATTATAGTATAGCTTCTGTATCTAAGTAGGAAACTAATCAGTCGGGCTTTTATTTGTGCCATACAATTGTATGCATTTTATTCGGAGTTTAATGATCAGCGTCTCATCTTCAATTAGTGTGAAAGTCATGAACAGAGATGTTTTAATTCGCTTTGAGCCTTTGCTCAAGTGTAAGACATATGAAGCTATTCTGTCCTTGTTAATGATGATATGAGGTGAAAAATCCAGATCCCAATGTCTGCCACCTGTTTCTAGAAAGGATTCAGTCATGAAGTTTGTGACCACGGCGTCTGACCAATGCAAAGTTCACTGCTTTCTGGTATTAAGGAGGACACATTTCAGAATCTGTCATGCCCCTCCGTTCAACCAAACCTTCCACTCAAGCATCAAAGTTGGGCAACTTTGGTTTTCAGTTCAAGGTTCCATATTTTATTTTTGGATAATGTGCAACGATAAGCAAACCTATCTTGTGAACTGTGAAACTTGCATATTTCAGTTTTGTGGTAAACATTTTACAGATTTACTGGTTGAAACCAATAGTTGCCACAAAATCTAATACTTCTCCCATCACAATATGTGTAGCTTACAAACAAAAGAATGTGCTTGTGGATGAGCAGGGCTTTTATTCTGTGCTCTTTTGAACTTTTGTAAATCTGTACGATTGGCTGACCAGCATAGCATGCGTTGCATACTCCTAATTTGGGTGCTTTGGTAGGGCTGATATGATTTATTTATTAACATTTTAAATTGACATCTCTTTTCTTTCTTCTATAGGGAAGGAATTGCTTGTCCCACTGACCAGTTCTGTATCCTTTTTATTGCTGGTTTAAATTTGCTATACAAAATCCTTTTTCCTACAAAATTGATATGGTGACTTAGTTGCTCAAGATTCTATTGTATTCTTAACACATTTCACAATCAATTGAATTCACAGCGTAATGTGTGGTATTTAACTGTAGGAGCATTTTTCATCCCTCCATGTATTTGCAGCCCACTAGATCAGAAATCTAGTTAGGGATGCTGAGTCCATGGTAAACAAAATGGAAACTTCACAGTACGCCCTTAAGTGCTGTCTTATTCGTGTGGGTAGTACCTAAATCCCTCTACACAGGGGTGTGGAATTTAATCAAATATCTACTTGTCTATGTGACAGGTTGCTTCATAAATCTACTTGTCCTGTAAAAAAAATCCACTTGTCCCTTTGGTGCCTCGTAGTGCGGCGATAAATTAAGGCAGCAATCTCATTATATAAGAGCTCTAATAATAGCCTGTCACCTATGCCAGGGCTCATACAATAGTAGGGTTTGAATTCCAGCAATTCCTGCTTTTTGCCACCTTTCCACAGAACATACTGGGGCTGGAGGTAGGGTTATCCAATAGTTTCAGCTGAAAATGACAGGATTCTAATGGTGCCAGGAGTTCAGAAAGCAAATGTCTTACAGACCTGCACAACCAGTGCCTGGGCTCCAGGAACTTTTTGAAGTCATGTGAAAAGTGTAACATCATGCACCTGAAAGTTAGCAGGGAGTAGGAAGCATGGCTGTATATCACTGAACAGAAGAGGTGGTGTTTAAAGCTGCGGGCCCACTCCAAGTCACGGAACCACTCCTGATCATGAGGCAGGGCCAGAGCAAAGTCCCACTCTCATTCAAAGTCTTCAGGTAAGTCGAAAACATGCCACAAACACAAGAATGCCAAGCTGGGATCGATTCCATTCCACCACACGAAATCAGATGAGCAGTTGGGAGGGTGACACTTAAAGGGTCCTTCTCCTCCAGTGTCTTCTGACACGGATCCAGTCCCTCAGCTAGTCCTAGCATGCCCTGAATTTCCCAGGCCATTCTCAGCCCTGCAGTAGATAGTCTTCTAGTAGGCCATGTTGAAGATCGTTCAGCTGGTGCCTTTCAGGCCCCACTGGAACAGCAGGAGGGGGGACCTCCATTCAGACAACTGGCAGCAGGCTGTTCCCCATTGCCGACTATCCCTTCGGCACCGGTTTCAAGGTCTGTGCTAACATTTGTCTAGACTTCCCTCCTGGCTTTAAGGTACGTGCCAGTCCCTTCAGTGCCTCTGCTGGTGCAGACCCAATTCTGATACCAGTCTCCAACCTCGAATCCATGTAGGCCACATCAAGCCTGTGCAGTGCTATTCGATTACCAGACACACAAGAGGTGATGGGAGAAATGCTTTCACTGAGTCTGAACACAATGGTCTGGAATGTGGCCAGTGGCTTAAATTAATTCAAGCATTCCTTCCATCACCTTGTTGTTTTTTCATTAGATTTATAGAGGCTGGAAGCCCCATTTGTCTTAGATTCTGATACAGTCCAGGCCTACAAAATGTTCCACAGCACAGGCGATGTAAGAAGACTGGCAAGCTGCCACCACCTCCCTACACTGTTGAAGGGCTTTACTTAGACCTTCAAAATGCCAGTGGGCTAGACAACCCTCCGGTGACAGGGCTGTACTTCTGCTGGGCCACCAGCGGAAGAAAGTACCTTCTTTACGGAGGGAGTGCTAAGAACCATAGAAGTGCTGGATCTATATGTTCCCACAGTTTAAAGCTAAACCAGTTTAGTGATTGAAATTCAATGAGCCAGTCCAAATTCGGAGCAATGCTGCCATTTCACGAGGCCCTCATGGCTCCGATAAGTTGTCCTTTGGCTAGGCAACACAGACCACCACCTAGTGACCCTGACTTCCTAACGAACATCCCATACCTGAAATCTTTCTTGCCCAGTTATAAAAGTAAAGTCAATCTGAAGACTTTTCCTTCGAGCCCCCATCTAGGGAGTCGAAGCGTAATGATGGCTTTAAGCAGAAAATTGTTTTTTCAGCTAGCTTTGCCCTACGCTACTTTGAACTCTGTGTGCCTTCTGGGCAGGTACACCCATTCCTTAGGACATTGCCAGGAGATTGTCCCAGAAGATCTCAGGGCTTTACTTTCCCAAATTCAAGCCAAATAGGATGCAGCAAAATCTGTTACTGGATTTTTAGGGCATGTCCCTCATGGACATGCCCTTTGACAGATCTAGACTTTTGGTGGGGGGAGGGGATGAATTGTTATAACATAAGCAAGATCTTTGGGGTTATTGTCCCAGCCTGACAATTCTACTAGCAGTTCAGTAAATTTAGGGGCTACCCCAGAGGTTTATCCTACTAGCAACGGCCACCATCTCAGCTTGTGCAGGAAC
This sequence comes from Calotriton arnoldi, assembly GCA_963921515.1. Taxonomy (NCBI): domain Eukaryota; kingdom Metazoa; phylum Chordata; class Amphibia; order Caudata; family Salamandridae; genus Calotriton; species Calotriton arnoldi. The sequence goes on from CAWUFW010000362.1 coordinate 1,768,194, forward strand.
TGGCCAAGCCTTTTTAAAGCAGAGAACGCAGTGGTAGCCAAAGCCGTTCACTTAAGCAGAAGCATCAATCATCTAGTTCTTCCTCCATTGCTGCAATGGCACATACGCCGCTTTGATTTTTCCCTCGCAGACCAACAAAAAATTATTACTTTTATTTGATTAATTATAAATCATAAAAGGGCGGCAAATCCACCTATGTACATACAAATTCACAAGTAAATATTCTTGTTTGTTAGTTGCCTTAAATCTCATTAAAATTTGTAATAAAACAAGTTAAAACAAGTAGCTGGTAGGGGACAGGATACGACCCTTTATTCCCAGCAAAAAACCTATCATGTCAAACCAATGGGCTTTACATATTATTCAAAGGGGCTACGTCCTGCTTTTAATTTTGTCCCTGGCTCCTATTCATCCCTCCAACCCACACCAAAAAATGTATTTGTAGTCCTCTAGATGGAAAAAGAATCGTCCTTGTGCTGGCCGAAGGCGCCATTGAGTGGATGCCAGACTCTCAAAAGGGCAAGGGAGCTATTTGCAGTACTTCCTCTTGCCAAAAAAGGATGAAGGCCTCAGGCCTATACTAGACCTCGGAACATTGAATGCCTTTGTGAGAAAGGACAAGTTCCATTTCTCACTCTGGCACATGCCCTCTCTGCTGTGGATCCTGGATGTAGTTCTGAGCTTGCAGAACAAATATTTTCATCTATCTGGACAGCTGTCCCATAGATGCTTCCTGTTGTTCACAGTGGGGTTAGAGTGCTTCCAATTAGCTGTGAAGCCTTTCTTTGATCTCCCGGGTGTTCACGAAAGGGATGGCATGGTCGTAGCCCATTTACAAATGTTGGAGATGCATGTATTCCTGTAGCTCGGTGACTGGCTGCTCATGGCAGGCTCGCCATTGTCACTTGGAGACCACCTCTGGACAACTTTTGCTTTCCTTGGGGTTTTCAATCAGTGAGGGTAGTTCCACCTGAACCTTAAGTGGTGTATTGCCCTAAGGGCTATCCTTGACATAGTGGTGTTAAGGTCCCCCCCCCACCCCCATCGATTCCTGAATGTTTAGGATATGATCCTTAAGTTTTGGGTATGTTACTGGTTCTTGGTGAGGAATGGTTCTAAGGTGTGTTGGGCTCCCAGCCTTGTGCATTCTCCTTGTCCTATACACCATATACCCTATACCTGGGTGCCCCACAGTGGAACTCCAGGTTTCAGTGGATCAAGTACCTGGGATGCCCCGGACCCCACCCAGATTTTGCAGGACATGGCTCGGGATATTCTGGGGTAGCAGGCGAGCACCAATCTGACCTATGGAAGGCCACTCTTTCTTCCCCCACCCAGACTTTGTTGTGACTGATGCATTTCTGTTGGGATTGGGGGCAGGGGTCACCTGGGACAGATGGACATTAGAGACCTCTGGTCTCCAGTGGAGAGGCATTTTCTCTGGGTTCTTGGGTGGTCTTTGGTACTGGACAGTATCCTTAATGTGTAGTCTTATTTATCTCCGGTGTCCCATGGCCTTTGAATGGCGCTTGAATGTCCAAGGTGAGCGCTTTATATTAAAATCACTGAGACCGGGCTTCCAGACAGAATACTGCAACGTAGGAAGTTGCCTTGTGTCTGTGGGTTTGAGCCTATGTAGCTGAGAAAGCAGTAAAATGGTCCAAAAGACCAAGTGACCCAAAAACTCTGCTATGGGTAAAGGGCCCCCATCGAAGTCTGTGTTAATATTTAAAATAGCTAAAGGACTAACTTACAAGTTCTTGATGTCCAATTCATCTCTTTAGACATTGTGCGTTAATTGGTATCCAGGACAGGCTATAAGAGCAGTTGAGTTCCAGAAATGGTCAGTCAATCATAGTTAAACACTGTGGCATAACTAGTGTCTCTGAACTATAATCACCTGCCACCACCATCAGCCTTTATTTTGCCTGGTTTGAGGGCATAGTGGCCATCCTCAACTTTGAGTGAGGGCACATTGGGGGTACACCTTGGACGGCAGAGCCCAGTGTTTTGCAATCAAACAGCAACAACTAATTATGAAGCCCAGTTGTGGACCAACACTATCCAGCTTCTAGGGGGAAAATCCTAGAATAATCCAGGCAAACCTGAACAAAGGCAGAATGCACAGCTTCGGAAGCCATACATGGATTACACCCATTGAGTTGCAATAGGCCTACAGTGTCAGATGGGTTGATGGTATGTTGCATAAATTGGGTCATGTTGCATATTTTCCTTAACCTCCTTTCCAGATGTATGTTCCAGGCAAGCTGAATGATGTGCAGCATGTGCTGATCGATGTGGGAACTGGTTATTACGTTGAACAGGTGAGCGAAGGAACAAAACAACCCCTCCTAATTGCTCCAAGGTGGGCTATGCATTTCCATTCATTCGTTCTTTCCTTTATTCATGTGACTAATGGAATGAACCGCATTTCAGACTGGGGTTGGTGGAATAAAAAAGTAAAGACCCTCAGTACCTTTGAGCTGTCTAATGGCTAGTACAGAAACCAGGTCAGCTGCTGTTGGACTTTATTAATTGCTTCTGTTGTCGGATCGCCAGAATGTTTAATTGAGACTAAACTTGTCCGACAATCTCCTCCCATTCCATTGATCAGAGTGGGTTTAGCTACCGTTTTAGGTTTCGGCGAGAAAGTGCAGCTGTCTCGAGACCTGTTGTTTTCAGTCTGTGGGCTTCGTCCCACCCATATGCTTACCATTTGCTGATCCCTTGTCGCTCTCATATGCATGCATGTGTCCTGCTTCTTCTTGTGTTTAACCCTGCCCCACAACATGAACCAAGTGTGTGTACTTGTGTCCGTCTGTGTGAATGTATGTGAGATGCTGGGCGCAAGCAGGTGTGTGTTTGTATGTACTTGTGTGTGCGCACGTGTGAGTATTTGAGAGGCTGTGTGTGTACAGGTGTGTATTTGGTGTGTGTTTGTATGTACTGGTGTGCGTCTGTGTGCAGGTGTGAATGAATGTGAAAGGCTGAGTGGGTTTTTACAGGTGTGTATGTACTAGTGTCTGTGTGAATGTATGTGAGATGCTGGGCGCGAGCAGGTGTGTTTCTATTTACTGGTGTGTGCGCAGGTGTGAGTGTATTTGAGAGGCTGTGTGTGTACAGGTGTGTATTTGGTGTGTGTTTGTATGTACTGGTGTATGTCTGTGTGAAGGTATGAATGAATGTGAAAGGCTGAGTGTGTGTTTACAGGTGTGTGTGTGTGCATTGTGAATGTATGTGAGAGACTGTGTGTACACCAACACTAATCCTTTTATGGGTTCCGGAGTAGCGTGCTACTCACCAGAAAAGCGCTTCAACACCCATCAGGGGTAACAAGTGCTATATGAATGCAAACCTTTCTTCCCCTTCTATCCCTCCGCTATCCTTCTCACTCCAAATAACTGACTAATATCCACCACTCAAATTACTTTCATATTTCACTATACTAATTCACCACTAATCCTTTATGGGCTTCCGGAGTAGCGTGCTTCTACACCCCATCAGGGGTAACAAGCGCTATATAAATACAAACCTTTTTTTCCTCTTCTATCTTTCTGCTATCCTTCCGAATCCAAATAACTGAGTAACCTATCCACCACTTAAAATTGACTTGCATGTTTCACTATACTAATTCAACACTAATCCTCTTTATGTCCCGGAGTAGCGTGCTACTCGCCGAAAAAGTGCTTCGACGCCTCGTCAGGGGTAGTAAGCGCTATATAAATGCAATTACAATACAATGCAAGTTTGTTCCTTTGTACATTGCTCATACTTTTTCATTTCTTCTTAATGGAAAACTAACATGTGGGGATGTGTGTGCGTGTGTATATACAATGTACCTTTCTAATTAATTTTAATGAAGTTATGGATACAGTGCATTTGGTTCAACCTTTAAATAAATAAAAATAATATAAATATATTTTTTTATTATATGGATTTTCTTGTAACATTTGTATTGTGCTGTTTTGTGAAAACCTTAACCACGCAAAAAACTTTACTTTCTAAATGTATCTAATACTTCTTTCTGCAATGTTTCGAAGTCTAATGAACGCTGTAGGCCTTGCAAAGAGTATGTTAAGTGCTAAATAACGAAATAAGTACTAATGCAATAAAATACAATGTACCTTTCTAATTAATTTTATTGCAGTTATGTTTACAGTGCATTTGGTTCAACCTACAAATAAATGTAAAAAAATATATATATATAGTTATGTGATTAATGTTTTAACAAAACAGCACAATACAAATGTTACATGAAAATCCATCTAAAAAAAAAAAATTCCCCACATAAATTTATATGTAAAAATTAAATGTCATAGCGAAATTGTTAAACTTGACATTACATATTCATCACTAGACATTGTTCGCTCTCAGAATCCCAAGTTTATTTGCACAGTTTATACCTAAAGGCGTCTGAACCTACCTAATATCAATCGTCAGGGCTTTAAGTGGGCTGGGTCCGTCTGGGTCTCAGACCCGGAAGAATTTAAAACTGGCATTGAAGCGGGTCCCTGTTGGAGACTATAGTCATGTCCTAAACTTTACAGGCAAAAACACTGAGTGATTATTTTTTTTTGTTTGTATATTTTTATTGAAAATATTGATAGCAAGAACATAGATCAGGTCACATCCTTGGTTACAAAATTTCAAGTGAGAGGGAGCTATGGTAAGCCAAGGAAAAATATATAGTAAGGACACTGCAGTACAATAGTTGGGGGTGGGGGGAGTTTCTTCCTTTACAAAAAAAACCACTGTTACAAATGGAAAGCAGTGTCTGCTGGGGGAGAGGATAAACCGGGACATTCGCCCGCCTTTTGCCCAACTTAGACTTTACAAGTCCAGAACACACTGTCTGAGAGGCAACCACTGCACAACCATTTGGTCATATACTTGAAGGGCCCGTCTTCCGGGCTTTTCATGATACCATTGTGGGTAGAAAAACCTGTTTTCACCGGAATTGCAGTACTGTGTTTGAATTGTGCTGCCATCCTTCTTTCCTATTCACATTTCCCAAGGAGGAATCATTTAATGGGAAAACCACCTGGTTAGGATGGAAAACGTGCATGAGTTGGTACCCAAGCACCAATACCTACGATTATTTCCACAATTAGAGTGCAAAACCCAGGGCTTTAAGTGTGCCGGGTCTCACCGGTGCTGAGCACCGGCAGTTTTTAAAAGGGGGCCTTGAAACGGGTCTTTATCGGGCTCTGTTTTGTTCCCTGGCACAAAGTAATATCCAAGTATTCCCCAAGCTTAGTTGTTAAAAATATGCTTCATGGCTACACACTTACACGGTCCACACATGCTTTCTTTTTTTAAAAGTCGCTGCTTGTTTGGTTTACTTTTGGCCAGTCACTCTCCAACAGAGCATTTTGGCACTCCGACACCAACTGCTCCCTCCATCCTCCCTTAGTAGGTAACAGACATTGCTATTTACAATGCCAATAGCTCTAACTTAAAAAAATGCGAGACCTGTTGCATTTCCAATGCTTGTTTCTTTACTTTCAGCCATGCTATTGTACAATATGTCTAAACACACAAAACCAATAGCTCTTGCATAGGCGAGACCTATTGGCTTTGCCAATGCTTGTTTTTGCATGCAGTGCACCAGTATCTTTGCCATCTTGAGAGTAGTAAAGCACTTATACAACTGCTACCCGTTGTGAAGTATCCATGTGTCTGACTGGGATTCTTGAGTGATATGTCTTATGACACCTTTTGTCAGTCATGAAGTGCAATATTTTATGCAGAAGGACTGTACACCTTTGCAGCATTTCTTTTTCACCCTAAAGTCCCTTCACCCCCAGAACTCAGGCTAGTGGGAGCTCTAGGTAAACCTGATTAGTAGGTATGGTTGTGACTTTGTCTATAGGTAGGTTTGTGGTAGTTGCTGGAAGGAGCTCATCGCTCTCCAGTAGTTGTCCTAAAGTATACAAAAGTGATGGATGGAATGCTTGAATTAATCTCAGCCATAGGTAATTACTTGGGCTGCCTCCCCGTCCATTGTTATTTTGCACACCATGCCACCTCAGTTTGTGCCCAACTCTATGCAAATCAGTCTTGACCCTGCTCCAATGGGAACAATCCAGCCCGAACTGCCAAGCAAGGTCCACCCTGAACCAGAACACAAGCAACCAAGGACCGGTTTCACAGTTATGGGCTCATCAGCAGAGTATAGCTTGGTTCCAATGCAAGCTCGTGGAGGAGGTCTTTAAAGCCCCATTATTCACTTGGCAAATTACGGCGTTTAAGCTAGCTAGTACCCCTGGACACCTTTGAAAACGTGCTATAAAGTTTTTTAAAGCATGGCTGCCTAAAAGAAATGGGAAAGAGGAAGCAAACCATGGGCACGCCAGGAGGGGGGAGCACAGCAACTACTTTAGACTTTTTGTTTTTGTTTTTTAGCCAGGGCGGCAAATGGAAACGAAATTGCCTTGACTGAAAGGAGACTCTGGTTGGAGATACCTAATCATCCAAAGATCTCATTGCCTCTTGTTGACTCTTTGCAAATAGAAGACCCAGGTGAGGTGGTACCCATTACGATCACCACTACTGATTTGCCAGATGGAGCTGATGGTAACCAAGATGAAGTCACACTTCTGTCCGAACCCCTGGTTAAAAGGAAGAGAGGACTAGGGGGAAAAAACTGTGCGGATACCCAAGAAGGTTTCGGGTTCAGTCGCTCTAGACCAGGTGGACTTGAGTCAGATTGTGTCTAATTTGTTACCTAGAATTGAAGATATGTTAAAGTAGCTCTTGGCACCCATTAATTTATGGCTGGCAAAGATAGAAGCCTTGCTCTATCAGTCCACTTAAGCTGTATTCTTCACACTTATCTAACAATCTGGAAACAGCGACCGTGGAGGTGACTAGGGGTGCAGGGTCTATACAGCGGGCCAGACTGGCATTCTCAGCCGCCTCAACAAGTGGCTGTCAGCACTTGGACTGCAGAGGTAGCTTGCAGCTAGGGCAAGGGAATAAAAATCTACTACAAGAGGGTACACGATCACATAGGAGTCTGGGAATATCTCGAAATAAAAAGGAGGAGGGGGTTGGTGCGGACGTAGCTCCGCGGAGGCCGTTAGATGTCTACAAGACTGACCCCCGTAATAACTCTCGGCACGATTCGCAGGGTCCCAACTCCTCCCGTCTCCCTCAAAAGACAGAAGGGAGAAGTGATATTCTAGATCTGCCCCCAGAGTCAGCCCCCTTAGTGGCCGTTCTGACAGGTGTCCCACCAGTTAAGCAGAGTACTAAGGAGTCTACGACAGACCTGCTACATAAAGTGACCCACTGGTTGGACAACTCGTTAGTAAACTGTCGCCATTTATCACCTCATGTCATCCTAGCCAGAAGAGTGGGATGGTTTGGAACCACCATAAAAAGACACCGGGAGGTGATTGTATCGTGGTTAATTTAACGCACTCGATACACACAAAAGCCATGATTCACAGTTATTGCAGACAAGAGTCTATAACCGGAATTAAGGTTGTTCCGCTTCATTTTTTTATCCTACAGAGGCACCATGTCAAAGGATCCAGAGTACAAACTTTGATCTTTTACTATCAAGGTCATTACAATGCCCAAATATGAACACAGCTTGTAAATAGATTTGCCCAACTGAGGGATTTAGACAGTATTGATTGACAATTGGCTTCTATAGGGTTCCCTCCACCATCTATGGAGGTAATTAATATTCCCTTAAATTCTGTCCCCACCCAACCTGGTTCGTCGAACTTTAATTTAATGTCCTGGAATATTGCTGGACTAAGGGCAAAAAAAGATGAGGAGCAGTGGCAGGCTACAATAAGCTTCTGTCAGATTGTCACATTACAAGAAACATGGGATACGTCTGACTCTTTTGTTTTGGATGGTTTTACCCCTTTTTATAAAGCTGCTGCCCCCTCCACTGTAGTACGTGCAAAGGGAGGCCTGCTTACCCTGATATCACTCAAATTAGCCTGCACGATGAAGATGTTGCTCTGTTCCTTCCCCCATTTGTGAGCAGTGGAATTCATTTTCTCCAAGCGTCCCACCTTGGTGGTAATTATCATTTTTATTAAAAAGATTGTTGGGAAAACGATAGTGAGCACATTGCCGCACTTGAGGGTTTTCTGGAGCATTATGGAGAGGAGAGTTGCTCCTACTTTGAGGTCATTATAATGTGGGATTTTAATATACTTCTTTGTCTCTAATTGTGCTCAAGGTAGGGGACCTTGGGACACCTCGGTTCCCTCTGCTCATTTTGGACATTCTGCCCAAGGTTGTCGGTTAGAGAACCTACTTGCTATAAATAATCTACAATGTCTTGAACATACTGGTGGGATAGCCAGTTCCATCCTGTATTGGCAGGGGCTGTTACTTGACAATAGATTTCATTCTGGTATCTGCTTCTTTGCTCCCTGACATATTAAAAGTAAACCCCACTTGGAGTTGCTATAGTGATCATAGCCCGTTGATTTTAGAAATGATGGGGGAGCTGGTCTTCCATGGAGCTGAGAGAAAGAGCCTATCAAATAGGGATTTTAAACCAATAGATCAGGCCCGTAAAATTAGGCGGGGAAGATAATGCTGGAGGCTTTTTTAGCTAAGTTATACATAGAGGGTGAAGAAGATATTAAACTGTGTCTTGATAATCATACTGAGGCCAGCGTGGTAATAGGTGCTTTTGGTAACCTTGTATATCAGATTGCAAAAAATCTAACGGGAGAGGAAGGATAGGGGACTCTAAGGGGGGGAAAAAAGGTTTGACGCAGACTGCTCTAAATCCCATAAGGCTCTTATGAACGCACTAAACATAAACCATGGGATGAAGAAAAGATTAGGGTATGTAGGAAAGCCTATAAATTGGCTATAAATCAAAGGAAAGACAAGATATGGAAACAGGCATGGCATGATCTGAACCAGGTCAGTGTCCTGACTAACAGCTCAAAATTCTGGAAAATTGTAAACAGTCCTTTTTTTCTAGATCCGCACTCAGCGAGAACAGATTGTGTCATCCCTGCTGATAGATGGGTCAGTCATTTTGAGCAGATTTATAGAGTGGACCTGGAGAAAAATGTTACCCCCTGAGAACCCCGTATAGAGACTCGTCCGCTAAGCTTTGGGGTAGTCGAGGTCCAGAAAGCCATCATGGCCACATCAGTACGAAAAGCCCCTGGGCCTGACAGGGTCCCTGCGGATTTTTGTAAGGCTGATGCAGGGACATGGGCAAAGATCCTAGCCAGGGTCTTTGATGCAGCAACAATGGGTGGCTCACCACTCTCTTGGTCCACAGCTGTTATTTTACCCATTTTTAACAAGCATTGGCATAGCCAATAGGTCTCGCCTTTGGGACCTTATAAGTATTTAGTTATGCAGCACAATATCCTTACTGCAACAACATCAACTGTTGCATGGCTAAACACTTATAAGGTCCCAAAGGCAAGACCTATTGGCTATTTATTTAGGCTATCTGATAGATCTGCATGTATATAGGACAGATAGATAGATAGATTGTAACTGTTGCAGGGCTTGTAATTACATAAACAATTTGATTATCCGTTTACTGATCTCATTTTTGCAAGGGCCTGCGTCGATAGCTCGGAAAAGGTAAATTGCCAACATTTAAGAACGCCGCATAGAGCCCTTGTAGCAGAAAAAAAGAGGGGTACATTTTCCACTCTATCTGTACTGTAGAAAGAGATATTTAAAAAGTGCGCACCCCACATGTAGTGTCTACAGTTATTACAGCAGAAAAAAACACATTGCTGAGATGAACGACAAAATCAGCCACACATTACAAGAGCACTAAGTAAGAAGGTGTAACCGAACCAATCCATGTTTACGTTTTATGTTCTCTCAGCTCAACACAAAAACCTAAAGGGTTTTGGAGCATTAACAACAAATGTTTTCCTCACACGCAGGTCTGACCTCGCACGCCAGGCTTTTATTGCATTTGCTGTGACTCGCTGCTTTGCTATTTTTTCGTCATAAAATGCCAAATCCACAAACCCAGAAATATGAATAGCCGCTGCCTTGGAGACGAGAGGGTATTCTCGTTTTTCGCGGTACTGACCCCAGCGTGGTATTTTGGTTAGTGCGACGTGAAGTCGTTGCATGGGAATGCTGTTCGACTGCTCGGAAATATTTCTGCGGTTTGTTTTGGTTCTGGCTGGCGGCGCCTCGGCCATAAATAAAAGATAAAGGGAGAGACTGCGGCATGGAGCGCGAGGCAGAGGCGGGCTGTAGAGGGGAGAGAGCGCGCGAGGGGGGGGGCGCAGACAGTCAGAGAGAGAGAGAGACCGGCAGCAGACTCAGAGGAGAGAGAGCGCACGGGAGGGGTAGAGGAGAGAGAGACAGTCAAAGAGAGAGAGAAGCTGAGACAGGCAGTCAAAGAGAGGGAGAGAGGCAGTCACAGAGAGAGGCAAGCCAGGCAGTGGTTAGTGAGAGAGGCAGAGACAGGGGTGGAGTGAGATAGAAGCATAAAGAGAGAGGAGCGAGGCCAAGTAGAAAAGGCAGACAAAGTCAACAGAAGAGAAAGAGAGACAGGCAGTCAAAGAAAGAAAGCGAGACACATTCAGCGGAAGAAAAAAATGAAACCGGCAGAGAGAGCAAGTCAAAAAGAGAGAGCGGGGCAGAGATAGACCGTGGAAGAGTGAGACCGGCAAGGTAGAAAAGAGAGAGAGCGGAACAGAAAAAGAGACAGGCAGTCAGAGAGAGAATCTGGGACAGACAGTGGAAGAGAGAGGCAGAGACAGGCAGGGGAAGAGAGAAAGAGGGGCAGAGACAGACGCATTGAAAAAGAAAGGGAAGCAGCAGAGGCAGAGAGCGGATCAGAGAGGGAGGGAAATACAGGGGAAACGATAGTGGCGGTGACAAAAACAGTGCAATGCACAGAGACAGGGAGACTGATACACAGAGCGAGGCAGAGGCGGACTGTGGAAAGATAGACAAGGAGACAGACACAATGGAAAAGATACAGACATTCAGGGGGGAAGACAGAAGCGGAGAATGACAGTGGGAAAGAGAGGGGCGCAGACTGAAGCACAGAGAGGCAGATAGCGACAGCTGAAAAAGAGAGGCAGAGACAGGCTCACTGGAAAAGATAGAGAAGCAGAGGCACAAAGGGAGACCGCGATAGACAGTGAAAGAGGGCATGAGAGAGAAAGATATATTAGAGGAGAAAGAGCGGCGAAAGAGAGAGAAAGAGGAGGAGAGACAGGAACAGTGGAAGATGGAGAGACAGAGACAGAGGGAGGACTAGAGAGACTGGCGGAGGGGCGGTGCAGGAGGATGAAAGCAGAGATAAGAAGCAGGCACTTTAATAGAAACAGAAAAGGCGAGACAAAAAAAGAAGACAGAGCAGAAACACGCGAGAAACAGAGCAGGGACAGGCGAAATCACATAAATGACACAAAAGATGAAGAGAAAAAAATGTCCAATAAAGAAAGTTAAAGAGCAGAGAATAAATGTGGAATATATGGGAGAAGGGGGAGAAGGCAAGTAAGAGCCAGCGCTCAGAAATCTGCAGTGCGCATTGTAGGGTCACTGCCTGGAGACGCTCACACCACAAGTTAAATGAAAAATTCCCTAACTAAACCAGCACTGGCCTCGCGCTCAAAGTAAAAAAACAAAAAAAACAAGGGGGTTGAGGAGCATAATTCACGCGCTGGAAGGCTTAATTAGCCAGGATTCACGCGCTGCCATAAAGCTTACGAGGAGGTAGTGAGAGCAGAGAGAGAGAGGGGGGGTGGAGGAGCATTGTAAGGCTTAATGAGCCATTACAAAAGCCAGATAACAGCTTTGCATGCACGTTCACGCGCGCGTAACCGAAAGCTGGTGGCCGGCAACAGCTTTTGGAAGCACTTCCAAAAGCCACTGACTCAGCGAGACCTAAATGTTCAGCCGTAGAATTCTTTGATGAAAGCCAGATGGCGCCTCGAGCAAGTGAGGTGCGCTTGGAGCGATGCGAGGAATGCCGTTACTGTGCGCGTACCCGCACGCTCTAGGCAAGCCAAAAAAGATGTGGTCGCATTTCTAAAAGCCACTAACTAAATGTCTCGGCCCGAGCAGCGCAAGCGCTGGCTCAGGGCGAGACCTAAAAAGGGCGCCAGGGATGACCCTGCCTGTTACCGCCCGATTTCATTACGAGACTCGGCCGCTTAAATCATGGGAAGGTGATTTTAGATCGCTTAACAATATGGTTAGATGCAAGCAGCGTAATTTCAGACCTGCAATACGGTTTCAGAAAAGGCATGGGGACAGTGGACCAATGCATAAATCTACTTATGATGATCGGCAAATACACTCGCTAAAAAGGGACGTATGTACATGACATTCATGGACTTAACGTCCGCTTTCGATCGAGTGAATAGGTCAAAACTATGGCCCTTACTACTAGAAATTGGAATGGATGCCGATCTGGTGGCCTTCTTGCACTGGTTCCACTTGAATTTGACAGCCTCAGCCAGATGCAATGTAAATGGTTCCCTTACAGAATCCTGGGATATTAAGCGAGGGGTGAGACAGGGATGTATTTTGGCCCCCCCCCGTCTTATTTACCTTATATATTAACAATCTGGGGGCTGCGCTGTCAACTGCTAGCAAAGATGTCCCTAGAGCAGGCTCTAAACTCATCCCAGCTCTCTTATATGCAGACGATGCAGTTTTACTTGCGAGGACACCAATGGGGCTGCAAAGACTTGTAAACACTTTTATTGATTTTATGGTTTCACTTGACCTCTCCATTAATTTCTCTAAGTCCCATATAATGTCGACTGGTAACATAATGCGTGACAAGCGTACACTCATGTGCAAAGGTGAAGAACTACCAAATGTTGCTACATTTCCTTATTTGGGCGTTGTGTTTGATGAAAAAGGGTCATGGGTGGCTCAGCGAATACTCCCAAAAAAAACACTGTCTAGAGCAGCAGGAGCGAGTATGGACTTTGCTAGGAGTTTGGGGAGTAAACCATTACGACCACTACTGAAGGTCTATAACGAGAAATGTATACCTATGGCAGCGAGGTATGGGGCAATAAGGAGGCCGGCGATCTGCAGGTGGCTGAAAATAAATATCTGCGGAAACTCTTAGATGTACCCCCCAGCACCCCATCTTTTATGGTGCACGAAGAACTAGGGCAGGCTTACATTTCTGATCGCATAGCAGTGGCCCCTTTAATACGGTGGTTAAAAATATGGTCTAGCCCCACTCCTACCCTGAACCAATTTGTTTTAGAAGATTGTATGAGGCTTGATAGGGCTGCTGACGTTCGTTGGCTAGGTTACATTTCACAGCAGCTAGCGAATATAGGGCGCCCTGAGCTCTGTACACATCCCAGACAGATGTACCCTGGAGAGCTGAAAGATATCAAAAGGCAGTTTCTAGCCAGGAGGATGGTGGAAAGAGAAAATAGTGAACTCAATAAACCCACGATAAGACAATACTTAATATTGAGTCCTGGGACCCTAGAACAACCCTTTTGGTCTTACATTAAAAATTTACACCATCGTTTTCTTTTGACTAGATTTAATTTTAATTGCATTCACTGGTGTCTCACGGTCCCCAAGGGTTTTTCTAAGCCAGGGGCCCTAAAGCCCTGCTCTTGTGATGATTTCTCGGACCAAGATCGTTTACATTTTGTGTTTTTCTGTGGATTTTATCATCTCCAGATTGTAATTTTGCACAAGTGAGGCCAGCTCTGATATATCTGCAAATGTTGTCCTCTCCTTTGATCTGTTTTGGGATTGCGAGTTTTTTAACAGGAGCCTTACGGTGAAAAGAAAAAATTTGATTATGCACTGAACCGGTCTTAGAAATGTCATATTTTAGCGGGCATTGTTTTTAATTGCTTGCCAGTACTGTATAGAATGCACTTTAACTAGGTCTATGAAGGCGCAGTAGTTCAGTTTCATTAAGGCTAACATATATTAGGGCTCAGAGACCCATACATGGCAATTGTATATTGTATTGTAACTGCATTTATATAGTGCTTACTACCCCTGACGAGGCGTCGAAGCGCTTTTTCGGCGAGTAGCACGCTACTCCTGCACCCATAAAGGATTAGTGTTGAATTAGTATAGTGCAATATGAAAGTAATTAAAGTGGTGGATAGGTTAGTCAGTTATTTGGATTCGGAAGGATAGGAGAGGAAAAAAAAGGTTTGTATTTATATATCGCTTGTTACCCCTGATGGGGTGTTGAAGCGCCTTTTTTTTTCTTTTTTGGGCAGTAGTACGCTATTCCGGAAATTCATAAAGGATTAGTGGTGAATTCGTATGGTGAAATATGAAAGTAATTTGAGTGGTGGATATTAGTCAATTATTTGGAGTGAGAAGGATAGCGGAGGGATAGAAGGGGGAGAAAGGTTTGCATTCATATAGCGCTTGTTACCCCTGAAGGGGTGTTGAAGCGCTTTTATGGCGAGTAGCACGCTACTCCGGAACCCATAAAAGGATTAGTGTTGAAAATTAGTATAGTGAAATATGAAGTAATTTGAGTGGTGGATATGTTAGTCAGTTATTTGGATTGAGAAGGGTTGGGGAGGGGTAGAAAAGGTTTGCATTTATATAGCGCTTGTAACCCTGATGGGGTGTTGAAGCGCTTTATTGGCGAGTAGCTCGCTACTCCGGAACCCATAAAGGATTAGTGGTGAATTAGTATAGTGGAATATGAAATTTGAGTAGTTAACATGTTAGTCTGTTATTTTGATTGAAAAAGATAGTGGAGGGATAGGAGAGGATTTTTTTTTTTTTTTTTTTTGGAGGTTATAGCAGTAGGAGGAGGCTTTTGGATGAGTAAAAAGGGGTTGTGGAGGGGAAGAGTCAGAGGGAAGAGTTTAGAAAGGTATGTTTTGCGGATCGGTATAGTAAAAGAGGTGTCGGATGATGCAAGGGGATGGGTAGAGTAAGGGAGAGTCTAGAAAGGGTTATTTTTGGGATCATAGTATAGTGTTCTGGGATAAATGAGAGAGTGGGTGAAAAGGATATATTGATAGATGTATAGGGTGAGAAATGGGGTAGTGCATTGGAAAGAGCAGTAGAAAGAAGTTTGAGATGAGTCAAAAAGTTGGGTTAGAAGATATATTGAGAGAAGTATAGGGTGAGAAATAGGGTAGTGCATTGGATATGCTGAATTAGAAGAAAGTGATAAATATATAGATCCATAAGTACTTGGAAAGTATATAGATGCATAAAGGAGGTAGGTATATGTAGATTAAAGATATTGATAGAGGTACAGGATGAGAAATAGGGTAGTGCATTGGATATGCTTTTCAGGAGGAAAGTAACAAACACACAGATTCAAGTACATGGAAGGTACATAGATGCACAATGGAAGAAGTACATGTAGACCAAAGATGCACCAGATAAACTCCGGTTTTCAAGTGTTATTGTACTTTAACTTTTTTTATTTTTATTTATTTTTTCTAACATAGTTATTCTACATGTTTATACAAAGCAATACACAAAGATAGGTACATATTTATAGTAAAAATAAATGATTATATACAGAGGGATATGCTGTAAATTTCTGTTTGCGTATGGTGCTTATGTGGGGAAGAGCCAATTCTTGAGCAGTTTTCTGAAGATAAGGTGGCTGTCCGTGGATCTTATGTTGGGGGGTAAAGAGTTCCATAGTTTGGCTGCTTGAACAGAGAAGGATGTGCCACCCATGGTTTTTTTCTTGTATCTTGGGATTTTGAGGCGAGGTGCCATTTTAGAGCGGAGGTTCCTTTGTTGAATGTGTTTGGTGATTTTATTCCTGATGAAGAGCGGTCCCATTCCATGTATTGCTTTGTGGGTGATGCAAAGCAGCTTGAACGTGGATCTTCTGGCAACCGGTAACCAATGCAGGGCTTTCAAGGCAGGTGAGATGTGGTCTTGCGGTTTGATATGCAAGAGTAGTCTGGCAGCCGAGTTCTGAATCCGTTGTAGTCTTTTCATGGTCGTTAAAGGTGATCCGTGGTAGAGGCTATTGGCGTAATCGAGTTTGGACAGAACAAGGGAGATGGTAGCTTGGACCTTGTGTGGAAATCCTAAATGAGGGAAAATTCGTCGCAGCATTTTTATAGTGACAAAGCTTGATCTTGCTAGTTTGTCCACTTGGGCATTCATCGACAGCTTGGAGTCCATGGTCATTCCGAGGTTTCTTACTTCCTTTGATACTTTAGGTGGTGATCCCAGTTCATCAGGCCAGGCGGCAAGCGGGTCATAATGTTTCCAATCGCCACACGTGAGTATTTCCGTTTTGGAAGCATTCAATTTGAGGTGGCTCCAAGTGATCCACGGCTCTGAGACAACTGAAAATTGAGGAGTTTCCAATATCTTTGGGGCATTCCAGTTGAAGGAGTATTTGTGTGTCCTCTGCATAGTTATAGCACGTGAGGGGAAATTGATTGATCAGTACCGGTAATGACTTCATGTAGATGTTGAAAAGCATGGGCGAGATGATAGAGCCTTGAGGGACCCCTGCTTTTGTGGAGTATGGTTTGGATGAGAAAGGTGGGGTATGGATGACATTAGTTCTGTTTCGAAGGTAGGACGCAATCCAGTCTAGAGCAGTCCCCTCTATGCTGGCTTCATAGAGTCTTTGTTTCAGAGTGTCATGGTCAACCGTGTCAAGGCAGCCGAGAGGTCCAATTATTGGACCTGCCCTTTTACGTGTGTGTGTGTGTGTGTGTGTGTGTGTGCGTGTGTGCAAGTGTGCAAGTGTGCGCGTGTGCGTGTGCAAGTGTGTGTGTGTGCAAGTGTGCGTGTGTGCAAGTGTGCAAGTGTGCAAGTGTGTGCAAGTGTGCAAGTGTGCGTGTGCAAGTGTGCAAGTGTGTGTGTGTGTGTGTGCAAGTGTGCGTGTGTGTGCGTGTGTGCAAGTGTGTGCGTGTGCAAGTGTGTAAGTGTGTGTGTGTGCGTGTGCGTGTGTGTGTGTGCGTGTGTGTGTGTGCGTGTGTGTGTGTGCATGCGCGTGTGTGTGTGCGTGTGCGTGTGTGTGCAAGTGTGCATGTGTGTGCAAGTGTGCATGTGTGTGCAAGTGTGCGTGTGTGTGCAAGTGTGCGTGTGTGCAAGTGTGTGCAAGTGTGCAAGTGTGTGCGTGTGTGCGTGTGCAAGTGTGCAAGTGTGTGCGTGTGCAAGTGTGCGTGTGCAAGTGTGTGTGTGTGTGTGTGTGTGTGTGTGTGTGTGTGCGTGTGCGTGTGCGTGTGTGTGTGCGTGTGCAAGTGTGCGTGTGTGCAAGTGTGCTTTTATGGTCAATATTGGCCGAGTAAAGTTTACTTGGCATGCAGTGCACCAGTATCTTTGCCATCTTGAGAGTAGTAAAGCACTTGTACAACTGCTACCTATTGTGAAGTATCCATGTGTCTGACTGGGATTGTTGAGTGATATGTCTTATGACACCTTTTGTCAGTCATGAAGGGCAATATTTTTTTTGCAGAAGGACAGTACACCTTTGCAGCATTTCTTTTTCACCCTAAAGTCCCTTCACCCCCAGAACTCAGGCTAGTGGGAGCTCTAGGTAAATCTGATTAGTAGATATGGTTGTGACTTTGTCTATAGGTAGGTTTGTGGTAATTGCTGGAAGGAGCTCATCGCTTTCCAGTAGTTGTCCTAAAGTATACAAAAGTGATGGATGGAATGCTTGAATTAATCTCAGCCATAGGAAATTACTTGGGCCGTCGGCCAGTCCTTTGTTATTTTGCACACCATGCCACCTCAGTTTGTGCCCAACTCTATGCAAATCAGTCTTGACCCTGCTCCAATGGGAACAATCCAGCCCGAACTGCCAAGCCAGGTCCACCCTGAACCAGAACACAAGCAACCAAGGTTTCATCAGCCAAGTATAGCTTGGTTCCAATGACAGTGTGCACAGGACCCATATCTGAGCTTACCCGTCCCACTTAGGGTGACATATGAAACTATACAAAAAGTGATAGATGGAATGCTTGAATTAATCGCAGGTACTGGAAATTACTCTGGTCGATCTCAATCCGTTATTTTGCACACCATGCCTCCTTAGTTTTGACCCAGCTCTAACCAAATCAGTTTTGACCCTGCTCCATTGGGAACAGTCCAGCCCGAATTGCTTCTAAACCGGAACACAAGCGACCCAGAACTGGTGTTGCACTTGTTATGTGCTCATTAGATGGATTGGGATGCGGCCGCAAGTAATTACCAGTGGCTGACTTTAACTCAAGCATTCCATCCATCACTTTTTATATACTTTAGGGTGTCGCCCTAAGTGGAACTGGTATACCCAGTGGTGGGTCTTGTGAACACTGTCACTAGTACCAAGCTATATCTGGCTGAGCCCTAAGTAGGGCAAATCCGGTACTGGGGTGCTTGTTTTCTGGTTTAGGGAGGACTTGGCAGTTCTGTCTGGAATGTTTAAATTATAGCAGTGTCAAGATTTATTTTCATATAGCGGAGTCCAAACCGAGGTGGCTTGGTGTACCAGTTGCTGAGATTAATTGAAGCCTTCAATCCATCACTTTTAGTATACAGTAGTTGCCTACTAGCATACCTGAAGACGATTACCTGCCAATGTGTGCTGCTAGCAGTGTCCTCCAATGATCTGACTGCCCATTTTCTCATTATGAATCTTTAGCCATGCTGGGTAATGCATGCAAATTATGATAAGATGTCACGAGAGGCAGGGATAAGTCTTCTCGCTCATGTTTTTTCAATACCTCTTTGGTTTACTCTGTTAGCCATGCATCCGTACAACTTACCTTTTCGGTATGACTTGACCAAAAGACAGGAAGAAATACACACTCCATCACTGCAGTGCAGGCTAATAGATTTTTTGGGGGCGAAGGGTATATAATCAATGAGTTTATATCCTATTTAACTGTGGAAATTTAATGGAATACATGAGTCTCTGGCTTTCACCATGGGCAGTTGGTAAATTAGACACGCAGTCGACAAATTCAGGGACTTTGATCACCTTGAAGTCCTAATACAAAAGAGCCCCTAATCCTAAGTAGCTGGAAATGGAGGGCTGGCTGTTTACCAACCAGTGCATTTTCTCACTCCACTACTGATTTAAAAGTTATGGGACCACCTCTGGACACTGATGCATTATTGTTTTTTTCCACGTTTAGCACCAACGATTCCAAAATGTGTGCAGACACTTAGCTCCCCCTATCTCTGTTCGACAACTCTGTTCCAGCTACCCCTGCAACAAGTTCATGTCCATGAGCTCTGGTAGATAGTGCTTTACATTGGCCAAGCAATACAAAAAATTCAGGCTTTGGTCTCTCTTAGGTGCCTGAGGCTGTCACATGAAGGCATGCAGAATTCTGCCTGGCTTGTCTTGATGCCAGTGCCATGTTCCATTGCTTCTGCACCCCAATATCACTGTTGCCATTGCAGAATTGTCTTACTGCACTTCACAACACCCTCAAAATCAATCCCGTACACACTCGTCATAAAGTACACAGTGGGATGAGGGATGGGATGAGAGATGTAAGTGGTTTCGGCTGCTCATGTATCCAGAACTTGGCATTACGGTGTAGTGGTGTGTGTGTGTGTGGGTGGATAGTGTTAATTTCCTTCTTTTTTTTTTTTACCATGCGTCTGATCTGTCTTTTCAGAGTGCAGACCGTGCCAAAGACTTCTTCAAACGGAAAGTGGAGTTTCTAACAAAGCAGATCGAAAAGATTCAGCCAGCACTTCAAGAGAAGCATGCTATGAAACAGGGTAAGGCTGTGACTCTTGGAAAAGGCCTTAGGATATCCAGCGATGTTTCCTGTAGATGGGTGGTCACCCATCACATGGCTGCTGGGATGCTCTATGCTTGTCTTTCTACTGGGTTTATCTGAATTCCACCACAGGTTAATATCCTACTAAGCTTTGACAATTTTCAACCTAACAGCTAAAGTATAAAAGTAAATGCACCTAGCGCTCTGCCTGTAATGGCCCTGCTCAACCACCTTACATTAAGTGTAAGACGTAGCTCATTCCAGTCATTAACACCTCTCTTGGGTAGTGGTATAAGCACACGTGATTTCCAAAGACTACAAAGGTCATGGAACAAGCTCGCACGTGCCCTGTGATATATTATTCCTGAATTATGCATTAGACGCACACAGATTAGTGATTGTGTTTTAGAATTCTGAATTAGATGAGACGTAAGAGCATGTTTTCCAAAATTTCATTCTAGGGCAAAGGATAAGATGCACACATTGTTAGATTTTGAAATCGTTTTGGATTGGTCAGTAATGTGACTACCATTTTTTCCATTGTACTGTAGACCCAGTTAAATGCTTTGAGATAAGTAGTTCTAGAATTGGACAATAGACCTCCTTATCCATGCTTTCTGGGATCTCATTTAGTGGTAAGAGCAAGAGGGGACCGGATTAACTTAATAACATTTCCCACCAGATTTCAGAGTTGGACACGTGCTTTCCAGAATCTCTTCATAGATGTGCACATGCTGAATGGCGATGGACTTCTGTTATATGGCTGCAAATCATTTTAATATTAAAAGGTCAATCTGGACTCTTGTTGCATACACTGCTGAGAGTGAGTGGGACAGCAACCAGAAGCAGAGGCATTGAATTTATCAGAACCGAGCAGTGAGACCAAGCCTTTGGAGAGTTTGGGTAGAGGGAGAGCAGGCAGTGGAGAATGGGATGAACAAGCTGGTAAAAACAGACCTAGCGGATGGAAGATGTGTGTCTAAAAGGGAAACCAAACGGGTCCAGATCTGCACATAAAATTAATCTCTCTTATTTTGTGATATTTCATGAAGTGTCGTAATTGTGACTGATTTTCCTTAAACAGCTTAATAATTAAAGTTGTTCTCTTTTTCAGCTGTGGTGGAGATGATGAGTATGAAAATTCAGCAGTTGACGGCTGCTCAGGCTGCAACGGCTAAAGCCTGATGCTAGACTTAACTGTGTTGTTGCCCTGTGCTTGGACTGTCCTCCTTTGCACTCTAGCAAGGTGTCTGCAGCATAGGACGTGCAAGTGCTGCAGCGGGACACTATCCTTTCCAGTCAGGATTAGGCCCTTACCTACCTGCCTATAAACAACTCGGGCTAGATCGAGCAAGCAGATGGAACCAAATGTTGGGCAGCACAGCATGTGTCCGCAATACTTTCTTAAATATATTTTGTGTCTTAAATTAAGTTTCTTTTTTTATGAATTTCACACACAATAGAAATAAAAGCTTTGGAATGTTACATCAGCCGTGCAGTGTTGTGATCTTTTTTTTAATTGCTGGATGGGGGTTAGTGTGACAACCATCCCGCAAATCTTGGTGCCATGTTCATGAATTAAATGGTAAAAGGTCAAGAAATGTATTCTATCAGTCTTTCGTTCATAACTTGTTAAACAATAGTGTTTTTGTCTTACTGATGTCTTAAGTAGATTCCGCATTATGCAGTCCTTTCAGGAGTCAAGAACACTATTAGCCATCAGTTTGATGGCACAGTAATATGACCGTCATGGATTTCTGATATTCATACACTGTAGAATCACGCCGCGCATGTGCGGGGATACTGAAACTTATTTTTAAAAGCATTGATTTTGGATGAAAATGTAAACAAAACCGATCATTTAGTAGCAACATTTTTTTAAACTATCAATTTATGGAACTCAGTAGTGTACTGTACACCCAGCCAAGAACAGCACTTTTTCTAAAACATTTTCCACTTAAAAAATACACCTGGAAACTGTGTAGGTTATTACATGAAGGAAAAATTACACTTAAGGTATCTAGAAGCTGCGCTATCCTACAATGCTTGGCAGGATCCCTGAGGTAGTTTTTTTTATACACTCATGAAGCAAGGTTCCCAGAACACACCTGAGTATTAATAGGCTTTGAATGACTAAAACAAATTTTTGTGTTCTTGTGAATTCTCAGTCTTTAAATTTTTTTTATACCTATTTTATTGGGCAGAGAAATCATAAACATGTCAAATAGAACTATACAATGAGGTTCGCGTGGGCTTAATATTAGGCACCTTATGTGATCACACGTGCATTGCATGCAACATTTTGAACATACTCCAAGCAATACAGTATTCTTATGCGAACAGTCTGAAAGAGCAGAAATACTAAACTTAAAACATTGTTTTAACCCTTGCCACCACCCCCTCGCCCCACCCAGGCCCAAACCCTTAACTGCCATCTTAGGTCTACGTCTCTGTAAACTGTGTTATATTGAGTACGAACGTCCTGTGCGTTTGGATGTCTAAATGAGGCTGTGTTACGTTTTGTAGTTATGCCCTGGGGGGTGGGGCTCCATTGTACGTACATATCGAAGAAGGTTGGCATGTGTCAGAAAAAGGGAATCTTGCAGGCCATGGAGTTGTGTGAAGTCTTGATGGTTCATTAGTGCGCCCTCTGCTAACGGATCCCCCACCGTCGTAACCCCTGCACTTTCCCAGGGCGATAGCCTAGTCGACGTGTGGGTAAACTCATTAGTGGTATATTATGGGCATAATTTGGGGGTGAACTTGCATATCAGAGAGCACATCTCCAGTATGCTAGTGCAATGAGGAGCAGTAATGGGAGAGGAGTCGGCCATACCAGTATTGTTCGTGTTCTATGAAGTATGCATAATTGTAGAAAGTGTTGTGTATAGTCAATTTTGCCTAAGTGGAAATCTGCCTATCAGTAGGACAGTCACTTTAGTTGTCCCGCTAAGCAATAAGCTTTGAGGTCCGGGGTGCCCATCCCTCCCTCTCCAGGTGGTAATTGCATCTTGAGTAGGCTAACCCTACGCCGTCCTGTGCCCCATATCGATTCAATCAGTAAGGATTGTGTCTCGCTATTGTCCTAGACCTCTATTCAACTCTTGAAGGCATTCCGGATTATGGTATTGTTTGCAGATGCCATCTCGCTTAATGGAAAGTGCTGACCCAATGAATCTTTCCAGATATCAGGGCAGCCCAGTTTGTTTGGAAGTGTCTTCATCATTTCCCTCGAGTGGGGGTTGAGTCGCGATAAGTGCATGGGTGTATTCAAGTGTCAAAAAAAGAAGAAAATAGAGCTACCAGTTTAACCACAATGATATGGGGATCGTATTCTTTAGTTACGGAGCTTTCTGTATATAGATTTCCAGATAACTAAGTATGTATATGTATGTATATGTAGGGAAGTCGATTCCCTTCGGTTGCACGGGTTGTGGCTGCCATATATACTGACCACCTTCCGGCATACCTGCGAGATGTTGTCCCGGGTTTGAAAACTACATATACATACTTAAAGTTATCTGGAAATCTATATACAGAAAGCTCCGTAACTAAAGAATACGATCCCCATATCATTGTGGTTCCTTTCCTTCCTGGAGACTTGGGCTCAAGTACCAGTATACCATTGATCGACTACCTCAACGATCACATACTCTTTAGAAAATTTATTAGAAGGAAGTTCCTATCGAATCAGCACTACTCTTGTACAGTGTCTATCATCTGTTTTCAAGTGGAGAATAGGTTATCTATATACCTTAATTGCTTTGGCTCCAAACATCCATTTTAGTCCCACATATAGTATGGTCTGGGAATTTCTGTGGCTGTCCTGAAGAAGGCGCTCAGTACGCCGAAACGCGCATAGAAAATAAGAAATTTCCATCATTGAGCCACGATGTTTCAATATGAAACCAACTTTTATATACATGTCTGGTTTTTGTATTGATGTTTGAAACACTTCTATTGAATTGTTTTATATTTGTTTAGTGTATATTTGTCTGTTTTTATTAGTACAGTATGTTTTATCTCTTATAGGCCTCAGATATTTTGTCTGACTCAAATAGTTTTTATTATGAATTTGTATTAATAAAATGAAGTTTTTAACTTGAACGTAGAGTACACGGAGTCTATGTTAATATCAAGGTGCTTGATGTAGGTCTGCTGTGACCCAATATTTACCTAGGGTTGTTCTTTTCTCAAACCAAATGTTGGGCAGCACAGCACATGTCCACTGTACTTTGTTAAATATATCTTGTCTTAAATTAAGTGGTTTTTTTTTTTTTATGTATTTCACACCCAATAGAAATAAAAGCTTTAGAATCTTACATCAGCCGTGCAGTGTCGTGGCCTTTTTTTAGGTCGAGCCTAGAGTCGGCGCGCAAGCGCTGCTCTGCGAGACTTGTTGTAGTGGAGTATGGAATAGAAGCCCCACCCACTCCGCCCATATTTGTCATTGGCTTGTTTCATTGTCCTTCGTAAATGCTGGCTTCTGATTTGTAAATAGGCTTGTTAGTCCCTCCTTAGTCCCGCCTTGTCTTCATCTGTAACCTCCCATGGCGACTGGCCCTTTTACTTCGTTTGTTAGACGTACCTGTTCTTAAGTCTGTAAGCACTATTTTCTTTATTAAGTTTCTCTTACTGTAGACACGACGTGCTTTGCTTACATACAGCGCACCATGCACGCTTTCTCTTTTGAAGCAGCCGGTACAATGGCGGCCACTTCTTTCCAATGCCATAGTTCTCGCATTTAAATGCGAGACCTATTGCATTGCAAATATGTTTTTCTTTTCTGCACGCCGTGCGCGCTTTCACTTTCATTTGATTGACATTGGCGGCCGCCGCACACACCCCTCGCGGGACGTTGCCCTTTAGCAACGGCGGCCGCTTTTAGTTTTTATTTTCTGCGTGCGTTCACGTGTTTCACAATGCCCTGCTTTCCTGACACGATATGATCCGGGCTTTAGGCTCGTATTCAGTCACATTGGGGGAGGTACGACATGCGGTAAGATAAAGTGCCCGGGGGTCGGGTGCACAGAGCTGCACAGTGTCGGGGTTGTTTTGCCCTAAATGTTTGCACTTTTCTACACTAAGGGGTCCTGTTAGCAGGATTCCTCTGTGGCCTCCTCGGTTTCCCACATGGGATCCCACTCTCGGCACTCGTAGTAAACCCTCCTGCCTCTCAGTGTGTAACACGCATGCTTCTTATTGGCTTAAACCTTCCCCAACAATGGGCAAAAGGGGGGAAAAAACTCACTGCGAGTGTTGTCATTGGGCACTTAATTTCCCACCCCTCCCTCCGTTAGTCCCCTTCACCTTCCCCTGCACCCACGCAATGTGTTTGTTTGTATTTTCTGCGAGCGTTCACTTGTGTTTCACAATTGTCTGCTTTCCTGACACGATGTGATCCGGGCTTTAGGCTCATATTCAATCACATTGGGGGAGGTGCGACATGCGGTAAGAAAGTGCCTGGCGGTCAGGTGCACAGAGCTGCACAGTGCCTGGGTTGTTTTGCCCTAAATGCTTGCACTTTTCTACACTAACGCGTCTTGTCAGCAAGCCATACAGTTAAACATATTGTTAGTTTTAATTAATTCCTTTATTGGATGCGTTTAGTTTGATATGATTTTTAATTGCATTTGTACAGTGCTTACTGCAACAAGCAGAGGAGTTAAAGTGCTTTTCGGCGATTTGCATGACACTTGAGTACCCCCAGAGACTCATGGGTTCTAGGCGACGTTTAAAAGGGGCTCATTTGAGAATAGGTGCAAAGTGAGTACTCAGCAGAGAGAGAGATGTATTTGCCCAAGGTCACACAAGTGGGTCAAAACTAGCCGGGATTGTGTCTCGCTATTGTCCTAGACCTCTATTCAACTCTTGAAGGCATTCCGGATTATGGTATTGTTTGCAGGTGCCATCTCGCTTAATGGAAAGTGCTGACCCAATGAATCTTTCCAGATATCAGGGCAGCCCAGTTTGTTTGGAAGTGTCTTCATCATTTCCCTCGAGTGGGGGTTGAGTCGCGATAAGTGCATGGGTGTATTCAAGTGTCAAAAAAAGAAGAAAATAGAGCTACCAGTTTAACCAAAAGTTAAACATTCTTCGAAATTCAGACCGCATGTGCCTCTCCAAATGAGGAAGGATACAAATCACATGAAATTGTTGAGATTTCATCCAGAGCATACTTTATACATTTCTTCCTAGAGATAAGTAACGTTCTAGGAATAGGTGATTTTTAACAGATGTATTCGAAATACAAGGACTACAAGGATGGGGCTCGGTGTTGGTATATTTTTACTATGCAATCAACAGAACTTCACACTTTTATCCTCCTATTTTATTGTATCATTATTCCATTTAGAAATCTAAAAGTATCTTTTCGATTATATGCTACACCGCTCTAACTTGTCTCGATTTTCTTAAACACAATAATTGGTAATATGGCCAGCTTGTTAGGTTGATCCTAGCACCAGCGCAGCACCACCTCAGCATCAGCACCATCTCAGCATCGGCACAGCACCATCTCAGCATCAGCACAGCACCATCTCAGCATCAGCACAGCACCATCTCAGCATCAGCACAGCACCACCTCTGCATCACTGCACCACCAGTGCAGCACCACCTCAGTATTGGCGCTTCACCTCAGCACAGTACCAACTCAGCATCACTCAGCACCACCTGAGAACCAGCAAAGCACCACCACCTCAGCATCATAGCAGCACTACAGCACCACCTCAATATCAGCGCAGCACCACCTCAATATCAGCACAGCACCACCTCAACATCAGCACAGCACCACCTCAGCATCAGCACAGCACCATCTCAGCATCAGCACAGCACCACCTCTGCATCACTGCAGCACCATTTCAGTGCAGCACCACCTCAGCATTGGCACTTCCGCACAGCACCAACTCGGCATCACTCAGCACCACCTGAGAACCAGCAAAGCACCACCACCACAGCATCATAGCAGCACTACAGCACCACTTCAGCATCAACACAGCACCATCTCCGCATCAGCACAGCACCATCTCCGCATCAGCACAGCACCATCTCAGCATCAGCACAGCACCACCTCAGTATCACTACACCACCAGTGCAGCACCAACTCTGCATCACTCAGCACCACCTGAGAACCAGCAAAACACCACCACCTTAGCATCATAGCAGTACAGCACCACTTCAGCATCAGAACAGCACCATCAGCACAACACCACCTCCTCATCAGTGCACCACCACCAGCGCACAACCACCTCCGCATCAGTGCAGCACCACCCCTTCAGCACTAGCGCAGCACCACCTCAACATTGCACCATCTCCCCATCAGCACAGCACCACCTCCGTATCAGTGCACCACAACCAGCGCAGCCCCATCTCGGCACCAGTGCAGCACCAGCGCAGCCCTACCGAAGCAGCAATTCAGCACCAACGCAGTGCATCAGCACAGCACCTCCTCAGCAGCATCACTTAGCACCACCTGAGCACCAGCTCAGCACCACCTGAGGACCAGTGCAGCATCACCACCTCTGCATGACTTAGCACCACATCATCACCTCCGCACCAGCACACCATCACCTCAACACCACCTCAGTCTGCCCATGGAATCTGGCATCTGTTGATTCTCGCTTGGTGTCCCTCTGCTGCTCATGTTCGTAATTCAGATACTATTTCCCAACGTCCACCATCCCGTTGTTTATGTATCTTCCCCCCCCCCCCCCATAACAAAAACACATATATATAAGAAGCAAGTATTAGAACCGGCCAGAAGAAGTTGCCAGCACTGCAAGACCAAAACACCAGATTACATTTTTTATGTTCTTTTTTTTAATATGGTCGTTCAGTTGTACATAATGTCTTCTTGGTTATATATAAGATAACAAAAATGCTTAACACTTTTTTTTATTATTTATTTATTGGTGTTCAGAGGCTCTCAGACTCGGAAAAACAACGATGTAGAAACCTTGAGAGGCGCTGGCGTAGAGACTATAACAACAATGAAAAAACTTGTTACAAGGAAGCAATAACTAAATATAAACACCTCATTATCCTGGAGAAAAGTAAGTACTACCTTAGACAGATAGAATCCACTCAAGATTCTACTAAACAACTGTATCAGGTAGTGGCCAAGCTATCAGGGCTGGCGCCGAATTTCCCTATGGCCCCCTCGCAAACCCTCTGTAACTCACTAGCCAGTTTTTTTCATGAAAAGGTTAGCCAAATTTATGTCAACTTCGCAGCCCAACCTAAGGCAGACCACCAGATCGTGGCTCCTGACAAGGAAGAAAGCTCCCCCTTTTTCTCGGAATTCAGTCAAGTCTCACCGCAACAGATCATGGATCTAATTTCCATCATTAAATCGGGATCCTCCACTGACCCCTGTCCACCTTCAGTTTTGAAACTGATCCCTGACCTAATAGCTTCCAACCTAACGAATATCTGCAATGCAATGTTCCGTACAGGCAACTATCCGTCCATATGGAAAAAGGCCATTATAAAGCCTCTGCTGAAGAAGCATAATCTCGACCCTGCAGAAACAAAAAACTATAGGCCTATCACAAGCCTTCCATTTCCAGCAAAAATCTTCGAAAAAATCATGAACTCACAGTTTGCTCAATACATTGAAGACAATAACTTACTGGACGACACACAATTTGGCTTTAGGAAAGGCCACGGTACCGAGACAGCTCTCATTAAAGCATCAGATGAAATCAGGACGATACTGGACCAAGGTGGTGCTGCTGTCCTGGTGCTGCTGGATTTATCCGCAGCATTTGACACGGTCGATCACGCTACCTTGATCGACCGTGTCTCAACCATCGGTATCAGACATGGGGCTAAAGCCCTCTTAGCCTCCTTACTTTCCAACCGCACCCAACTAGTGAGTCTAGGCACTTTCAACTCTCCATCATTTGCCCTCCCGTGTGGTGTGCCACAAGGATTATCTCTGAGTCCGACCTTATTTAACATCTATGTGTCGGACCTGGCCAGAGTTATCAAAGCACACGGGATGGGTCTTCGATCTTACGCCGATGACACACAATTGGTGCTTGCAGTACATAATGATGGCGGGGCAGTTGCGGCTAATTTTCAGGATGGAATGGTAGCCATCAGCACTTGGATGGCTAATAATTGCCTAAAATTAAACTCGGACAAAACTGAGGTGATTTTTGGCAATCTCTCCCTGGGCTGGTCCCCCACCTGGTGGCCAGCCAAATTGGGACCACCTCCGTCCCCTGTCTCAAAGGTCAGAAATCTAGGTGTCATGTTTGATGACAAGCTTTCCTTCGCATTCCATGCCAATACTGTTGTCTCATCATCCTTTTATTCTCTAAGGATGATAAAAAAACTTTTACCATTCCTTCCACTCAGTGCTGGAAAAACCCTCATTAGTACTCTAGTAATGTCAAAAATGTACTATTGCAACGGTCTCCTTATGAATGCACAAAATAAGGTCCTTAACAAATTACAGCTGGTGCAGAACTCCGCCGCCAGGATTCTATCAGGCACCCCCAAGTACAAATCGATCTCAAAGGTGTTGCGACAGTTCCCCTGGCTACCTATAAGAAGCCAAATTAAATTTAAAGCGCTCTGCATCGCTTTCAAGGCCAAGCGCAACACTGGACCTAAGTTCTTGAAGGAAGTTCTTTGTGCCTACACGCCCAAAAGACCCCTGCGCTCATCAACAGCCAACCTTTTGAGGGTCCCACGAACTAAAAAAGTCTCATGGGGTGATAGACGATTTACAGTCGCCACCGCCAAACTGTGGAACACTCTCCCCCTTCATATCAAGGCTAGCCCTACCTTGCTTGCCTTTAGGAAATTGGTAAAAACATGGCTCTTTAACCAATAATTATCAGCTCCAGGTTGTCTTTGCCGTCCGCAGCGCCGAGACACCCAAGGGTATTTGTGCGCTTTATAAATTGCATAAAATAAATAAATAAATAAACTTTTAAACATACTGCACAGCGGCAACACTGCTTTACAACATAGTTTAAAGACATTGACAAAGCCAATATCTCTGGCTAAACACTTATACGATCCCAAAGGCGAGACCTGTTGGCAATGCCAATGCTCGTTATATTGCGTGATGGGGGTTAGTGTGACCACCTTCCCGCAAATCTAGGTACCATGTTTATGAATTAAATGGTAAAAGGTCAAGAAATGTATTCTATCAGTGTCTTTCGTTCATAACTTGTTAAACAATAGTGTTTTTACCCCACGGATGTATTAAGGAGATTCCGCATTATGCCGTCCTTTCAGGAGTCAAGAACACTATTAGGCATCAGTTTGATGGCACAGTAATATGACCGTCATGGGATTCTCTGATATTCATACACTGTAGAATCACGCCGCGCATGTGCGGGGATACTGAAACTTATTTTTAAATGTGTACATTTTGGATAAAAATAATGTACACAAACCTATGTTTTAGTAACAACATTTTCAAGTTTTTTTTTTTAACTATCAATTTATGTAATTCAGTCGTGTACTGTACATTCAGCCAAGAGCAACACTTTTTCTAAAGCATTTTCCACTGGAAAAAATACACCTGGAAAATGTTCCTTTTGTGTAGGTTGTAACATGAAGGAGAAATTACACTTCAGGTGCTCTAGAAGCTGCGCTATCCCTCAATCCCTGAGAGAGTTTGTTTTATACACTCATGAAGCAAGGTTCCCAGAACACACCTGCCCATTAATAAGTTTTGAATGACTGAAACCAACTTTTGTGTTCGTGTGAATTCTCTGTCTTTGAATGTTAAACTGTTTTCTTTCTGTTTCCAAAGAAGGGCTTCATTTTTTCAATGCAGTTATTTCTCCCGCCGGTGATATTTTAAGATGGACCCAGTATTGTTTGCCTGCCATACTCTTGCTCCTTAGGGAATTTCAAGATGTCTTCGAGATCAAGACAGACAGGAAGAGTTTGCCAAGTGCTGCTTCACCTGAATGTGAAAGGGTGTCTAGTTAATCCTCCTGTTCGAACACCCCCTACTTTTGGCATGAACATTAAAATGGCAATCCTCCTCAAAATGGAAGTCAAGGACTATGGTACAGGTTGGAAACTGCAGGTCTCTAACCTTACTGGAAAAGAGAACTGCAGTAACACCAGTCACAACAGCTGAGGCCCTTTTACCACTGGCAATGGGCAGCTTGAAGGGAAGCCATCTACAGCTGTGAGGAAGAGTTCTCTCCACTAACCATTAATAGCCATTATGCTGAGCCCAGCACCTAGTGTCCAACTTGTAGGAGACATTTGCAACAGTCTCCAAACAATGGTAGCGGCTGCAAAGGAGCTGGGTGCTGCTGCATATTGTGCAAGATGGATGAAAGGTCGGATTTCACTTCATCTCCGCTCTAGCTTAGCTACAGGATTCTGATTCATAAAAGAGCATACGAGTTTTGCCTCCCTAACTGCACAAGAGGGTCGCTTCCTGCGGTTTGATGCCCACCAATGCACAGTCCCTTTTAGTGTGAAATCGGCTCTTCAATCTTTCTTGAGGTCCATGGCCGTGGAAGCAGCCTTTCTTCTTAACACATGGAGCTTACTCTACCCTTCTCATGACCACTCTCTACTCAAGCATATTTCTCTGTTCTACTGTGATAGCCCCAGTTTTTTGGGCTTCCACTCGGTGTATCCCAAAGCCCTGAAAGAATACATTTTTGAAGAACAGGCAAATGGGTAGGTTCCATTCACTCTGCCCTGTTGAGTAGGCGCGAGTAGAAGGAAATGTGAGGAGTTCATTCAAGCCTGGCAAAGAATGTCTCTTTAACAGGTAGTGTACATAGCAGCCTGCCCTGCTCCCAGTGCTTAATTTGAGCCGGTTGTTTCCGGTGCTCGGCACCGGCACTTAAATGTCAGCACCAGCTCTTATAACAATCTGCCTAACTAGGGATGAGCACAACAACAATTGTTTATTAATTGAATACACATTAACAATGACTAATAACTGTCACCCAAGCCATTCATATAGCTTTTGATGGCCTGGAATAGTATGAGTTGTCATACTTGTTAGTGTGATGGTTAGTAGTTGAGTTGCTATTGTCATTGGCAGCACTGGAAGGGGCAACGAATGATGCAAGCTGCAGTGGCCTCCTAACGAGGGCCCTGGCACTTATTTATTATTATTTTTTTTTACAAATTAAGCACTGCCTGCTCCATAACCCCGAAATCGGTATGCACATACAATAATTGATATTTTGTTACATTATTATACTCTTGTCTACAAATTGTTAGAATGATTGTAAGTATAATAAACAGCTCAACAATGATTATGTAAATTTGGGTAAAGACAAATCTACCCCAATCATATCTCATCGCGTGTTCTTATCCTAATAGTATTGCCTGCATTATTGGTAACCAGCCCTCTGAAGGCATGATTGAATTCGTTCTATTTTGCTGATATGGCAAATCGTGTAATGCATTTCTGCATACTTTATGGTGCCTCCGTCTCTAAGTTACACCTCCATGGTTCAGTACTCCCTCCTAAAACTGGTCTGTGCGTCTTAAACCCGACTTTACTAGTATCCTTATATACCTCTTCTAACAATGGTGTTCAATGGAACAAGGAGAGATCAGCTCAGGCTCCGCGACTGCAGCATTGTACAGGATAGTTGAACAATAATTTTGTTCAATTAAGTGCATGCAGAAACTTACTGCTACTTTCCTTGCATCTTTCTACGTGGTGGAACGAACAGTCATCTTCCTTACTGCTATCTGTCTGCTTCCATGTTAACGTGTCCACCTCAGAATTGACATTTTCCTCATCAGGCCTGTTAGCATGAATTCGGAAAAAATATGGGAATAATGGCACATATTTATTAGCAAATAAAATAACAAAGACTTCTTTTATATATTTCTCCCTTGCAGTGCGTGTAAATTCAAATCAATTACTTGCACTGCATGCAACCTGGCTTGAACTGCATGTAACATACAAAAGGTGAGGGCAGGATGCTTGCAATGAGGATAACCGCTGGCAATCGTTTGCGGTAGAATTCCGACCTATTTTCTTTTTTTGCCCACCATTCCACCTCGGTTTGCACCCAGCCATATGCAAATCAGTCTTGATCTTGCTCCAGTTGGCACAGTCCATTCCAAACTACCAGGCCAGGTCCTCCCTGAACCGGAACACAAGCAACCAAAGACCGGTTTTGCCCTAATTGGAGCTCGCCAGTCTAGTGTAGCTTGGTTCCAGTGGCACAGTGAGCACGGGACTCATATAAGGCATTACATGAAACACACAAAATGTGATAGTATGCTTGCAGTAAGTTGAGCCACTTCTCAGCCTGTGCATTGGAACACAAGTTGTTCATGAAAAGGCCCTTGATCGTTCTGTAAGAGGGTATTTGGCTCATATATGCAAGCTTTTCAGACCATCATGAAAAAAGCTAGGAACAGGATTGTTGGATGCAGTGTTTGGATGGGAAGACATTTATTCAGTAGTCCTCTGTATGCACAGTGATCTTTGTTGCCACATGGGGGTGCTGCTTGCCCTGGACTGAGGCACTTTTCAGGGTTCAGCTGTGAACCTTCTAGCCACTACACAGCAACATGCAGTGTACAGTGAGTTAAAGCGGCTGAAGTGAGCAAGGCTCCCAAAACTGGAGTGAAGCAGGTCCTAGGGGTCGAGGGACATTGCAGATACTCACATGGGCATATTTGGTGGCTTACCAAGGCCTGAGTGGGTCATTGTCCGAGCATTTATCACTGTAAAGAGCTTAAAGGTATTGGCTGCACTTTTACTGCTTTGGCGTCTGACGCCAAAGCAGTAAAAGTGCAGCAAAATTCAGGTGTTTTTTTTCTGGTTTCTACTGAAAACCAAATATTCCCTTCTGTGATGTTTTATCGGTTATAATGGATTCTAACTTGAAAACTCTAAATCTAATACAGTGTCAGTCCTGCCATAGAAGATGTCGTTTTGAACCTCCAGATATGCCTAAGGTGTTTGAGGCCAAGACATGACTCTAGGTTGAGCGATAAATGCAGCCTTATGCTTCCCAAGGCCAGCAGGGAGCAGGACACCAAAGTGGTTGTGGCATGAGAAGCGACGTCCACTGAACCCAGAAGTGCTTGTTTCCAGTCTCACTCAACCACATCTTGCTTAACTTGGACAAGAAAGTAGGCCAAGACTAGTCGAAAAAGAAACATAACAAGCATTGTCAAAGCCTATCGGGTTCACCTCTGCACAATCTATTGGTCTTGTCAATGGTTTTTAGATATGTTACATAGCAGCATTTCTTAAAGTAAAAAAAAAAAAAAGCAGTATGACGTGGTCAACGCATAGACGTTGCATAGCAGCGCTAGCTGTTGTATAACATGGCTTAAAGTTTTTTTTAAAAGAGAGTTATGACTGGGTCAGCTTTGTCCGAGTCATAAAGCTTTTTTTTATTTAACTTTAAGACCTGATGCAGAACCTCTAGTACTGCTGTGTAACGTCTAAAAAAACAGTGACAAAACCAACAGATTTCGCAGAGGTGCAACCTATTGGCTTTGCCAGTGCCTGTTGTTTTTTGTAGCGTAAATTCCATCCAAAGGTATTGCAGTACTATGTGAGCACCAGTTATATTACACAAGGTCACATTCCTTTATTTTTATAGGCATGGGGAGTTGAAGTGATTTGTCCCGAATCACGGAATATTGAGCAGACGCCAAGACTCTAACCCGCTTCCCCAGTTCGGCTGCACAGAGTAAGCTTACATTGAGTACATTTAAGAGGCAAGGCCGGAGACTGTTACTGTGATACAGACAGTGATAGTACAACTGTTATCATTTTACACACTTGACATTAAGAAGCATGACTTAGGGGTGTGAACTTTTCTGGTGATAAATATTGGAAGTTTAATTATTTGATTTATTAATTTGTCCGGTTTTTTGCAGGATAGTGGCTACCTGTGGGAGGGTGAGGGTGGGACGAGGCAAGCAATACGGACGGGGTGGGCTAGTTGGTTTGGGGCAAGCAGCAGGAGGTGGGGGGAGCAAAAACGGTCCAGGATAATGAACAACGTGAGGGGGTCAGCGAGACGACCGAGGCGACAAGGGGCAGGGCAAACGACTACAGAAAAACAACGGGTGGGAGGGTGCGGGTGGGACGAGCTAAGCAAATAAATTTAAAAAAGTACCTTCAGAGGGAGTAGCCAGTGGACGGACACTGGCCAGTATCCAGTGACTGGAAGCTGTACTTGAGCCAAGCTCCATGCCACGGCATGGCTGTCAAAGCAGAGCAGGATGTGAAAGCAGATGACGTGGTGGCCAATCAGAATCATGTAAATTAGAGCAACTTTGGAATCAACGAATGGTAAGTATTGGGTGGGTTCTAAGCCCCTTTTAAGATTTTTTGTTTGTTTGAATATAAGATTTTGCGAACGACAGTGCAAACACTGTGCAGGCAAAACCTCAAAAGCACTGGAGGAGGGACTCTTTGATGCCGAGGTGCCACTAAGGCTCCTGAAGTAGATTTTCAGATCGCACGCACGAGATCAGGCTTCGTCTTCACAGCCAGAGCTGGTTGATGTCACCCTGGTGTCACCTTCTACCATGATGCTGGTCCCAGCACCTACTTTTTGTTTTCCAGTGTTGCCTACCCCTGGAGCAGATTCTACACAGGTTGCTGCATTCACACAAACAATGCTGACTCTGTTCCTTCATGCTCTGAGGTGCATCTTTTTGCCACATTGAGCTAGTGGGGCTCCCCAAGTGGACTTCTAATGGCAGGACCGCCTTCAGTGGCAGTTGCCGTGCTCATCCTTCTCCCGACTGTATCAGTGGAAGCAGTCTGTAGGAAGCTGGCTCTCTATATTGTGTACTAAATCGAAGTACACTTTGCAGAGATTCCAGTCGGTCCCAAATTGGTACACCGGGCAAAAGTAGATAATACTAACTCTCTATTTGTGGGTGGTAGTGTGGGAAACCGTTAGGCTTATCAGATGGTAGTTCTAACCATTTGTTGTGCTCACAGAGGCAATAAATGAGAGACACACTCGAGAATAAATCCGAGACCAATTTGCAAAAATAACACCGATTTTATATAATTTTTAAGACCAAAAACTTTCTTCACAGGTAAGTACTTTTTTAGATATGATTTTTTTCAAAGTTCAGAAAATAACTCACTTTTGTGCACAATTAGGCTAATGATAGTCTGTGGAGAAAAACACATTAATGTATATAAAATCGTACAGTCTGTTCTAGGGGTTCACCTTCTAGGTTTAGGGTAGCAGCAGACCAAGGTCCAATGTTCCACCAGAGGATCGTCTGGAGCATCCCGGATTCGGCCGGGGGAGCAGGGTGCTGAGGTCGTTGGTGGCTGGTGCGTTACGAAGAAGGGGGCCACCTAAAAACCAGCTGCACAGGAGTACTTGCAGGTAAGTCCGGGGGACCCCAAATGAAGGATCTTGCAAGAGCCTCAGGACCACTGGAGCACAGCTGGTTCATCAGTACCCAGGCCAGGCGGGCTTGGCACAGAGTAAATAGGTAAGCCGGGCTCTGTGCGTCAAATCGGTCCTCGTGGTCTGGGGCAGGCAGCTTGGAGGGACTATTTCCAGACACCTGGGCCACTCACAAAGTGGGTCTCGGGGGTCTCGATGTCCCTCAACAGGTGCTTGCTTCCTCAGCAGTTGGAGTCTGGATTGGACTCTTTGTCTCATGTTGGTTGCAGGTGGTCTGGTACCCCGAGGATAGGTATGGTACGGCTCCTGTAGGTCCTGGTGTCTTTACACTCAGTGGGGAGACAGAGTTGATTTCTCAGAGCACAGGTACTTTTTCTTAGGCTGCTGCAGTGTCAGTCGGGTCGGTGAGCTGCATCTATAGGCCAGACACTGGGTTTGGTGCCTGCGGTCTGCAGGGAAGTAACTCTGGGAGTTCTCTGGTGATTTTCAAAGTGCTGAAGGGCCTCTGGGGTTTGTAGAGTCTTCACAGCAGGACGAGACGGCACACCACAATGGTAGAGTCCTTAAGGTAGCGGGCAGGGTTTCGCTCCAAAATTCTGAAGCAGGTTTTTTGTTCTCGAGTCAGCAGCTCTTTGTCTGTTTTCTTCTTAGATCCACTGAATCTAAAGTTCAGGGTCCAGGGGTTCCACCTAAATACTAAATTTAGGAGCATTACAGGGGGAGACGGGTAGTAGCCAATGGGCTATTTACCTTTATGGTGTCTACACCCTCTATGTGACAACTTCCTTTAGGGAGTGGGGCAGTCCTGACCCTAACTGGCTAATTCCTTCTCAAACAAGACTGAAAAGTGGGGTCTACATCACCTGCCCCACCTTAGGGGTGGTGCTGGCTGCATGGGGACCCACCTCTTAATCTAACTAATTTTGCTGCCTGTTCTCCCAACAAATGTGGAGGAGGGCGGGGGGTTGGTATCCTCCACTATCTGGAGAAGCCTGGGTTGCATTTCAAAGCCGGCATCGCCTTTGAAGTTTTGTGCCTTGGCATGCCATTCTGGCCTGGAGGAGGTGTGAAGCACCTCCGCCCAGAGCAGGCTTTGTTCTTGGCCTCTGAGAGTGAGGGCTCTCACTCCATGAGGTCTGAAACATGCCTAGTGGTGGCAGGCTGGCTAAGACAAGTCAGAGACCACACCAGTGTTTTCAGGGGACCCTCTAAGGCAGGGGTACTCGCAAACATTTTCTCTGGGGCCGAAACGCACAGTCTGGGGTATCACTGGGGGCCGCACATATGACCGTGGAAGGGTTGGGGCAGAGTGATTCGGGATCAGGGGTGGGGCTAAGCTGAGGCGAGACATGGCATGGTGGGGAGTCTGGTGGACAAATTCTACCACGTGGAGTAAAACCATGCATGGCAATCACAAAGTACTTCTTCACAGCACAATCAGCACAGGGGGCTAGCTACAGGAGGACTGCGGGTGCTATGAACATTTTCTAAGTAACTATGTGAAGAGACGTGGACTGACCTGGGCCTAGAGGCAGTTGCATGTAACTGAATGTTAAGAAAATGAAGTAAACCGCTTAGCCAGGCTAAAACGGAGATCACCATAGCAAACCACTCGCATCTAGACCTGGGCCCAGCTAACACACTCCGACGATTAGCAAGCTGTTAACTAAAAACCCGTCACCAAGCTTTGAACTGCTGCAGTGCACCATTTACTTTATAATGTGTGACAAAGCATGTTAGTGCGCTGATGTGGACACCAGCACTAAAATGTGCTGTGCTAACCCAAGAGGCACAGTTCTTAGAGGGCATGCTGTATTCAGTTGCAGATTTACAGCAATCTCTTTTGTTACTTTCAAACTGAGTTCTGTGGGAGCTTTGTGTGTTTGTGAGGTAGACTTGTGGCAGTGCACAGGAGTTCAACTCCCCATGTACAAATCATAGGTTATGGACAAGATGCAACGAGGCTTTCAAATTCATACGGTTGATAATATGCATGTTGGATGGCAATAACAGACAATATTTAAGTACAAAGAAACAGTAAATATTGCAGTCTGTGTTCTGCTAACATGCAGAGTAAAGCACTTGTATGTATGTAGCACAACTATAATCTGTACTTGTCAGATATAGCCAAACTTCACCTTTAAATGTCCATAGGGCACCACATTTTGCATCCCCCCATGCGATGGAACGGCGCAGCTACTAGAACATTGCTCCTGCTAGGAACCTGATCACACATGCTGTGTATGTTCAGTGTCAGTACTGCCACAGCAGATACCGTCATGAAATGTTGGCACAGTTTTCACAAATGAATGATGTGTTCCTTGGCTTGGGTCTATATGGCCTAACGGAAAACAGATTAAGCCAGCCATCAGACAGTATGAGATTCTCAGCCCTTCACTCTGTCTCGTGCACGGTATCCCTATGTAGCTGTCTGTCTCTGTCTCTCTCCTATTCTCACTTTTTCTTGTACTGTTTACCCCACCCACATGGGATTAGGACAACAGCCCAGTCTCATATGCACAGCTAGTAATGCACCTCATGCACTTCGCTCTGAACACTCAAACTGGGTGTTTGTTCCAAAGTGCAGTGAATAGAGACAGCTGTTCGCTGTTGTTAAAACATGTAAACCAGGACGCAGATGAAAGCCAGATTCCCAGACCCCAAGGCCAGTGTTCATCAAAGATCCCTGATCTACCCAAACTTCCAGCAAATGGGGATGGTGTGAAATGTAGGAGAAGGGGCCTGGCAGACTCAGGTGTTCTTCTGAATTGCCTTTTCTCAATTATAAGTAACTGTGGTGTGCCTTAGCGTCCCCAAGTAGTTATGGGTCTACTTCCAACAGATATAATTTATCAAAGTGTTACCAAGGGATAGGGGATGATAGCTTCTAGTTATTTAAAGTTTCCATAATCGTACCCAGAGTACAGATGAAGGTATATGCAATTGGTA
Organism: Calotriton arnoldi; assembly: GCA_963921515.1. Lineage (NCBI taxonomy): Eukaryota > Metazoa > Chordata > Amphibia > Caudata > Salamandridae > Calotriton > Calotriton arnoldi. Next base: position 1,807,183 of record CAWUFW010000362.1, read on the forward strand.
ACGAAAGTTCGTTTCAGATACTAAGCACTGCGAGACAACCAAATTGCTTCCACCCTCGCTTCATCAAACCCAGACCCCCCCCCCCCTCTCCTTCCCTGGCCTCCAGTGTCGTAGCTCGGGGGGGGGGGGCCGAGGCAGCCTAAGGCCTAGCTACGCCCCTGCTGGCCTCACACTACTCTGGGCCCCTCCCGTCTCCTGCAAACTGGTTGACTTTAAAAAATGAAACTCCGGCTTCAGACCCTCAGTGATGTGCACGAGTTGCCCTTCTGTAGGCAGCTTGGCGTCAGAGGAGCTCAGGGTGGATGATGCTGATCAGGTGAAAGGAAATGCTGTGTGCAGCCCACGGGCTGAGGAGAGGGTAGTCCGAATTCAGGATGATTCCAGAGGCGAGGCAATGAAGCTAAACGCGGGTGGCGAGGAAAGGCTGAGGGATTTCTATGCAGGGCTGAAAAGGAAAGCCAGCAACCTGCATGCATTTTAAAAATCCTCCTTCCCGCTGCAAGCTAATGACGTCATTGAGCAAGAAATGGGGAGGGGGCCGCCCGCATGTGAGCAGGAGAGACACTGATTTTCGGAGCATGCTCCTTTGATGCTGGTTTTCTACTGTAAATGCAGCCCCCGAGGAACGAACGGCCAGAATAATAGCTGCGGTCTGTGTTTGATGTTGTTTTCTACACGGGCCGCATGGAAAGGTCTATCGGGCCGCAAGTGGCCCGCGGGCCGTACTTTGAGTACCATGGCTCTAAGGTGTCCCCTGTATTATTAATAAATCCAACACTGTCATCAGTGTGGATTTATTACGATGAGATGTTTGGTACCAAACAACCCTGCATACAGTGAAGCCATCATGGTGCTGGGGAACTCGTAATAACGAGTGTCAAGCCCATGTACTCTCTTATGGCTTTCCTGTGCACTTGCAATATCCAAGAATGGACTTGGATATTGTAGAGTCATATCTACTTAGGCAGATTTCCACAAGTGATATAGTGCACCCTGCCTTATGGCTGTAAGGCCTGCTGTAGGGGTGACTTACCTATACCTCATGCAGTATCTGTGGGCATGGCACACAGGGATGTGTGCTATGTCGACTATTCAGTTTTCTCTGCACCAAAACACGCAGCCTGCAATGACAGATTGCATGGTCTTGGTGAGGGGCGGCCTAGGGTGCCACAATTTGTGCTGCAGCCCTAGTGGATCCTCTTTAGACCCAATGCCCTAGGTCCCAGGGCTACCGTTCAATAGTGTTTTATAGGGGTCGCTGAAGTTGTGCCAATATGAAAGCGCTCTGACACTGGGACCCTGGTTAGAAGGTGCCCAGTGCACTTTCAGTCAAAATCCCATCATGTCCAGGCAAAATGTGGGGGTTAACCATGTCAAAAAAGGCACTTTCCTACACAGTCTATCCGCTTAAGGCCTTTCCTTTGTGCACCCCCATCGCCAATGGCTTAGTCTTAAGAACTGCTATAACATGCAACACATTTTCCCAAGACAAAGGCCATATTCATGCCTGCTCACCTCCTGGTTCAATGTTTGGAGGAGGAGTCTCTGTACACTGCCCCGCCTAAAGACGAATGCTAAGACAGAAAAACAAGTGTGCTCTTTTAGTCACACTCCAATGGGATACAGATACCTGCTATAGTATAACATGACGATGATAACACCAGTGAGGCAGGTAATCTCCCTTTTGTGAACTCAAACACTGCTAATCTGGTGCTGCAAAATGTGAGTAGACCACATACTTCCCCAGAAGTGGACATAAAATTCCCCTCAGGCCCCCCTTTGGAGAAGGTGGCATCATTTATGGCAATCTTTAGAAAGTGTGCTTGAACTATCTTTGCCCGCGAAAGAAAACAAACTGAATAGCCTAATAGATTCTGCAACCAGCCTCTTCACCTTCTGAGCCCCTGCTAACATTCAACAAGGTGTTAACAGAAATGATTTTAGCACCATGGGGCAAGTCTACTTAAGTGGTCAACTTTCAGGTCGCATGCAGTCATTGCCCAGCACCTGGTGACCCTAATTTTTTGACGGACGTCATTAACCTGAGAGTATGATGATTCAGGTGTCTTCCTGCCCCAAGCAAAACCTTGACTCATTCCCTACATCTCCTTTGATCCATTAGACAAAAAGGTTTGAGGACATACGAAAAAGATCTTCCCATCAGGGAGTCTAGCTCTCTTATCTAGTACTACTTGTGTCCTAGCATGATATTTCCATGCTTTGTGGAAGGGTAGATGGAACAGATGGTTGTACCGAACATCTCTGATCACTTGGAGAGTCATTTTGCTGACCTGATGCACCCAAACAAATCCTCAAGTCCGTTTTGGACACTGTTGACTCAACGGCGTGATCCGTTATCTTAACTATTGCCATTCTGTCACTCCTTGTTATGACCCACTGGATTTTCAGGGGTTGTCCAGGACAACCTAATAAAGATGCCATTTGATGGCTCTTGTCTGTTTGGTGATGAGGCTGATTTGGCCTTGCAGGGTTCAGGTAGAAAAGGGCAATGCTTAAACCTTAGAAGCTGGCCCTCCACCACCCGTCCGTTCCATAGAGAATACCACAATTTACATGGGTTCTGTAGGGGAACGCCATTTCTGCAACACCAACCTTCTGAAAACTGCATGATGGTTCCAAAATGCCAAACAATGCGACTCTCCGACTGAATTAGAAAAATAGAGCAAAATTTAATAATTAAAATGACACAAAAATGCATAAAATTCAAGACTGGGAACTGTACTGACTTTTATTTTGGCCCTGGAGTCCTGCTAATTCAGCTGGAGCGCAGGCGGGACTGTCCCTGACACTGGAGGCACATGACCTGTCCTGTGGTCTGGAGGGGGCACACCAAGTGTGCCCTTGTATAGGGTAATGGACTACAGTCATTGCCCTGGGTACATCACTTAAAGTGGTGGAGGCAGCCCGAACTGCTGAACGGAATTACACCAAATTTGGGAAAAAGGTAGTGCTTGGTTCAGAAAGCGCCCTTTTTTTTAAATGGTGTAAATCCGTTCAGTAGTTGCGGAGAAAATCAAAAAATAGGTCAAAAAATCAATTTCCCATAGGAAATTTTAGACACGGTTACAGCCAAAACTGCTGAACGGAATTACACCAAATTTGGCAAAAAGGTAGTGCTTGGTTCAGAAAGCGCCCTTTTTTTTAAATGGTGTAAATCCGTTCAGTAGTTGCTGAGAAAATCAAAAAATAAAAGTTTCGATATATAGAGGCACGGAGGATCCGCGCACCCTCCCGACCACAAGCTTTATTCTAATTGGCTGTCAACACTCCAAACCAGGAAGTGTTGGCAGCCATCTTGTGACTCGGTAGAACCGAGTCACAAGAAAAGAGAAAAACAAACGCGAAAAAAAAGGAAAGGGGGCAGGGTAGAAACACCCTGACCCCCTAGGCCTGCTTAGGGGGTCCCACAAGGACCCCCAGGGCCCAGAAAAGCATTTTTATTTTTTTTAAATCGGCAAAATGCGCGCCGGATCCACGGATCCGGCCGCAAAACAAAAAAAAAAAACGAAGCGCGCACTCCCGCGCTTCGTTAATAATTAGCCCCCGGGTGGGCGAGGTCCCGGGGGCAGTGAAAAAAGAAGTGTGGGGGGGCCCCAATCCCCCCCACACTGCCCCAGGGACCGCCAGCTCCCCGGGGCTTGATTAATGAGTTGCAGGGGGCACGCAGCCCCCCCCGCAGCCCCGGGGACCGCCACCCCCTGGGGCTTCATTTTTTTTTTTTTTTTTAAATATACCTGTGTGGGGGGCTCGGCCCCCCGAGGACCACCACCTCCCGGGGCTGTGCAGATGTTGGGAGGGGGCCGCGCGGCCCCCCTCCTGGAGCCTGTGATGGCCCTGGGGACCGCCAACCCCAGGGCCGGCTCCTGCAGTGTCCCGGGGTGCCCACCCCCGGGACACTGCTGTTTGCAATGACAGGACGGGAGCCTCGCGGCTCCCGCCCTGTCATTGCAAACTCTGCTTTGCTTCATTGAAGTGAGAGCAGGGAAACCTGCTCTCGCTTCAATGAAGCAAAGCAGAATTGCTTTTCCATAAGGGGAGCTGCATGTCAGCAGCTCCCCATGTGGAAAAGCAATGCCGGCTCCCGCAGGAGGCGGGGAGCCGGCGGGACCATGGGGGCATTGGGGCTCCCCCCACGGTCCCCAACGGATAGGGCCTGCCCCGGGGGATGGGGTCCCCGGGGCCAGGAGTGGCCCGGGAGGGGGGCCACGCGGCCCCCCTCCCTCCCCCCCAAAAAAATTTAAATAAAGGCTGGCCCCGGGGGATGGGGTCCCCGGGGCCAATAGAGGCCTCAGGAGGGGGGCCACGCAGCCCCCCTCCATACAAAAACAAAATCTGGCCATGCCCCGGGGGATGGGGTCCCCGGGGCCGGAATTGGCCACGGGAGGGGGGCCCACGCGGCCCCCTTCCCGTGTGTGTGTGTGTGTGTGTGTGTGTGTGTGTGTGTGTGTGTGTGTGTGTGTGTGTGTGTGTGTGTGTGTGTGTGTGTGTGTGTGTGTGTGTGTGTGTGTGTGTGTGTGTGTGTGTGTGTGTGTGTGTGTGTGTGTGTGTGTGTGTGTATTTTATTTTTTTTAAAAATGTTTTTATTAAAAAAGGGGTCAGGCCCTGGGGGATGGGGTCCCCAGGACCCAAAAAAAGTAAAAAGGGGGGCCGCACAGCCCCCCTTCCAAAAAAAATAATTTAAAAAAAGACGCGATCGTGCCGGAGGCCCCGCCCTCCCAGCAACACTCTGCAAACGCGCCCTGTGGCGCGTTTAAGTTGGGAAATGAATTCCCCTTCAATACTGGGGTCCCTGGGGCCAACTAGCCCACCAGGTACCTCCAGTAAGCGCCACAGGGCTGCGTTGCAGAGAGGTGGTCCAGGCCACACCCTTTTACACCTCTCTGCAACGCAGCTCTGTGGCGCTTACTGGAGGTACCTGGTGGGCTAGTTGGACCCCAGGGACCCTCAGGATTCAAGGGGACTTTATCCCCCAACTTAAAACCAGCCAGGGGGCGCGTTTGCACAGTGGTGAAGGGAGGAGGCGGGGCCTGAGGTGACATGTGTGCAAACACGCCCTGTGGCGTGTTTTAAGTTGGGGGATTAAATCCCCTTGAATCCTGAGGGTCCCTGGGGTCCAACTAGCCCACCAGGTACCTCCAGTAAGCGCTACAGAGCTGCGTTGCAGAGAGGTGTAAAAAGGGAGTGGCCTTGGACCACCTCTCTGCAACGCAGTTCTGTGGCGCTTACTGGAGGTACCTGGTGGGCTAGTTGGCCCCAGGGCCCCTCAGGATTCAAGGGAATTAATCCCCAACTTAAAACCAGCCAGGGGCGCGTTTGCACAGTGGTGGAGGGAGGGGCGGGCCTGATGTGACATGTGTACTTATCCAATCACTCCGCCAAAACCCAAGCACTTATAAATTCACCATGCACTCTCCTTGCAGTATTCTAATCATCCAGTTAGTACCCATGCACTCATGCAATGACCCATGCACTAACTCATGCACTGCTACAATACTCTGAGCACTACTGATGCAGTCCAGCCATCGCCCTGTCACTACCCATGCACTCCTCCTATCACCCAGCGAGCACCATGTACTTATCCAATCACTCCGCCAAAACCCAAGCACTTATAAATTCACCATGCACTCTCCTTGCATTACTCTAATCATCCAGTCAGTACCCATGCACTCATGCAATGAGCCATGCACTAACTCAGGCACTGCTGCAATACCCTGAGCACTACTGATGCAGTCCAGCCATCGCCCTGTCACTACCCATGCACTCCTCCAATCACCCAGCGAGCACCATGTACTTATCCAATCACTCCGCCAAAACACAAGCACTTATAAATTCACCATGCACTCTCCTTGCAGTACTCTAATCATCCAGTCACTACCCATGTACTCATGCAATGACCCAGGCACTAACACATGCACTGCTACAATCCCCTGAGCAATACTGATGCAGCCCAGCCATCTCTGTCACTACCCATGCACTCCTCCAATCACCCAGCCAGCACCATGTACTTATCCAATCACTCAGCCAAAACCCAAGCACTTATAGATTCACCATGCACTCTCCTTGCAGTACTCTAATCATCCAGTCAGTACCCATGCACTCATGCAATGACCCATGCACTAACTCATGCACTGCTACAATACTCTGAGCACTACTGATGCAGTCCAGCCATCGCCCTGTCACTACCCATGCCCTCCTCCGATCACCCAGCGAACACCATGTACTTATCCAATCACTCCGCCAAAACCGAAGCACTTATAAATTCACTGTGCACTCTCCTTGCATTACTCTAATCATCCAGTCAGTACCCATGCACTTATGCAATGACCCATGCACTAACTCATGCACTGCTACAATACCCTGAGCACTACTGATGCAGTCCAGCCATCGCCCTGTCACTACCCATGCACTCCTCCAATCACCCAGCGAGCACCATGTACTTATCCAATCACTCCGCCAAAACACAAGCACGTATAAATTCACCATGCACTCTCCTTGCAGTACTCTAATCATCCAGTCACTACCCATGTACTCATGCAATGACGCAGGCACTAACACATGCACTGCTACAATCCCCTGAGGACTACTGATGCAGTCCAGCCATCTCCTTGTCACTACCCATGCACTCCTCCAATGACCCAACCAGTTCCATGTCCTTATCCAATCACTCCGCCAAAACACAAGCGTTTATAAATTCACCATCCACTCTCCTTGCAGTACTCTAATCATCCAGTCAGTACCCATGTACTCATCCAATGACCCAGGCACTAACTCATGCACTGCTACAATACTCTGAGCACTACTGATGCAGTCCAGCCATCGCCCTGTCACTACCCATGCACTCCTCCTATCACCCAGCGAGCACCATGTACTTATCCAATCACTCCGCCAAAACACAACCACTTATAAATTCACCATGCACTCTCCTTGCAGTACTCTAATCATCCAGTCACTACCCATGTACTCATGCAATGACCCAGGCACTAACACATGCACTTCTACAATCCCCTGAGCACTACTGATGCAGCCCAGCCATCTCTTTGTCACTACCCATGCACTCCTCCAATCACCCAGTGTTAGAAATGGGGGTCTCTAGTTGGCAAGGGCTTGCACCTTTGTCCAAGTAGGGACCCTTCTTTCTAGTCAGGATAAGGGAGTTACACTCCTAAAATAACCCCTGCTCACCCCCTTGGTAGCTTGGCACGAGCAGTCAGGCTTATTCTAGAGGCAGTGTGTAAAGCATTTGCACAAAACCAACAGTAATACAATGTAAGCACTACAAACGGACACCACACCAATTTAGAAAAATATCCAATATTTTTATATACTTAAAACAAGACCAAATACGATCAAAATCCACTATACAGTACTTCAAAAATAGTTACTTCTCAAACTGTCTTTAAGTTGCAAAATACGTTGAAAAACACAGTTCGTACGAGTCGGTAGCTCGGTCCGAGCCTACCGCGATGCTGAAAACAACAGTCTCGCAGTTCCCGCTGACCGCGTCGGTACGGGCCAGCAACAGCGGGACAGATTCGTTCACAGTACCTTTCTTAGTGCGACTCACACAGGCGTGCGAGTCGGTCTTGGCATCCGTCGCGGTCGCGATGCAAAATGGAAGCGGTGCAAGGTGCGGTGTCCCTCGATGCGGTGCGAGCAGCGGCTCGGTGACTATCGTGCAGACGGCGTCGGTGAGACCAAGGCTGGCGGTGCAGGGCGAGTCGGTGCTCGATGCGGTGCTGGCAGGTTGCGATGCGAGCGACAGAGCCGGTTGGCAGGAATTGGCGCTGGCCGAGCCGGACAGCTGTGCGTGACGAGTCGGTCACGGGTGTCGAGCCAGCAGCGACTGTGTCGGTGAGCCCAGGCCAGCGAGGTGAAGCGAGGCGATGCAGGTCGCGGTGTCTCTCGATGCGGTGCAGGCAGCGGCTCAGTGACGGAGTCGGTGAGACCAAGGCTTACGGTGCAGGGCGAGTCGGTGCGGCTTGCGGTGCCTTCGGGACACAAGACCAGCGACGGAGTCGGTCGCGGTTCCCTCTTCTCTGTGGCAACTGAAACAGCAGTTCCAGGAGCGGTACCCAGAGGTTGGTGAAGTCTTTGCAGTCCCTGAGACTTCTTAACAGGAGGCCAGCTCGGTTCAGGCCCTTGGAGATACTCCGCACAAGTAGAGAAAGTTCAGTCCAGTCCTTTCACTGCCCAAGGCAGAAGCAGCAGCTGCAGGCCAACCCAACAAAGCAACAACACCGCAAAGGGGCAGTACTCCTCCTGGCAGCTCTTCCAGCTCTTCGTCTTGGCAGGTTCCTTGATTCCAGCGAGATCTAAAGTTCTGGGGTTTGGGTCCCCCTTTTTATCCTCAATTTCTCTTTGTCCTCTGGAGGCAGAGGGGCCTTTGCCTGGTCTAAACCAGTTCTGGTCAGTCCTGGAGCACTTTGTTGACAAGTCTCCTTCCTTCCTTTCAGAGAGTAGGCCAGGGACATCAGACGCACCACAGGAGGTGGAGCCAGCATTGTGGAGGGAAGGCACTGTCCTATTCAGGTCCCAGGTGCAACTCCTCCCACCCCTGGAATCCCCCAGCCCCTGTCACTCACACTCCAGACAAGGAATACACAACCTAGCAGAGGCAGGCTTGGATGGTTAGACAAGAAAATACCTACTTTCTAAAAGTGGTATTTTCAAACACAGAATGTTAAAACCAACTTCACTAAAAGATGCATTTTATCATTCTGAGTTCAGGCATACTAAACTCGAATTTCTACCATGTTCCCTGGGTCAATTAGGATTATAGGATGTAATAATCAAACTGCCCATTCTGGCCTATGGGGAACAGGTAGCCTTGCAATAGTGAAAAACGAAGTAGGCTGTAATTCACTATCAGGACATGCCACACACACTAGGGCATGTCCTACCTTTCACATACAATGCACCCTGCCCACAGGGGTACCTTGGGCCTACCTTAGGGGTGACTAACATGTAGAAAAGGGAAGGTTTAGGGACTGGCAAGTGTGTGCACTTGCCAAGTCGACATGGCAGCCCCAGGCTGCGCACAGGCTCTGCAATGGCAGGCCAGAGTTACACTTTACGGGCTGTTTGAGTGGGTGGCACAATCCAGTGCTAGCCCACCAACAGCATTTGATCTATAGGCCCTGGCACTCGCAGTGCACTTTACTAGGGACTGACACATAGATCAAATAGGCCAATCATGGAAATACCAATCCATACACATTTTATACAGGAGCACTTGCACTTTCCCACTGGACAGCAGTGAGGAAAGTGCGCAGAATCATTAAACCAGCAAAAACAGAGTCAAAAACGGGAGGTTAGAAAGCAAAAAGTCAGGGGAAACATCGCCAAAAGATGCCAAGTCTAACACATGTCCCCTCCAGCTGAAAGTAGGGAGAACTACCCAACCCCCTGGGAGTTCTCTTCACTAAGGCGGAAGAACCTGGACAGACCATCTGCGCTGGCGTGTTCTGTGCCAGGGCGGTGTTCCACTGTAAAGTCCATTCCCTGTAGGGAGATGGACCACCTCAGCAGTTTTGGATTCTCACCCCTCATTTGCATCAACCATCTGAGGGGCTGTGGTCTGTCTGAACCCGGAAGTGAGTCCCAAACAGGTATGGTCTCAGCTTCTTCAGTGCCCAGACCACAGCAAAAGCTTCCCTTTCTATGGCACTCCACCTCTGTTCCCTGGGGAGTAGTCTCCTGCTAAGGAAGACTACAGGCTGATCCAGGCCCTCTTCATTCAGTTGTGAGAGCACCGCTCCCACACCATGCTCTGAAGCGTCAGTCTGTACGACAAATTCTTTGACGAAGTCAGGTGCCTTGAGCACGGGCGCCGTGCACATGGCGGCCTTCAGGGCATCAAAAGCTTTCTGGCAGGACTCAGTCCAGATAACCTTCCTGGGCTGCTTCTTCGAAGTCAGCTCTGTTAAGTGGGCAATGATGGTGCCATAGCCCTTACCAAATCTCCTATAGTAGCCGGTGAGACCTAAGAAGGCTCTCACCTCTGTCTGGGTCTTGGGGGGCTCCCAAGCCAGGATGGTGTCAATCTTGGGTTGTAGGGGCGCCACCTGGCCGCTTCCTACCTGGTGTCCCAAGTACACCACAGAACCCTGCCCGATCTGGCACTTACTGGCCTTGATCGTGAGGCCTGCACCTTGCAGAGCCCTCAGCACTTTCTCAAGGTGCTGTAAATGTTCTTCCCAGCTGGAACTGAACACAGCAATGTCATCCAGGTAGGCGGCACTGAAATCCTCCAGTCCAGCCAACACCTGATTGACCAACCTCTGAAAGGTGGCAGGGGCATTCTTCAACCCAAAGGGCATCACCCGAAATTGGTAATGACCTTCTGGGGTTGAGAATGCTGACCTCTCCTTGGCCCCATCAGTTAAGGCAATCTGCCAGTACCCAGACGTTAAATCAAACGTGCTGAGGAACCGGGCAGCTCCCAATCGATCAATGAGCTCATCAGCTCTGGGGATGGGGTGCACGTCAGTCCTGGTGACGGCATTGAGCCCACGGTAGTCCACACAAAACCGGGGTTCTGGAGTGGCACCGGGCGCAGCAGCCTTTGGGACCAAGACCACTGGGCTGGCCCAAGGACTGTTGGAGGGCTCAATCACCCCTAACGCCAACATCTTAGAGACCTCCTCCTTGATGCTGGCCCTGACCCTGTCAGTCAACCTGTAAATCTCGTGCTTCACAGGAGGGCTGTCACCAGTGTCCACGTCATGGGTACACCAGTGAGTAACACCGGGGGTCAGAGAAAACAGTGGGGTGAACTGTCCCAACAACTGGTGACAGTCCCCCTGCTGCTCCTGAGTCAGTGTAGGGAAGAGGATCACACCCTCCACTGACCCATCATGCTACTTGGTAGACAGGAGGTCAGGGAGAGGCTCACTCTCCTCTTCCACCCCATCATCTGTCGCCAAGAGCATACTCACTTCGGACCTCTCGAAGTGGGGCTTGAGGTGGTTCACGTGAAGGACCCTCAAAGGGTTCCTTGGAGCCTGCAAATCCACCCAGGTAGGTGACGTCACTTTGCGCTCCACCACCTCATATGGCCCAGTCCACTTGTCCTGCAAGGCACAAGGTTCCACTGGGGCCATGACCCACACTTTTTGCCCAGGTTGAAATTCGACCAGAGTGGCATTCTGGTCATCCCACCTCTTCATTTCTTCCTGGCTTGCTTCTAGGTTCGCCTGAGCGAGTTTCCTGAAGCGGGCAGTTTGGTTTCTAAAGGCCAGCATGTAACTAAACACATCCTGGGGAGTTTTCCTGGGAGCCGCCTCCCAGCCTTCCTTTACCAAACTCAGAGGTCCTCTGACAGGGTGGCCATACAGGAGCTCAAAGGGGCTGTACCCAAGAGACTTCTGAGGCACCTCCCTGTATGCAAAGAGTAGGCATGGCAAGAGGACGTCCCACTTACGCCTCATGGGTTCTGTTAGACCCTTGATCATGCCTTTCAAGGTCTGGTTGAATCTCTCCACCAGACCGTTTCCTTGTGGGTGGTAAGGCGTGGTGAACTTGTAGGTTACACCACACTCCTTCCACAGGGATGTCATATACTTGGATATGAAATTGGTCCCCCTATCAGAAACCACCTCTCTGGGGAAGCCCACACGGGAAAAGATCCCCATTAACGCCCGGCCCACCACTGGCGCGCGGTCGTTGTCCTGAGAGGGATTGCCTCCGGGTACCGGGTACCGGGTGGCATGGTCCACCAAGACCAGGATGTACCTGTTGCCCATGGCTGTCTTGGGATCCAGTGGCCCCACAATATCCATCCCTACCCTTTCAAAGGGTGTTTCAACAACAGGAAAAGGTTGGAGAGGAGCTTTGACCTTCCTCCCACTCTTACCACTTGCCTGGCAAGTTTGGCAAGACCTACAGTGTGCATCTGACTGCCTTCGCATTTGGGGCAAAAAGAAGTGGGTGACAAGCCTGTCAAAGGTCTTGTCCTGCCCCAAATGTCCTGCCAAAGGCACGTCATGAGCCAGACCCAGTAGGAAGGTCCTGAAGCGCTGGGGTACCACCAGCACACGGGCTGACCCAGGCTCAGCAACCTTAGGCTCACTGTATAGGAGACCATTCTCCCAGTAGATCAGATGTGACCCGGACTGATTACCAGCTGCCTGGTCTGCAGCCTGCCGCCGCAGACCCTCCAGAGTAGGGCACTCGTTCTGCTCCCTACAGAACTCCTCCCTGGTGGGACCCCCCTCTTGCTGCCAATGGGTCAGCTCAGAGATGTCTCCCAGTTTGGCTACCTGCTCCCCTGTAGGCACCGGGGCATCCCCCTCGAGGTCCGCCTCCTCCCAGTCCGTGGGAACTTCGGGGGCCAGTTTCCCGCGCCCCCTGCCCTTCCTCTTGGCACGGACTTGGGCCATTGTTCCAGGCTCCAAGTCCTCTTGATCACCCTTTCTGGCTGCCATTGACCGAGTAGACACGCATGCCCACTCTGGCAACCCAAGCATCTCCAAGTGAGACCTGAGCTCAACATCCTTCCATAAGGACTGCTCCAGGTCGTTACCTAGCAGACAATCTACAGGCATGGGTAGGGCTCACAACCACCCTCAAGGGACCTGAGACCCCCATTCAAAGGGAACCTGCGCCACCATACACTGGCGCTCAGAGTTGTCTACAGCAACTACTTGGTGGAATGCCCCTGGGACTACCTGCTTCTCAGAGACCAGGTGACACCGGACTGAGGTCACACTGGCTCCAGTATCTCTGAGAGCCTCTACCCTGTTCCCATTAATGGTCACCCAGGTACTATATTTCTTTGTGTTAGGGGGCACCTGGTCTCCTGGGACCATCTCACTGTCCCTTAGTGAGACGAGGGTCATTTCTGCGGGATCCCCACCCTCCTGTGGGCACCCCTCCTCCCCGAGCGCTACACTAGCCAACACTTTGGACTGTCCACTGGTGGGTGGCTGTGTCCCCTTTGGGCACTTGGGGTTCCCCTTGAAGTGACCTACCTGGTCACATGCATAACACTTGCGGGGCCGGTCTCAACAGGCTTCCCTGTAGAGACCCCTTTCTTCTTATCACCTGGGGGATGGGAACCTTTACCCTGGGTACTAGTTTGGGGCCCTTTAGAGAACTCCTGTGCTTTACCCTTGTCCCCCACTTTTCTGCTGGGGACCCTGCCCACCTTTGGCTGAGTCTCCCCAAACGCTTTCTTGTGGACCCTGGTACTCACCCAGCGGTCCGCCTCCATAGCAAGCTTCCTGGGGTCAGTTAGCTTACTATCAACTAGGTGCTGGCGCAGATCTGCAAAACATAGACTAGACAAGTGCTCCCATGCGATCAAATTGTAGAGCCCCTGAAAATCTGTCACATTACTGCCCTTCACCCAGCCATCCAGCGACCTACAGAACATATCCACACATTCCAACCAAGTGTTGGCCTCAGACTTTTTACTGGACCTAAACTGATCCCTGTACTTTTCAGGAGTGAGCCCATACCTAGTGAGGAGAGCGTCTTTCATGTCAGCATAGGTGAGGTCCTGCCCCTTACCCAAAGCTATCAGGGTATCCCTAGCTTCTTCTGGAAAGAGAGGCCACAACCCTGCCCCCCAGTTCCTTTCAGGGACCCCATTCATATGAATAGACGACTCGTACCCTTGAAACCACCTTTGTATGTCATCACCCTTTTTGTACTCTTTACCTACATTCTTGGGGATGTGTACAATCCTGTCTGTGTGTGCTGAAGAATTGCTGCCACCATCTGAGCCGGTTCTACTTTTTAGCTCCAGCTCCTTAATCATTCTCTCATGATCTAGTACCATCTTCCTTTCCTCCATGGCTATTCTTTTCTCTTCCCTCTCACTTTCTATTCGGAGTTTCTCCAATTCAAAACTCCTTACTTCCCGCCTGTCCTCCAGCTCCTCTGGGGACAAGCTACTGCTGCCTGGCCTGGAGGGCTCCCCCCCTCCCAAAAGCACATCCACCCTAGGAACAGGCTCCTCCACCTCTCCAGTGAGATCACCAGATTGCCCACTGGCACCTCTTGGCTGCTACCCAGGCCCTCAGCGCCTTTTGTAGCTCATCCTTCCTGGTGAGGCCTCTGACCTGGACTTTTAGGTTTTTGCAAATCGATTTTAACTCCTTGACATTGTAGGCTTCAATCGATCCTCCTCAAAGGCAATTTCTACTGATGCAATTGATGATGCTATAGATTCAGGCATGTTGAAGTAGCAAGTTCAAACTGGCAAGATCAAAAATAGGCCAAAAAGAAAAAAGAACCTGTATGTGGTACGTAATGGTCTGCGATATGGTAGTAATGCACACCAATTACTGTAAGTAAAGTGCAAACACAAGTCCTATCCTCACCGCTGACCACCAATGTTAGAAATGGGGGTCTCTAGTTGGCAAGGGCTTGCACATTTGTCCAAGTAGGGACCCTTCTTCCTAGTCAGGATAAGGGAGTTACACTCCTAAAATAACCCCTGCTCACCCCCTTGGTAGCTTGGCATGAGCAGTCAGGCTTATTCTAGAGGCAGTGTGTAAAGCATTTGCACAAAACCAACAGTAATACAATGTAAGCACTACAAACGGACACCACACCAGTTTAGAAAAATATCCAATATTTTTATATACTTAAAACAAGACCAAATGCGATCAAAATCCACTATACAGTACTTCAAAAATAGTTACTTCTCAAACTGTCTTTTAGTTGCAAAATACGTTGAAAAACACAGTTCGTACGAGTCGGTAGCTCGGTCCGAGCCTACCGCGATGCTGAAAACAACAGAGTCTTGCAGTTCCCGCTGACCGCGTCGGTACGGGCCAGCAACAGCGGGACAGATTCGTTCACAGTACCTTTCTTAGTGCGACTCACACAGGCGTGCGAGTCGGTCTTGGCATCCGTCGCGATGCAAAAAGGAAGCGGTGCAAGGTGTGGTGTCCCTCGATGCGGTGCGAGCAGCGGCTCGGTGACGATCGTGCAGACGGCGTCGGTGAGACCAAGGCTGGCGGTGCAGGGCGAGTCGGTGCGGCTTGCGGTGCCTTCGGGACACAAGACCAGCGACGGAGTCGGTCGCGGTTCCCTCTTCTCTGTGGCAACTGAAACAGCAGTTCCAGGAGCGGTACCCAGAGGTTGGTGAAGTCTTTGCAGTCCCTGAGACTTCTTAACAGGAGGCCAGCTCGGTTCAGGCCCTTGGAGATACTCAGCACAAGTAGAGAAAGTTCAGTCCAGTCCTTTCACTGCCCAAGGCAGAAGCAGCAGCTGCAGGCCAACCCAACAAAGCAACAACACAGCAAAAGGGCAGTACTCCTCCTGGCAGCTCTTCGTCTTGTCAGGTTCCTTGATTCCAGCGAGATCTAAAGTTCTGGGGTTTGGGTCCCCCTTTTTATCCTCAATTTCTCTTTGTCCTCTGGAGGCAGAGGGGCCTTTGCCTGGTCCAAACCAGTTCTGGTCAGTCCTGGAGCACTTTGTTGACAAGTCTCCTTCCTTCCTTTCAGAGAGTAGGCCAGGGACATCAGACGCACCACCGGAGGTGGAGCCAGCATTGTGGAGGGAAGGCACTGTCCTATTCAGGTCCCAGGTGCAACTCCTCCCACCCCTGGAATCCCTCCCACCCCTGTCACTCACACTCCAGACAAGGAATACACAACCTAGCAGAGGCAGGCTTGGATGGTTAGACAAGAAAATACCTACTTTCTAAAAGTGGTATTTTCAAACACAGAATGTTAAAACCAACTTCACTAAAAGATGCATTTTATCATTCTGAGTTCAGGCATCCTAAACTCGAATTTCTACCATGTTCCCTGGGTCAATTAGGATTATAGGATGTAATAATCAAACTGCCCATTCTGGCCTATGGGGAACAGGTAGCCTTGCAATAGTGAAAAACGAAGTAGGCTGTAATTCACTATCGGGACATGCCACACACACTAGGGCATGTCCTACCTTTCACATACAATGCACCCTGCCCACAGGGGTACCTTGGGCCTACCTTAGGGGTGACTAACATGTAGAAAAGGGAAGGTTTAGGGACTGGCAAGTGTGTGCACTTGCCAAGTCGACATGGCAGCCCCAGGCTGCGCACAGGCTCTGCAATGGCAGGCCAGAGTTACACTTTACGGGCTGTTTGCGTGGGTGGCACAATCCAGTGCTGCAGCCCACCAACAGCATTTGATCTATAGGCCCTGGCACTCGCAGTGCACTTTACTAGGGACTGACACATAGATCAAATAGGCCAATCATGGAAATACCAATCCATACACATTTTATACAGGAGCACTTGCACTTTCCCACTGGACAGCAGTGAGGAAAGTGCGCAGAATCATTACACCAGCAAAAACAGAGTCAAAAACGGGAGGTTAGAAAGCAAAAAGTCAGGGGAAACACGCCAAAAGATGCCAAGTCTAACACCCAGCCAGCACCATGTACTTATCCAATCACTCCGCCAAAACCCAAGCACTTATAGATTCACCATGCACTCTCCTTGCAGTACTCTAATCATCCAGTCAGTACCCATGCACTCATGCAATGACCCATGCACTAACTCATGCACTGCTACAATACTCTGAGCACTACTGATGCAGTCCAGCCATCGCCCTGTCACTACCCATGCACTCCTCCGATCACCCAGCGAGCACCATGTACTTATCCAATCACTCCGCCAAAACCGAAGCACTTATAAATTCACTGTGCACTCTCCTTGCATTACTCTAATCATCCAGTCAGTACTCATGCAATGACCCATGCACTAACTCATGCACTGCTACAATACCCTGAGCACTACTGATGCAGTCCAGCCATCGCCCTGTCACTACCCATGTACTCCTCCAATCACCCAGCGAGCACCATGTACTTATCCAATCACTCCGCCAAAACACAAGCACTTATAAATTCACCATGCACTCTCCTTGCAGTACTCTAATCATCCAGTCACTACCCATGTACTCATGCAATGACGCAGGCACTAACACATGCACTGCTACAATCCCCTGAGGACTACTGATGCAGTCCAGCCATCTCCTTGTCACTACCCATGCACTCCTCCAATCACCCAACCAGTTCCATGTCCTTATCCAATCACTCCGCCAAAACACAAGCGTTTATAAATTCACCATCCACTCTCCTTGCAGTACTCTAATCATCCTGTCAGTACCCATGTACTCACCAATGACCCAGGCACTAACTCATGCACTGCTACAATAATCTGAGCACTACTGATGCAGTCCAGCCATCGCCCTGTCACTACCCATGCACTCCTCCTCTCACCCAGCGAGCACCATGTACTTATCCAATCACTCCGCCAAAACCCAAGCACTTATAAATTCACCATGCACTCTCCTTGCATTACTCTAATCATCCAGACAGCTACCCATGCACTCATGCAATGACCCATGCACCAACTCATGCACTGCTACAATACTCTGAGCACTACTGATGCAGTCCAGCCATCGCCCTGTCACTACCCATGCACTCCTCCGATCACCCAGCAGCACCATGTACTTATCCAATCACTCCGCCAAAACCGAAGCACTTATAAATTCACTGTGCACTCTCCTTGCATTACTCTAATCATCATCAGTCAGTACTCATGCAATGACCCATGCACTAACTCATGCACTGCTACAATACCCTGAGCACTACTGATGCAGTCCAGCCATCGCCCTGTCACTACCCATGCACTCCTCCAATCACCCAGCGAGCACCATGTACTTATCCAATCACTCCGCCAAAACACAAGCACTTAGAAAATTCACCATGCACTCTCCTTGCAGTACTCTAATCATCCAGTCACTAACAATGTACTCATGCAATGACGCAGGCACTAACTCATGCACTGCTACAATACTCTGAGCACTACTGATGCAGCCCAGCCATCTTTGTCACTACCCATGCACTCCTCCAATCACCCAGCCAGCACCATGTACTTATCCAATCACTCCGCCAAAACCCAAGCACTTATAGATTCACCATGCACTCTCCTTGCAGTACTCTAATCATCCAGTCAGTACCCATGCACTCATGCAATGACCCATGCACTAACTCATGCACTGCTACAATACTCTGAGCACTACTGATGCAGTCCAGCCATCGCCCTGTCACTACCCATGCACTCCTCCGATCACCCAGCGAGCACCATGTACTTATCCAATCACTCCGCCAAAACCAAAGCACTTATAAATTCACCGTGCACTCTCCTTGCATTACTCTAATCATCCAGTCAATACCCATGCACTCATGCAATGACCCACGCACTAACTCATGCACTGCTACAATACCCTGAGCACTACTGATGCAGTCCAGCCATCGCCCTGTCACTACCCATGCACTCCTCCAATCACCCAGCGAGCACCATGTACTTATCCAATCACTCCGCCAAAACACAAGCACTTATAAATTCACCATGCACTCTCCTTGCAGTACTCTAATCATCCAGTCACTACCCATGTACTCATGCAATGACGCAGGCACTAACACATGCACTGCTACAATCCCCTGAGGACTACTGATGCAGTCCAGCCATCTCCTTGTCACTACCCATGCACTCCTCCAATCACCCAACCAGTTCCATGTCCTTATCCAATCACTCCGCCAAAACACAAGCGTTTATAAATTCACCATCCACTCTCCTTGCAGTACTCTAATCATCCTGTCAGTACCCATGTACTCACCACTGACCCAGGCACTAACTCATGCACTGCTACAATAATCTGAGCACTACTGATGCAGTCCAGCCATCGCCCTGTCACTACCCATGCACTCCTCCTCTCACCCAGCGAGCACCATGTACTTATCCAATCACTCCGCCAAAACCCAAGCACTTATAAATTCACCATGCACTCTCCTTGCATTACTCTAATCATCCAGACAGTACCCATGCACTCATGCAATGACCCATGCACTAACTCATGCACTGCTACAATACCCTGAGCACTACTGATGCAGTCCAGCCATCGCCCTGTCACTACCCATGCACTCCTCCAATCACCCAGCGAGCACCATGTACTTATCCAATCACTCCGCCAAAACACAAGCACTTAGAAAATTCACCATGCACTCTCCTTGCAGTACTCTAATCATCCAGTCACTAACAATGTACTCATGCAATGACGCAGGCACTAACTCATGCACTGCTACAATACTCTGAGCACTACTGATGCAGCCCAGCCATCTTTGTCACTACCCATGCACTCCTCCAATCACCCAGCCAGCACCATGTACTTATCCAATCACTCCGCCAAAACCCAAGCACTTATAGATTCACCATGCACTCTCCTTGCAGTACTCTAATCATCCAGTCAGTACCCATGCACTCATGCAATGACCCATGCACTAACTCATGCACTGCTACAATACTCTGAGCACTACTGATGCAGTCCAGCCATCGCCCTGTCACTACCCATGCACTCCTCCGATCACCCAGCGAGCACCATGTACTTATCCAATCACTCCGCCAAAACCAAAGCACTTATAAATTCACCGTGCACTCTCCTTGCATTACTCTAATCATCCAGTCAATACCCATGCACTCATGCAATGACCCACGCACTAACTCATGCACTGCTACAATACCCTGAGCACTACTGATGCAGTCCAGCCATCGCCCTGTCACTACCCATGCACTCCTCCAATCACCCAGCGAGCACCATGTACTTATCCAATCACTCCGCCAAAACACAAGCACTTATAAATTCACCATGCACTCTCCTTGCAGTACTCTAATCATCCAGTCACTACCCATGTACTCATGCAATGACGCAGGCACTAACACATGCACTGCTACAATCCCCTGAGGACTACTGATGCAGTCCAGCCATCTCCTTGTCACTACCCATGCACTCCTCCAATCACCCAACCAGTTCCATGTCCTTATCCAATCACTCCGCCAAAACACAAGCGTTTATAAATTCACCATCCACTCTCCTTGCAGTACTCTAATCATCCAGTCAGTACCCATGTACTCATCCAATGACCCAGGCACTAACTCATGGCAAATACAGAGGAGGTCATGCTAATCACAGGGGTACCCCAACGCATAGTGTTCCCTAGTGTATGTAGGTGTTTTCACTGTATTCTAAGTGTCTTTTAGCATAGCACTGGCTCTAGGGCCGGTTAGTCAGTCAGTTACCACCAGTACCCGTCAGCAAAAAGTTGGGGGCACAGGAGGACTTTCTACTCCTCTGTTGGTTCTTTCTGCACATCTCTTGCTTCTTCTTGCACTTTTCTTCGTCTTTCTGGTCTTCTGTTGCCTCTTTCTGCATGTCTTGCTTCTTTGTGCGCTTTTCTTCCTCTTTCTTCACATGTCCTACCTTTGTAGGCATAGTTAGAAATTAGCATTTAAAAAACCTTTGAAATTCACTGAAAAAACCATAGGTTTCAGGCACGTTATAGTTAGAAATTAGCATTTAAAAAACCTTAGAAATTCACTGAAAAAACCATAGGTTTTAGGGACACTTATAGTTAGTTGGACATTTCACTCGTACAAAACCAGTGAAATTCCCCCGTTATAGTTAGTTCAGCTAACTATAACTCGCGCCCCCGCAATGCACTGCTGATGACGTCACATATTACATCACTCATTACTTTTTCTGATTCAGTTTGGGATTTTTTATTGTCTGGTGTTTTTACTTGATTACTGTTTTTGGTACTGCATAAATACTTTAGATGTTTCCCTAACTTAAGGCTTTCTGCTCTGTGCCATAGCTACCAGGGCTAAAGCTCAGTTTAGTGACTTTTGGGGTCACCCACACTTGTTAGTGCTCCTATTCCTTGAGGTGGGTGTGCGCCCAGCCCAAAAAATCTATTTTCCTACAGTTGTGAAGTAGGGTTATAAGTAAATAGTTTTTTGGTCCTTGTCTGTATTGCTTCTTCGCCCTCCCACCCCTCCTTGTCTGTGTTCCTTCTTCCCCCTTCCACCCTATTTCTCTGCATTTTTTTATTCCACTTCCACCCCCATGTTGCTTATTCCCCTCCCACACACCCCTCTTTGTTTCTTATACTCCTCTCACCCCTCGGTATGTGTTGCTTATTCTCCTCCCACACGCCGTCTGTGTTGCTTCTTCCCCTCTCACTCCCTTCTGTGTTGCTTATTCTCCTCCCACTACCGTCAATGATGCTTATTCCCATTCCACCCTCCCCGATCGTGTTGCTTATTACCCTGCCACTCCCTCATTGTCCCTCCTGCTTATTCTCCTCCCCCTCAACCGCCATAAGAAAAGAAAAAGCGCTATGACGCCGCATTTTACGCCACTCCACTCCACTATACAACACTTTATCTCACTCTAAAACACTTCACTGTATGCAAGTCCACTCTGACAGTCTATACCTCTCTGCGACAATCCACTCACTCCACTCTACACCACACCACTCCACGGCACTTTACTCCACTCAAAGCGACACAACTCTACGACACTTCACTCTGACACTCCACTCTATGCAACTCCACTCTATGCAGCTCCACACCGACACTCTGGGACTTAATTACAAGCCCCTTGTGCCTCTGGTGCGTCACTTTTAATATGAGAAAAAGTGACGTAACAGCTGCACAAGGGGCTTGTAAATAAGCCCCTCTATCACTCCACTCTAAGCCATTCAACGACACTCCACTCTTTGCCACCCCGCTCTACTCCACTCTAACACCATCCACTCAATGACGCACTGCTCTACGGCACTCTACTCCACTCTATGCAATTCTCTCACTCACATATGCCACTTCACATCACTTTACTCCACTCTACGACACTCCACAACACTCTCCTCTACACCACTAACTTTTAGCCTTCCTGAACAGTAGCCATGCTGGTATACAACATGGCTAAAACACATTGGCAAAGCAAATAGCTCTTGCGTAAGCCAGACCTATTGGCCTTGTCAATGGCTGTGTTTTCTTGCTCTCTTTTGTGTGATATTTCACCCTTAACCCCTTCGATGCTCATGACGAGCTCGTCATGCTGCGCGGTCGCGCTGTGCGCATGACGAGCTGAGCTCGTCACGACCACACCCGCGATCGGAATGTCCAGCACCTGGGCGGAATTCCGATCGCGGCGAAGCGGTTAAATAGACACTCCCCTCGTCACTACTTGTTGCTCCCTCCTCACTCACCCCCAGCTTTTCCACTTCTTTCTGCACCCCGGCCTGTTTTTTTTTTTGCCTCCTCCACCACTGCTTCAAACTCCTCGTTGCTCACCTACCCAGGTCATATTGTCCCCCCCCCCCACCCCGCCAGTTGACTTCTCACCCGGTCCGTACGCTTGCACCTCTGTTGCTTTACCAGCCCTTTCATTGTGGACCTTTTAAATAACTATTTTTTTTGCAATTTTTGGGGCGAGCCTGGCACCTGCCATGAGCTGATCAACTGCTCAGTTTTTAAAAAGCGCTTTCGCACACGTTTAAATTCATTTTTTTTAATAACTGTCAATGTATTGTCTGCCATCTTGGACCGGTAAATAAAAAAAATATCAATATGGTAGCTTTGCCATTCTGTATGGGCACGCATATGTCATCATGCTGGCCGCCATAGTGTTATAACATGTACACACGTATGCGTACCTCATCACGCTGTTTTGTTAGGTCGAGCCTAGCGCAGCGCACATGCGATGCTCTAGGAAAACGACCTCTTGGAATCACTCAGGACTTTTCACACGCTCGTGCGTGTGTTTTTTTCTATTGGGCTTTGCGTGCGTCTTTCTAAAAAAGACAGCACGCAATTGGGCAAAGGCGGGTGCATGTCCCACCTTTCCCAGGAAATGTATCCGCCCACGGCCTATGGCTTGCGGTTACGAGCAGGGGCGCCATCTGTTTTTAATTAGCGCGTTCGCCGCACTTGTTTGGAAATGTTTACTCCCGAGTGGCCGTGCTTGTTATCAGATTGTAATTCCTAACGAAATCGTGAGGCATGCGGAGACGGTATTTTGGGGACGAACCTGACATTCTTGTTAATGAGCTGGGTGAAAGATCAGGCCGAGCTGCTGAGTCTGGAAGTTGTAACGGGTTGTGCTCGGCCGCCTTCAAAGGATTTTGTGCGCTCTGCCCCCTCCCTCCTGAAGCAGGACTTTTGCGACGCTCCTGAAAGTGAAAAACACAGGCCACGTGTATGTTACACATGCAGAGAGTTACAGCGCCGGATCATTCTAGCCCATCCATAATGATAAACACCCTTCTCGGGCGGAAGTCCTATATTATTGTGTACGGCTTGTCCATACATTAGCAGGCATTGCCAGCGCCGCTTAAAAAGTAATGCAGGCCATGCACGCAGGTCGCCAGTCACACCTTAACTCACTCCTACCGAGTGCTTTGTAAATAAGCTGCGAGTCCAGCGCTGTAATTCATACCGCAGTCATTGCTAGGCGCCTTGTACAGCAGCCGCGAGCCCCGGAGCACGCAGGAGTCGTTGGGCGCGCCGGGATTTGCCAGTGAAAGGTGCAGTGTTTGAAGGGGCTTGCAGGTCGGGTCGCCGAAACAAAGCTCCGGTGACACCCGAGACAGCAGGCACATTTTTGAATGAAAGACAACGGAAAGAATCCAGGGCGCAGGCGCAGCGCCAGGAAGGCCTTGTGAAAGCACTAGCCTCAGATTTGTGGAATGCTTCCCCGACCTCTGCTTCATATAAATGAAGTGAGTGGACTTTTAAAGGCAGCGGCTCCTTAATCTCCTCGAGTAAGCACTGCATGTTAAAGACACGTCTGACTTAATGCGGGGTGCAGCCGAATTAAATATTAAAAGGGGAGGGAGGAAGGCGCTTGAATAATTAATCGTCGTAATACGAATCGACGTTATGAATGGGCTTTGCCTTTCATAGAACAGATCTGTGTGTTGATAACGCACAGTCGCCCATAAATGTCTTCCCAGCTAGCCTTTTTATGGTGTGCATTGTCTGGAGAACTTGCATTTTTATTGCTCAACTTGTGCGTCCACTTTCCTACTCTGTATACTCTGTAGGAGCGTGTCAAACAACTGCCAAATAGACCATGCCCCCGCGTACACACACACACACATCCTCCAAAGGAAACATTACGAAGGTAAATACAAGACTGGAAAGCACAACATTTGGTAGGTGGCCCTGACGTGTCTTATCGGTGTGTGTAGCCAGCATTCACTTTTAATACCACGTGCAGCTCGCCGCCCGGCCACGTTCTAAGAGCTAAAGCCGAGATATTGTTTGCACAGGGGTCGGTTTTACCACATCCTCCGCTTTTGGGGGCAGTCTGAATACCTGCCCGGGGAAGAGAGCTGGGTCTGTCTTTACAGCTAGATGTCTGTGTGTGTTTGTGCCTATTCATGTCTGTGGGTTGTGTGTGCCTCTTTATTTGTGTGTGTTTGCCCGAGTGTGTGCATTGTGTTTGTGTGTGGGCACTAATCTATACATATTAGTGTGTTTGTACGGATGTGTGTGTATGTGTTCGTGCTTATTCATGTCTGTGTTGGTGTGTGAGTTTGTGTGTGGTGTGTGTGCCTATTTACTTGCGTATGCGTGTTTGTGTGTGGTGTGTGCGTCTCTTTATTCGTGTGTGCCCCTCTTCATTCGTGTGTGTTTGCATTGTGTTTCTGTGTGGGCACTCATCTATACATATTAGTGTGTTTGTACGGATGTGTGTGTATGTGTTCGTGCCTATTCATGTCTGTGTGCGTATGTGTGGTGTGTGTGCGCCTATTCACTCGCGGGTGCGTGTTTGTGTGTGGTGTGTGTGCCTCTTCATTTGTATGTGTTTCCTGAGTGTGTGCATTGTTTGTGTGGGCACTCATCTATGCATATTAGTGTGTTTGTAAGGATGTGTGTATATGTGTCTGTGCCTATTCGTGTCTGTGTGCGAGTGTGTTTGTGTGTGGTGTATGTGCCTATTCACACGCGGGTGTGTATTTGTCTGTGGTGTGTGTGCCTATTCATTTGTGTGTGTTTGCCCGAGTGAATGCGTTGTGTTTATTTGTATGCGCGCCGCACTCATCAATGCATATTAGTGTGTTTGAAAGGATGTTTGTGTGTGTGTTTCTTTTCTATATGTGTGTAGTTACCTATTTGTGTGCCTGCGTTTGCACGGCCTAAATGCATTTTTGTATGTGTCTGCGCTCGTCTTTATATACGAGTGTGTTTTTAAGGCGTCGGGTGAATAAATGTCTCTTTTCAGCGCCTGTGTGTGTATATGTGTAAGATTGTGTATTTGTTACGGCTACACTGTGAAATAAACATGTATGGAACTTGGCGACAATGAAAAATGAAAACAATACGACACTTGTTCCAGGTCCTCCCCAAGCCTTGTTTACTCTTAATGTTCCTTTCAACAGTGTCATTTCGTGCCTACAGATACCCACTTCGACATGTTCCTGCCACGCATGGCATTCAGACTTTGTATGTGTAGTAAGCCTGTTCGTATTTACCCCTCCCCTGCTGCACGTCAGCGTAGAGTGAAACTTCCCTGCGGCCGCAGATCACCTTTTTGGCCCACTGACAGCCACTGCGAGAAACTCTCATTGCTTTCAGCCTCAACTCTGGATCTCTTAATTGTTGCTGTTATAAACACCTGGAGGCGACTTATTTCAAAGCATGCACTATACAAGCGTAAACAGCTGAACAAAAAATAAAAATACTCAAAAACAGAACATCCTCGGAAAACTGAACACTCTGAGTGCAAGATTCAGTAAAACGTGAAATATAAACTGGAACGAAATCAATAACCTGGATAACCTGAACATAGCTCTAGAAAATCACTTAACAGATCCCAAAGGCGAGACCTATTGGCTATGCCAATGCTTGTTTTTTGGTTGATGATGCAAAGCATCGGCAAAGCCAATAGGTCAAAAAAACAAGAATTATTGGCTTTGCCAATGCTTATGCCTTATGAATTCACTAAATGTCCAGTGCCTCTTTTGTGCATTAGATTCATTGTAAAATACATACAACATGCAGCAATTCTGTGCACGTCACCAATGTTTAGGGACAAGTACCCTTATGGGGCTGTGCTTTGAATAAGAAATAGCTTATGTTGTGGAGTGTTTTCAATATTGTGAAGTACTTGCGGCGTGTCGTAGTTTCATTACTATGTAACGATTGCGATGTAGCAAGTTTGCAGCTTAGTGGTTTCATGGTGTAGTAACTTTACATTGCAGTAGATTTAAGGAACATGTACAATTAGGCACTGTTTTCATTAGATGTAAGCAATGGTTTTAGGGTACAGTGTCTTTATCTTGTTTTTAGGTACTGTAGCTTCGTACCAATATTGTGTTATGGTTTTTGCCTCATGTGTTTATACAGTGTGTTCGACTTGGCATCTTTTGGCCTGTTTCCCCTGAGTTTTTGCTTTCTGACCTCCCGGTTTTGACTCTGTATGTGCTGGCTTAGTGTTTCTGCGCACTTTTCTCAGTGGTAAAGTGCAAGTGCTCCTGTGGTAAAATGTGTTATGGATTGGTGTTTCCATGATTGGATATTTGATTTACTTGTTAGTACCCAGTAAAGTGCACTGAGTGTGCCAGGGCCTGTAAATCGAATGCTACTAGTGGGCCTGCAGCACTGATTGTGCCACCCACGTGAGTAGCCTTGAAAAGGTACCTCAGACCTGCCATTGCAGAGTCTGCGCGCAGTTTGTAACTGCCATGTCGATTTGGCCAGTGCACACACTGGCCGGTCCCTAACCTTCCCTTTTCTTGCATGTCAGACACCCCTCAGGTAGGCCCAAGGTACCCCTGTGGGCAGGTGAAAGGTGGGACATGCCCTGGTGTGTGTGGCATGTCCTGATAGTGAATTACAGCCAATTTCGTTTTTCGCTATTGTAAGGCTACCAGTTCCCCATAGGATAGAATGGGAGGTTTGTTTATAACATCTTATAAACATAACTGGCCCAGGGAATTCGGTAAGAAAATAGAATTTAGTATGTCTGAACTCAGAATCTAAAGATGCATCTTTTAGTGAAGGTGATTTTTACATTCTGTGTTTGAAAATACCACTTTTAGAAAGTAGGTATTTTCTTGCTCAGTCGTCCCGTGTGCCTCTGCTGGAATGTGGATTGCCTGTCTGGGTTTTGGATGACAGAAAGCTGGGGAGCAGGAGGGCTCCAGATAGTCTAGGTGGGTCAGGAAAGGGCTGAATAGACCTGGGCTACAATGGGGGAAGGGGGAGGAGATTTCCTTGCACCTCAAAGGGCCTGGTCGGCCTCTGACAATGCCGTCTCCACCTCCTACCAGGAAATCCCACCAGAGAAGGCAGAACTGGTTCTGGCTGGGCACAGACACCCTCTGCCTAGAGGATCAAAGGATTTTTGGATACAAATACTGGGGCCCAGACCCCTGAACTTTAGAACTCTTTTGGATCAAGAAGACTGCCGGAGAAGCTGTGAGGAGGAACTACCACTTTGCTGTGTTGGCCTGCAGTGGCTGCTTCTGTCTTGGGCAGTGAAAGGCCAGGACTGGACTTTCTGCAATCTACTTTTGTGAGTTTCTCCAAGGGCTTGAGGTAGAGCTTGCCCCCTGTTCAAGAAGTCTCAGGCACAACAAAGACTTCAAGTTCTTCTGCCCTAAGCACTAGGGACTGTGTGTTTTGTGCTGCAACAGAAGAAAAGCCACTCGACGACGACGCCGCCGCTGCCGACTCCGTGTCCCGAAGGCACCGCAGAGGGCACCGCGACCCTGGTCTCACCGACGACGCCTGCTGACGCCGCCACTGAGCCGCTGCTCGCACCGCGGCCTGTGGGCACCGCACTCTACACCGCTTCGCTTCACGACGACGCCTTGGCACCGCAGAGGCCACCGCCGCAACGCGACCCTGGTCTCACCGAGGACGCCTGCTGATGCCGTCACCGAGCCGCTGCTCGCACCGCGACCTGTGGGCACCGCACTCCGCACCGCCTCGCTTCACGACATTGCCTTGGTATCCCCGACAACGCCGCTCCACGCCGAAATCTACGCCGCTGCTTGCACCGTGGTTCGAGGGCACCGCTCGTAAAGTTACACGACGCACCGCCCTCATCCCGCACCACAGCCTTGGCCTACTGACGCCGGCGCCATCGACTCCAGTCCGTCAGCCGATGACAGCGCTTCAGCAACGACGACGCCGCTGCTTGCACCATGACGAGCACCGCCTTCATCTCGCCCCGCGACCCTGGTCTCACCGACGATGCCATCCGACGCCGCCACCGAGCCGCTGCTCGCACCGCGACCTGAGGGCACCGCACGCCGCACCGCAGCACCCGGCGCCTGCCGACGCCAGCGCTCCTGACTTCAACAGAGAGGAGATCGATCTGCAACGCATGTGACTTCGAGGGCCCCGACGACTCCAGCACCGACCTCCGGAACCGACGCCGGCGGACGCCGTGCTTTCGGAAGCCCAACGAGAGGTCGCCGACGCCCTGCATTTCTAAAAGGTACTGTTTGCGGGTCTTCCCGACACCGTAGCTGGCCCGCGACACCGCGGTCAGCCAGAACTGTTTGGATTCGTTTGCTCACGACGCCGTGATAGCCCCGGACGGAGCTATCGACATCAAGGAACTGTTTTTAAAGCGTATTTTGATAACTGAAGATTTTTAAGTACTGTATGGTGGATTTTTATCGTTTTTGGTCTTGTCTTAAGTATATAAAAATATTCGATATTTTTCTAAACTGGTGTGGTGTCCTTTTGTAGTGCTTACGCTGTATTACTGTTGGTTATGTGCAAATGCTTTACACACTGCCTCTAAGATAAGCCTGACTGCTCATGCCAAGCTACCAAGGGGGTGAGCAGGGGTTATTTTAGGAGTGTAACTCCCTTATCCTGACTAGGGTGGTGGTTTTTGCCTGGCTTTGGCCCACGCCTACCAAAAATCCCAATTCTAACATTGGTTGTCAGCGGTGAGGATAGGACTTGCGTTTGTACTTGACTTACAGTGATTGGTGTGCACTACTACCATATCGCAGACCATTACGTACCACATACTAACCCGTTTTCTTTTTGGCCGATTTTTGTGATCTTGCCAGGTGAACGTTCTACTTCACCATTCCGGAATCAATAGCATCATCCGTTGCATCCATGGACATTGCCTTTGAGGAGGATAGGTTGGAGCTCTACACTGTGAGAGAATTGAAGTCCGTTTGCAAAAACCTAAAAGTCTAAGTCAGAGGCCTCACTAGGAAGGACGAGCTACAAAAGGCGCTGAGGGCCTGGGTAGCATCCAGAGACGCAAGTGGGCAATCTGGTGACCTTAGTGGAGAGGCGGGGGAGCCTAGTCCTAGGGTGGATGTGCTTTTGGGAGGGGGGGAACCCTTCCGACCAGGCAGCAGTGGCCTGTCCCCAGAGGAGCTGCAGGACAGGCGGGAAGCAAGGAAGTTCGAGTTGGAGAAACTCAAGATGGAAAGTGAAAGGGAGGATAAAAGAATAGCCCTGGAGGAAAGGAAGATGATCTTAGATCATGAGCGAAGTCTTAAAGAACTGGAGCTAAGGAATAGAGCCAGTTCAGATGGTGGCAGCAACTCGTCAAGACAGGCAGACAGAATTGTGCACATCCCTAAAAATGTAGGCAAAGAATTCAAAAAGGGGGATGACATACAAAGGTGGTTTCAGGGGTACGAGGCAGCAATTCACATGAATGGGGTCCCCGGGGAGAATTGGGGAGCAGGATTGTGGCCTCTCTTCCCAGAAGAAGCAAGGGATACGTTAATAGCTTTGGGTAAGGGGTATCACCTCACCTATACAGACATGAAGGACGCCCTTCTCACTAAGTATGGTCTTACTCCTGAAAAGTACAGGGATCAGTTCAGGTCCAGTAAGAAGTCTGATGCCAACACTTGGTTGGAATGTGTGGATGTGTTTTGCCGGTCACTGGATGGCTGGGTGAAGGGCAGTAATGTGACAGATTTTCAGGGGCTCTACAATTTGATTACATGGGAGCACTTGTCTAGTCTATGTTTTGCAGATCTGCGCCAGCACCTAGTTGATAGTAAGCTGACTGACCCCAGGAAGCTTGCTATGGAGGCGGACCGCTGGGTGAGTACCAGGGTCCACAAGAAAGCGTTTGGGGGAGACTCAGCCAAAGGTGGGCAGGGTCCCCAGCAGAAAAGTGGGGGACAAAGGTAAAACGCAGGAGTTCTCTAAAAGGCCCCAAATTAACACCCAGGGTAAAGGTTCCCATCCCCCGGAGATAAGAAGCCAGGGGTCTCATCAGGAAAGCCTGCTGAGACCGGCCCCCGCAGGTGTTTTGCATGTGACCAGGTGGGCCACATGAAGGGGGACCCCAAGTGTCCAAAGGGGGCTCAGCCACCCACCGGTGGGCAGTCCAAGGTGTTGGCTAGTGTAGCGCTTGGGGAGGAGGAGTACCCACAGGAGGATGGGGATCCCGCAGAAATGACCCTCGTCTCACTAGGGGACAGTGAGATGGTCCCAGGACACCAGGTGCCCCCTAACACAAAGAAATACAGCACCTGGGTGACCATCAATGGGAAAAGGGTAGAGGCTCTCAGAGATACTGGAGCCAGTGTGACCTCAGTCCGGTGTCACCTGGTCTCTGAGGAGCAGGTAGTCCCAGGGGCATTCCACCAAGTAATTGCTGTAGACAATTCCGAGCGCCAGTGTCTGGTGGCGCAGGTTCCCTTTGAGTGGGGGGGGGGTCTCAGGTCCCTTGAGGGTGGTTGTGAGCCCTTCCATGCCTGTAGATTGTCTGCTAGGTAACGACCTGGAGCAGTCCTTATGGAAGGATGTTGAGCTCAGGTATCACTTGGAGATGCTTCGGTTGCCAGAGTGGGCATGCGTGTCCACTCGGTCAATGGCGGCCAGAAAGGGTGATCAAGAGGACTTGGAGCCTGAAACAGTGGCCCAAGTCCCTGCCAAGAGAAAGGGCAAGGGGCGCGGGAAACCGGCCCCTGAAGTTCCCACGGACCGGGAGGAGGCGGACCTTGAGGGGGACGCCCTGGTGCCTACAGGGGAGCAGGTAGCTGAACTGGGGGACATCTCTGAGCTGACCCATTGGCAGCAAGAAGGGGGTCCCACCAGGGAGGAATTCTGCAAGGAGCAGAAAGAGTGCCCTTCTCTGGAGGGTCTGCGGCGGCAGGCTGCAGACCAGGCAGCAGGTGATCAGTCCGGATCACATTGGATCTACTGGGAGAATGGTCTCCTGTACAGTGAGCCTAAAGTCGCTGAGCCTGGGTCAGCCCGTGTGCTGGTGGTACCCCAGCGCTTCAGGACCTTCCTACTGGGTCTGGCTCATGACGTGCCTTTGGCAGGACATTTGGGGCAGGACAAGACCTTTGACAGGCTTGTCACCCACTTCTTCTGGCCCCAAATGCGAAGGCAGTCAGATGGACATTGCAGGTCTTGCCAAACTTGCCAGGCAAGTGGTAAGAGTGGGAGGAAGGTCAAAGCTCCTCTCCAGCCTTTTCCAGTTGTTGGAACACCCTTTGAAAGGGTAGGGATGGACATTGTGGGGCCACTGGATCCCAAGACAGCCCTGGGCAACAGGTACATCCTGGTCTTGGTGGACCATACCACCCGGTACCCGGAGGCAATCCCTCTCAGGACGACGGCGGCGCCAGTGGTGGGCCTGGCGTTAATGGGGATCTTTTCCCGCGTGGGGTTCCCCAGAGAGGTGGTTTCTGACAGAGCGACCAACTTCATATCCAAGTATATGACATCCCTGTGGAAGGAGTGTGGTGTAACCTACAAGTTCACCACCCCTTACCACCCACAAGGTAATGGTCTGGTGGAGAGATTCAACCAGACCTTGAAGGGCATGATTAAGGGTCTAACAGAACCCATGAGGCGTAAGTGGGACGTCCTCTTACCATGCCTTTTCTTTGCGTACAGGGAGGTGCCACAGAAGTCTCTTGGGTTCAGTCCCTTTGAGCTCCTGTATGGTCACCCTGTGAGAGGACCTCTGAGTTTGGTCAAGGAAGGCTGGGAGACAGCTCCCAGGAAAACTCCCCAGGATGTGTTTAGCTACATTCTGGCCTTCAGAAACCAAACTGCCCGCTTCAGGAAACTCGCTCAGGCGCACCTGGAAGCAAGCCAGGAAGAAATGAAGAAGTGGTATGACCAGAATGCCACTCTGGTCGAATTTCAACCTGGGCAGAAAGTGTGGGTCATGGCCCCCGTGGAACCTTGTGCCTTGCAGGACAAGTGGACAGGGCCATTTGAGGTGGTGGAGCGCAAACGTGACGTCACCTACCTGGTGGATTTGCAGGCTCCAAGGAACCCTTTGAGGGTCCTCCACGTGAACCACCTCAAACCCCACTTCGAGAGGTCCGAAGTGAGCATGCTCTTGGCGACAGATGATGGAACGGAAGAGGAAAGTGAACCTCTCCCTGACCTTCTGTCTACCAAGGAGCACAATGGGTCAGTGGAAGGTGTGATCCTCTCCCCTACACTGAGCCCAGAACAGCAGAGCGATTGTCACCAGTTGTTGGGACAGGTTGAACCCCCTGTTCTCCCTGACCCCAAGTGTCACTCACTGGTGTACCCATGACGTGGACACTGGTGACAGCCCTCCTCTGAAACACAAGATTTACAGGTTGACTGACCGGGTCAAGGCCAGCATTAAAGAGGAGGTCTCTAAGATGTTGGCGTTAGGGGTGATCGAGCCTTCCAACAGTCCTTGGGCCAGCCCAGTGGTCTTGGTCCCAAAGGCTGCTGTATCCGGTGTCGCTCCAGAACTGCGGTTCAGTGTGGCCTACCGTGGGCTAAATGCCGTCACCAGGACTGACGCACACCCCATCCCCAGAGCTGATGAGCTCATTGATCGGTTGGGAGCTGCCAAGTTCCTCTGCACGTTTGATTTAACGTCTGGGTACTGGCAGATCGCCTTAACCGATGGGGCCAAGGAGAGGTCAGCATTTTCAACCCCAGAAGGACATTACCAGTTCCGGGTGATGCCCTTTGGGTTGAAGAATGCCCCTGCCACCTTCCAGAGGTTGGTCAACCAGGTGTTGGCTGGGCTGGAGGATTTCAGTGCCGCCTACCTGGATGACATCGCAGTGTTCAGTTCCAGCTGGGAAGAACACTTGCAGCACCTCGGTGAAGTGTTGAAGGTGCTGCGGAGGGCAGGCCTCACGATCAAGGCCAGTAAGTGCCAGAACGGGCAGGGTTCGGTGGTGTACTTGGGACACCAGGTAGGAAGCGGCCAGGTGGCGCCCCTACAGCCCAAGATTGACACCATTCTGGCTTGGGAGCCCCCAAGACCCAGACAGAGGTGAGGGCCTTCCTAGGACTCACCGGGTACTACCGGAGGTTTGTGAAGGGGTATGGCACCATTGTTGCCCCCTTAACAGAGCTGACTTCCAGGAAGCAGCCCAAGAAGGTGATCTGGACTGAGTCCTGCCAGAAGGCTTTTGATGCCCTGAAGGCCGCCATGTGCACGGCCCCCGTGCTCAAGGCACCCGACTTCTCCAAGGAATTTGTTGTGCAGACTGACGCTTCAGAGCATGGAGTGGGAGCAGTGCTCTCACAACTGAACGAAGAGGGCCTAGACCAGCCTGTAGTCTTCCTTAGCCGGAGACTACACCCCAGGGAGCAGAGGTGGAGTGCCATAGAAAGGGAAGCTTTCGCTGTGGTCTGGGCGCTGAAGAAGCTGAGGCCCTACCTGTTTGGGACTCACTTCCGGGTTCAGACAGACCACAGGCCCCTCAGATGGTTGATGCAAATGAGGGGTGAGAATCCAAAACTGCTGAGGTGGTCCATCTCCCTACAGGGAATGGACTTTACTGTGGAACACCGCCCTGGCACAGAACACGCAAATGCAGATGGTCTGTCCAGGTTCTTCCGCCTTAGTGAAGAGAACTCCCAGGAGGTTGGGTAGTTCTCCCTACTTTCAGCTGGAGGGGACATGTGTTAGACTTGGCATCTTTTGGCGTGTTTCCCCTGAGTTTTTACTTTGTGACCTCCCGGTTTTGACTCTGTATGTGCTGGCTTAGTGTTTCTGCGCACTTTTCTCACTGCTGATAAGTGGTAAAGTGCAAGTGCTCCTGTGGTAAAATGTGTTATGGATTGGTGTTTCCATGATTGGATATTTGATTTACTTGTTAGTCCCCAGTAAAGTGCACTGAGTGTGCCAGGGCCTGTAAATCGAATGCTACTAGTGGGCCTGCAGCACTGATTGTGCCACCCACGTGAGTAGCCCTGAAAAGGTACCTCAGACCTGCCATTGCAGAGTCTGCGCGCAGTTTGTAACTGTCATGTCGACTAGGCCAGTGCACACAGTGGCCGGTCCCTAACCTTCCCTTTTCTTGCATGTCAGACACCCCTCAGGTAGGCCCAAGGTACCCCTGTGGGCAGGGTGCAGTGTAAGTGAAAGGTGGGACATGCCCTGGTGTGTGTGGCATGTCCTGATAGTGAATTACAGCCAATTTCGTTTTTCACTATTGTAAGGCTACCAGTTCCCCATAGGATAGAATGGGAGGTTTGTTTATAACATCTTATAAACATAACTGGCCCAGGGAATTCGGTAAGAAAATAGAATTTAGTATGTCTGAACTCAGAATCTAAAGATGCATCTTTTAGTGAAGGTGATTTTTACATTCTGTGTTTGAAAATACCACTTTTAGAAAGTAGGTATTTTCTTGCTCAGTCATCCCATGTGCCTCTGCTGGAATGTGGATTGCCTGTCTGGGTTTTGGATGACAGAAGGCTGGGGAGCAGGAGGGCTCCAGATAGTCTAGGTGGGTCAGGAAAGGGCTGAATAGACCTCGGCTACAAATGGGGGAAGGGGGAGGAGATTTCCTTGCACCTCAAAGGGCCTGGTCTGCCTCTGACAATGTCATCTCCACCTCCTGCCAGGAAATCACACCAGAGAAGGCAGAACTGGTTCTGGCTGGGCACAGACACCCTCTGCCTAGAGGATCAAAGGATTTTTGGATACAAATACTGGGGCCCAGACCCCTGAATTTTAGAACTCTTTTGGATCAAGAAGACTGCCAAGAAGAAGAGCCGGAGAAGCTGTGAGGAGGAACTACCACTTTGCTGTGTGCTTTGCTGTGTTGGCCTGCAGTGGCTGCTTCTGTCTTGGGCAGTGAAAGGCCTGGACTGGACTTTCTGCAATCTACTTTTGTGAATTTCTCCAAGGGCTTGAGGTAGAGCTTGCCCCCTGTTCAAGAAGTCTCAGGCACAACAAAGACTTCAAGTTCTTCTGCCCTCAGCACTGGGGACTGTGTGTTTTGTGCTGCAACAGAAGAAAAGCCACTCGACGACGCCGCTGCCGACTCCGTGTCCCGAAGGCACCGCAGAGGGCACTGCCGCAACGCCGCACCGCGACCCTGGTCTCACCGACACCTGCTGATGCCGCCACTGAGCCGCTGCTCGCACCGCGGCCTGTGGGCACCGCACTCCACACCGCTTCGCTTCACGACGACGCCTTGGCACCGCAGAGGCCACAATGCCGCACCGCGACCCTGGTCTCATTGACGACGCCTGCTGACGCCGTCACCGAGCCGCTGCTCGCACCGCGACCTGTGGGCACCGCACTCCGCACCGCCTCGCTTCACGACGACGCCTTGGTATCCCCGACAACACCGCTCCACTCTGAAATCTATGCCGCTGCTTGCACCGTGGTTCGAGGGCACCGCTCGTAAAGTTACACGACGCACCGCCCTCATCCCGCACCGCAGCCTTGGCCTACCGACGCCGGTGCCATCGACTCCAGTCCGTCAGCCGACGACAGCGCTTCAGCAACGACGACGCCGCTGCTTGCACCGTGACCTGCCAGCACCGTGACGAGCACCGTCTTCATCTCGCCCCGCGACCCTGGTCTCACCGACGACGCCATCCGACGCTGCCACCGAGCCGCTGCTCGCACCGCGACCTGAGGGCACCGCACGCCGCACTGCTGCACTTCGCACTGCAGCACCCGGCGGCTGCCGACGCCAGCGCTCCTGACTTCAACAGAGCGGAGATCGATCTGCAACGCGTGTGACTTCGAGGGCCCCGACGACTCCTGCACCGACCTCCGGAACCGATGCCTGCGGACGCCGTGCTTTCGGAAGCCCAACGAGAGGTCGCCGACGCCCTGCATTTCTAAAAGGTACTGTTTGCGGGTCTTCCCGACACCGTAGCTGGCCCGCGACGCCTCGGTCAGCCAGAACTGTTTGGATTTGTTTGCTCACGACGTCGTGATAGCCCCGGACGGAGCTATCGACGTCAAGGAACTGTTTTTAAAGCATATTTTGATAACTGAAGATTTTTAAGTACTGTATGGTGGATTTTTATCGTTTTTGGTCTTGTCTTAAGTATATAAAAATATTGGATATTTTTCTAAACTGGTGTGGTGTCCTTTTGTAGTGCTTACGCTGTATTACTGTTGGTTATGTGCAAATGCTTTACACACTGCCTCTAAGATAAGCCTGACTGCTCGTGCCAAGCTACCAAGGGGGTGAGCAGGGGTTATTTTAGGAGTGTAACTCCCTTATCCTGACTAGGGTGGTGATTTTTGCCTGGCTTTGGCCCACGCCTACCAAAAATCCCATTTCTAACACAGTGGTTTTGCGGTAGTTTCATTTTGCATTAGCTTGGCTTGGTTTCATTGGCTTGGTTTCATTGGCTTTACTGTGAAGAATCTCTTGTATGCTACTGCATAGGATAAAACAACTATTATCAATGGGTTTCACGGTACACTAAAGTCTTTGGCAGTGATTTCTGGGTGAAGCCTTTTTAAACAATGATTTCAGGGACTGATGTTTTGTTGTGTAGTAGAGTTGAAATACAATAATTTAATTGTGCTGTGGATTTGAGGTACTGTTTTTATGCAATCTTTTCCAGGGTACAGTCATTTTACTTTGCAGTATCCATACTGCACTTAAGGTAAAGAAGCTAATCGTGTAGTGTTTGCTGGGTACAGAAGCTTGAGCTCTGATTTCAGGTTATATCAGCTATAAATTGGGGATACTGTAGCTTTGCCATGCAGGGTGCCTGGCGTAATTATTCAGTGGTTAGGGATTGCAACCAATTTATCATCCAGTGTTTTCCCAATACAGTAGATTTATTTATCTTTGGTTTCCAGGGACAGCAGTTTTGTCATCTGTAGTTTGAGTGCTGTAGCTAAATCGTGCAGTATTTTTGCGGTACTGGGTGTTTTTTAGGCTTTGGTTTCTAGTCTCAAGATGCATCAGAAGCTCCAAAATGTCCCTAGCATTGGACATACTTCACACGAAAAGCACTTCAGGCTTTGCTGAAATAGATTCCAGTGAGAGGTCGGTCTAACCACAAACACAAAGAAGGTACCAAAACAGCAAAGATGTGTTCCATTGTGTGCTACCTTGTGCGTCTGGGCCTCTGAACGACGAAGCAATTTGGTTTTGCAAGAAACAACATACATGATAGTAATGGAATTTGTAAGACAAACAGTAGACATGCTGGGTTTGCTGTTGGACTTTTGAGAGGGGTGTCAAAAACCTGTTCTGTGAGTTTGTGTCCTCTATGCTCATGGGACTTGGTGGGTCTCTTCTGGCCATTTGTGCAAGGGTATGTGCATCGCGTGCTTGTGAAACGCTTAATGCCACCTTTAAGCTGCTCGCTTGTACCAGGAGAAGAAAGGAAGGATAGGTACTTGTGTCGGAGGGAGCAGGTTAACATGGTAGAGGTTCCGGCTGCTCTAATGATTGCATGCCCTGCCCCTGAGCTGGAAGCCCCATGACAGAGAGGCGGCCAAGAGGAGAAAGTCTGATACCAGAGCTCCTTCATCTTTCCACCCTGCTCTGCAGTACTGTGGGGCAAATGTTCGTCCCTTTCGAAAACACTGCATGATGAATCGAGTGTACCCTGAAACCACAGGACAATAAAGCTATGCACCCTCAAAGTACAGCACATTAGAGTGACAGTGCTTTGCTGGGTGAGGGTTTGACCTGCGGTAGGGCTCTTCCTGGATGAATGGGATGGGCCTACTCCAGGACACTGGTGGGACTGGGCCTGCTGCTCGCAAAATGGGGCATCGCTGGCCACTGAAGATCTTCCATTGCCCCTCCCATATTTGCATGGCTCAGAAGGATGGACAGTTGCTCTCGAGCCGAGGAAGTGATATAGACCAGCAGAAGCTGTCCACAGAAGGATAAGAAAATCTGGGGACCATGCTTGAACTTGCCTGTCGTCCCCCACTGCCCAGGCCCCGAACGAATGACACAAGGAAGCTGGAACGTAAGTGTGGGAGTTTCTTTATTTGTGGTTAGCACGCCCTCTCATCCAGACACATCCCACCTGCCTTGTATCCCCACCCAAGTAGTGTCCAGTTCCTGTCCCCCCCCCGCTTCCTGACCGGAAGCGGTGTCCAGTGCCCTGCCATTCCATATGTGCAGGGTCCTAGTGCCCAATTACATCCAGTTGTTACAACATCTCCCCCTTTCTCTGCAAAATAAGCACGTCCCCCACCAAGAGGGAGAAATAGAGAGGAAGAGAAAAAAAGAGAGAGAGAGACACATGATGATCGATATCACACTGTTTTTCTTTTTAATCATGCATCATAGTTCAAGTCAAAGGAATCTTTATTCGATTGCTATTTTAAACAATCATAAAAACACATAAAAACACACAATTCATTACAGAAGAAAAATTGAATTGTACAATTCATTAATAAAAACCAGTGTCCTACAGATACGACAATGCGCCCTTAGTATCAGTACTTAAATTACAATGCATTTCCTTTGATAGAGTACTTTCTTCAAGAACATTGCTATCCTCCATGCTATATGCTCATTCTCCAAAAGCTGCATTATAATGAATGCCGGGCGACATTGTCTCAACCCCAAAGATTTTAAAATTGAAACAATCCAAAGTTTCCTTCACTCCCTGTAAAATTTACAAAATAAAACAACATGAATGGTGGATTGAGCAGAATGATTATCACAAGGACACAATTGCAAATCTCGGGACCAGTCATTCATATTTGGAAAGGTTACAAGTCTATGAAAGGTGCCCAGCCTAAATCTTGTTAATAAAAACCTATCATATCCGCCAGGTACAAATATTAAATAAGGTTGCTTGTTAAAAGTGGTTAAAATCAGCTGGTTGTGGTGTACGGTAGGCTTTAAAATCTCTGCTGACTTTCTTAATGTGTCCAGTAAATGGAGACCCTTCTTTTTTTAAATCCTTTCTCATGACCAACTGGTTAGTGCTCGGGTTGGTAAAGTATTCTGGATGGCCTAAGTCACGCATGAAATTCCGGACATACCTTACCCACGGAATCTTTAGGGCCCCCTCCAATTTCAGGCTATCCATTAAGATATCCCTATTAAGCTTTGTCTCTACTTTTGTCCATATCCTATGCCAAAGGAGAATAGGTTCCAATTTTATGAGATCAGAGATATACGGAAGCCCCAGCTCGGCGTGGCAAACATACGAGGAAGTGCTAGCCGGCACAGACAAAATGTATCTTGAAAAGGTGTTTTCCACCAGTTGTAACGGGTAGGTATCAGCAAAACCCCACACCCCTGCCCCATACACAGCGGTGGAGATACATGTTGCTTTATAAATTTTAATAAGCTCTGCTGGTGGTCTCCTACCTAATTTTTTCGAAAAGTTCACGCGGGCTGTTGTAGTCCTTATGAACACCAGTTTTTTTGCTGAGACGGCTTGGGTCCATGAATCTTTTTTTATGAAATAATATTCCAAGATATGAGAAACTGTTTGTGGACTCTAACTTCTGTCCGTCCACAAATATGTCCCTGTGCCTCTGACTACCATAACCACACCTCATTATGTAAGTCTTCGAGATATTCACACTAAGACCAAGGTCGTTCATAAAATTAGAGAAGCTCTCTAGCGCCCTCTGTAGGCCTATTTGCGTACGTGACATCAAGACTGCGTCATCCGCATAAAGGAGAGCAGGTATTGGGCGCCCAGTTATTTGAGGGAAATATCAGCCGTCTTTAAGGAGGGCCTGACCCAGCCCATTATTATAAAGATTAAAAAGGAAGGGGGCCAGGACACAGCCTTGCCTGACCCCCCTCCTTATCGGAAATGAAGCCGTACGCTCACCACCCAGGCCAAAGCGCACTCGTGCCTTTCCATCATTATAAAAACGCTTAAGGAAATGAATAATTCCTATCTCAACCCCCATCGTCTCGAGGATCTCCCATAGCCTACCATGTCTCACAGAATCAAAAGCCGCGGTGAGATCCACGAAAGCTAAAAACAGTCTGCCCTTCTTCGCCCTGGTATATTTCCCAACAAAGATAGCTAAATTTAGGCTCTGCTCAGTTGTCCCTAGGCCCTCACTAAAGCCATATTGTATGTCGGATAGGACCTGCCTGTCCTCCGCCCAATCATGTAGGCGTTCCAGGATTATTCGACCAACTACTTCGGCCATAGAATCCAATAATGAAATGGGCCTATAAGATCCAGGGTCCTGGCGGTCCCCCTTTTTAAAAATTGGCACGATAATGGATTCTACCCAGGTAGTTGGAAAAGGAGCCCGGCAGCTAGCAATAAATACCTGGGTGATGATTGGCCCCCAGAGGGTCACATTTGATTTAAACAAATCTACAGGGACCCCATCCGGCCCAGGGGCCTTGCCACCAAGGCTTGCTGAAATTGCCCTATTTACTTCCTCCAATGAAAATTGGAGATCCAGATAGTGGGTCAAGGGATCCATAGTAGTTTCCCCTTGAGTATTATTTATTTGTGCATTTAGGTTTCCCTGACCATTATACACCGTAGAGAAATGCTTAATCCAATGGTCCTCGGATATAGCAATTTCGATTGTAGGACCGCCTCCTGAAGATAGAAAAGGTGTTTTTACAGATTTCCAAAAAGCAGAACTGTCTTTCATCTGTGAGGCTTTAGGAAGGGATTCCCAAGCTTCGTTTCTCAGGGCACATTTTCCCTCCTTAAGTGCCATCCTGTATTCCATTCTTGCCTGTCTCACACCCTGTGTGTTTCTTGATATCTTATGTAATTCATGCTTTAGGTTAGTG
The DNA here is from genome assembly GCA_963921515.1 of Calotriton arnoldi. NCBI lineage: Eukaryota > Metazoa > Chordata > Amphibia > Caudata > Salamandridae > Calotriton > Calotriton arnoldi. Next base: position 1,847,998 of record CAWUFW010000362.1, read on the forward strand.
TAAGCTCGTGTACACTTTGGATCAAACCATCCCTGAGACTTTTTTTATTGCGATTCTGGACAAATAACACCTCCCTTATTGCACCTGATATTGTTTGAAAGGAAGATAAAATGCTATCTGGAGTAGCTGTTTCACTCAGGCAGATGTCGAAGGCCGGCTTACACTTAGATACTACTTGTTCATTGACTGCTACAGGATCCATCTTCGACCAACGTAGAGTATATCCATTTGTTTTATCAATTGTTATACTTCCTAACACCTGATCAACTTTGTCATGCCTAACCGGTTTGCTTATCGGCAAATGGACAGAAATGCACAGAGGGTAATGGTCACTTAATGAATTATCGTCAACAAAGAAAGAGTGCAACCTGCACGCCTGACTATTTGACAGTAATATATAATCTATGGTAGTACATAGACCTCTGCCATTAAAGGTGTGGTACTTAGGAACATGTATAGCACATAATTCATTTGCAAAACCCAAGTCATGGGAAAAACTAATTCATTGACCAACTCCCCCAAAATAGAGTGTTGGAAGTGGGTGTTACTTATCCCTTCTTCACCATTAAAGCCACATAATTTACCATCATAATTTAAGCATAAAGCACAGTTAAAGTCCCCACCCAAAATCAACATCATGTCTTTAGCATTATCACTACACAAAGAATTCAGATCGCTAATCAATTTTTTTACCACGGGCACAAATTTATCCGGAGGAATATTATTAAAAAAATTTGCCAGTATAGTACAATGATTTATATTTACATGTATTTTAATCAATTGGTAAAAAGTTTCCTCTAGATATAGCTCTACCTTTCTCACCTTCAGCCTGCTTGATATATAAGTGCTAAGCCCACCCTTTGCCCTGCCACTTAGCCCCCCGATTGCACAAGTGTGGAATGTTTTGAACTCATTTATATGAATAGGTTCCTTAGCCCACGTTTCTCGAAGACATAGTGTATCATGTCTTGCTACAAAATCGCACCAAATTGGATTAATCAATTTAGAGCGTAATCCTGAAATATTCCAGGAAACAAGATTACAAAAGATTCTATCAGTACAACCTACAGGGCTAGCTGTTACATCCTTACCGGGCAAACGATTACTATTAATAATAGGTGCCTGGACTGGGCTTGTATGTTCATAAGGTTGAGAAGAAACAGCCAGAGTCGGCATAGTGGAACCTACGGGCAACTCCTCCTGCTCTCTAGAGGCTGGAGATGACAGGCTATTACCTATTGTTGTGTGTGCCTGATTAGGGGATGCTTTCTGGTTAGATGCCTTGTTGCCTCGATATCCATATGTATTAGACTTAATATCAAGAGAATAGGGTCTCGAGTTAGGCAGTCAATCTATATCTTCTAGAGGGTTCAGGATGTCATAGGAATTACTAACTGGAACTGCATACCTAGGCTGTCTGATCCATGGAGGTCTCTCCTCCCCCAAAATAGGCCATGAAGGTCTAGGTGGTTGATAAAAATATCCTAATGGTAAGATGTTAATGCCCTGCGCCATTATTGTCCAATTGCCAGCCCTATCAAGGATTGATTGGACCAGGCCCGGAGACCTAAAAGTTAGAACTACGCAGTCACCAGCTAATGTCTTGATTGATTTGCCTACCCAGGCTATTCTTCGTGCCATTTTAAATTCAGAGAACAGCATATTAGTTATGCCAGTCCTTGCACTCAATGGGTGCAGCGACTTGTTCCTCAATGTAGACCAATGTTCTGAGACATTGGGCAGTAAAGAGGGGACATTAGCCAACACAACTGTGTGAGGGGTTGCTTCTGGGGGGAGATGCAAGCTCAAATTTGGGCTAGCAGAATCTCCCTGGCTAACTCTCCGACATCTCTGTGTACTTATAGTTTCCCGCCTTCTACCTTGTATAATACTTCCCAAAGCAAAAGATGCCCCATTTGGGGGATTTACAATCTGAGCATATGTAGTGTTTAGGCCACCTGTTTGTGGCGAGGGCCCTGAATCATCTGGTAAAGGTGGTGCTACTCTTAGATGTGAGGGACCTGCCTGTGCTACATCGTTACCTTTGGCTATGCTATTATGGGTCCTAGGGTGATGTGATTGTCCACTTCCAGGGTTGCTTTCAAGATGATTAACCGCTATACCCAACCCCCTGCTAGAGGGTGTGTTCTTATCTCTACATTGGCTGCTATCGGAACTGGCTAGGGAAATACTAGTAACAAACTCTTCCAACTTTATTAATCTCACTTCCACTTGGGATAGCTTTTGTGTTAATGGATCCAACAAAGCTGATACCGTAGACTCTAACCTCTTCCAAAACACCTCCTCCTCAAAAAGTGGGGGGATTCCAGTTATCACAGCGGGCTTTGGCGCTATACTGGGCCCCTGGCTACATTCAACATCAACAATCTTTAATTTACGCCCCATTGCCTTTGGTAAATGATGATTTTGTTTCTGGGGACCCCGACTCTTCCTCTTCTTAAGTGGCGGCTCATGATTGCTGCCTTGGCTTATTTTTGCCTTTTGACCCCTTGTAGTCACGTTGAGCCTTGTTGGTCTGTCTGCTATCTCATTCATTCCAGAAGTTTCACGGTCTACCTCTGTGAGTTGCAACGAATTAGTCTGGAGAGAGGAGTCTTCAGAATCAATTTTCAGAGAGGGTCCGATGGGTGCTATTCAATTCAGTGGGAGCTGAGGCTCTAGCGATAGTCTCCGCTCAGTGAGCTCAATTTCATGTATGAGTGCCGATTCAGCCCTTATTAAGAAAGCATCCAATGTCCCTACGACTCCCTGTCCAGCGCCAGACTTGCGCTTACTCATTTTAATGGTCGCTCTATGTAATACACTACAAAAACCGGGGGAGATAGAGGGTATAAGACTAGGTCCACCCTCCTTTCAATCATGTACGCAAAAACCGGATTACCGGATAGAGGACCTAGTGAGGGGACTCAAGAAAACATTTGTTTTTCTTGTTATAAATACCTGGCCTTCCATTTCAATTTGACTTGGGATCCAACTTCACCTTGACTAGGTCCTCTATCCGGTAATCCGGTTTTTGCGTACACGCTCTATGTAATAGCAAGGATAACAATATCACTATTAGCACAGTACCTTATCAATGTTAATTCGTCCGGATTCCAAGTTCTTGATAGTATGGCCCAGCCCAGCCTTCTCCGGTCTCGGACGGGCGCAGATGGGCCTGCCCTTGGCCCGGGCACGCCCGCGTGTGTCCCGCGACGCGTGAGCCCTGACCCGCTTTAAAGCGCCGCCTGGCGCAGTTGCAGTGACACGTGCGGCTCCAGCCGCAAGGCGCTCTGGCCTTTGCAGTCCTCTAGGGCGAGCGTGCAGATAAAGTGCAGCGTGCCTTGTAGGTAATTCACCAATTGAGCAGGGGCAGCAGGCGAGTAAAGGGCAGCGTGCCTCGGACAAATAATCACCAGTTGAGCATCATAGTTCTTCAATCAGGTGTTTGGGCTTCTTAGCCACTCTCATTGGTCGTGGGCTCCGCTGACTACCTCGTTCTCCCCCCACAACCTCAGTGTGAAGAGATCCCTCCCCACTTGGAGGAGTTGATTCCTGCAGCCCTTGAGTGTCATAGCTCATGTACCTCTGTTTAGCCCTTTGTTTTCGTCTCCTTCGTCATCCTCTGACACTCTAAATTCTTTGAAGGAGAGCTGTTCCTGGTGATGGAGTAGGATTCCACCCCTTCAGTGATCATTGGTCCTTTGACTGTTGTGACCTTCAGTGGCTGGCTGAAAAAAGGACTCTGACTTCCGAGTTTGGTATTGGCGCACAAGGACCAGATCTCCAGGCTTCAGTTAAGACGTTGTTGCACCACGTCGTGTGTGGGCTTACCTTTTCATTTTCCTCTTGGTCACGCGCTACAATATCCCTGTGTTCTGGTGGGGCCTTATCTTCCAGCTGGGTCAAAGTGGTCCTGCTTGTTCTTCCCAGTACCAACTCTGAGGGGCACCACCCTGTGGAGCTGGGGTGGGTGTTGCAATAGTCCCGAAGCACTTGCACAGGGCTTGGCCGACTGAAATCTGCACCAGCTTGGCTCGTTGGACCGCTTTCCTTATGTTGCCCATGAAGCGTTCCACCATGCCGTTGGCTTGGGGCCATAAAAGTGTTATTTTCCTATGGTGTACTCCCAGGTAGGCCATGAATTTGCAAAATTTGGCTCCTGAGAAGGGGGGGGGCTCATTGTCTGTTTTGAGCGTCATAGGGGCGCCCCAGAATGCAAATACGTCATCCATGATTGGCAGCATAGCAGCTGCCGATGTCGACTGCACTTGCCGCACTATGGGGAAGCGAGAATACTCATCAATGATGACCAATGGGTATCTACCAGGTCCAATGGCCTGTAAAAGTCTGCAGCCAGTGTCAACCACACCGCAGCGGGAGGTCAGACATGCGTAGCTGCTCTGGCTTGGATGATCTTCCTGTGATCTGACAGAGGAGACCGTTCACGATCATGTCCTTTACCAGTCGGTCAAGGCCCGGGAACCATACTTTTTCTCTCAGCATTTTCTTCATTGCTACCATTTCCCTATGGCTCTCATGTGCAAGGCTGACTGTCTATAGTCGAAGAGTCTGGGGTATGACTATCCTGGTACCTCTAAGAAGTATACCATGCTCTATTTTAGACAGTTCTTCCTACACTTGTTTGAATGCAAGTATTTCTTCTCTCCTGACCCCTTCCCTGACTGGGCTGTTGTTGTTCACTTCTCCTCCTCTGTTGCTGCATTATTGTTTTGACCACTTCCAGTGTGGCATCAGCCATTGTTGGTTGCCCCAGTTCTTCTATTGTTATTGGAGCAGGTGTGTTTTGTCGCAGCACAAAATTGAGGTATTCTTCAGCCATGGAGAATGTCTGTTTCGCAAGCGCAGAGGGTGCTGCGATGTGTAGTTGGCATAGTTGGTCTCCTTCCCTTGTTGGTGGACAATTTTGAAGTCATGATCCATCAAGCGTATCCCTCACCTCTTGATGCACTGTGGAATTTTTGCGTTTGGGTTGCTATATATCGTGACCAGTGCTTGGTGGTCCATCACGATGGTGAATGGCTTCCCGTAGATGAACAAGTGGTAGTGCTCACATGCCCACACCACTGCTAAGCTCTTTCTCCAGTTGAGAGTATGCCCTTTCTACGTCTGTCAGGCTTCTGCTTGCATGTGCAACAATGCACCTAGGTGAGTCTCATCTAGGCTTGTGTTGGGTGAGAATGGCCCCCAACCACACCGGGCTAGCGTCCCCTGTAAATTCAGTGCAGATGGATGCATTTAAGTAGGCGAGGTAGTCCACGGCTGTGACAGCATGCCGAATGTCTGCGAATGCCTTGTCACACTCCGATGTCCATAGGAATGGTTGCCCTTGTCTGGTGAGTTCTCGAAGTGGGGTGCTCACTGTGGCAAAGTCTTTGATGTGGCGAGCACAGTAGCTTGCCAAACTGAGAAATGACCTCACATCTGCAACGTCCATCTGGGGCTGTGCTGTGTGAAGCATCTGCTTTGCTGAGGTCCAGCCGCATGCCATTCCGGGAGAAGATCTGCCCAAAAAAGATGAGTTCTCCCTTTCCCAGCTTGCATTTGTCCTCATTCAGCATCAGTCCAGCTCCTTCTAACTGACTGCATACCTCCCTCAGTTCCTTGTCATGCTCCTCATTTCTGCGACCAAATACCAGAATGTCATCACTGTAGTTCGGCCAGTTCTTGACCGGCCTTATCACTCTCCGCACCATCTCTTGAAATATTTCAGCTGCAAATAACCCCTCAAAGCTTAGGCACTTGTAGCGAAATAGCCCCAGGTGAGTGGAGAATGTGGTGATGTATCGTGACTGGGAGCCAAGTTCCAGTTGCTTATTTCCTTTGAAAAGGTCTAGCTTGGAGAATATACAGGCTTCATTTAGGCAACTGATCATGTCATTCAGGTGAGAGCCTGAGTGCTGTACCCTTTCAATGGCTGTGTTTGGTAGACGCATGTCGACGCAGAACCGTATTCCCTGTGAGTTTTTCTTCGGCACGGCCACAATGGGGGACACCCACGAAGTTGGTCCTTCAGCTGGCTCAAAAATGTCTTGTGCTAGCAGCTCTTTAGTTCTTTCTCTACCTGTGGTTGGAGGTATACTGGAACTCTGTGGTGATTCTAAGCTACTGGCTTCACTGCTTCATTCATGTGAAGGGTGACTTGCATGTCCTTCAGCTTTCCAAGCCCTTTGAAGAGTACAGGGTACTCTTTCAAGATGCTGTGATGCCTAGCCATGTGATAGGTCTTGGCCAGGAAGCCCATGAGTTGAGGAGTGATATGCTGAGCAAACACTGTGCTGGGATGTCTCCCCGTAGGACGTGCACCTCTAGCACGGATGTTGAATTGTGTGAGAGCGTCTCCATGAATATTTCCAGGTTCATTACGGGGTGTTTTGCATCCCATGTGAAGACATAGACTGTGGAGGGTGACAATGGAGGCTTGTGTTTCATTTTGTCATACTCTGACACACATGATGTTGCATGTGGCTCCGCTGTCGAGTACAAATTTTGTTGTGCGATTCCCTACTTGGAGATTCACCGTGGCCATCTTTATTTGCCATTTGTCGACTAGCTGGACGTGCTCTGATGGTCTCTCTAATGCCTGTGCATCTGTCATGAGATATAAGCATTCGGTGGTCTCTCGGGCCAAAGCAGAGTCAGAGTCTGTAGAAGGTCTGCGATTGCATGCTTTCATGTGTTTTGCGTGTCGACTCGAGGTCGTTTGCGGCTTGGCAGATCGCCCCTTGTCCGACTTGATGTGTCCATCCATGCAGACGCTCGCAAAGTCATTGTCTCTGTTGCATTTTCTGCATTAATGTCACATGGCTGGGCAGGCGCCGACGTGCTGGTACGCCAGTCCACAGCGATAGCAAGTTCTCTCAGGTTTGTGTAGTGGTGGCGATGGCTTGCCCTGTGTGCCGCTGCCCCCGGCCATGCGATGAGATTGTTCTATTGTTCGCATTCTCCCATTTTTCATACAGATTTATTTATTTATTTGAAGAGTTTTTTATAGTGCTGGCTAGACCCGGAGGTATCGGAGCGCTTTACATGAGGTAGAACAGTGTTACATAATACTGGAGCAAAGCATAATATAGTAAAAACAGTGTTACATAGTTAACATGAGTTACAGTAGCATAGCATGACATAGAAACAAGTCCGATGGGGCATAGAGGGTAGAGGGGGAAAAGTGAAGGGGTTGGAATGCAGAGCGGGTCAGGCAGACCGGCAAGAGGGGAAAAAACTTCAGGAGACACCAAAAAAGTCAGAAAGGAACGAGTCAAACAAACCGGTAAGGGACCAGTAATCACAGTATCCAGTGCTGGACTCGCTCCCAGAGTCGGAACACCTTGGATAGGAACGGGTCCGACGGGGGGGGGTGGGGGCGAAATGGGTGCCTCGCAGTGACCATACAAAAATGAGAGGGATGAAAGTGTAGGTGTTCCAATTTGGGGGTCGCCTATTAAGGCAAAGGTCCGTCAGGCGGCTGCCGGCGCAGACCAGGGGCATGCATCGATCTGAAAAAACTATTGAAGCCGCCAAGATGGAGGACCACGGTCAAGGGCCCCAATGACTTCAAATTACAAAATGGCGGAATAGCAGAAAAACAAAATCCAAACGAAAAAGCAACCAGAAAACCTACCCCCATGAGCAGAGGTTGGGTGGGGGAGGCGTCCACTGGATCAGGCGGGAGGAAGGCTGGAGATCGCCGATCTATCTCGGGTCGTTGCTGCTGGGTCAAGAGGGCGCGCTCACTTAGAAACGCGAAGTAAAAGCAAGCTCGGGGTACAGGGCAGCAGCGTCGCGGAATTCTCGTTGCTGCTTTGTCGGGGGAGAAAAGATTTGAGTGTCCCAGCCGCAGTTCCGGATGGTGAGGCGGGATGCCAAGCAACAGTAGTCGAAACCCGGAAGGCCGGTGACGGATCCTCAGCCCATCTCCTCACAGCTACCAAGGCAGCTCAACCGGGTATCAGCTGTGTTAAAATGGATCCGCAGTCAGGCAGATTATTCGGCATTCATCGGAGGCGCGGGAAGAGGGAGACGAAAGCGGGGAGACGAGAAACAGTTCCCGTGTCCAGAGGGTAGGTGACGGCCGAGGGGGAGATCAAAGCCAGTCTCCTCTACAGCTGCTTAGGCAGCTCCACCGGACAGTGGCCATGTTGCTAGGGCTCCGCTGTCGGAAGACTCTCGGGGTTCCTCAAAAGTTGCTGAAGTCATTCCGGTTCGCTCGAGGGAATTTGGAGAGTCAGCGGACTCCAATCCATAGATCCCCAGGGGTGAAGGAGGTCCAGGGGAGGAAGATTCCAGGGGATTGAGCCAAAAAGGCAATCCCTAGCCAGGGAGCTCCCGGTCGGAGCTCCTCACGTGTCGGACATCTTGCATGAGGGTACAGCATGCAATGTGGCCCTAGCTTCTGTCCTTGCCGTGGCCAGTATTTTGTTGAGTGTGTGCTTCACTGAGTATTTTTGTGCGAAACCCCGTTGAGTGACATCCTTCAATGATGCGCAGCCTAATTGCTGCCTCGTTGTCAAATTTGTCAAACTCATAGTAGATCACTAATTTGAGCAGTCGGTTTGCAAAATCATCAAGGGACTCATTCGCCCTTTGGCACGCTGTGTTGAACCTTTCAAAATCGATATTTCGCTGGGGGTCAAAACAGGTTGTGAGAAATTTTATAAGGCCTTTGTATGTGGTAAATTGACTCAGGTGGGAAAGTTGCGAGCAGATCTTCCACCTCATCACCGACAAAGTTTAGGAACAGATCCCTGGCCTGTTCATTCATATGGCTTTTGCAGGAGGCACACAGATAATGTTTGAAAGCCTGATTCATTTCTCCCATTGAGCCCTCTTCGTTTGAGAGTCAGAGAGGTCAAAAGACTGAGGGCAGCGGAAGATCAAACTTGGGCGCACACTCTTGTTGCGCTCTTCAGTCACCGCAGTAGCAGGCATTTCACAGGCACGGTATACGGTGTGTAGTGCGAATTGAGGATATGCTTCACTGTAAGCACAGATCAGTTGCAGCGCACTCCGGGTAGGCTCCAGATAGTGCGCTGGTATCGCTTCCCACTGTGTGACCAGGGTGGACTCCTGGCGTCGTACCAGTGCAGTCGTGGCTGTGGTGGTATTGCCTGGGTCTGGCTCGCCACCGCTCGCCGCCAGAGGTCGTGTCCCACTGCCCAGGTCCCGAATGACCGACACAAGGAGGCTGGCACGTAAGTGTGGGAGTTTCTTTATTCGTGGTTAGCACGCCTGCTCATCCAGGCACATCCCTCCTGCCTCGTGTCCCCACCGCAAGCAGTGTTCAGTTCCTGCCCCCGCTTCTTGACTGGAAGCTGTGTCCTGTGTCCAGTCCCCTGCCATTCCGTATGTGCAGGGTCCTAGTGCCCACTTACATCCAGTTGTTATGACAGTCCCCAAGAGGTGAACTCAAGGGCCCATATATACCAGAAATTAGGTTTTGTCTGTACACTGCGGGAAGAGGGTGTGGGAGTGGAAGATATTATGAGTTCTGCTATTATATGGTTCTATAAGTCAGTGTCTATAAGCTTGGTCGGAGTTCTAACGTTAAAACGAATGAAACAGATAGGAAATCAGTGTTGGGCTCTTCTCACAACCTTTGTAGGTGCATGGCAGAGTCTCTGCAGTGTAGTCTTTAGAAGTCTTCTGGTTCTTGTCTAGGACGTTTGTTATGGGGCTTGGTTGTTCTAGAGTTGGTGTCATCCTAACTATTTGCTGCTTCTAGTGCTTAATTTGTGAACGAAAGAGCGCCGGTCCCCTAAGCTCAGCTCAGAAGCCGGCGGCCGGTGAAATAAAATGTCGCCGCGCTGAATACCAAGGCACATAGTCTTTAATCCACTGCAGACACTCCTGCCTGATTTTCTCGCCCTTGGAGTTTTCTGCTTTCTGTTTGTGACGGTTTTGTCCTCTTTTTCTCCCTCCACCTTTCCGATCTGTTTTTACCTTCTCTTGAACTCGGTAAATATTTGATACGGAAAAATAAGTACTGCTTGCCCAAAATATTTGCCGTGCCCCCCACCGGCTCAAATTAAGCACTGGCTGCTTCCTTGTAATTATAGTACCGGAGGTTCCGTCAACTTCCCTGTGGCCATCAATGGTGAGGAATTGGGAACATGCGAACTGCCGGAATAAAGTGTCATCGAGCAAGGCAGGCAGGTAAATACTTTCCAGCGTTAGAAAGGATATGTCCGATTCTCGTACTCTTGCCATCCTCCTCCACTTCTCTGCAGGGCACCAGTCGGGCTTGAACACGAGGTGGAGTTTCCCCCAAGGCCTTCTTGTGAGACTCGCATGCTGGCTTGTGGCATTGGGTTGAATGAATCACTCGTGGCATAGTGACACTCCTGCACACTTCCCCCTGCACGGCAGCATGGTTTCACGCCCCCACTGTGCCTCGCGACATGTTGCTGTCACAGCATTGGGAGATCATCCTGCCGACACAGCAGTGGTGGGCTTAAAATGTATTCAGTGTAGTTCGCTTCAGTAGGAGACGGACTGCCAGAGTCCCTCTTCTGCAAGGTTTTACTTTTAGAGTGGGGTGTATTTTACAAGCATTCGAACAATAGTGTAAAGAGCTGATAGTGCGCAAGCGCTCGGGACAGGAAGAATAAAGGGCGATTTCTACTTACAATAAGTGTAATATGTGAAGTGGAACTAGAAAACATAGAACGAATGTGTAGAGGAAAGGATGGAATAAATAAATTAACTTTAAACAACTGGTGCGGATAGTTCTGAGACGGTCTTAATGCACTGAAAGCGTTTTGAAATATTCCCATGGTCCTGCTGAAATGGAAGCTCTGTTCTGATGTATTTTTTAATGACGTTATTAGTCTATGTGGTCTCTAACAAGCCCGCCGTTCTCTTCCACTGTTTACTTGGGTACCAGCCATCCCAAATTTTGCAGTCACTTAAGAGCATTTTTATGTCAACAATTTGTTCAATGTGCCCATAAATAAACCTGTGTGGACACATCATTTACTGTGCGGTGTTATAAACGCTCTGGACTTTATATTCACGACCCAGGCAGTGATGTTACAAAACCAATGGAAGTATTCAGTTTGTATTTATAATACACGAAAACATGCGATAAGTGTATAAAAAACTGCATTTTATTTCTTTATGATAGCAGTCACGTTATGACATGACAACTCACCAGTAGTAATAGAGACATCACTACGCTAGTGTCCTTTTTATTACAACGTTATGTCAACAGGTTTTTTTTTCATACAGAACACCTGCACCAGGTGAGTATTTAGGTACCTTAAATATTTTTCCCTCAAGCAGGAAAGAGTGAGGCGATTAACCGTAACTACAGTAGAAGCAGATCTTAGAGCTTGTTGGGACAAAATAAAAGAACTAGGAAAGATTATGATGCACAAGCGGCGATCACATGGATGTAGGAGAGAGAGTGAATGAATTCAGGTAGGTGCAAAAAGGGGATCCTTACAAGGGAGGTTGATGGATTTAGTTTTAATGTAATTTAATGTAATAACAGTTGATCTTTGACTGGAAATTGCAAGCTGCCGGAGCCAGCACTAAGGGTGAAAGGCAGGTCATGAGACAGAATTACCAGTTGACACTGCTTTTCAGCTCCCTTGCTTCTGAATTTTCCACAATGATAATTCATTATCACTCTCTGCTGAGGAAACATTTATGACACGCTATTTATTGCAGTACTGGAGCACATAGCAGGAAAACTGCAACCTGTCTGTGGGTTACTGCACATAATGAAGCACAGCTGGTTTTGAAAGTGGCTTATACTCTGCTGATTAAAAATTGTGCTAGCAACAAATTAAAAGGTGCATATCGACACTACAGTTTTTAATGACATTTTTTTTTCATTTCATAACCAGAAACCAATGATTTTAGGGTATTGAAAAAGTGACAAAGCAATCATGTATTATAAGGAATAAAATACTGCCTGCTGTACATGAAGAGAATATTGTAAGACACCTCTGAGTTTCGTGGAATTATAAAGTAACTCTTCAGTGACTTGCAATGTCCTTTTCGTACACGTAATGGAAAACTTTCACCCCACATATATTGGATACAAAGAGCATGTTCGACTTTTGGCCGTACTCGGAGAAATATGCGTTAGTTTAATGATATGAGTGCAGGTGTATCATTGTCAGCTGTGTGCAGTATTGTTCCAGTCAGCTGGGGGCTTAGCTCTTCTTTCATTGTGGTTCAGGTTACAGTTTCTGCCTGTGGTTAGTTTGGAGAGTTTCACCAGTTTTCTAAATAGTGATTGGTTGGAAAGTATTCTGTGGTTGTTTGAGAACAGTCTATAGCCTGACATGCTGTTCTTCAGTTGATCAGCGTCATTTCTTGTACAAGCATGGACAAAACCAATAGGTCTGACTTTGGACTTTTTATTGCAAGCATATGCCTCAAAAGTTAAAAAGAAGAAACATTACTGCCTGCATGTGGTGGCCATATGATTGTGATAAAAACGTTAAATAAAAAAAATAATTGCATATGATTTTGATAGAGCAGTACGGGTGTTTTCTATATGGAAAGTACACTTCGAATAGGCATTAAAGCACTTTTTATTCTTAATGCACTTCACAGTAAAATAGGATTCTTAGTAGTGCAAGGAAAATGTATTTTGGGATTTGTATTGCTGTAAGTTGAAGACATGACTTAAACCCACTGATGATGAAGAGAAATGAAAAAACCTGGTAGAGTATAGAACCACCAGCCCTGGCACTAATGTACTCTTCGTTTTATGTTGGTGTGATCGTGATCAAGAAAAATGTACTCCCTCACAGTGCGAGAGAGCCAGTGGCTTGATTGGGCAGACCCATTACCCCATGGTATGGTGGGCAGAAGCAAAATGTGAATGTTATTTAGGGTGACCGCCTGTCCGTAAACTTCACTAACGGTCTGTTATTTCTGTCTCAAGTCTGTTGTCTGTCATCATCCCCTTTACGGGTGCACTTTGCCTGTAATTCTGGGAATGGCAGTAAGCAGTAGTAGGCCTGGGCGAGCCAGACTTTTCAGCAGCCATGCAGGGCCCGCTGCTTAGAGAAGAAAAAGAACAGTGCCAGGCCCTCTGCAGCTGCTTCCCTTCGAAAAGCCTCGGAGTTCAGCAGCACAGATTTTCTACTGCAGAAACTGTTATCCTGAGTGCAATGGGGGTTGAGGTCAGCAACAAGGCTTTAAAAAGGCTCTTTCACCCATATATAATGCATACGCCTTCAGTGAACAGTAAACACTAGGTAAGCTTAATCTGTGGGAAAAGCATTGCTCTGGTAGGAAAGCTCACGAGGAAGTCAGTTACTTCAGATGTTTGTGTCTGACCAGATGATCACCAATTTGAATCTTGTTTGGTGCAAAATGATTACACAGTTAAGATAGTCAGCTACAGTCTAAAACACGCATCGGCAAAGCCAATAGGTCTGACCTCTGGGACCTATTAGCTCTGCCAATGCCTTTTGGTGATGCTCTATAGAGTCAAACGTTTTTCCCCCCTGATGCTGTGCAGCATCGTCGAAAGTTATTAAAAAAAATGGCACAATTCTGCAACTGCAGCTATCTGTCTCATCATTCCAATTGCACGTGCATGCTTGATGATGTATGTGCCCACCAACAGAGTGACACAGGTGCCATTTGCTTTAGGTTTCTATTTACCAATCCGAGAATTGTATCGCCAGTCAAATTCTGCCTGGAGTGTATCATAGTTGGCAACTGTCCCGTATTTACAGGGACAGTCCCAACAAGTTGGAGACTGTCCCGCGTAATATTGTTGCAGAAACTGTTCCTCTTCATTTCACACAGGTACGCAAACAAGAGCTTTGTATCTGCAGAAGCCCTGTACTGCAAAGTGTCCTAGGAATTTTTTCTCAAATGTTGGCAACTAAGAGTGTATATGTTTCTAAGATTTCATCTTTAAATAAGTCCAGCTATATGTTAATATTTCATACATGCCAACATTTTTGAAGAGGAAAGTGGGAGATTCCCAAAAAATAATCAGGAGAATGTATTTCTCTCATTGACTTCTATTGAAGCAGATGCAATTTCAGGTGGAAGACAGCTAAAATAAAGCCATTTTTGGATACAACAATCGGGAGTCTCCCGCCTGAATCTGGTCTACTGGTATTTGCTCAATACTCCTATGGTTAGTTATACAAAAGGAAAAGGATGAGAGGGGGAGAGGATGTGGTCTTACAGGCCAGAGCTGCCGACTTTGGAGCTGGAATCAGGTTCGAGCCTCAGTGTTGGCTCAGATTCTGGGCAAATCACTTAATCTCCCAGTGCCTATGTAATGTAACTGGTGCTCATGTAAAGTGCTCCAATACCTTTGGGTTGAGTTTGCATCATATAACTCTGCACACAAAAAAAGGAACATAAACCTAATTTGAATTGCACTTCTGTAAGCCGTCTACTTTAGAACTTCCAACATCCTCAGATATATCCATAAAAATGACCTTTTGCCAATAAAATTTGCCCTGAATTTTGACCCTTTGGCTTGATTTTTTACAGTCGCTGTCCAGAACTTGCTTTCTTGCCATTGGTCACCGTCACCCTAATGGCATCCGAACAGACCAATTCAAGACCAGGGCTTGCCTAAACCCCATCTATGTATTTTGAGAGGAGAATGTAGGTAACGCCGCCTTTGAAGCTGAGGGACTCGGGTCGAGACTTGCGGGAGGCTCAGCAACCTGTGATTCGGGATAAATCACTTATCCTCTCCGTGCCTAAAAAAGAATGTGCCCTTCTATAATGGAACTGGTGCTCAAGTAAAACGCTCCGATACCTTCGGTCGAGTTCACGCTATGTAAAACTTCAACAACAAAAAATACAAGTGAGACTGGAATAACCGTTAAAGCTGCCTTTTTGCTAGACCAAGAAACACGTCCTTTCTGATATGACCGAGAGGGGCAGCACCGATTAGATTACACTGCTTGGCACTTAGGCCTCATTTTATGAAGATTGTGCGGCCGCCTTGTTGGGGTCAGGCGGGATATTCACTTTTTGTGCACAGTACACGCAATAATTAGATTTTTGCCTGACTTTGTCATGGCCACCACCTCCCCGGAAGTTTCTCAGGTTTTTTTTTGTTGCTGCCGGCGTGCGAGTTCCGCCTCATGTTTCCCCGCCGCTCGACTTTTCTGGCGCTCACAGTCTACCGCAGGATCTCTGCTTCCACGGGCTTCCCCGCTCTCCGCATGCCGGCAGACCCCAAGCGCCCACGGCAGGACGACGCCATGCGCAGCCGCATCGGCACCCACAACGGCAATTTCCATTGCGACGAGGCTCTGGCTTGTTACTTGCTACGGACGCTGCCGCAGTACCAGGTAAGAGGACGGGAATAGAGCTTGCATTCAGCAGCTTCTCTGGCGGACTCTTCCGTTATACATTTGGTCTTGTTTACTTTAAAAAAACATAAAAAAATGTCACCAGCTTAGGGTGATTGTTTTCCAATATCCAGCCTTCTTCAGGCAGTAACTCCGTTAAAACGTGCTGGTGCATTTGGCCCAATGCATTAAAATCAATCATTTCATCCAGAATGCACCACTTTGTTAAATTAAATCTCCGCACTGGAAAACTGGTGTCCAACTGACACTGAGCCATCATCTGGCTACCCCACAAAATAGAAGGAAAAGCCTAGTGTGTTCTGGATCTGTTATAACATAGTGAACTATGTGTTGTGACCCCAAGTGTAATGGGTCGCGCTCTAGTGTTTAGAGCGCGGGGGACGGAAGTCCCGGCACCACATCCGCAGGCCAGGCGTGGCCTGCGGGGATTGTGGGAATAAACGGCAGGCGCTCGCTCGGGGGCGGCACTTCCAGACTGGACACCGAGAGTGTGGCCTCTTTATTCAGCGCTCCGCGCTAGAGTCAAGTGTCAGCGCTACCACGGGGTATGAGGTAGCCCCCCCCCCTTTATACCACACAACACTGGCGACGAGGAGGGCCGAGACCCTCGCTCGTTTTCCTGTCGGCACCCGGCACTGCTCCATCAGACGGCGGATCCGCGGTCCCGCAGGGTACGGCCCGACAACTTGATGCCGCACACGCGGAAGGGTGAGTCAGCCCCCGCGGTGCCGTTTCAAGAGGCAGCTCCAGCGCTGCTGCGCACTACCCTGTGCCTCCTGCTACCGGCGCCACCTCGACAAGTCCACAGGGAGCATCGCGCATTCATGCTCTCTCCCCAGTCACAGGCTGACAAGTGCCTGCCCTGATAGCTTGGCCACGTCCATGAGAGGACCAAGGGGGTGAAGTCATACCCCCAGATCATCGCTGGCACTACCTCCACAGAAGGAGAGGAGGGGCACAGTGACGTGCCAGCACCCGGCCCGAGCTGCCAGAACTCCGGCGCTGCCACGCACGCAGCACAGGCCTGTGGGCCCAGGGACACGTGTTTTCCCGCGCCCTGCATCCATCATTTTGCCTGCCCCTGGCGGATACGCTGGCCACTGACGTGCCACGATGGGGGACGACAACCCCGGCCTGGTGCAAATCCACGTCCCGTTTCAACACGCAGCCTCCGGGTTGCTGCCACCCTTCAGCAAGTTGGAGGACCCAGCGACGGCTTCTCCTCGGTGGAGAGTATGGATTGAACGCCTCGACAATTACTTCATTGCCACCAGGGAGGACAACGGAGCAATCAAGCGGTCCCTCCTCCTCCACTATGCCGGAGACGAGATTTTTAAACTCTTCAAACATCTCCCGAACACAGGGGCCGCAACAGACTACGACGCGGCCGTGGCTGCACTGGACGCCCATTTCGATCCCCAGCTCAATCCGGACTTCGAGCGTTTTAAGCTGCGCCAGGCGCGCCAAAGGGAAGGAGAGTCTATAGATGCGTTCTACGCCCGCCTCCGTGAACTTGCCAGCATGTGCACGGAGGATGACCAGCCCAAGGAAATCAGGGCCCAGCTTATTCAAGGGTGCAGAGACAAAACCCTGAGAGGTCTCATCCTTCGCCAACCGAGAATAGCGCTAGAGGACATCCTCATTCTAGCACGGACACACGATCTGTCAGCGGCCAGAGCGAATGAGATGGACCAAGCCCTCATCAAACCGGCGGGGCGCACAGAGACGATTAAGATAGAAAGGGCGGATGCGGTCAGGACGAAAGGCCGAACGGAGTTCGCACGAAAGCCAAGGTCAGAGGCACCCAGGTCGCGATGTGGTTACTGTGGCCATGAACCACACGCAGCAAAAGACTGCCCTGCCCAGGGGAAGACCTGTACAAACTGCGGGATCCCAAACCATTTTGCCACCGTATGCCGGAGAAGGAACAGAGGCCGCGACACCAGAGGCCCGAAACCACCATCACGGGCAGTTCGACGGCTATCAGTAACAGAGACGCCCACAGCAGAGGAGACGTCGAGGACCAGCCGCAGGTATCTCAGGCCAGTTGACTCCTCCTCGGAAGACGAAGAAGAAGAGACATACCTCATATCATTCACACAGGAGCTCAAACGGCGCCGCAGGCCCCAGCCAACATGCGTGGTCCAGATCGCCGGGTCTGAGGTAACGGCAATCATTGACACCGGGGCATCGGTGAACGTGATGGGTCTCCAACAATATCGACGTCTCCGACCATTCCCCCCCGTCACCCCGTCACGGACCCGAATATATGCATACGGGGCAACCACTCAGCTACCACTGAAGGGGAAGATATCTGTCCCGATCAAGACGGAAGACCAAGAGGTGATCGCGACCATCCACGTGATTGACAGAGAAGCGGACACCCTGCTGAGCAGCCATACGGCCGAGGACCTCGGGTTGGTCTCATTCGCCAGGAGTGTGCAAGCTCACCAAGTGGACGGACTGCTGGATCAGTTCCCGGAGCTGTTCCAAGGCCTGGGCTGCATCAAGTGCGACCCCATCAAGTTGCACATCGACAAAGCAGTCACCCCAGTTGCCCTACGGCACAGGAGAGTGCCGTTCCACCTGAGACCGTTGGTGGAGAGGGAATTAGAGCTCCTCGAAGCACAAGGTGTAATTGAAAAGGTCTCCGGCCCGACACCGTGGGTGTCACCCCTCGTCATCGCGGAGAAGCCAAAGCAACCAGGCGCCATACGCCTGTGCATTGACATGAGACTACCAAATAAAGCTATCAAGCGGGAACGCCACATTACGCCAACAATGGATGATATCATTGCTGATGTCAATGGATCGAGGTGGTTTTCCAAGATCGACCTCAACGCCGGATACCACCAGCTGCCCCTCTCCAAAGAAAGCAGATACATCACCACTTTCAGCACCCACCTCGGACTGAGGAGATATAAAAGGCTGAATTTTGGGATCTCCTCAGCGGCGGAGGTATTCCAGAACACGATAAGAGAAATGCTGTCCGGCCTGCCTGGTGTACTTAACGTCAGTGACGATATCCTGATCCACTCCGCAACGGCCGCGGAGCACCACAAACACCTCCGAAGCACGCTAAAACGCCTGAGCGAACACGGAGCAACCCTCCACAAGGACAAGTGCCAGTTCTTCCAGCCCTCTCTAGAATTCTTCGGATATGTCTTTAACCAGGAAGGCATTCAGGTGGACCCGCGAAAATCGCATGCCATCAAAAGTGCACCAGCTCCTACAACACCCACCGAAGTAAGGAGTTTCCTTGGGATGGCCACCTACTGCGGGAGGTTCATCCCTGACCTGGCAACCCGGGCAGAACCCCTTCGAGCTCTCACCCGGACGGACACCCCGTGGAAGTGGGGAAAACAGGAGGAAGAGGCATTCCGAGGGATAAAAGATGCTCTGCTGGGTGAAGCGACGCTAGCCTACTTTGACCCAGCGAAGCGAACAGATGTGCTGGTCGACGCAAGCCCAGTGGGACTCGGAGCTATCCTAGCCCAAGAACAAGTGCCCGGCAGATGGGCCGCGTTGTCGTTCGCCAGCAGGTCCCTCACACCCACCGAAACGAGATATGCACAGATAGAGCGGGAGGCACTCGCCATAAAATGGGCCTGCAGCCACTTCCATCTCTACCTGACAGGGCAGCCGTTCACGATGGTTACGGACCACCAACCCCTCGTGCCTCTCTTCAAGGGATCCGCCCCCCATCCTCCACCGCGAATCGAACGATGGGCCGTGCAGCTACAGCCCTACGAGATGGAGGTCGTATACAGGCCAGGGGCAAAGAACCCAGCGGACTTCCTGTACCGCCATCCAACGCAACAAGCGCCCGATGAAGACGATGAAGGCACCGAACAATACATCAACATAATATCCACGGCCGCCTGCCCGCGAGCAATGACCCTGGAAGAGATCCAAGAAGCTGCCAAGGACGACAGTGTATACTGCCGCACCCTCCAGGCCGTCCAAAGGGGGTCGTGGCAAGATTACCTGCGTAATGCGAACGCCTGGAGCCCGGAAGACAAAGAAGGGCTGATGAAAATGTGGCGAGTACGGAGCGAACTTAGTGCCACAGGCGGCGGGCTCCTACTCAGGGGATCCCGGTTGGTCATACCGCAAACACTGCGAGACCGAGCGACACAGCTCGCCCACGGAGGCCATCAAGGGGCCACGAAGATGAAAGCTACGATGAGGGAAAAGGTC
Source organism: Calotriton arnoldi (assembly GCA_963921515.1). Lineage (NCBI taxonomy): Eukaryota > Metazoa > Chordata > Amphibia > Caudata > Salamandridae > Calotriton > Calotriton arnoldi. Next base: position 1,867,536 of record CAWUFW010000362.1, read on the forward strand.
TGGTTCCCGGAACTAGAGCAAATGGTCGACGACCTCGTCCGTCGCTGCCCGTCCTGCCAGCTCACTGGCACACTGGCTCGCCCAATTCCAATCATGACGGAAGAAGCTTGCACCGAGCCCTGGTCCAAAGTGAGCGTAGATTTTGGGAGCTTCCCAGACGGCCGCCACACTCTGGTGTTAGTGGACGCGTTCTCCAAATACCCCGTCGTAGAGGTCGTAGCCTCGACAGCCTTCACTCACGTGCGCCCCAGCCTCGAGAAGGTGTTTTCACTGTTTGGGCTCCCTCAAGAAATTCGGAGCGACAACGGGCCCCCGTTCCAAGGGTCAGAATTTGCCACGTTCCTGCAACAATGTGGAATACGCCACCGGAGGATCACGCCTCAATGGCCCCAGGCCAACGGGGACGTAGAAAGATTCATGCGGACGCTGAATAAGACATTCCGCATCGCTGCACTGGAGCAAGTTGACCCGGAGAAACGACTCCACGAGTTTCTCAGGGAGTACAGGAGCACCCCCACTGTACGACGCAACGAAGCCCGTGGTCACTGATGCTACAGGGCCCCAGGCGAGACCTCATGCCAGCCTGCCCAGGGTGGACGTCCCCACCCCTAGACGCACAAGCCACACAAGACAGGCGGGAGCAACAGAACAGGCAGGCTAGCGTCCGACGAAGGGCCGCACCACGATGCCTTAGGCCAGGAGCAACCGTCCTCGGAGATCGCCGGCCAGGGGGAAAATTCAAAACTGCCTACGAACCAGGCACATGGACAGTGGTGGCCAGTCGTGGCCCCATGGTGACCGTAAGGAGGAGAGGAGAGGACGTCTCGAGAAACATCTCGTGGTTCAAGGAGGTTCCGGCCGAAAGAGCCGGCGAACAAGATCCAGGACCCTCAGTAGTCCCGGTCAGGGGACTCCCCGAGACAGGAGGAATCGAGACAAGAAACGAGAGAAGCTTGGGAGATCTGGGTACCAACATCATGCCTGACTCTCACACAAGTGCCGAGGGTGCTGGCCCTGAAGAAGGGCGCAGAGAGCGACACCATCGGAAGTATGATCTACGACCCAACCTCGCCCCAGCCAGCGACTGCGAGACTTCGCCTGCTGAAGAGGACCGCCTCAAGACTGCCAGATAAGTCAAGAACTGAGTGACTTTTATTGAACTAGCCGTTTGAGGGTGGGTGTGTTTATTTTAGTTTATTGTTTTCAAGGACTGAGTTGGGAAGGGATTTAATGGGTCGCGCTCTAGTGTTTAGAACGCGGGGGACGGAAGTCCCGGCACCACATCCGCAACCCAGGCGTGGCCTGCGGGGATTGGGGGAATAAACGGAAGGCGCTCGCTCGGGGGCGGCACTTCCAGACTGGACACCGAGAGTGTGGCCTCTTTATTCAGCGCTCCGCGCTAGAGTCCAGCGTCGGCGCTACCACGGGGTATGAGGTAGCCCCCCCCTTTATACCACACAACACCAAGTACTATTGCATATATGTTCCAAATCCAAAAATTGTACGTACCACATGTCACCAAGTAAATGAAAAGCCCACCTGACCTAGGTAAAACGTCCATTTGTACCCCACAAAGAAACAGTCGCCCGCCGTATATACGCCCAACAAAACAAGGAACCCAGCATTGATGCCTCCAGCGAAAGGAAGTGCCCACAGGTATCCATGCTCGAAATCGATCATCACGTGTGAGTCCTTCATTTAAAACAAACGTCTTCTTAATTGGACAGTATTTCCCAATAGGGGTACTTACTATATGTTGAGATATTAAGGGCAGTTGTTACTTTTTGTTGATGGGGGAAGACTTCTTTGAAGTAGCAGGTATTGTCATAGACAAAGGCGTAGTTTGCTGAGTTCCGCTACGCGGGAACTCCACTAAGTGACCAAAAAACTCTGCGGAGTTCCACAAGTGATGGAGTGCAGCGCGAACTGCCATTCGCACTGGTCTTCCTGCCGCTCAAGTAGAAATTCTACCCAAGCGGCTGCTCGCATTCGCCAACTTACTGTTCGCGTGAGCGGGGAAAAAACTCTGCTGCATTACGCGAAGCAGAGTTTTCTGCACTCAGCGAGCTTCACAGAGCGCAAAGTGCAGAAAACTCGGCAAACTCCGCAAACAAAGTGGAGTTCACCGCCCAGGCCTAGCAATGTATTTTAAGGGAATAATATGTATAGCATATTCAAGGTGCAAGAACTTTGAGGGATACTCAGAGTGGTGTAAGAAACATTGACTACTTAAGTTTACTGAGCATATACCAAGTTTAAGTGAGTTGGCCTATTTTGATGGGGCTGCTCAACATGTGTTAAACTGAGGGTATAACTTAATTTGGATAAGGGTATTGCATGTGTAATATGATGGTTAATATTTTTTGAATTGGCTAATATAATGTATCTGCTCTGGTAGATATTTTATTTTAATCAAGGATTCATAGAATGCTAGAATGAGTCGGCCTATTTATTTTATTGGTTGATTCTGACATGTACACTAGGTTCTCTTTGTTCAGAGGGGGTGCTATTTATTGCATGTTAAGTAGTGCATTTGCACAGTGGGGACAAAAAGAGTTCTCCGGCAAGAACTTGCTGTTATCCCTGAACCATGGAAGCCAGATACTACTATAGTTCACGGGATGTCAACAGGATGTCTCCAGGGCCTCTGGAGAATGACAGCAGTGGCGTTTTTGATTCCAGACAGAGGGGTGTGCGGGTTCATGACCCTCATGATTTGCAGATATTTCTCCATGGGACAAATGCCGACGCACTCTAGACATGGGTTTTTGCCCTGTGGTAATTTAGTTTTTTTTTTCCCCCCGTACCTGATACACTTGGTTTCCGTTGCTCTTCAGTGTTTCTGTGGAAAAGTGCTGTCGGCTTGTTTTTTAGGTGGAGCCTAGCGGCAGCGCGCATTCGCTGCTTGCTCTGCGAGACTGCTGTAGTAGAGTATGGGAGAGAAGCCGCGCCCGCTGTCCTCCCATATTTTTCATTGTCTTTCGTAAATGCTGCCTTCGGATTTGTTAATAGGCTTGTTAGTCCCTCCTTAGTACGGCCTTGTCTTCATTTGTACCCTCCCATGGCGACTGGCCCTTTTACTTCAGTTGTTAAACGGGACCTGTTATTTAGTCTGTAAGCACTATTTACTTTGAGTTTCTCTTACTGCAGGCCGGACATGCGCTGCTTCAGCTGATACCGCTTGTGTTTTTTTAAGCAGCACGGCCACCCCCGTAACACAGGCGCCTGCTTTCAATCACTTTAACCTTGCATTATCTTGTCTATTTCAACACCCCCCCCCCCCCCACCAAGTAAAATGGATTTAGAAATGATTAGCGAATTAAGTCATGTGAATTCCAGGTAGCACATCCTGTGCTAATGGGCTGAAGCTGACAACAGCACATCTGTGTTACATGTCATCTGTACTAAAGCCACCTGACCGGTTGTTTTCAAATGCCTGTTTTATTAACAACAACACTACCACCACCAACAATACCACCATCGATACCACCACCAACAATACCACCATCGATACCACCACCAATATCACCACCAGTACCAATATCAATACCACCACCAGTACCAATATCAATACCACCACCAATACTACCACCACCAACACCACCACCAATACTACCACTACCACCACCACCACTACCACCACCACCACTACCACCACCACCACTAATACCACCACCACCACCAATACCACCACCACCAATACCACCACCACCAATACCACTACCACCAATACCACTACCACTACCACCACCACCAATACCACTACCACCATCACCACCAGTACCACCACCAATAGCAATACCACCACCACCAATATCACCGCCGCCACCACCACCTCAGCGCCTCTCCTAACTAGTAATAGCAGGGGAACTGTTCGAGGCTGGAGCTGCAGCCGTGACCATCTGTCCATCCCTCCATGCCTGCCATAAAGCACAGCCCGCCCTGCACCAGGAGGTGAAGTCAGGGCCCTACTACAGCTGGAGTTTTTTTTTATTAGGCCAAAGATAGCAATGACATTACGCAATGCCACATTGCATACCCAAATCACGTAGAGAGCGGGAAATTGCCCCCCCTCCCGCTCTTCCTCCTGAGCCGCGACACACAGTGCGAAAGGTGTTGGAGCGCTTTGTTAGTTTCTATAGCTCGGATCATATGTAACTCTCACTTCACACTTTGTGTCTGTGAAATTTACAGCACTTACCTTCTTCACTGCACTATTTATCACTACTTTGAAGACGTCGCAGGCCGGTCTCTTCCTCTGATATTTACAATCTAACAAGCGGTCGAGAATGCCCTTTATTGCAATGCAATAGGTCTCGCATTTGCGAGCGTTTAAGCTATTAGTACTGTAAATGACAATGCCTTTTATTTATGTTTTAAAACCCAAAACATAAATAAAAGGCATTGTCATTTACAATGCCAATAGCTCAAATTCGAGTGAATGCGAGACCTCTTGCATTGCAAATGCTTGTTTATTCTATCAGACAGTGAACAAGATGTAGGTTTACAAGGTGTACTTTGGCTTTATTGACCCCATTACCTCCTTGTCAGACCTACCCGTCACAGTCCTTACATATGTGGTTGGATGTGGGGAATTTCATGATGGGTTCTCCGTTTGTGCTCCAGGACAGGATGGTTTTGACTACGGATGCCAGCAAACTGGGTTGGGGGGGTTGTGCTTGCTCAGGATTCAGTTCAGGGGATCCGGTCCATCCAGGAGGCTCCGATGTCTTCCAACTGGAGAGAGTTGAAGGCTGTCCAACTGGCCCTGGTTCGATTTCTCCCTTTGGTTGTGCATCGGGCTGTTCTGTTGAGGACAGACAGTACTGTGGTGATGTGCTATGTAAACCATCAGGGGAGTGCGAAAGTAGCTTCTCTGAATTTCTTAACTCAGCAGATTTGCCAGTGGGCAGAGATGAATTTGTTGTTACTCAGGGCTGTTAATCTTCCTGGGGTGTTGAACTCGGAGGCCGATCGGTTGAGCAGGTTGTTTCTCTACCTGCCTGAGATGTGTTGTGTTTGGGGTCCTCATGCAGAAGTTATGGGTCCCCGAGGTGGAGCTGTTTGCGACTCCGGAGAAGGCAATGAGGGACATGTTTTGCTTTGAGTCCATCAAGCAAGATTTGGAAGGTGGATGCAATGTCGTTTGCGTGGGGGACCGGGTTGCTGTATGCCTTTCCTCTGATTGCGTTGATTCAGAGGGTTCTCCTGAAAGTCAAGCTGGACAGGGAGTCTGTAATCCTGGTAGTGCGGGGCTGGAGCAGGCGGCTCTGTTTCCCTCTGTTACAGTTGGCGGAGTGTTACAGTTGGCGGAGTTGCCGTGTTGGAAGCTTCCCGTGGACCCCTGTCCTCTGAGGTTTCCGGGGCTGTCTTGAGAGTATCTGGTCCAGTTGCAGTTGGCGGGCTGGCTGTTGAAAGGTTGAACCTTGTGGCACTGGGTTGATCTCCTGAGGTGGCTCTCCTTATTCAGCAGTCTCGGAAGCCTTCTACGCTGAAATCTTATGCCAGGCATTAGGTTTCGTTTCAGAGCTGGTGTCCTGGAAAGGGCTGGTCAGCCTTTTTTATTTTTTAACCAGATTTTGAGTTTTCAGAAGCAATCTAAACCTGCAGTATAATCTCCCCACAGTGCAGTACCAAGGTACCGCTTGTTATAATGAGCAATTCAATCCGGCACTATTAATCTGAACGGACAATTAACAATCAAACTGTTCCCTCCCCCCTTCCTGCCATCGGTCAATACACTACATTTTCTCATTAAATCCAGGGTCGCGCATTAGGAAAGAAGGATGATCAGTTATAGCAGAAGTCTTGGACGAGGGGGCTACCACTCCCGGGTGATTCAGGTCTGTGTCCCGTAGTGGGGAATATGTTCCAAACATCAGGCCCTCAATTGTAACATAGACAGTTCATCTGGGCGATGCCGTTCGAGAAGCCACTGGTGAGGCCAGCTCCGGGTTGGTCAGGCTATCCACTAATACATTTCAGGCTCTGGCTCCCTCCATGCCTCCCAGACCTCTCTGCGCCTCCATCAGGAGTACCCGCCTCTCACAGCTTGCCCACTTTACCATCTCATTCTTCCAGGTTAATAATCTCGGACCCCGTGTTGCCTTCCAATTGCGCGCCATTCCCCGCTTGGTAATATTGTATGCTAGATCCTGGAATCTTCCCGTTATCTTCGATTTTGCAGGGTGGGGAAACCAACTGAGGAGACAGTGACCTGGGGTTGGTGGGATCTCCTTCTCAATACTCTCCTCTATCATGCATTTAACTCCCTCCCAGAAAGCGTGCATCACAGGGCATGACCAAAACATGTGGAGGAGGTGGGCTCCTGTCTCCACATCAGGGACATGTTGTGTTAGGAATGTGAAAATACCTGCCTATGCGCTTAGGTGTCAGGTATACCCTATGGAGTACGAAGTAGTTAAAGGGCTGGTCAGCCTTGAAAGTAGACATTGAAGGTTTTTGATTTTCTGAAGGATGATTTTGATTTGGGATTGGCCGTTTCCTCTTTTCGGCCTCAGTGGGCTGCTGTGTGGGCTTTTTGAGGTCGGGACTATTGATGGTGTGGTCCTCTTGTGGTGAGACTCTTGAGGAGTTGTTTTCTCTAGAAGCCTGTGATTAAGTCCTTGGCTCCTGTTTGCGACCGTCCTTTGGTCTTGCTGGCGTTGCAGGCTGCCCCGTTTGAGCTTCTGGAGGAGGTTTCCCTGCGGTTTCTGACTATCAAAGTGTTTTTCCTGGTGGCTATTGCCTCGGCCAGACGTGTGGGGGAGTTGGGCTCGTTGCTGTGTTCTGAGCTTTTTTTGCAGTGCTATCTGGATTGGGTGGTTCTCAGGCCGGATCCTGCGTTTGTTCCCAAGATACCCTCCTCTTTCCATTGTTCGGAGGAGTTGGTTTTTCCTGTGTTGTGTGCTGATCCTCAGTTTGAGGAGGAGTTTATGCTGCACTGTTTGGATGTCGAGCGGGCCCTTGAAGTATATCTGGATTGTATACGCCCTTTTCGTAAGGTGGATTCCCTTTTTGGGACCTTGGTTTGGCAGGTCAGGGTCAGAAGCCTTCTGTTGCTACTCTGTCAGTGGTTGAAGAGGGCTATCTTTGCGGCTTATGAGTCCCGAGGGGTGCCGGTATCTGGGGCTGTGCAGGGTCGCTCTACCAGGGGGATGGCTGCTTCCTGGGCTTGTTTGCAAGGGGCTTCAATGGCTGAGATTTGCAGGGCCGCTACTTGGAGTTCGCCTCACACCTTTATGTCCCATTACTGCTTGGTGGTGGGTGGGGGTGTGTCGGCCAGTTTTGGGAGTGCTGTGTTGCGTTCTGTGCAGGTGGTGTAAATGTGCTGCTTATTGCTTGCAATATAGTCTGTTCTGCAGATGTGGTGTTTGAAGCTGATTTTATTTATTTCTTGCTTGCGTATCTACTCACGTATGTAAGGACTGTGACGGGGAGGTCTGACGAGGAGGTAATGGCCGTTTACTTACCGGTAAAATTCATTACCCATCATAGTCCTGGTTCCCCTCCCTCCCTCCCTGTATTAGGCTTCTTGTGCTTTGATTTACAGGATTTCCGGAGGTGAGGTCTGGGGTTATGTTCCACAGGATGTGGGCGTGACCTAGAGGGTAGGGATGGGAGCAGAAGTTTTTTGCTTGAGGATGTCTGCAGAGGAAGCTTACGCTCACATATGTAAGGGCTGTGACGGGGAGGTCTAAGACTCTGACTAATGAATATTACTTGTAAGTAACCGGCCATTCCCCCGTGCTTTTTTCACTTTACGGCAGGGTGCCCCTGCATACACCTGCTCACTCTTGCCACTCTGCTGTGGCACTTTGCCACTTGCATCAGCCACGTTGTTAGTTTACTTACACGGTGCAGTGTAGGTGGCAACACTGGTGGCCATAAACATTTTAAACGGGTGCACTGTGCAGCACCGATGGTGGCATTGCACAAAGCCGGATGGGTGCGCCTTCAAAACCTTTATGAAGCGGTTGACACCTGTGTGCTGGTCTAGAGCATAGCTAATTAGGCTGTGACGAGGCTGTTCCAAATAACAATGACCAACTAGGTTACTGACATTCCTTAATACATGGAAAAACAAAGAATAAAAACAGGCCTCAGAGTGATGGCTGCAGGATTTTCAGGGTGCTGATATGGAATATCGCCTAAGCGAGAATAGTCAGTGCTTGCATATTTGCTCACTTATTCACATATACATTCCTCTCAGTGAGGTAAGCACCTGTTCCAGAAATTTCTGTAACCTAGCTGTCACTCATATCTTAAACGTTCATGATCTGTGAGTGATGAAAGCTTATGGAACACTGTAATGCTGGATCTGTTGTGAGGAAATGGAAGATTGCACTTATCTTCTGTGAGAGAGGGAAGCTTGCTTTGCTACTGTCATGCTGTCCCTATTCTGTGAGGAACTAAAGCTTGCACTGCTGTTTCCAGATTTGTACCTGCTTGTGCTGATGATACTCAAGTTGTACCTGTCCTCTGAAGGAGGTAAACGTGCACTGTCTCTGCCCAAGGTGTAGCTGTTTTTTGAAAAAGGGTGTTTTTAGTGCTGTTGAACCATCTGATAAAAGATCATTTGAATGCTCTTGCATAACATGCTCAGGTCAGTCAGAAGCTTTTATTGGACCCAGAGCAAAACTATTTGCGGGACCCTGACCCAGAGATTCTGGTTGCAATCACAGCTTTCCAGGTTGACGCAGGGCAATTCCTTTTCTTCCCTCTACTTCCTTTTCAGTGATCCTCACATTTGAGAGCAACTTAAAATAATTTAATTCAGGGTGTGCACTGAACAAATATCTCTCTTGAATATGGTTTAATAGACCTTAATGTAGCTCCATTTATGACCAGGGTAAAGGCCTAATATAGGAGGCACGAGACAACCAACTTGCCTCTTTGGTGACTAATAACATTTCTATCCGGGCAGAAGGGGAAAGAATGTGATATCCATCCAGGATCTAAAGTGCACAATGTATAATCGGGATACCAGGTTTTAATCCAAGCTTCCTAGCTTGATCAAACAATGTGAACCTAGTCAATTGCCTTTCTCCATTGTGCCTCCTTTTCCATGATCACCACACTTGAAAGCACATTGAAATGGTTCAGGATGCACACTGCACAACATCCTCTTTCGAAATGGTTTTATAGACCATAATGTTGCTCCATCTATGAAAAAAAATGCTTGTAGGAATGTGGGTTTCTGTTGCAGTAACCCCCCCAGGCCCCCCTTCACACTTTTTTGTAGTTTTCTGATGCACTTTGACTGAGTGTGCCCTGGGTCCCTGTCAGTCAAGTTCCCAGGACCTGTGTTCTTTCCCTAACCTGTACCATTGTTTCCACAATTGGCAAAACTCTGGCCTATCTGTAAGTCTTTTGTAAGGGGTACCTATGGTACCAAGGGCATGGTAGCCAGGGAAAGGCATCTGAGTTCTGCAGTATGTATTATGCCACCCTCGGGGATCTCTCACCACAAACATGCACCATTGTCATTGCAGCCTGCGTGTTGTGGTGCAGCTAAAAGCAAAGAGTCGACCTGGCACACATCCCTGTGTGCCATCCTTGCCCAGCACTGCATGAGACCTAGGTAAGTCTCCCTTAAGGCAGGGTGCCCTATACCTCATGTGAGGACCTATCTGCATGAGCAAACGGGTCCCTATAATATCTAAGGCCATTCTTAGATATTATAAGTGCCCAGTAAAGCCATCCTGAGTATATGGTCTAGAAACTGGTCATTACGAGTTTCCTAGCACCATAATGGCTTTACTGAATCCTGGGATGTTTGGTATCCAACATCTCAGAATACTAAACCTGTACTAATTCCACTGTCAGATTTATTATTCCATGCACTCGGGGGTCCCTTCTAGAGGGGACCCCTGAACCAAACCAACCACTGGTGACTTCCTGACTGGTGAACACCAGCCTGCCACCACGAGACAGGTTTCTGGACTCCTGGGGTGGGAGCCTTCGCTCCCAGTGCCCAGAAACAAAGCCGTTCCTGGGCGTAGGTGTTCACACCTCCCACAGGTCAGGAAGAGCCATCTGTGGCAGGGGAGCTTCAAAGGCCTTGCTGCCTTTGCAACGCGACCCCCAGCCTCTCCTGCTATCAGGAGCAGACCCCCTTTCTGTCTCACCCCCTTTTCGGCGGGAAGACAGACGGGAAACTTTAGCAAACCCAGGAGGTGTGGCCACCTCCACCCCTCATGTGGGGAGGCAAGGTGAAGCCCACTCCTCTTGCTGATGGTGGGCATCCCCCAATCGGGGTTAGGGAATGTGCTCACTCCCCCACGTGGGGTGAGCACACTAAGGGTGTAGTCACCCTGAGGTTAGTAGCCCATTGGCTACTACCTCGAGACCCCTAGAACGCCCCCTAAATACAGTATTTAGGGGGCAGCCCTGAACCCAGAATTTGACGCCCTAAGAAGACTGGAACCCGAAGAAGCCGTAGCAGTGAAGACTTCAGGCCCAACTGACTTGACCCCAGCCCTACTAGCCTGCCTGTAGCTTTGGACTCCCCTGCGAAGAAAACGACGGCACCAAAAAGTGTCTGCGACCTCCAAACTTGGTGAGGACTGATCCCCCACTTCAATAAATACTCTAGACTCCCGAGGACAGTGACCCTGTCCGCAAAAGATCAAGCCCCTGAGGAACCAAGAAACCCTGCTCCCGGACTTACCTCTGCACCCGCCATCCACGACCCGTGTCCAGAGGGTTCACCGGTCCTGAAATGGTTCCTCAGCGTTCCTGACCTCCAAACCATTGAGGGGTGTCACCTCCATGGTCCATTGTCGACGCCTGCAGCCTCTTCACGAAGACCCTCCTCTACTGTGACCTTCCGGTAAGGTAGAAACCTGACGCCAGAAGACACCCCTGCAGCCTCCGGCCTTGTGTCCTATCGGCCAGTTCCAAATGTGTCCTGACGTCCGCCTACATCTAAAGATATTTACCTGGCTGTTGGTTTCCCTCGTCTGGCTTCCTGACAGACGCCTGCAGCCTGGGACTGATTTTAAAGATCTTTATATAACATCATTTGGCACCCGATGCTGTGTGAGCACTCGGCCGCCCCTTGTGCCACTGGTGGTGTGGTCTTAGTGCTGCCTTGGGTCCCCCTTTGCCCTCACCTAACCCCAAAAGATCTTCATCCCAGCCCGATTGGCCTGCCCGTGAGCAGTTCAACACGCGGTGCCCCTAGCCCCAATGGCTAGCTTTGGCCCCGTTACCAAATTTTACCCTCTGCACCTGGCCGCCCCAGTGCCGCTGGTGGTGCAGTCCCAGTGCAGAACCGAACCTTGCTGAACCCTGGTTTAGCACCTAAAAGATAGTTATTGTAAACATTTTTACTTGCCTGCAATTGCAAACTTCATTTTCCCTATAGGATTGCATGGTGTGGTTATCGTTTGAAAATTTTTTTAAGTGTTGATTCTGCCTTGTATTGCAACAAAAGTAACTTAATGCCTACAACGGAGTTGTCCTGCTTACTGATGTACTACAGTGCCTAAAATGTGTTATTAGTTTGCTTTACCCAAAGCTAGAAAAGTAACTGAAAAGTAACTAGAAACTAATCTAAAGTAATTGCAAGTATCCTACAGAGTTTACAACCCATTTTCTCTACTGCAAAGTAACTTTTATGCTTCTACAAAACCAGTACACACCGTATCTTGAAAAGTATTGTATTGGAAGTATCACTTACCTGCTACTAAGTAAATCTTGGTTCCAGTAATAAAAATAACAAAGCAACAACTTTTTATACAAACAATTGGTCTGGATTCAGTGTTTGAGTGTGACATCATTTCTTGCCTGTGTGTGTACAACAAATGCTTAACACTACCCTCTGATAAGCCTGACTGCTCAACCACATAACCACAAAAGAGAGCACTTTAGCCTCTGCTATACCTCTGGGGTACCACTGGACTCTGTGCACACAATACCTTGCTTTGGTATAGTATATACAGAGCCAGCTTCCTACACTTGTATAGAAAGAAGCAAGATAACTTGACTTGCTTCTCCAGTCATTAATAAAATTGTCACAGCAGAAAGGATGTGATACACTAATTTTAATAAAGGCCTCTCCCAGCAGTTATATAATCCAAGGTGCTAAAGTGAAACAATCCAAAATATAATATTTTTATGTAAATGTTCGTACCTCTGCTATAAAGTAGCAGTCACAGGCATTTGCAGAAGAGCAGGAGGTCCATGCTGTGCCAAGAGCTGTTCCCTTAGACCTTGACGGCACCGCTTTTTCAGACAGGATGCAACACAGATGGGGCTGCGGAGAATTATGGGACCCGGCAGTCAACTCCTCACTACCACTGCCCTATTGGTACTTGCAGCGGGGCAGGAGATGCTTTGGTGTGGGGCGTGTAGTTGGCTGTCTCAAGGCCGAGCCACTAAAAATGGTACTAGATCAGCAGGTCTAGTAACTTGAATAATCTACTTGACCTACCTGTAATGTTCTTGACCCTTAAACTGGTGTCAAATTGTGTGATCCTAGGCAAATATTTTATTTTACGGAGCTGCCTTTTTCTTCATTATCACATTTGAAAGCACCTTCAAATATGCGAGTTCAGCATTTCTGCTGTACAAAAAAACTTTTGAAAAAATTAAATGGACTAAATATTTGCTCCATGTATAATAAGAATCAAGGCATGGGCAGGAGTATTTCTCAGCTCATGTTTAAAAGCTCGCTTTTAATAATTGTGGGGCCATATGTAGAGATTTAAGGGATTGAGATTTCCTAATTGCAATTCTTTACAAATGGCAATTAAGAAATCGCAAGTCATAATGTACAAAAACCTAGAAGTTGGAAATAGCGATTTCTAATGGGGTCGCAATAGACCTACCCCATGAATATTAATGAGGTAGGTCACAGTTTGCGACCCATTGGGATTTGCAGCCATCACAGGGTTGGTGGCCTGCTGTGATCAGCAGACCACCATGTCTGTGATTGCTTTTCAATAAAGCAACATTTTTTTTTAATGCAGCACCTTTTCCTTAAAGGAAAAAGGGATGTTTAAAAAGAAAAACAATTTACCTTTAAGTGACATTTTTTAGAGTAGGTAGTGGTCAGTCTGCTCTTGAAAAATATTTGTATCAACATTCACAAAGACGAAGGTCACATGGGGACTCCTTCCCGTTTCCGGGTCCGACGGGGACCTCTTCCCTTTTGCGAATGGTTACCACCACATTTGAGAGTGGTGGTAACCACCCTTGAGGTGTCAGTAAAAAATTAATGTTTTTCTACCGTTATTTGGTCGCAAAACATTCATACATACCACTGCAAATTGGTATTAGGAAGTGGCGCCCTAAACGCGCCCCTTCCAAATACCGATTCGCAAGCCCAAATTGCGTTTCGATAACAGGTTACTAATTTGGCTTTGGTACATTTTAAAAACCTTTTTTGCAGCCGCAAACGACCAGATTCTGAGAATTGTGCCATTTGCGACCTCAAAGGTTTTGTACATATGGGCCTATACTAATAAAGCATGATGTGGTAGCTCACTGTCATTTACAGATAGTAAATTTCCCATTGAAATGGCCAAAAACGTTTTCACTAGCTCGCAGTTTTACTGATAAAACTATATAGTGTATAAACAATAATCAGTGAAAATTGAGTTTCAGCAAACATACTCATCATTTGCACATCAAGTAAAGTGTTCTGATTTGTTTTCTTCCTACTAAAATATTTTTTCATCACACAGAATTACAAACCAGCATTTGCAATGCAATAGGTCTCGCGTTTGTGAAAGCTAGAGCTCTTGGTGCTGAAAATGACAATGTTTTTTACATGCAGTGCAGTGATATTTGCATAGCGCTATTGCCATTCATATGACCCCGCGGCGCTGGAGAACCAGAAAACGGGAAATAGGTTATGAGGGAGGGGTGACAAGAGTAGTATGCTGGCTGGGAAAAAAAAAAGTAACAACAATGGAATTATATGCCCTTGAAGCCACAACATTTTAAACGGGACTATGTATTTCACAAACATGACGCATAATCCACAACCTACTGCATAATCTCAGATTACAACACCAAACACCGTCGCTCAAACAAAAGTAAAAAATAAAAAGCATGACAGTGGTGCTGGGCACTGGCATCTTCTCTCCAAAGTTTAATCTGTCACAGTACAGTTGCTGATTCTTTTATTTATAAACCGTTAGCTCTGAACAGTCAACTTGATGATTGACCATTAAAGGCAGTACATATACATTATGAACAAATCATGGGCACATATTACATTCTCTGGAGCAGCTGAATCCCAGGAAATACCATGCATCCCCATACATGCAGTGTGGCAGTGCAAAAGTACACTTGCTGATTGTTGAAATCAAGTACCAAACTGGTAATAATGAGGTTCATCTTTTCCCCAGCCAGTAGTTATTGTCACAGATATTATTCTTATTAAAGCGCTCCCACCCACCTCCTTGGCCTTTTATGTGCAATAAAAAAACTTAAATGTAAACATAGATGCACAGATAGACACACAAACGTGCAAGCATGGATACAATGAAACACGCATATACAGACACAAACACACAGACATGCACACACTTGGAAACACAGCCGTATACACAGATGCAACCACACAAGCATACACACGCATGCAAGAACGAGCACATACGCGCACATAGACATGCACAAAAGGAAGCATGCCCATACATATACAGCATTACCAAGAGGAGATACTTTTACACACTCTCACATGCATGCACATATCCAAGCACGCTCACACAGCCACTCCTACATACCTATGCATATGTGCACACAGACACATGCATGCACATGCACATATACACACACACACACACACACTCGTGTCTCTTGTCTCACCCCTGTGAGGTGGTTTCAATAAAATATTTATTTCACACCTTTGGAAAATGCAAGCATTTGAAGTGCTCTAACGGGGGCAGCGGGCGGGTGGAAGCAGCCTTGACGTGGCAGTGGTGTGGAAGGCAGGTGAAACTAAGGACAGGGGAGGAGGGGAGACAGCTTGCTAGTACATGCACTCTTATTATGGAGCGCAACAACAATAAAAATGCAAATTATCTCCTGAAGCCTTCACTGTGATGCATAATGGCTGTCAGTTGCTGATGGGAGAATATTATTACCAGCGATCACTTGAGCGGAGTCTTTTCTTGTACGGGTGACTGCAGAGCGGCCCAGGTAAACCTGCTTAAAGACTCCGATTTGGGAAAAGAAGAGAAATATGTCTGCCCCCTCCACTTGCTGTCTCTTTGACACTGATTGTGACTTGCCTCAAAACTTACCTGTCTGTGTAGTGCACACATTTAACAAACTTGGGAAAGCAAACAGAACTCTGGAAGCAGTACAAACCCTGCGTTGTTTTCAGACATGTTTGTGAGAAGGCAGGTACCTGTTCGAATAAACATGCTTATCTGTGAATGCGGACACCACAGAAGCCCAGAGGACTGCGGGCCTCCCTGCACAAAGAATTCAAGTTTTTACTCGCACCATGGAGTCACCTATTTCAAAATGCTCACATTCACAGTTTATTTAGATTTCTTTGCTTCGTAGAACAAGCATTGGCATAGCCAATAGGTCTCGCTTTTGGGACCTTATAAGTATTTAGTTATGCAGCACAATATCTTTAGTGCAACAACATTAACTGTTGCATGGTTAAACACTTATAAGGTCCCAAAAGCGAGACCTATTGGCTATGCCAATGCTTGTTTTCTTTGTGATAATCATCAAATGTTTTAATGAATACCACATTCAGGAAGACATCTACAGAGTACCAGCTGGTCCCTGTATCCCAACCTGCTACAGATTGTGTAAGTTTGAAGAACGCTGAGAGAAGCTGTATTGTGGAGAGTCCTGAGACCCTGTATCATTTTGCTTCAACCTGATTGGAAAGTTTCATGAGAACCATGTGTAGGTGTATAACGTTTTAGAATTGTGTGCTTTAATATAGTGCAGAGCTGTAAAGAGTAGATTCAGATTCAGACTTAGAATAGAGCAGAGCAGGAGATTTTAGAGAGCTCACCCAAGTGAGAGAACTGACTTTCCCTTGTCTTTCCCTGTACCTTTGAGGTGACTCTAACCTTGTTTGTCCTCTGATATATAAGATTTTGATTTAAATTTGAATTGCATAATAACCGAAGGATACGCATTTTCAGTGGCGGCTGGTGTGAGGAAAATGTGGAGGCAAGCAGCGCAGGGGGGCAGCGAGGGGGGAGGCGGCCTGTAACAAACAAAACAATTTAAAAAACATTCCAGCCAGTCTTCTGCTCGCCGGTCTTCTGCTCCTCTGGGCACAGGCTGAAGCTCCCGGCCTCCCCTACGGCCAATCCAGACACTGCTCTCAAACCCATAAGAGCAGTGCGGATTGGGCAGGGCGGGCTTGTTTTGCGCTCCATCTGGAACTGGGAGCCTGTGTCTGCTGGTCTCTCCACCCAGCAACACATCTGGGTTGGAAAGATGTCAGTGCGCATGCCGGCTTGGCTGGCCTAAGACGGCCGGCTAAACCGTCATGTGCACTGACGGCAGTGCCCACCACTCCTCCTCCCCTGTTGCAGTGCTGTGGCCCCGCCCCCAAGACGTGGCAGGACGAAAAATAAAATTATCTCTTTTTTATTTTTCGTTTGCCTCTGCGGACAGTGGGGCGATGCTCCTCCACCATAGTGGAGGAGCTGCCGTTGGGCGTTTTGATCATTAAATGATATTAAGCGGATTTTTGCCTTCTGTAAACATTTTATCTTTAATGAACCCTTTTGGTTTAAAACTTAAACATTCTCTGCCTTTCTTGTGGAGCCTAGTGTGCTTTATGGTTATTGAATGTATTGTTTAGTTGACCAAGCTCCGCTGTGAAGTTCAATTCATGGATAGTGTTTCATAGGCCCCGAAATTTGTACAAAGAAAAGCGCTAACACAAGTGAGCGACAGTTTAGAAAAACCCTACATTAAAATAAAACCATGTTCGCATGAGAAGCATTAAAAAAAATACTGAACCATTAAAAATGTCTCTTTTGAATCATTTTCATGAATCAGCATACAAAATATCAGTTTGTTTGTTGGTGACGTTCATGCTCCCTATTCCGCAAAAAAGTTACATAGTCACCAGAGTAACAATATGTGCCCGTTGTAGTTCCCCCTCCTTCCTCTGCCAACAAACCCTTTATTACTCCCTGCATCACGCTGCCTGTCCCCTGGGTCACATGAGCCGGTGCGCACGTGTGGCCGCTACACTGGCTTATGGAGCGCGTAGAGCGGCTCGGGCGGGGGAGGCACGGGGCCCTTTAAGGAACGGCATCCTGTGCTGGGTGACAGTAAGGGGCTGGGATTTCTGTCGTAGCTTATCGGCAAGCGGCTCTGCCCAGCGGACATCGGGGTTAGGCTAGAGTGGGGCACCGGGGCGGAGGCTGCTTGCGCCAGAGCGCTGAGTCATGTACAGCCCTCCCGCTCCTCATTCACACATCAGTACAATACCACGCACGCCTCGTAGTGCGCCTTCAAACCAGCCTGATCCGAGGCACTGAGCTGGATCTGGACTGCTTAGCAGTGTATTCTGCTAAAAAAAAAAAAAAAAACGCGCCTGGAAAAGGAATCAACCCTACTCTGAAGTAGCGCGTCACTGCTTGTGTTTTTTTTCTTATTATTTTTATTCGCATTAGATCTAGGATCGCCTCTCCGAAAAAGCGCCAACGATCCTCTCACCCAGTAAACGTCTCACAGGAGCTACGGCATTCTTCGCATCCTGCCCAAAAATGTGAAGTAGGTTTGTTTATGGCACCATACACGAACCTTCGTGGGTTAGGTTATTGTGCTGCGCGCGGATCGTATGTACCATGCTTATTTATTTTATTGACGTATTTGCTGTTGTAGCGTGGAGTTTCCCGTTAGGCTAATGTGCGCTCGCTCTGCAGATCGGCATTTAAGGGCGTGGGGGTACTGCAGTCTGGGGGTTACACGGCTACACGCAGTTGTCACTGTTGAGGGTAAGAGAGCGCACGTGGTACAGAGTTGTCCTCGGATGACACCGCGGGTTGCGGTACGTGCCGCCCACAGTGGCCTGCCCTTCCAGACTAGTCTTTGAGTGTGGGGTGGGAGGGCACATTTCTCCTGACGTGTGGTCGCGATGGCAGCGTGTCACCGGGAGGATGAGCGGTTGGCATTATGGCATGCAAGTGCTTTGCGTGATGATGCTATTGCGGACACGGGTACAAGGTTTGTTTTGATTCGGTCATTCTCCGGGGTGTGTAGAGGTGAGTGGGAAGTTAGAGACAATACAATATGGTGTATTTTATTATTATTTTTCACAAATCTACATTTGCATTTGATGACGTTTCACGTTTGTAATTTTACGCACGGAGGAATAGTTAAGTCACTTGACCAAAATCACACAATTTGAATAAGGTGCCGAAATGCATATGGTAGCCTTTTCATGCCTCTGAGTATCACCGTTGTGCAAATGTCACTCTCAGTAACATAAGGGGGCAGAGGGAGTCTGAGAATCTTTACCTTTTCTCCTTGTGTAACTGTTCTAAGGTCACTCGCGTCTCTTTCACACTTGCCTTGCCCAATGCATGAAAGATCAGGCCCCACAATGCAGTCTCCAGCTTAGGACCCTGACCCAAGGGTGGCATATACACCACCTGAGAGAGACCAGAAACCGCACCTCCCCTCAGCTAAAACCGAGATGAAAGAATAGTACACTGTCCCCTGGTGCATGTATACCATGTCATGAAGTGACCCCATATCTCAAGTGCCATTGACACCGTGCGCTGCGGCCATGTCTGCCCTGTGGCGTCTCTGTTCATTTACTGTTACATACTAAGCAGTGCTTTAAATGGACAGACATGTCTAATGACCTCATTAGAAATATCTGTGCATTCCATGTAGTGATATTAGCTCTGGAGTGCCTTGAGGCTGCTTCGGTTGGTATTGCGCGCTATATAACGGTTATACATATATGAAATGGATGGTGCCGGTTTCTTCGTTCCGTGCCTGTCTCGGATGCCTCCTAGGCTGTCGGAGACTCATTGCATTCTGTTTGGGAAGGGTACGTGATGGGAAAGATGATTAGATAGGCGTGCGTGAATGTGCGAGCCAGCACCAGAAAAGAACAAGCCAAGCAAACAAGTGAAGCGCTGGACAGCAGAGACGTCAGCAGCGGGGGCGAGCGAGCGCGGCAGCCTGGGCTTTTGAAAGCTGACCAGACGCTCGTGCGTCATGGCCTTTTCCCCGCACGGCCAGCATGTGTTTCCAATTATCGCGCCCACGTCTGGGCACGATAATTGGAAACAGATGTCTGCCGTGCGCTTAACCGAAGGGAAAAGGCCATGACGCACGAGCGTCTGGTCAGCTTTCGAAAGCCCTAACTTAGTCTCGCAGAGCAGCGCTTGCCCGCAACTCGAGGCTCGACCTAAAAACGCACCATAATAAAGACGGACAATGACTTGCAAGTTCAGGTGTAAAAACACCAAAATGTGGCCATATAACCAGGCGATAGACTACGCAAAAAATATTAATGCACCCTTATAGTGATATAACGAATAGAAAACGCTTATAACGTAAAAAAAGACGAATGACTAGTTGATACAGGCGTAAATTACTAACAACCACACATGCCTGTAAAATGCAAAAAACCAGTCCCAACAACTTGGCAAGTACAGGATATCGCTGAACTTCAAGGATGTGAGGAGTAAGGGCAGTTAAAAGCTACCGTTACTGTGCAATAAACAAGCAGACAATAGGCAGCTCAACGTGATGCTGTGTAAGCACACATCACACCGCTGTGCTCTCTTTGAAAGTCCAGGGCTCTGATTGTGCAGATACGGTTATTTGGGTTATGGCTTTGGGAACAGGGCTCTGATTGTGCAGATACGGTTATATGGGTTATGGCTTTGGGAAACGTGTGCTGCTCCCTGCTCCTGAGGCAGTTTACCTGCGATGGCCGTGCCCAGGGGTAGGTTTCCGCGCCTTTCTTGCACTCTGCCATGGCTAAAGTGAAAGCGTGCATACCGCGTGGAGGGGAGGGAAACGTGTACTGCCCCACGCTCCGGGGGCAGTTTACCTGCGATGGGCGTGCCCAGGGGTAGGTTTCCACGCCTTCCTGTCTTTGTTGCACTCTTCCATTGCTAAAGTGAAAGCACGCAAAGTGATGGCTTCAAGGAGCACCCCGCGGCGTGCAAAAGAAAGGCGGAAAGAAATACCGAGTTGGGGGGGAGGGCTCTTAATGTGAAGCGGGAGGGGAGAATAAAAAAAGAACTTGAAGAAGCATGCCGCGGCATGCAAAACAAAAGAACGGCTGCGCCCGCTTCATGCCGGGTGATGCCGCCACACATTATGTGAAAGTCAGCAGAGAGTTGAAAAGTGACCCCGTTGCAGGAAAGCATGTCGTGTTTGCAATAGGAGAAAGCAGTTTAAGAAAATAGTGCTCACAGACTGTAAATAAAACATAACGAGTAACAGCACAAGTAAAAGGGCCAGTCCTCATGGGAGGTTACAAAAGGAGTAAAGGCGGTACTAAGGAGGGACTACTAAGCCTATTGACAAATCAAAAGTAACCATTTGGAAAGGACAGTAACAGGAAAATGGTCGGAGCTTCAAGTCCATACCTGAATACAGCATGTCTCGAAAAGACAGCGCAAGTGCTGTCTAGGCGAGACCGAAAAATGGGCTTTCATAGCTACTGAAATATATAACAGTTCACTTATTAGCTATTTAAATGTTGTGTATTAAACAAAAACTTGACACTCTAAAGCCTTTCATTTCACACTCCTTGTAAATCACATCAGACAGTTCACTTTACAATATACTGGAACACTGCAGTCAGAGAAAGAAAAGTAATTGTAAGAAGTTATAAACTGACTTCTGCACTCTCTTTGAACACAGAGCAAATGTGACAAGATTAAAAAAAAGATTTAAAGGCATCTTTATTGCTCCTTCACTTTCCGAGTGAACAGAACACCTATTCTTAAACAGCTTGCCGTAACGGGCGAGTAGGCCCTAAATATAGCTTGCCCTGAAAATCTGACTCGCCATAGCGAGTGAGCGAGTAGATTTCTCGAGGCCTGTGGTCTGTTTCATAGTGTAGGCTGGAATTACAAAGACTCTCTCTGGGAAACATGCTGTATATTGATACTCTCTCCAGTAGCTTGTTACGAGGCCTGCCCCATCCCTTCCCACCCCTCCACCTCTGAGGCTGTTGAACATGCCCTATGAAGCAGGAATTGTTTCACAATATTTGATGTGAGATACCTATATTTCTGTGGGAGACGTCTGAGCTCATAGGGACAATATTCAAGCACCACAATAAGTTGATGGAAAAGAGAAGCAGGATCCGTTGCTCAGCCCTCCTGTTTTTAATCATGTGGTAGGGAGATCCCAGTAAAAATATTTTTAGATCACTGTGAGGAAATGGGGTGTATTATATGGTGTAGTTGTGCAACCTCCCCGTGTAATATACTTACTAACCCTTTGAGGTCCAGTAGGTTTCGTCTGTAAAACCTTCAGCTCAACCCTGCGTAGCTGTGGCTCTGAGCAGCAAAGCTTACAAAGAGGAACAAGTGTTAAGCATTTAAACAGCACCAAAACAATTGAAGTAATCGACTCGACTCTCAAGAAATCCAACTCCAATTTATAAAAATAGACTGCATTTTTATTAGAATTTAGACACTAGAACGAAAAAGATTCACTGGAGGATTCCGCAGATATCGATTTTACAAGCAATAATCATTCAAAGCAATTTCACTCAATCCCTAACAAGCCTTGGCAAAGGCAACAAATTGGACACTTAAAAACTTTCTCAAAGAGGACTTAGGTAATTGCCAATTTGGTTGGTTAGAAGTACTTGGGGCGATCAACTCCGGCAGGGAGCTAGTCAGGGGGACCAGCAAGGTCCTCAAGTCAGTTATTTTCACAGGAGGAGCAGTCCTTCAACAGTTTCAGGCACTTTATCCGTGTTGCAATGAATGCCGATGGAGTGGCCTTGATGCAAGTAATGAAGGATACTGAAGATGCTGTAAGGATGCTCTGGATGCGACGCAGTTGACTAGGTCTTCCTGCAGGGATTCTTTAGCCCACGAAGATGGTGAGGGGGTCCTGGTTGCAGGGTCAATTTCCCACGAAGTCCAGTCGCCACTGGATTACCAATTGCAGTCACAGGCCAATCATTCCTTGGGCGATAACATTCCTTCTGAGGGTCCCAGCAACTCTCCGACAGCACTCCTGGGCTCAGCGAACTCAGGTGCAACTCTGTGCATCGGGTTTTGGTCCTCTGTATTGCCCAGCGGAGGTGGTAGCGGCTTGAAGACTTTGGGCTACCTACTTGCCCCAGCAGGCTTCCTCAGCTGTTGTGTCCCTGTGCTGTGAATAGGAGGCCATTCAGCTGGCCCTTGGAGTTCTCTTGGCCTGATTGGACTCTGGAGACAGCTTCTCCCTGAACAAACCTGCAGGCTCTCTTCGCTAGCAACCAGATTCAGTAGGTGCAGTCTTCGTTGGTGCAGCCTCTCTTTACTGGTCCGTCCTTCTTCTGAGTCGGTCGAGATTGGAGGTCTGGGTGCCAGGGTTGCCCCTTTATGCTGGGATAGTGCCCTCAGGGCAAGATGCAATTGTTAGCCAATGGGCTACCAGGTTCCCTCCCACCTGGTGACCACTTCCTGTGGAGTGTGGCATCTGATTAGCCCAGAATGCACAATTCTGCCCACTCCCAATATAGCGAGACCCCTCTCCTGGTGTACAGACCTCTAGTGTGGCTACCTCGGGGCTACAGGCTCCTGGGGATCTGGTTTGGTAACTGGTTTCCCCTCTCTCTTCCCCATGCCATCACCTTTGACTGCCTTTTTGGGCTAACACCCAAGTGGCTTTTTGGCCTGCAATCCCTCATTGTGCTAGCTTGTCTCTCCAGGAGCGCAGAAAGCTGTCTCTTGGAGCAGGCTCCATGTGTGCCCGGGAAGGCACAGGAGTCTTAAAGGCAACAAAGTGACAGCTTTGCTAAAGCTGCACACTGCAACAAGTTCAGTTAATTTTGACTTGAGATACAAGTCCGGCTTAATGTAGCGAGTTGTTTGATACCTTGGAGTGCCCACTTGGGAAACACTGTTTCGGAGTTAGCACAGCTGAGGGGCTCAGCATGTAACTCCTTACTTTCCAATTGGACGAACTGTGGGTTTGCTGATTTTTTTATTCCTTCCTTCCAGGACATGTAAAGTACATGTCCTACCTGTGTCATATGTTGTACCTTGCATTTTAGTTCTCTGCAGGCCTACCCAGATAGGTGACTTGCAGACATGTACAGGGGAAGTGGTGGCTTTGCCGTTACTTTCAATGGCAAAGTTGGGCAAGCGGTGCACAACTGCTCTTAAAGTCTGCAGTGGTGGACTGGGGGACTTGTTTTACTTGGGGGACCCCCAGGGTGGCACAATAAGTGCTGCAAGCCCTGGGGTATCCCTCTAACTTTTTTTTTAAACAGACTTTGTTTGGTTTTTCGTAGAATTGGACACCAACAAACAATAGTACAACATTGTATGGTTAATCATTGAAATCATACCCAGCAATCGTCCACCCCTGAACTCCCCACCCGCAACTTCCCTCCCACCTCTGAGTCGTGCCCCAAGGTATGTAGCCAGGTCTATCTCCACATTACAGTTCCCACCTGTAGGACTTGGCCTTTTTGGCTAAAGTTCCCTAAACTTTTTGCTTTCCCCTAGACCGTTTTCCTGGCATAGAGTTGCCAATTTAGATGCTTTGGGTACTTTGCCACTGCTGATCAGTGTCAAAGTACAAGTGTTCCCTGTGTAAAGTGTAATGGTAATTGGTTGGCCATGATTGGTATGTTTGCCTTACTAGTAAATTCCCTAGTGATGTGCACTGTGTGTGCCAGGGCTAGTAATGCAAAGGTGCGCGGAGAAGGGAACTCAGGCCTGCAGTGTAGGGCCTGCGCGCAGTTTGCTAAGTTAGCATGTTGTCCTGACAAGTGCAACCACTTGTCAGGCCTTACTTTCCCTTTTGCGTACACAGTGGGCACCCCTGTGGTAGGTCCCGGGTAGCCCCTGGGCAGGGTGCAGTGCAAGTAAAAGGCAGGACATCTACTGAGGTGTGTGTTATGTCCTGACAGTGAAAAACACTCCATTTCGTTTTTCACTGGTGAAAGGCCATCCTGCCCATAGGACAGAATGGAGGAGGCTGGGTATTGTGTTTGTTAGCCTAGTTTCCCATAAGTTTAAAATGGAAAGGTGAAGTTTAGTATGTATGAACTCGCAGCGTCATAACACATCTTTCTATGAAAGTGGTTTTGTCACTGTGTGTTCAGAAGCCACTCTTTTAGAAAGTGGCTGAGTTTTGTGCTTTAAGCATTTCTGTGTGTCTCTGCTGAATGTGGATTGACTGTCTGGATCTGAGGGGGAAGAGGAGCTGGGGGAGGTCTGGACCCAGGGAGGGGTTGAGATGGCACCAGGCTGACCTGCATCTGGAGAGTAGGCGAGGAAAAGCACCGGGAGGTGAAGAGGCCTGGGTTGCGGCTATAAAACAATTGACCCATCTCCTGCTGAGTGATTAAGGATTCCAGACCCCCAGTATCAAAAGGGAGAAAGGTGACACTGGGAGGGAGAAACCCAGAACTGATTTAGGCAGGGGTCAGAGACCCCTGAGCACAATGAACTTCAAAGACATTTAGGGGTATAACTATGAGAGCTGAGACCCCTGAACGTTGGAATAGAAATGGATTGAGACTGAAAAGGCTTGGACCCATTTCGTGGTCAAGAGGAACCTCTGCTAAGGAAGGAACAACTGAAGAGACTGCTGGGAAGGACCGACCCTTGCTTCGTGATCTGGGGCTGGTCTGCAGTTTGCTGTTTTAACCAAGGAAGAGGCCGTTGGGACTGTGCTTTGTGCGCTGGGTCCCCCTGCTTGAAGAAGACTGTGCTTTGTGCTGTCTTGTTACCCCAAGGGCCCTAGGTGAGCTGGCTCCCTGTTTGGAAACACAGGAACATAAAAATTTCCGGAGAAGTTTCAAGCGACGCGGTGGGCGTGTGTTGTGGCAGCTTAAGACCCTCGGAAGGTGTGCCCTGTGATCTTGGACACACGGAGGAGAAGTGAGACTCGGATGCGCTGGGTGCGAGTCGTGGTGCACAGGAGGCGTTGGTGAAGAGCGCCTGGTCAACGTGTGCATCGAAGGTGAAGTGAGACTCGGACGCGCAGGGTGTGTCGTGGTGCACCGCAGGCGCTGGTGAAGAGCGCCTGGTCAGCGGGTGCATCGGAGGTGAAGGGAGTCTCGGACGCGCAGGGTGCGTGTCGTGGTGCACAGGAGGGCGTTGGTGAGGAGCGCCTGGTCAACGTGTGCATCGGAAGTGGAGTGAGTCTCGGACACGCAGGGTGCGTGTCGGGGTGCACCGGAGGCGCTGGTGAAGAGCGCCTGGTCATCGAGTGCACCGGAGAAGTGAGGCTCGGACACGGTGAGCGTGTCGGGGTGCGGCCGAAGGCGTTGGTGAGGAGCGCCTGGATATCGGGGCACCGGAGTTGGAGTAAGTCTCAGTGATGCAGTGTGCGTGCTTTGGTGCAACCTGGGACTGTGGAGGTGATCGGCTGATCATCGTGTGCACCGTAAGAAAGTGAGTCTCTGCAACGCGGTGTGCGGGTCTTGGTGCCAACTGAGACCGCAGGAAGGAGTGCCTGGTGAACTTGCACTCGGAGTCGACATGAAGTCCCATCAGCGTTGTGTGTGGCTTCGTGCCAGAGGAGACCCGGAGGGTGCTGTGGTGAACGTGCACCCGGAGTAACGTAATCTCAGGGGCGTGGGGTACGTGTGCCCTGCGGCCGCCTGAGACCTTCCTAACAGTCGCGGCCCGGACCGGCAGCCCCGGAGGAGCTGAGCTGCCAGGCCGAGCCGCTGAGGCCCATTGAGAAAGTTCTGCACGGAAGGCCCAGTTCGCTGAAGGAGGAGAGTGGGGTCGCGCCCCCAGGTAACGTGGATCACTGCCTGGGCGGGGCGCAAGCTTGGAGGGACACTGTCTCGGCCTCTGTCCTTCTGGCGACGTGAGCCCTTGCTTCGGCTCAGATTGGGGCACGTACTGACCAAAGGAGTGGCAGTACTGGGGCCAGAGTGAGAAGCTGTACTTTGTCATCGTTGATACGTGTGGGGGGCAACTGTTATTGAAGAGGCTGACTGTCGTAATACACATTGCCAATATTGCTGCTAACGAACTGCCGGACTGTCTTATGACGCCTGGCATTATTTCTGCATAACGAAGTACACGATTGTAGCGCTACGCATTGCATTATTTCTCCATTGCAAAGTACATGATTGTAGCGGTGCGCATTGCATTATTTCTTCATTGCAAAGTATGTGATTGGGGTGTGACGCATTGCATTATTCCTTCATTGCGCAGTACATGATTGTAGCGGTACGCATTGCATTATTTCTCCCATTGCAAGGTACCGGGGTGTATCGTTATGCATTGTATTATTTCTCCTTTGCCCAGCACAGGATTGTATCGTTACGCAGCGCACTATTGTTTGTCCATTGCAACGTGTGTGATTCTAGCATTGCGACCAGCATTGCATTTTGAAAGCGGTGGTTGGGATTTTAACCTACCAGCCAGCCGGAACGAATATTACCCTTTATTATATGTTGGCTTTTGTATTGTGTCGTATGATCGTATATCTTTTTATATAAAGTTTATACTCGTTTTATCAAACTCGTGTGGAGTCCATTTGTGGTGTCACCCGTGGGTTGCTGTGAGTGTGGTTGCACATACTGTACACTTGTGCCTTGGAGATAGGCCTGGCTGCTCGTGCCAAGCTACTAAGGGCGTGAGCAGGGCTATCTCAAACGGTGTCCTTACTTGGCCTAACGTTGAGTGAGGAGTCCTGGGTCTCGCATTTTGTGACAGTGGTGCAGGACTGGGACTCCGGCTTCCAACACCACCCATTGAATTTAGGCTGGTATCGAGCTGTATCATGCAGCATAGGGCCAGAACACTGAATCCACGTATCAGTAGTGGTAAGCCCTGCCACTCTGGTAGTTCTAAGCAAGGTCCTAAGCCACTGAGCTTCCGGGGGATGCCATTTGTGATGGATGCTCTGGGTCTCTCATACATTTCCCCAACACCTCCCAGGACCTGGCAACCTTCAGGGAGCCACAACCCCTTCTTGCCTCCTGAATCAACACTCCACTCTCATACTCTGCCCATCTCTCAAGTTCTCTGCGCAATGCTGTCACCCTAGTTCCTCTGGCAGCCTTCCAAATCTATCTCTGTGCCAAAAGAAAGGCAAAAACTGGGAACCTATTTGTGATGTTGGTTTTGGTGGTGGGTGGTAACCTGCTCAGCAAGCCGTGCCCTGGGGAACATTGTGATGTCAGCTACTGGGGTCGTGATCTCTTCCCAGTAATCAGTCCGGGACGGGCAAGACCATAACATGAAATAATTCCACCCCCACTGTTCCACATCGTGGGCATGCTGCCCCCCAACCATGTGAAGAAACCAGTTGACTCTCCCTCGGGTAAGGTATACTCTATGCAAAACATAGAATTGATCAGTTTGAACCGGGCATTTCGAGACCCTTTGAAGGACTGTTACATAAATTTCACCCAATCGCTGTCAGGAACCGGAATCCCTAAATTCTCCTCCCATCGTTTCCGTAATTTGTCCATTGGTGTCATGTCTGCTCTGGTTGCTCTGTATAAGCAGGAGACCACTTTGAAGGTGTCTGAGTTTGTGACCATATATTGGCAGCCCTTGTGATTAGGTGACTCTGATATGCCCGCCCCCGTGCTTCCTAATCGCCGCTACTACCCTATGGAGAAGAAAGTGCCCCTGGGGCAGACCAACTTCCAAGCTAAGGTCCTTGTACGTGAGGAGCCTTCCTCCCCCCCCCCAGCTCAAAACAATGTCGCCTATGCAAGTTATACCCGTAGCCGTCCAGTCTGTTATTCACCTCCATGTGGCAGCAACTCTAAGATACCTATGGGCAGGCCAGGCGAGTACGGAACCCACGTCTGTGTCTTTTGCAAGCACCTGACCCATCAGCGCCGCAGCACTTGGAATCCGCTAGTGCTCTCCTAAAGAGGCCGTCAGGAGCACCCAGAACAGTTGCTAGATCTCTGGTACAGACTGCTCAACCTCCTGCCCCGGGTTCGTCCTACTAGCCACCCACTGGGTGGGCCACTGAAGCTGCGCTGCTATATAGTACGTTTCAAACTCTGGGACTGCAAAACCTCCCTCTCCCACAAGGCTCTGCAGGGTTGTCAGTGCCACTCTCCTGCGGCTCATGCCTCAGGTGATGGCGATAATGAGTGAGTCCAGTTTCCTGAATATCACACAGGTAATCCACACAGGTAAGACTGCAAAAAAGTATAGCATCCTGGGGAGCGCCACCATCTTAAGAAGAGCTCTACGTCCTGCTATGGACAAGGGAAGCATCTTCCAGAAGTCGGCGCTCGCTCTGAGGAATCGGACAGCCGCTCCCACATTCCCCAACAGCAAGTCATCTTGGTCATGAAATACTTTCACTCCCTGATGCCACAGGCAACGGGGTTCCCAATGAAACATCCTCGGTACCTCTGGGGATATACGGTTCGCAACCACTGGGAATTGCAATGACTTCTGCCAGTTCACCCGGTTAACGAATCAAATTCATCTAGCAGCCTTATTTTCCCCTCTAGTACAGCGTCAGTATCTCGTCAGTATATAGGGCAGTGTGATGGTGTCGACCCCTGACCTCTATTCCCAGATAATGGTCTCCCGACTTGGCACTGCTGGCAAACTCAAATCTATGCCGTCACTCTTGGTTAGTTGCAATCTCCAATAGCCAGTGCAGGAAGCAATCGGGGAGGCGCACACTACCTCTGCGGGATGGTGATGCTACCGGTATCAGGAAGAAGACCGCACGCTTCTGGTCAGTGGTAGGGAGGAAGAGAGAACTCCTGCAGGGCACTCTTTATTTGCAATAATGAAGGTGCAATCTTGGTCTCTCTGGGCAATGGTCGCAGGCATGTGATCTTGGTATTCTATATCTCACAAAACTTCCCAAGGGCGTGCACTGCATAGATGTATACAGTTTCTCGAATTAAGCAAAAGTGATTCTCTACGCACATGTTTTCTCTTTTGCAGCAGCAGTGTCTTTTAGTCAGTTCTGGAGTATGTGCCCTACTATTTCAGTGGAGTCAACAAGTGTTTTTTGCCACTGATCTCGCCCTTTCTTTGCATAGGCGTACAGAGTTTTCCCACGTAAAGAGAGAAACTCTATACCAAAGGTTCTAGCTTATTTTAGAAACTGTGGCAGTTAGGTTTAAATCACCTGACATAGATTTAAAGTTGCCACAAAACCTATGGAATGCACAAGTCATATAAAGGTGTATTTTTTAAGCTTTGCAGCATCCGATTACCAATGTGAATTGTGCCTCTGATTTTGTACATAGGAAGTAGACGACCTCTCTACAATCGTGGACTCGCTGACACCAATTAAAGATAGACCGAGGGAGCAGCTGCCTCTGGTCTCGTGAAGAAAGTACTTTTTGTTGTTGGAAAGCTGTCCATGCCCAGTATGTTTTTGAATTGTCCTGTGCATTTTCACCTAGGTAGACCTGAGAATCTTCCAGACCCACTGAGGGAGCTCAAGTTTAAAAGGTGTGAAACATCTGAGAGTTCCTTCGATGTCAAATGGGAACCCCAAAGTGCACCACTGTAGTCGCAGTAGACGGTTACGTCAGCCCCTGCTGTGAGAGACTGACAGCAGTGGCTACTCTGTCTATAGTCCTCAAGGATCTCTAGTTCTGTATGGTTAACATACACACACCTCCACGAAATCCTAAACAACCTCACTTTCATAAGCCCTTGTAGTTCATATGCACTGTGCGGTGGTGGAGTTTCCACACTCCTCCACCATTGCCGCTTTTTGCCAGCCAACAGCCACAAATACCGCCAACCAACAATCAGAAATACCACCAGCCAAGAGCCACACATTCCATCACCCAACAGCCACCCCATCGCCTCTACACATACTGCCAGCCACTTTTGGGGGGTGAGGGCTTTGACCAAAGTTTCACTTCAACCGTGACCATCTGCCTTCTACCTACACAAGATCCTTGAAAACCAACCTAGTCTAAGCTTTGACTACCTGTTAATGTCTTTCTTACACAGAGTCCTAATAAGTAAAGGTGCCAGGTGCACCTTTACTAACTACTCATTGTAGCAGTCTGATTAGGCTCTGAAAGAATTCTTTCATGCACCTACCTTCAGCACACGCAGTACACTTAATTCCAACTCCTTACAGTGGGTCGAAGGACATTGGGGCCGTCTGAGTGTGCACTTGAGGCCCATTCCTCAGACACTGTGAGCAGATGTACCTTTTGGGGACTGGGCTAAACATGCTGGAGCAGACTCTAAGTTCCCTGAAGAGCACTTCTGGAAAGAGTCTGTTCCTTATGTTTTGTGGACAGAGTACTCGGTCAAAACATGGTGCATGTCCTGTCCACGGTTATGTGTAATCCATTGACTATAATGCACTTGTAATGCGGCATGTCCTGTCCACCGTTATGTGCAGACAATGGACTATAATGCATTAGTAATACGGCAGGTGGAACATCTGCCATGTTCTGACAGAGGATGAAGTTGGCAAACCGGCCACTAGTATGACACATTACATTTATGACTATTGGTGAGTACAGTGATGTGTATGTCACTCCTACCTTAACCATCCGCCCTCCTGTCCACACAAGATCCCTATAAAAACAAACCTAAGCAAATCTTCGACTGCCGGTTCTTTTCTGTCTCATCGGGAGTCTTAATAATGCGAGGGTGCAATGTGCACCTTTACGAACAACTCCTTGTTGCAGCCTGCTTAGGCTCAGAAAGACTGGTCTTTTATGTGCCTTCAGTGCACTGGCTGCACTAAATCCTACTCCTTCCACTGTGTAGAAGTAAGTTGGGGGGGTGTCTGAGGATGCACTTGTGGCCCATTCCTTGGACAGTTGAAGCAAATCTACTTTTGAAAACCGGCTTAACATGCTATGGGCAGACTTTACTAGGTTCCCCAAAGAACACTTTTACAGAGATTAAGGGCCTTAGCGTTTGGTGGACAGGATACGGAGTCAAAACATGGTGCATGTCCTGTCCACCGTTCAGTGCATTGACTGTAATGTAATTGTAAAATGGCAGACAGAAAATCTACCATGGTTTGACGGAGGGTGAAGGTGGCAAACAGCCTAAGTCAGTAGAAGCAGTGAAGACTCCGTGGTTCAAAACTAATTTAGGAAGAAAAAAACTTGGAGTAGGGTAATTATTTCCAAATTAGATGGATCAATTTAAAAAACTACACAGATACTCGGGTAATGGGCCATGGAAGGTATGTATCCACGAGCACCCATATGGGGCAGATAGTATCTCTTAATCTATGTGCTCCTCCTTATCGGTTTCCTAGAACACCACTTTTTTGTAGTACAAAGTGAAGCGAGTTGGAAAACACAGGCCAGGTTGAGATGGGTATTGGGGACAGTAATATCTACTCTGCTGCCTCTTTCCTTGCTGAGAACAAACTTTGCATCTGCAATATCGGCAGCTCTTTTGCAACAATGTTGTTGGCGAAGTGCTGATCGTGAAGCTTTGTAATGTCCTCTACAACAAATGAGGTAGAGGTTACTGCTTCTGCAGCAGTAAGGTTTTCAATAAGAGCCAACTAAAAGTCAAAGAAGGACATTATTCATACTGTGGTGGGCTGCTGAGAAACAACATACGCATTGTGTGTTGCTAGCTGAGTTCAGTGACTAGCAAACTTTTTATACCATGTGAGTTTTATGACTTGCATTATATGGTTGAAGAACTTGATACATTTTATCCACTCCACCCATGTACTTGTAATTAAGTATACAGGTGGGCTTGTGGACTTCTGCCAACTGACCTCAAACCGACATGGTAAAAGTGCTTGCATTGTGAAGTGTAGTGAACACATTTAGTTCCCGCCTGTCTGAGAATTTGGCAGCGAGCAGCTCTTTGCAATGCAACAAGTTGCTCTCACTTTTTTGGAACTCCTTACAAGCAAGCTCTTGTGGGAATCATTTGTGGTGCTTTCTAATGGAACTACAAGCCACAGTGCCAGCGTTGTACAGTTTAATAAATAGCTGGATTCCTGTATAGAGTGGTCTACAATCTTTTCATTAACTCCTAATGCGGAAGGGGAACCTACAAGATTTATTGTGGAATTTTTCCCTGTACACTTTGACTGTACACATAACCAGTACAGCTCTCGCACAACATGTACCTTTTGATGACGTAACAAGCTCTTTTACTTGGTATGTACTGCCTGAACACTAGTCACCCTTTGTACAAGATCAAGGACTCACTGACCGCTATATTCTTTGCAGGAGTATAAATCTCAGAAAACATGGCAGACAAATGTTGCACGTCAGGCTAAATTCTGAGCTACCTATCATGGTCTGTGCGGTCCCAGGGCACTGCAGCAGAATTGTTGAAATATACCAATACGCTGAAAAAGCAAACATCTGTCTCTGCTCATTCACAGTGAAAAGCTGGTTGTTGCCCACTCATACGAGTAGACCAGTTGGGCTATCTGGTTGGTTGTGCACTAATCCCATGTTAAGTGTTAGGCCCATAACTTTTTTCACTTCCCCAAAAGAAGTGGGTGTCAACAACTGTGCCCTACAGTGAGGTGCCAGAGTGCCTCCATGCTCCCTCAGAAGCTGTTTGGCATCAAATTTGTTTGGTTCACAGTTTTCTCAAGGAAATCTTCATCCAGAAAAAGATGGAAGTAGTCAACAGGCAAAAAAAATTGCAGTATTGACTTTGCATCCAACATCTGCAGTGAATGGATGAATTTGTGGCTGAACTATTTTATGAGTCTGACAAGTGAGCACTCTACCTGTGCTCAGCGCGGTACTGGACTGCACTTTGAATTGGTCTACCCTGTGACTGGCTCCCCGCTGCACTGATTGTGCTGGTACATCATGACTGCATGGGGCATGTTTCTCAGAATAGCTGGAAGACAAGCCATCATTAGCCCTCAACCTCCAGGGTCAAGCCTGTCGCTCTCCCGCTGCTGCTGAGATAGCACATCAGTACTGTGACTCTGCCACAGTCCTCGAGGCCTGGCTATTGGACCCGCTGCTTGGGTGATTCTATTGTTTTCTGCATTTGCCCGCATTGTCTGTTTGGTCTTTGTTTTTCCCCAAATTCTTCTTTCAGTTGTCGCCAATCCCGACATTTTCCCGCTCCCTGCTTTCCCGCCAGCCCCTCCCACCTCCTAAGACTACTTATGGATGCCGCTGGCGCGCCACAGGCATGCCCGTCTGTGCCTGAACCGTGCCCAGCGCCAGTAACCCTGGCTCTTCTACCCCGTGAAGCTATATAACGCATCCCTCTGAGCTCTGGACCCCGGACGCAACAACATCCACTGCTGACGCACATGCCCCATGCACCATGCACCACCGAAGGACTGTGCTATTGATTTGCAAATGTAAAAGAAAGGCGGCGCGCTTGATTTGGTATGACTTAAGCTTCTGTATTCCTGACGTGTACTCGGGTTGTCAGATTAAGGCGCCTCTAGTGTAAGTCCCTTCAGTTGCAAGAGTAATAAGCAAGAGACTGGCTACAACTCCAAAGAAGCAAGGCACCATCTGTATTTGTTATCCCTTGAGCACTTATTCATTTGCAACCACTGACAGTTCATTTGCATAAATTGTGGTCTCTGAGTTGACAAAACTAACAGGATACCACCAGTCCGCCTGAATCTCAAGGAAGCTTTCCAGTAGAGACTGGTTTGGACAACTTTTTTAAAGGGATGTCCGTTCCCCCTTTTATCCCAGAATGTTATCATAGATGCAAAGAGTCCAGGCAGGGAGGTAAGCGTGGACTACAGAGAAGTGAAGGGAGCAAGTTACCAATATTAAGGAAGCGGTTTTCTAGCTATAGTGTGTAAGTTACCTGCCCTCCATAAATCAGTGTCCCTGGGTGATAAGTTAGATGGACAGTTGCTTCTAAGATTGAAGAACAAACTTTGGAGGATGTGCAGAAGGGCCTTATGTGGCAAGAGGTGTCAGGGGAATTAGTGGTGAGACTGCAGCAGTCAAGCCATCCTGCAGCATCGAAGGCAATATTAAAATAGGGTATTTGCAAAAAAGGACATACCCCAGTGTTACATCTACTTTGAGGGATGTGTTCTATCGGGAATGTATTTGTCAGTCACATGATCCCAAACGGCAGTTATCTATGCAATTCGCTATTTCTCATGGAGTCAGGAGGAAAAGGAATTCTGGTTTAAGGATGATTTCACAGACAACCCTATTACGATCCTCAAGTGATGTTTCTGGTATCAACTAGGGGTGTACCTTTAGTTCTTGAGTTTTAACATGATCATTGTTTGCCACGTTAGAATCGACTGGTATCAAGTTTGTGAGTGCTGTAGGTCTATCTTTTTTTTTTTTTTTTTGCCATTACACCTGCTCAGAGGTTTGGAGAATGATGTGCCCTTCTATGTAGGAATCAATTTTTAGACAAAAACGGACTCTAGTTCTACTGCTTGATGCAGCCATCAGACCAGAGGTGTTTTCTTTACATGCTTCTCTGAGTAGATCCATTAAGTCAACTTGATTAGCTCATGCTGTGGTTAAATGTACAGTTGCAAAAGGAATTCATGGTAAACCTACTCAGAAAAAAACAGACTCTGGGGCAAAGTGTGTCGGGCTCGCTGAAGGGAGATATGATCAGAGGTGACTTGGATGGCCCCTCATCTGTTTTTGCACCTCTATCCCCCACAACTTGAAAAGGAATAATCTACCACTTTCTGTACAGAAGCCCTTGAAGTAGTAGGCAATGGTTCTCTAATTAGGGTATGAAAAAAAATGACGTATATTGTATTATCTAGTGTTTTAGCAAGGAACTTGGGTAAGAGTTTTAAAGAACATTGCAGGCATCAACGCATTTTAATGATCTCCGCTTCTTTAAATGTTATTAGTCTGTGATCAGCCGCGGCTGCTGCAAGTAAGAGCGGTGGGGCGGTAGGGCCGGGTGGAGGGGATTTCGAGAGACGACCACGAGGGAAAATTAAATAAATGATCAATTTTCCCTTGTGGTCGTCTCTCGAAATTCCCCCCACCGCTCTTACCTGCAGTGGCCGCGGCTGGTCTGTGTATATGTGTTCGAGATTTACACACCTGACCTCTCTTAATTTCGAGCACCGCAGGTTAGCAATGGAGGACGAGCCCTCAATGCTTCTCCTTCGCATTAATGCAGCGACCACGCTTGAGTTCAGAGTGTGAACCTTCACACAGAGAAGTCAGTAACACAATTAAACTTCACACTCTTACGACAATGGCTGCTGCTGACTCGCAAACGCTTGTCAGCCAGGCGGTGAGGTGCCTGAACGTGGCCCTTAGATCCCGTGTCCGGACAGACGATCTCCACAGGTGACTGCCTTCACTCCGCTTCCGACTTTCCCATATGGGAAAACGAGGCGAAGTAAGGAAAAAGTTGGATTCAAAGTGATGGGTGGTACTAGGACAGTCTGTATCGATTTACTTCTTAGTAATTGGCTGCGATTGGTTAGAAAAGGAACTGCCCCGAAAAATACAGTCCACCCATTCCAAGGTAAACTGCCACTGTTGCTGCTTATGGGCACCAGAAGAAGCCTTCAGTGCCCTACAATAGATATGGCCCAGCCGCTCGTGTGCCGGCCCTACAGGAAAGCTGTGAGGTTGCGTCTATTTCCCAGTATTTAAAACCTACCTCTGTGAGTCCTTCGCAAAAGTGCATTACAGTTAATGACTGCAGTGCCACCCGGGGCGAACAGCGTGTTAGTCACGTCGTCTCGCGGCCCAGAAATGGCCAAAAGCCCAGTCTGTGGTTGAGATTAAGCAGGTCGCACGCTGGAAGCCATGGGTGGGAGAGGGAGGGGGACCAATGGCACATGGAGGAAGCGTCCGCAACGGCGCTCGCCTCACAAACCATGAAGCGCAGCGTCTGTGTGGGCAGGGAGGGGGGGGGTGAGCATATTTGAAAGTTATAACGCCAAGTCCATAAAGCGGGCGCCCTGCTGAGTTGGTAAGCGTTGCTGGAGAGCGTGTCATGCCTGCAAGAGCAGGCAGGACCGGTGCTTAATTTGTAAAACACTTAAGTGCCGGGGGTCTTGTCAGGAGGCCACTTCAGCTGGCACCACACATTGCCCCTGCCATGCCTTCAATGATTGTAACAACTACTAGCCATCACACTCCTAAAAGTGTGAAATTTTGGACTATTCCAGGCCCCCAAAGCTATAAGAATGGTTTGGGCAGCAAGTAATAGTCATTTTTAATGTATATCGAATTTAAAATTAACTTTTTGTGGTCATCTCTAAATTAGCCAGACAGTGCCACCTTGTGGCAGTCTGTCACAAGTGCTGGTGTTGACAATTAAGTGCCGGTGATGAGCACTGGAAACCACTGGCTCAAATTAAGCCCCAGGCAGGACAAAGTGGCTTAAGAAAATAGTGCTTGGAGGCTGTAATTAAAACCTACTGAGTAACAACATAAGTAACCGGGGCAGTCCTCATGGGAGGTTACAAGAAGAGAAAAGGCGGTACTGAGGAGGGACTACTAAGCCTATTTACCAATGAAAAGCCACCATTTACAAAGGACAGTGACAGTAGCCAATTAAAAAGATGGGCGGAAAGTGGGCGAAGCATGCCCATATCATGAATACAGCATGTCTCGAAGAGACAGCCCAAGCGCTGCCTAGGCGAGATCTAAAAAGCTGCCAACTTGTCCCTTCCCTGGATGGTGCCACCAGCCACCCCAAGCTAAGGAAAGATAAATAAATATAATTATGCCCCCTAGGAAGGGTCAACCCTTGCCAAGTGGACCGACCTGCCTGCCCCTGCAAAACAAATCACTGCTCGTGGA
Organism: Calotriton arnoldi; assembly: GCA_963921515.1. Classification (NCBI taxonomy): domain Eukaryota; kingdom Metazoa; phylum Chordata; class Amphibia; order Caudata; family Salamandridae; genus Calotriton; species Calotriton arnoldi. The sequence goes on from CAWUFW010000362.1 coordinate 1,904,374, forward strand.
TTGCAGTATACCTGCACTCTATGTACAGGGGTCAGTTTAAAAAAGGCTCCGCTGGAAGGAATACTTTGTTCAAATTTAGAGTTGGAGGCTGGCGGGAAATATCCCATTGAACTCGCATGGAGCTGCACTCTCTTCTCCTGCTTGCGCTGTTCAGTGGGATGTGACATGAGCGTTCTGTGCCACGTGCTGATATCACTGATGGGCAGGGGGAGGCGTGGGGGTCTGATGCAGAAGCAATTCTACGTCAGCTTGCACAGGTGCCCACATATGGAAAGCCTCTGGTGGGCGTACTGAAGATTCCCCCATACCCACTTGTGAGGACGACTTGTTGACGTCCTCTGCACAGCAGAGCTAGCACTCAGGACGTTGAGGGTAATCCTCCGCATTGATAGGTTTAAAGCATTGTTTTATACAGCATGTGGGAAGTGTCGCTTTCTCATGGACAATATTAGGGGAGGCAGCTCATGCTCCTGGCTTGTTTGGTACCCATGGCACTGTCCTTGCGACCTCTGGCCTTGAAAATGTCTAAGAGATCTCTTCACTTTCTATAGCTTTGAACCCCTTGTCCATACTTGCCAAAATTTTAGAAGAGGAAAGTAGGAGATTTAAAAAATATAACTGGGTGAATTTATTTCCCCCGTTGACTTCTATTGCAGCAGAGGCAATTTCAGGCGGGAGACGGAAAAAATAAACCATTTTTGCCTCAGAAATCTGGAGTCTCCCGCCTGAATCGTGTCTATTGGCATGTATGCTTGTCCTTTACCTACCTCCTCAGCAGCAAGTAGGAGACTACAAGGCAAGGGAGAGTAATTGTAGGGCGAGGAAGTTCTATAATTTATGTCAAAGTGGATTAAAGAGTTTGCGATGCTACTTACGGATTGTGTTGCGGATTAGCGTGCTACTCGCCGAAAAAGCGCTTCGACGCCTCGTCAGGGGTACTAAACGCTATATAAGTGCAACTACAATACAATACTTATGTTACTCTCGGAATTCTGACGAAGCAGCAGCGTTCATTCCATTCCTGGAATGCGCTTTCTTCAGGGCTAGCCTCCCCTGCTTCCCTGTGGGTCGACCCTTGTGCTCCCTGCAGCTGCCACCAGAGGGCGCCAGCGCACGCATGGCCTGCGCTGCTTCAAAGGCTCGAGGTGGGATCTGGAGATGAATTATGGAGCGAACGCGGTCGGATTTAGCCAGCCGATGTATTATTTAGTGTCTCTAATAGGGAGCCCTGGTCTTCAGTCTGTAATGAGGACATTCTCTGAGCTTCCGCCGTGGCCAGTCCTTTCAAGAGAAGGAACAAGCGCCTGTTGACCTCCGCCGACTGCCTTGCGAGATTAGGCCAGGGCGAGATCCATTCATCCTCCGTATTCTATAAATAGAAGAGAACAAGCAAGAGCAGGCCGCGGATGGGCAGAAATCATCGGGCCGAAAAATACAGAAACGTAAAGCCTTGATATCCGGCGGACGCCGGCTGCGAGGAGGGGAAAGAGGGCGGCGGAAGGGACTTCACTCCGAGCAGGCCATGCACTCAGTGGTCTCTTGATGCCGGTCAGTGGGCGGGATTAGTACCCAGCTTGGCGCTTCTTGTGTCATAACTAGCCTTAAGGCGACATATGGACCGACCTAAAAGAGCTGAAACATTGTATGCGTTGTTGTGCCCACCATGATCCCCCCCGCCCCCTTTGTGTACAACACTCAACGCCGTGAGCGTTGTGTTGCAGCATGGAAGCATCGGTTAGTAGCAGCAGTCTGGTTGTGTCGCCGACTGCCTTGCACACCTGTCACTGGTCTTCTCTCTATGCAAGTGTAGGATTGAGAAAGGACTGTCTCCAAGCCGTGCTCTTGCCGTCTCATTCGATTTGTGACTTTAAGAGGGTTTCCCTTGTCTTCCAGATCGTTTGGATCCACATTTTAGTGTGTCTGGTGGTTATGGGCGGGGTCCTGGCTGTGTCTCCGTGTATTGAAGGGCTGTCTGTAGATGCTTTGCTGTATTAGGTTGCGTGAGGCCTTTTCTTTATATCTTGAGGCCATCAGTAGTTACTGAGCAGTATTTTTGATGTGCATTGTTGTTGACCGCTCGTCTAGAAAAGGTTTCAGGCACTATTGCAATTCGATTTATTAACCAGGTTACTCCCTCTGCACTCTGGATTCTTGAAGGGGTCGAGCATGCAAGGCTTACTCCCGGAGATGGTATTAGATTTGTAACTTTTATACAGAATGACATAACACAGGCAGGAGGCTCCTTGTCTAGTCAGAGCAAAATCTTTACTGTTCGATGCCTCTCGTGACCTCTGCCCCATCTATATCCAAGAGCTTACTGCCTGCACCATGTCACCTTTACTAGCTCCCCTCAACCTCTCCCGGTCTTCCGCATTCATGCCAAAAGGTCTCAAACCTGCTTCATTCGCTCCTTTTAATTAAGAAGCTTAATGATCACGTGGATGCTCGAGCTAATTTTCTACACATCTCTTTTCTCCTCTCTGCAATAAGTGTTAATGTATGTGGCAGGGTACTCTAGAACATATCTTGCCGAGTATGCCTGATCTATTCCAACACGGGCACATGTTTTGGTCTCCGCTCTTGATGACACATGGATGCCTAGAAGGAGTGGTGGTGAAGGCCTTGTCGCGCAAGATGTCTCAGTGGCCTTTGACGTAGTGAACCATAACTTCAGCTTTGTGAATTTCAGGCCATATGTCTGGTGGGACAAGTTATCTTCTAGTTTAAATGTTTTTTTTTTCTAACAGAACACAATACATATTTCTTCTTTCACTCCCGAAAAAGATATCTTTCCTGTGGTCCGGCCTCAAGTTTTTCTTTATTCATTGAGGAGCCATTGGTCTTATCTTACCCAATCTCATGTCTTCCACTTTCACAAGTATTATTTAGGGCTCTCAGATTGCCCTACTTCTGAATATGGGCTTTGCAGAGTTCAACTCGCAGAACTATGGAGTGGGGGTGAGGAACAGGAAGGGTAGCTACTATATCAAACTGATCATGGATAAAATGGAGGTGATGGTGGACGAGGATAAGGAGGACCTATGGAATTGAACTTTCTGGTCAAAGAAGTTCTCATTCTGTCCCAAACTAGTTCAGTTGGTGGGGACCTGGGTTTCACTTTTGATTCCCAGTTTTCTTTATCTTGAGATTTTGACCTTGACTTTAGCTTGTTTTCCAGTTCAAACCTCTGTGCTGGGTTTTTGCAGTATCTTACTTCATCTTAATGCAGTACAACAGTGACACATCAGGGCCCGTAATACAGATAGGGCGCACTTTCCATGCTTGCGCCATGGCACACCTTAAAGCGGGTGCAAATATGGAAAGTGCGCCCTATCAGGAAGAATGTGCTGCCCTTGAGGCAGCCGTGAACTCGTGCTGTCCTGAGGGCAGCGCATTCAAGAGAAATACGTAGCAGCTGTTTCAAAGCTGCTCCGTCTTTCTCTGTGCAGGTGGCAATCCGCTTGCACTTTAGAAAGGGATTAGAAATCCACTTGCAGGCGGGTGCAGTGAGTGACTGCACCCGCCTGCAAGTGAATGTCTGAGGGGCTCCACCCCCATTCATCCCTTTAGAAGGCTGCATTTAGAAGGTACACTGAATGTGCACCACCTTTTTGTGGCGCCCATTTACTGCGTCTTCGAAAGGCATATTTGCCTCTGCTTCCACGTTGGTAAATATGGTGCGGGCACAGAGGCAATAGTGATTCCTTCATTTCCATAGGGACACACCCCATGCACATGAGGGAACACCATCTGATGATAGCACTGGTGCTGTTATTGCTCCAGTGCTATCTGTATTACAGCAGGGGCCGCACAAGCATTTGCGGTCCCTTCTGTAATACTAAAGTGCCCCAGGAGCGCTCAAAGGGGGCACAAACGCACATTGCACCCCGTGGTACTTGTGTAACTCGGCCCCAGAGCTCGTATTACAGATAGGGCGTACTTTCCATGTTTGAGCCACGGTGCACCTTAAAGCAGGTGCGCTGGGTGCAAACATGGAAAGCGCACCCTCTCTGGAAGAATGCGCACCCTCTCTGGAAGAATGCGCTGCCCTGGGGGCCGCCGTGAACTTGCGCTACCCCCAGGGCAGCACATTCAGGAGAAATACGGAGCAGCTATTTTAAAGCTGCTGCATGTTTCTCTGTGAAGGCGGCAACCCCCCTGCGCTTTTAGAAGGGATTAGAGATGAGTGACTGCGCCCGCCTGCAAAAGGATGTCTGGGGACCCCCTTTCATCCCTTTAGAGGGATGCATTTAGAAGGTACACTGAAAGCGTTGCACTTTTTCGTAGGGCACTTTCAGTGCTTCTTCTGAAGGCATGTTTGCCTCTGCTGCCCACGTCGGTAATACGGCGTGGGCGCAGAAACGGAGGCAAAGTGATTCCCTCACTTGCATGGGGCCACGCCTCCATGCAAATGAGGGCATACCCTCAAATGGTGGGGCTGGCGCTATATTTGCGCCAGCACTATTTATATTATAGACGGGGGCCGCACAAGCATTTGCTACCCCTTCTGTGATACCAAAATGCCCCAGGGGCGCCGAAAGTGGGTGCAAACTCCTGTTGTGCCCCCGGGCACTTGTGTAATATGGCCCTAGGTGGTATCTTAGTTACTTGTTGTATGGGGACTCTTCTTTAATCTTGGTTTATCAAAAGGATACCCATCCAGGCTGTGAGTAGTTCAAGTTTATGTATCTAGGTTGTTGATGGGAGCTTCTAACTTTATATCTGAAACTACTTTGTTGCAGATATGTCGGCTCAAATTCCCATCAGCTGTTTTTCCTTATCCATCGCATCGTACATGGTAGAGCATCTTTGTTTTTGGTGATTAAGTCCAAGCAAGTTACCACCAATTCTGGCCACTTAATCGGATCCGTTTCTCCTCTGCACCCTACACATAAGGCACTATTCATTTGTAATGGTCTAACACAAGAGCTTTTTAGAACCCCATTGTATTCTCTTTCCTGTTTTTAAAAAAAATACTGAAAACCTTCCTGTTGAGTAATTATGTGCTTTGTTAGTATTACTCTTTTTAGCATCTCTTTTATCCTGCAAGCAGCGCCTCTAAGGAATCCTACGGGGTATGTGTGTGCTTTACCACCAAAATTACTATGGCCTATGCCATCGGGGCTTTAATTTAAAAAGACCGGAGCATGTATTGATTGTCCTAGGTGGCAGAACAGTAAGTTCCCCTCTATCCTCGGACATCTTATATTTTTTTTATTTGTTTGCAGCTCCCAGTCAATGGAACCACAGTGCCAAAAAGGATAGTTAAATGTTTCAAAGATATGACAATTTATGACCATTTGCTTTCTGTCTATGCTTTACAGCAGCGCCCTAGCAAAGGGCAGCGTCTCGGTAGGTTTGACCTCAGGCAGCTAAGAGTTTGCATGCATATCACGCGTCACAAAGCTGTTTTAAACACCCAAAACTCCCCATCCTCGTATGAATTGGGATTATGATCCATACAAAAATATGGTTATAGGGTGCCAACGAATTAGTCTCAAGCCAGAGACCAGCAGCAGTTAACTGACTTCTGGGCTCCACAAGTCAGTGACGAGAGGAACATTGACTGAGTTCATTTGGCATTAATTCCTTGTGCCTATTGGTCGGTGCAGTGAGTACAAACTGGTGAATGGGAGTAGGCTAGCACACACAGTGGACTCCCTGTGGGTAGCACACTTTGGGGGCACACATCATAGTGAATGTCTGGGTGTATTCAAAATGTATAGGACTTCTACAAGGCACACCTGACCCACAGCTTTTCACCTGCAAAAATGATTTAGCATGAGGGTACAGTCCCATCTTAAAGCTTAAAAGCTGCCGATTGTTTTTCGAAATCCGCTGCAGACCTGAAGAATATTTCTCAATGCCCTCTTTGGGCTAGAAAAGGGAAGATAAGTGTTCACGTAGTCAAGAATGGTACTGAATGGAGTTGGATTGCTTAAAAAAATAAAAAAAATAAAAAGTAACTCAAGCTTGTGAGGAAACAACGCAGGTGGGGAAGCAAAACGTAGGGTTGAATCAAGGAGGGCGTGTAACAAACAGGAGGGCAGTGGGGAAGTGACACGGACGGTGGGCTAAAGTAACACCGGGGTGCACAGGCAAAGCAATATGGAGGGTGTGGGTGGGGGAAGTGGCACGGATGGAGGAACCAAATGGAGACAGCAGTGTGAAGGGGAGGTGGAAGCCAACAAATAAGAGAGCGCAAAGTGGAGTTAAAAACCATGGGAGAGTGGTTCAAAGAACAAAGCTGTATATAAGTGAAAGCAGATGTAAGAGGCTTGAAGGACAAGGTTATGAAAAATAAAATTTTCATAATGTGAAAAATATGCTGAGAGGAGTTGGAAAACGAGAAATGCACGCGCGCTCATGGACCGCTTTTAAAAAAAGTAAAAAAAGGTTCAGAAAAGCAGATATCACAGGAAGGGATAAAGGAGCCAGGTGGTCGGTCAACAGGCAGTGCTCCACAGGAGGGGCAAACAATAGATGAACTGACTAAAACAAATAAAACCATTGAATAGAAAGCAAGCAAATAAGAGTGACCCAACAAAAGGCCAATGGAAAGCAATGGGTGGATTTGCTCTTCTGGGGCCGTATTATAGAAGTGCCCCTGGGGAGAAATGGGCGTTTGTGCCTTGCGTGCCCCCGGGGCACTTTGATATTACGGAAGGGGTTGCAGACGCTTGTGCGTTCCCTTCTGTAATACTGAAAGTGCTGGCATACATACAGTGCCAGAGCTTTCTCAAGAGGCCATTTCCTCATTTGCTTGGGGGTGGGTTGCCACCTGCAGTGTGAAAACACGGAGCGGCTTCAAAGCAGCCGCTCTGTTTTTCATATGAATGCGCTGCCCCGAGGGCAGCACGAGTTTACGGCTGCTCTGGGGGCATCACATTAAACCTAATGCTGAACATTTTCCTGGTTAGCGCTGGGCGCACCTTTTCGAAAGGTGCACCCAGCGCTAACCAGGAAAATGCGCAGCATACATAATACGGCCCCCGGTCAGCAATGGACATTTCCCCAGTAAGTCTTTCGAAACCAGGCAGCTGTGCTGTCTGGCAGGCTTCCCAAAATGGCCGCCCAGGGCTAACTCCCGGTATACCTCACTGGCGAGTCCCAACCACCACACCAAAAGGGGCTTGACCACCGCAACTCCGCGCCCTGACCCGCCAGGCACTTAATACGACGCGGGCCCGCTTCAGCTCTGCAACTATCTACTTAACTCCAGGCACACCCCACCGGCGAGTCACCGACCAACACTCAAAAAGGGGCTGGACCACCCAACTTCGCATCCTGACTCACCGGTCACTAAAAGGCAGTGACGTGGGCCCGCCCCTTCCCCGTCTTGCTGCACCTATCTACACACTGCCTGACCCATTTTGCCTGACCGCCCGTTGGCCACCCTAAAATAACTCTGGTGGATTACTGAACACCAAATAAACGGCATGACAACCGCAACAACCTGCCCCATATCAGAAACAAAGTGACTCTGGCCATACCTCAACGCTCCTACCGCTCTTGCACTCTCTCTGCCCTCAGGGCCTGACCGCATGTTGGCAGCCAACCAGCCTACCCCTAAAGAAGCGGCTTGACCGCTCTGCCAGTCCCGTCCACCACTACAATCCACCCCGACCCCCAGTGGTAGCGTAACACACCTAGCCCTAAAGGAACTAGCCCCACGTCCAACTTAGACAAAATGCCTTCTATCACGCCAACCTACGCCAACCCCCTCACACCGAACTACTTAAAACCGCACGGCCCGAACTCCTTCTCGATTAGTTCCCCCCCCAACCTCTCACCCAAAGCGAGAAAAAAACCTCAAACATAAACTGATCAGACAATACCCAGAATCACTATTTGCTGACATATATCACTGCTCCTCCAAAGGCCAGGTAAAAATGGATCTCATTTTCCACACGGAAAGACCCGAAAAGTGGAATTCCATCCTCAGATCTCAACTCCACATTACCAAAACTACCAATACTCCCCATAGCTGCAAACTGTCATTCTCTATCCCTAACCGCATGACGCGGAGCGGGAACACCTCTGTGACCATCTACTCCAACGGCACAGTCCTGATCCAAGCTAACAACGACAGCCTTGAGGCATTTGACTCCCTCTTCCCCTCACTTCGGACTGCCCCCTCTCACACACATCTCCCTCGCCCAACCCACCCCTTCTACCCGGACAGCCGGACCCCCCAGCTGAACACACACACCATTCCTGCGCCCTCTATCAAAAACTCCTGCTCTCCACCATGAGACACCACCTGCACCTCTGTCACCAAGAACATGGCTCCCCCTCCCGACCATCCCCTCGAACAGCCCCCCGCTCATAACCTCCTCCAAATAACACCGATCGACCACAATACACAGTCTAAGACTCCCAACTACCTTCCTATATCCACTTGCAAAAGAACGCAGTTGCCACAACATGACCCCCCTCGCCCACGACCCATCTCAAAGCCCTCACGGACAACACAATAACTACTAGACGGCAACACAACATCGTCAGGCCATCTCCCCCTCGGGAAGACCCCGCCCAGAACCCTCCCCCCCCCGAAGAGAAGGGGCAGCGTCTCTCCCTGCTTGAAAGCCAGTTAGCTACTATAATACAGGGCTTTAACGAAATCCTAACCAACCTCGCTACGCTCCGTAAGCCCTCCAAAAATCCCCATTGTAGTCCCACCGTCTCCAACCCCACACACCAAAGGCTCCCCAAGGTTACCCGACCCATTTGGATCTCATCCCCCCTCTCGAGTCAGACACTGAGACCCAAAAGAACCATGGAGGCTATGTCCTCGAATGAAGCGGCAGAGCTGGCCTCCTCGTACGACACCCCCTCTACTGCCATCCCTCAATCCACGATTCAGGTGATCACCGGATTCAGAAGAGAACACTCCACTCCGAAACCCCCTAGACCCCCAGCCTCCGTCACCAACATCCCCATGGCCCCCCTAAGAAAGAAACCAAAAAAAGAGGCACCCCCCTACCAACTGCATGCTCATAAACTGCAGATCAGCCACCAAACATGCCACAGAGCTAGCAGAATCCATCCTCACCCATGGCATAGACATAGCCTTCATCACCGAGACTTGGCTAAACGACTGCTCGCCTCCAATCATGGATACTCTCGTACCCCCAGGCTTTGCAATCATCAACAAAGACCGAAAAGACCAAAGAGGTGGGGGTATAGCAATCATTCACAACAACAACATGTCCGTGACCGAAATCGACACCTTCAACTATAACACCTTTGAATGCCTAACCGCCAACATTAACACAAGCGACAACAAGACACTACAATGCCATCTCCTATACCATCCCCCAGGCAACACCACCACATTCACTGAACACCTGTCAGACCTAGTTGCTCACTGTTCACTCCGAGACACCAACAACCTAATTCTGGGTGACCTCAACCTACACTGGAACGAAAAAAACAACTCACTAATCCAAAACCTGAATGAGCTATTACACAGCAACAACCTTACCTAGCACTTCTCAGATGAAACCCATAACAAAGGAGCAATCCTGGATGCCATCATCGCCCAACGCGACACAATCACAATAGACCACATCCTACCGGTTGACTGGTCCGACCACCACTTAATCCTATTCCACATCACGCAATCGATCACATTCCAACCTCCCATCCAAGACCCCCCCAAATGGACGAGAAATCTAACACAGATCAACATGGTCGACCTAGAAGAAAAGATAAGCACGCTCCTGCCCATCTCCCCAGATGGTCTCTCCACAACGGAACTCACTTCTCACTACAACACAACTATGACGTCCATCCTAGACCAACTAGTCCCCCGGAAACTAAAAAAACCCAGGAACATTCCTTCCAGATCCTGGTTCAACACGGACATTAACGCTGAAAGGAGACAACTTAGAGCTACAGAACGTCTATGGAGGAACAACTCCTCTACAAGCCTTCGCGAGCAACTCAAAGCAGCCCGAAGGAAATGCAAAAAACACATCAACAACGAAAAAAAACACCTTTTTCTGCACCGCTCTAGACAACGCGAAAAAGAGGCCCAAAGAACTCTTTAACATCATCAGGCAACAAACTTCCAAGACCTCTACAACCCCAGTCCAGGCCTCCAAAGACCTGTGTGACCACTTCGCCAGCTTCTTCAACGACAAAATCACCAAGATTGAGCTATCACTAGACATCAACCTCAATCCCTCCTGCAAAAACCCAACCCCAATAATCGAAACCAGCACATGCAAGCTCCCACGAAAGCCTGGAAATCCTTCAACCCCATACCTGAAGCTGAGATTCTTAAACTGATCTCCTCCTCCAAGCCCGCATCTCATGTACTCAATACTGTACCCACCCAATTGACCAAAAAGCTGAAACTCTCCCTTGCCCCATTCTGGTGCGAAATCATAAATAGCTCCTTGAAAACTGGCATCATACCAGACTGCCTCAAAGTCGGCCAAGTCACGCCACTATTGAAAAAGCCAGGCCTAGACACCAAAGATCTGAACAACTTCAGACCTGTTTCCAATCTCCCCTTCCTATCCAAAATCCTTGAAAAGTGCGTTCTCCTACAATTGACTCAGCACATGGACAACATCAACCTACTAGATCCCCACCAATCGGGCTTCAGAAAAGGCTGTAGCACCGAAACCGCGATCCTTAACATCGTGGATGACATTCACAAGTCTCTAGATACTGACCAATGCTGCCTACTCATCCTCCTGGACCTATCGGCAGCCTTTGACACGGTTGATCACAATCTACTCATCAAGGCTCTCCAAGATAGAGTAGGTGTGGATGAGGTGGTCCTACAATGGTTCTCCTCCTTCTTACACAACCGCTCCCAAAGGATAAAAATCAAAACCTTTACATCTGACCTACACCCCGTCAGCAGAGGTGTCCCCCAAGGCTCAGTGCTCTCCCCTCAACTGTTCAACATATACATGGAACCCCTCACCACCCTACTCAAAAAAGCCAACAACCCCTTCCACCTATATGCAGATGACACCCAGATCTACCTGGAAACCTCCTCCATTGATGACATTCAAAGACTCGACAACACTCTTAGAGAAGTCCAACACTGGCTATCAACAAACCACCTTAAACTCAATCAAGACAAAACTGAAATCCTCCTCATCTCCAACAAAGAAGAAAACCCTCAAATCGTAGAATGGCTAAAAGCAATCGATGCCCTCAACGGTAATCTCACCCTGGCTAACTCTGTAAAATCACTAGGAATCACCCTAGACCCAAAACTGAACATGGCCAAACACATTAAGATCTCCGCGAAGAGTGCCTTCCTCAATCTGAAGCTTCTCGATAAAATTAAACCCTTCATCCCGCCCAAGGACCTCAAACAAGCATCCCAATCACTGGTGCTATCTAGACTCGACTATGGGAATGCAGTCCTCACCGGTACAACACAATCCCACCTAGCTACCCTCAAAACAACTCTCAATGCAGCTGCCAGAATGGTCACCGGAGTTAAGAAATATTACCACTTATCACCCGCACTCAGAGATCTAAAATGGCTCCCAGTCGAAATTCGTGCCAGCTTTAGAACTGCCTGCCTCGCGCACAAAGCCTTGCACACAGGGAAACCGGAATACCTGGCCTCCAAACTCAAGAAAGCCGGCCAGACAAGAAACCTCAGGAGCTCCAACACCCTGCTACTCATCCCTATGAAAACACGCAAACAAAAAACCGCTGCACGATCCTTCGCTGGAAACGCGCCCAAAATCTGGAACTCCATCCCAGCTATCAGGACTATCCTTTCCTTTGTAAAATTCAAAAGACTCCTAAAAGACCTCTACCTCAACCGTGCCTTCCCGAACCGAGAACCGCCGCCGAAACGCACAAGCCTGCACTCTGCAGCCCCCTGACAATGTTCCACCACAACCTACCTCTTCCCCGCTCCCAGACCCCTTCCTCGTTCCCTCCTCCCTGAATGAGGTTTAGCCCAAGACATTGTGCACTCATCGAGGCTATCTCAGGACTTCCCTACCTCAATGTTGCACAGCACGCTGGGCCTTCCGAACAAATATGTATACCTCTGCCTGTTTGTGGGATTCCTGCTTTAAATCCGTTGTAAAGCGCTCCGATACCCTCGGGTCTGGCCAGCGCTATATAAAACTTCTTAATAATAATAATAGTAGTTCCCTCAATATGAGCAGTGGAAGAATGAGTTATTCAGTCAGATGGACGGTATAGGTACCATGTTGCAGGGGAAGGCTAAAGACCAGAAGCGGGAGACAAACCACTAAATAAGAAGCCAGCAAAGGAGTGACAATATAGCCAGTCAATGTTAATCAGTTGGTATGTTCTATGCCCACTGAAAGTTTTTGGTATGGTCCACAAGAGGCTTTGCTTACAGACAGCTAGAAGCGGCCTAGCAGGCAAGACCTAAAATCAAGTTGATATATTTTCAGGGCTAAAATAAGATGGCGAAAGGAAGGTTTGCATAACACTATACTTTAAAAAATGATTACGGTTATACATTCATATGAAAAACAAGATCCCGCTGGGAAAGCAATTGCTTATTTCCTAGCATTTCAAATATCTCCTGTATTCAATCCTGTGCTATTGTTTGGTTTTAAAATTGCGGATTGTCTTCCAAGCATTTAGTTTGAAGAATAAAAGGTAAGCCTTTGCTTTAGGTCATAACCCTTTAATAATTTAAAGCCTGTCTGACACAAATCTATAATTCTAATAATAATAACTCTAAGCTGGTTCTGGTGGCTTAGTGGACTAATGCGTCCACTGTAGGGGCCTGTGTTTGATCTCATGGTCACATATGGTCAAATATGGAAGGAAGGGTCTTTGCAAAATGTGATCCTGTGACAGAATGGAGGGATTTCGCATTGTGAACTTGGTCACAAATGCAACAGGAATGGCTTTTACATTGTGTATTCAGAAACAAATGCCATAAGGAGAGTCTTTATAGTGTCTTGCATAGATCTTGACTTGAGGAGCTAGAGAGGTCTTATTTTCATTTTGTAGGTTTGTAATTTTGTTTAATATTTAGGTGCGTGAATTAAAATACTCAGTTTGGGTCCTATAGTATAGCAAGGTGGCCCAAGGCTTTAGCTCCGCCCCTTAGTTGGCCGCCTTCTTTACCAGCAATTGATTGTGCAGCAGTCCGGTTAGGCCAGTTATGTTCAATTGTTTACAAGGAATGGAGCAATTGTTAACACAGGCCTCATGTCGAATGAAGTAGGAATGGGGTTTGTATTCAGTAGCGGCTGACAGTGAATGGCGGGGGGAGGGGACAAAATAAAAATACCATTTACCTTTCCGCCGGCCGCCGCCTCTCCTCCGTCTTGTTCATCTTCCTTCTTCCTGCAGTCCTGGCAGCAGGAAGCACCTGGCTCCCAGGCTCCCCTGTGCAGTGTTGTGATTGGTCTGAGCGCCGTGGTTCGGCGCTCAGTCGGGGACAGGGAGGCTTTGCATGTTCCTCACCAGCCTGTGTAATGCTGCCTGGTAGGGAACATGCAAAGTGTGCATGACAGTTTGGCCGGCACAAGAGGGCTGGCCAAACAGTCATGTGCACTTAGGGAGTGTGCAAACCACTCCTCCCCCTGTGCCATCAGCCCCGGCCCGCCCTAACCCAGCCCCGCAGCTACAAAAAATAAAATGATAATAACGAAGTTATTATCTTTTTGTTTTTGCTGCTCTGCAGTGGGGCAGCCCTCTTCTGCCTTAGCGAAGGAGCCACCCCTGTTTGCATTGCATATTTTGACATACAGTAAGCAGGTATTTTACATATTAAATTCCTTAATAAATGTATTTGGAAGGAACTTGTTTTACATCGTGATCTAGACACACCATTAGAAAAGCCCTTTACGTTGTTTACTCTCGGAGACCTTACAGAAGTCAGCAATTCAGCAGGGACTATAAAGACTTGGTCTTTTCTGTGTTCATTTGTAATTTTATGTTTAGTTTAGAGTTTGGGTGACAGTTTCTTTTAAAAGTTTAAGCACTGGTTAAACATTGATTTGTTATGTGCTTTGCAGAATTCTGACTTCCTAACTGAGACCATCTTCCCCAGTAAGCCCTAGACTTCTCTGCTCAGTGCCTGAGGATCATGTCCGAAAGGGATGTTCTTGTGCTCAATGTGGGTCCATTAATAGTGTGGCCTCCGTTTACCTGAGGTAAAAGCTCCAATTTTCACAGCTGACAACTGTAACGTGTGATTGCCCTTGGACTGACCTGATCCCACATACCCACGTGCACTGCAATGGATGTGCATTGTTATTGTCCACTGTCCCAGAAGAACACCTCTGACACCTCAAGCTCCAACAGCTGCAGGGCTGGTAGCCACTGGAAACAAGCATTTGCAATGCAATAGGTCTCGCATTTACAAGAGTTTGAGCTATTGGCATTATAAATGACAATGCCTTTTATTTATGTGGTGTTTTTAAAACAGATAAATAAAAGGCATTGTCATATACAATGCTAATAGCTTAAACTCTCGCAAGTGCGAGACCTATTGCATTGCAAATGTGTTCGGCGCCCATGCTATAATTGTTTTTTAAATGCGTTACGGTAGAGCGTGTCCTGCCTGCAACAGCAGGCAGTTCAAAGCTATTTGAGGAAATAGTGGTCGGAGGCTGTAGTTAAAGCCTACCGAGTAACACAACGTAACAGGGGGTGGCCATGGGAGGTTACAAAATGAGACCAGGCGGTACTAAGGAGCGACTACTAAGCCTATTCACCAATGAACAGACACAGTTTACAGTGTACAAAGACACAAGCCTATGAAAAATATGGGCAGAGTGTGGACGGAGCATCAAGTCCCTACCTGAATACAGCATGCCTTGCAGAGTAGCGCATGGGCTGCCCAGGCTCGACCTAAAAAAGTAGTAAGAGTGCATCATGACGCCTGTGTCGGCACAGCAGGACCTACTCCTTAGATGGTCTCGGTTTCCGTATCCGAAAGCAATGACTCGCCAGCCTTATGAGTGGGCTGGTGAATGGTTCCTGTTGTAGTAAACAAAGAAAAGGCCAGGCTGCTGTGGTGTGCTCCCAGTTTCTCCTCCAGCAGTGATTGTGTTATTTTGACCTCTGATAGGCTTCCCCTCAGAGCCATTGCCCTTCTGCGCCCTTGGGCAGTGGCAACAGTGGGCGAGGTCTGTGCCGAGCTATGTTGGTCCACCTAGTGCTTGAATATGGCAATCTGTGGTGCATGCGCAAGTATGTGCTCTGTGCCACGTGAGCATCGATCCTGCAAGGTCGTGAACTGGCTGCTCCTGTCAAGCTCACTGTACAGCACATGTGCCCTGTGTGTGAAGGGCACTTTGCTGCACATGCCCACTATGGGCCTGTTTCAAAGTTGTAAGGCTTCATCTCTAGTAGTACTCTTACACACAGCTGCAGATTTACAAGTTTTGGGAATTGAAAAACGTTCAAGATGTCCTCCTGGCATTGCCATGTGACCTTCTCCTCAATCTCCCATTCCCCACTGCGAAATTGTAGCTAGCGTACATCTCTGACCGGAGCACATGCAGCCTGATGTGCAATTAAGCATTTTTTTCCTTATTTTTCCCTGTACTTCCTCTAGAAGCCCTGTAAGTTTGTAGTTGATACATTCCATATCTCATCCAGGAAGAGGAGGTACTTCAGCAGTCTGCCGGAGTAAAAGTCTGAAGATTACCAGGATGGGAAAAGGTTGGATTGGAGTTTGTGAATGTCAACTACTCACAATTTTGAGGGCTTTAACAAACTTCAAGGCAAACACCTTTATTTTTCCTATTTCCACTCCTTGCCTGGATTTTGCAACTGTAGGTTTCTCTGCACTGGTGGCTGAAAAATCCACAGTAGTATTACCATTTGCGCCTGTCGGGAATTTTTCGATGAATTTCTCACGTGAATAAATTGAGTCCTTGTTTTGCTGTAAACATACCTTTGTGACCAAAAATGGGTTTGTGAATTGGTGGTGTGTGTGCACAAACGAGGTAGCTGGAGTGACTTTTTGGTTAGTGCACAGAAACTAGCATCAGCCAGTGTAAGCAGCTGTTAGAAACTGCTTCATAGCTGTAGATGTGGGGCCAAAGGTTAAGTAAGCCCCATGGCAAAACAACCTAAGTACCAAAATTAATTGCAATCCTCATAGACTAACGCCCCTCAAAATGACAGACCCACACTACCCACAACACTCCCACACCCATCTGGTAGTGTCGGTGAAACACTACCAGAAGATCGCACACCATTTACAGTCTAGCAGCCACACACTACTGACAGCAATCACAGCCCTCACAGAGAAGAAGTCTGACTCTACTGACAGCACTCATTCACCACACAGGCGTAGCAATGTCATGGTACTCTACTGATGGCTCTCACACCCCTCATAGACTAGCAGTCACAGGTTACCAACATAAGATCTTTGGCCCTCATAGACTAGCAGTCTCACACCACCAAAGCACTCGCATGCCTCACAGAATAGCTGTCATGCACTGCCAGAAATTATTTAATAACTCACATTTTGGTAGCTGAACAAGAGGGTTGTAAATGCCTCTTTGATTGGTGAGTTTTCACGTGTAGCAATGTGAATGGGTGAATTGAAAAATTAGTTAAGTGAGTGGATGAATAGATACATGAGCGCAAGGATGAGTGAATAGGTGTGTGGTTGGCTGACAGTCACTGCATGGATGGAATGATCCAGGCGCTTCGAGTTATAAGCCAGACCACTACGCATTGCTAGTGCTCGTTAAACTTGCAGTCATTCTGTTTTTTACTTTTCCGATGTTTGTTTTCAAACATAGGCTGGTCATTACTGTTTGCCACCTCAATAGTTCTTGTGATAATGATTGTACAATTTAGTGTTGAAACTTGGAAGACTGTCTCCTGCTTGTCTCTGATTTTGCTTCTTGAATCTTTTTTTAGGATGCAGAAATCGTGCGGACGCGGGATCCTAAAATGTTGTCAACTTGTGATGTAGTTGTCGATGTGGGCGGTGTGTATGACCCTGAAACTCACAGATACGATCACCATCAGAGGTTAGTAAGGATGAGATGTAGATGAGACCAATCGTGTTATTTTATGCATCAATTTTCTTTATTGTTTTAAGTGAACCGATATATGCTTTATTGCCCACATCCCGGAGGTTGGTTGAATAAAAAAATAATATTCTCTACCAACCCCAGTGACATATTAAACATTATATGGGCATTCACATCATGAGTGTCTCCCTACTCAACAATGATTAACTATGGCCTCTCTTTGCAGCCACTAAATTCAAGAGAAAAAGTCAAATAGTAACCTTCGGGAGGTGTAACTAAAGATGAGTATCTAATTCTGCCTTCATGCGTTGGAAGCAGCATGTGTAATTTGCAAGGTGCGTAGATATCGTGGATAGATAAGTTCAATCAATTCCAGGAAGGGGGGCCCAAACCACTGTGAATTATTTGTCGGAGGAGTCCATTGACATTGTCCGTTTTTCCATGCTCATTAATTCCCATATCATTATCACCCAGGCCCTATGATCCGGGTCTATCTATCCCCCACAATGCGAGAAATAGCTGGATTGCTGCACATAACAACAATGCCATTTGTTTGCCTCTGATTGACCGCAGCGGATATGTTCGGGTGCTAGGTAAGCACAGTAGTGTGTAAGCTGAAAATCAAGGGATCTCATCGTTCATGATCCTATCAAGATCATCTAGCCCCTCTTTCCAATATCTTTTCAACTCGAGACAATGCCACAGTAGATGAACTTCTAAAGTCCCTGTATTCCTGCAGCCTCTCCAACACTGATCTGGCTTCTGGGGGCACTATTTATTCATTCTTACTAGAGTCTAGTACCAGAATTATTTTTTTCATTGTTTCTCAACCAGCTTGAAATTGCTCTTCTTTCGGGGTCAAAGGAAACTCCATATTGGATATAATGGGTGTGACTGGGGATGGGCAAGTTATAAGGGCATATTTCTTCGCCACTGAAACCCATACTGCAACTTAAGCTTGTTTACTAGTGATGAATAGAGACCACAGGGTGTATGGGTTCTATGCAGCCAAGGAACCTTCCATATATGGATCCCAGTTGCTTGCTGGTCCATGAAGCACCAGTGTTTTTCTATCCGATCTCTAGACCACTCTGCAAAGGGGCAAAGTTGTGATCTTTGATAATAGCGAGTTACATTATGGAGCCTTATAATATTCTTGGGTCTGACCAAGTAAACGTCAAAATTTTATTTTTGCTGTGGAGTTGTTGCTAGTTGAATCCCCAGATAGGTAATTTGTGTGGGAGTCGAGATTATTGGGTGTAATGTGCGAAGTATCTCTTGTTAGGAGGATAGACTCGTACGATTAGAAATTTGAGATTTTTGCCAATTCAGTTTAAATCTAGAGACCACACCAAAAGCATGTTTCTCTCCAATCGCTGCCTGCAGTGATTACCCTGGATCCCTTAAAGAGAGGTTTAAATCATCTGCGTGCAAACCTTTTATGTGCCTCCAACCTGAATGGAATGCTTTGTATGGACATATGGACTGTAATTGTCTGTGCCAATGGTTCTATATATAAGGCAAACAGAAGTGGTTGGGGTGCAGTCTTGGCACGTTCCTCTCGATATAGAAAAAGGGTGGGACAAAATGCCATTCACTCTTAAATCTGGGATTCCGGAGAATTCCTAAACTGACTAAAACTTTGGAATCGTTTCCCAGAGCTTAATTCCCGAAGGGTTTCTGTGAAATTCGGCCAGTATACTCTGTCAAATGCCTTTTCGGTGTTGACAGCTAAGAGCATAGCTCTGGTGTTACATATGTGTACATTACTAAGTGTAGGATCCTTGTTAGATTTGTCTGCATCATCTATTAAGTACAGGATCCGTCTAGTATTAACTGAGCATATTCTCTTGGAAATGAATCTGCTTTTATCGGGATCTATGAGATCTTGCATATATGGACTGAGTCTGGCAGCTAAGATAGCTGTGAAAGCTTAGCTTCAACATTGATGAGGGAGTAGGGTCTGTAGGAGGCACAGTGGGAGGCATCTTGATCTAGTTTGAATAGAACTGCTATGGGTTGCCTTAAGCATTAAGGGTGTAAGTGTTCCTCGGTCTATGGAGGAATTATACAGGTTGATCAGTTGAGGAGCTAGACTGTGGTAAAAGGTTTGATAAAATAAAGGGGAATATCCATCCAGCCCTGGGGCCTTATTAGATTTAAAATTAGCTACATCTGAAATGACTTCCTCCACTTGAATGGGTTTCTCCAGGTGCACTGTTTGGGATTTTATCACTTTGGGCAATGTGGCCTCCAATAGGTAGGGCGTGATCTTCTCCCCAATTCGCCAGATCTTGTGCAGCATATAAAGGGATTTGTAGTGGTCTCGGAATTCTTCTGCTAAATGCTCCACCTGTACTTTATCCCCCTTAGCATATGTTAGGTACTCTACTCTGTCGATTTTAGCTCTCCGTTTATGTGCTAAATGTTTACTTGTTTTATTTTCCCCCAACCCTGCCCTTCCCCCATACAATAGATATGTTTCAACCGGAGCAGAGCTTACTCCGCTCTACCATGGTCCGGAAGACACAATTGTGCATGTACGATGTTTTGTGGTCTCCATATTCAAGGTGACCCTGAGCGTGTCTCTATCTTTTCCAATTGTAGTACCACCTTTTCTAGTTATACTCTTTTTTTTGGGAGGGGGGGGCACGGACCTCATTTCTGTTCACTGCTATAGCTATTGAGTGGCCTCCGATGACAGCCTTTAGAATGTCCCATAAAGTGCTCCTACTACCATCAATTCGATCTTTTTCTTCCAGAAATGGTGCAGTAGCAGTTTGAACTATTGTCCCATGTTAGTCCCGTATTGATGGTGTTAATTTAGGAGGTATTGTTGCAAAAACCAAAACTTGAAAAATCTGAATACAACTCCCTAGACCACCTGTGGAGTAACTTTTTATATTTAGCAAGCTTGTGAGTTTTTTACTCAGACTAGTTATCAAACTGATACAGCTTATGTTTCTGTTACTTGCTAGGGTTTCCTCTTTTTACAGAAGAAGCCAAGTGAATTTTTGAGTATTGATTTGCTGTTGGGAGTTTTTTGAAGTGTATTTTAGCAAAGAGAAGGAGCTTGTTGTTTTAATTTTAGTGTATTTTACCATTTTTTGTATGGATTTGTATCAGTATTCCTGTTAAATTGCTTACCCCTGCTGCTAACTCCTCTACAGGACTGATTTTATTATTCAAGTATTTTTGGATAACATTTGCTGCTATTGATGGTTACAGTCGATCTTTTTGCACTATTGGATAATACCTGCTGCTACCTATGAACCCAAATGCTTTGCACTGCCACTTTAGTCCTGAGAAAATAGTACTGTATTTTGTTTGCTGATGTATTCTTTTTAAACAGAAAATGAGTTTGTATTTGCTGAGATATGTTTGATTTTATATGATGTTTTTATCCATGTGTATCTTTTATGTCCTGTCTTTGGAAGGACGAATAAAGAAAGAATTGATTGATTTGAGTATTTTAGAAATGTATTTCTGTGCGATAACACAAATGTTTGATTCAAGAATCAAACATGGATTATCACACCATTTTGCTTGAGTACTACTCAGTATTTCAGTCTTTCATTAAAGTTGTTTCTGTACTAGGATTGGAGGCTGCCCCCTCTTCCAAAACTAGCACTGGAAGGGCTTCCATTCTGGCTCTTGGCAGGAGAAAATGTGCAAGTGTTCCATGGTGGAAATATACTTGTAAGGAGCATGTATAAACCCCAAAATTTAGAAGGATGTGGTTGTTCAAATGAGCCTTTAGAGTTCACTATCCATAAATGCCTGCAGATCATCCCCAAAACCTGCATTTGTTAATATGAATTTCCACACTAAGCAGAAACATTTCTTTATTCATGTTCTTTGAATCAGAATTGGGAGTTCTCTCTCATCAGATCTTCATTATGAGGTGGGACTATTCAGTGATGATGACTGTAGTATTTTTAAGCACTGTCCCGAAGCTTTTTTGTTTTGCTTTCTTTTAACCTTTTTTCATTTTCTCAGCCCCTCCCTTTTGTGTGCGGTCGCGGCCTCCCTTTTGTGTACGGTCTCCCAGCCCCACACCTCCCTTTTTTGTGCTGCTTTTATGTTCTTTTCCTAACTTCCTTTTTCGGTCGAAGCCTACCTGACGGCTCGGCTGTCTGGTTGTGGAAGACGTCTTGGGGACATTCTGAAAGTTTTCCTGGAAATGCATTCAGCTCATTGCTTCCCATTTGCTTTGTGGTTTGTAGCTCACATGTGCTTGCTTTCTATTTGCTGGCCAGCATGTTGTTGTAATTTATTCTATCTCAACAAAATGTAAATGGCTGTAAATGAACTGTACATATATTTTTGAATATATCAGGATTAGGAAAGCACAAATGAAGCACAACTTTTGAAGTGTTGGAAACAAATATTTTAATAGGATCGAAACAAATCAATACACCAGGTGATTTTCACACATTGTCGTTTGTGCACTGTATGGTTTATCACAGGCCTTTAAAAATAGTAAACGTTTTACTAGACCTACAGGTCTAGTAACTTGAATAATCTACTCAACCTAACTCTAATGTACTTGACCTGTAAATTGGTCTCAAATTGTGTGATCCTAGACAAATATTTATTTTACAGAGACGCCTTTTTCTTCATTTTCATGAGAGCACCTTCAAATATGTGAGCTCAACATTTCTGCTTTACAAATCTCTTTTGTTTGATTTAATAGACTAAACGTTTGCTCTATATAATACAAATTTAGGTCACATATATGGTACAAATGACCCCCTGACTTGACTTAGTTCACTGATAGCATTGCCATCAGGACGGGGCAAGAATATTTCTCAGTTCATGTATAAAAATTCTTTTAATATATTTCTAAAGCATGATGTGGTATTGCACTGTCATTTACAGACCGCACATTTTCTATTGAAACTGCCACAAATGTTCACACTAAAGCATATTTACTGATAAAACTATATAGCTTATAAACAATCTTTGGAAATTGGAATTCAGCAGAAATTATTTGCACTTCACTGAGTAAAGGGTTCTGAATGGTTTTCATCCTATTAAAATCTTGTTTTTCATCAAAGTTACAAAAATGTGCTTTCATACCTAATGAAATATAATTTGAAATGTTTGTACAGTTCCCTTATTAGATATTTAAATGTTGTTAGGAAAAAAACTGACATACTACAGCCTTTCATTTCACACTCTTTGTACAGCACGATTGTCGAACAGTTCACTGTACAAAATACTCTAGTTTTCTTCCTCTGACTCCAACGTTAATTGTACGAAGACATAAATTGACTTTTGACCTCGGTCTCTGAACTTGGAACAAATCTGACCAGATTAAAACAAGATTTAAAGGCATCTTTACTGCTCATTCACTTTGTGAGTGAACAGAACACCTGCTCTTTGTCAGCTTGCCAGAAGAGGGCCAGTAGGCCAAAAAAAAGCTCGCCCTGATAAAATCTGACTCGCCATAACGAGTTGTCGAGTAGATTTCTTGAGGCCTGTATCAGTAAAACTGTATGTGTTACTTGTAATGGCATTGTGGTACAAAACCATGCATACTCCACTCTACGATACTGTTTCCCACTCCACTCTAAGACACTACTCCACTCAACACTACTCCACTCTATGAAACTCAAATCCACACCACTTGACTCTGCGCGCCGCCACTCGACTCTGCGAAAGAGACGTCATAGGAATACCAAGGTCTTTGATGAGAATAATGCCACAGGATGCCCAATTCGTCCAAAAGACTGCATCCAATTGTGATTTGTGGGTTGAATCATTGTGATGCTAATTCTGAACCTTTTAGTTTGTTTTGGGATCTTTTGTCCAAGGTTCTGATTACTGTTGCATCTTTTATGATCATTAAGGAATGTGGTACGTTCAGGTTTTTTTATGTCGCCCTATTTATAAGGGAGAGAGTATTGACTAGGTCAGCCTCCGTTGCAACCCAAAGGGGGTGAATGTGGGGGTATCGGTGTTCAGCCACCAAGTGGCTCATCTGCCCAAGAAAGCTATTTGATCATTCAGAAAGTACCTCACATTTTAAGTTTGTTTAGGGGTATTCTAGTCCTCTTGTCTCTCCAGATAAAATTGGGGACCAGTTTGTTCAATGATTTGCAGACGTTTGTAGAGAGATGGAGCACGAACTTCCCTAAAACAAGTTTGAGGAGCAACCATCATTTTTATGTGTCTATCCAGCCCCACAAAGTAATATATTTGGGTGACTACGAGTCAAGTATATTTTTGATTTACTTAAATTGTGTGCGCAATGCTTTTAATGATAAGATTGAGGTTTCGTAATGTATCTTCTAAATGGCATTTTAAGTAGTGTGGCTGGCATTCATTATGCCACAAGTAACCTAGATGGGCTGATATAATTATTTTTTTGTCTGTCAACTATGGTGGCGATTTTTGTTTTTATCCTTTTTGTTTTTGTTTTATTTTTTTGCATGAATTGTACAAAATTTCACAAAATGAATGTTTGTCCAAGTTATTATACCACATCCAATCAAGACAGGATAGTCTCAAAGCTGGTGAAGCCATACTGGGTAGTTCTATTATCAATCTCTCTAGTACTGGGTGGTTTGAGAACTAGAGCAAGGGAACCGATTTTGTCAAGGTTTAGACATGAAAGGATCGACTTAAGAGATCAATAGTATTCACTTCCCTCACTACTGATCATAGCGGCCGGAGGAAAATGGTTTAATCATTTGATTAGAATTGATAGTAGAGTTTGTTGCCGGGAGCAAAATTTGTGGATAAGGGACTGGTGAGTTTAAATTGTGGATAATGTGAATCGTTTTGTATTTGTATCACTCCGTCCTAGGAGGCTAGCTCTCTGCAGCTTACTTTAACAAGCATTTGCAATGCAATAGGTCTCGCATTTACGCGAGTTTAGGCTATTAGCATTGTAAATGACAATGCCAATAGCTTAAACTTTCATAAATGCAAGACCTATTGCATTGCAAATGCTTGTTCCTATTGCATGCAGCCTGTCTCCAGTGTGCGGCGGGGCTGGTCAGAGCAGGACAGGAGTAGTTTGCACACTCAAAGTGCGTATGAACTGTTTGGCCGGCCCTCTTGGGCCGGCCAAACAGTTCATGCGCACTTTGCATGTTCCTACCAGGCTGCTTTACACAGCCTGGTCAGGAACATGCACAGGATCCCTGGTCGAGTCTGAGCGCCGATCCACAGAGCTCAGACCAATCACAACACTGTTGTTTTTTTTTTTTTTATTAACACCCCCCGCCGCCTCACCACCCCCGTCCGGTAGCAGCCGCTACTGTGCACATGCATACAAAATGACACCTGCCAGCGCCTATGTCAACTAACATTTTTCCCTCCTTTTGTTCATGCTGTACACCACACTGGTATAGCCAATGGGTCTCAAAGGTGACACCTATTGGCATTGCCAACGCTTGTTTAACCCTGGCAGAGGAGAGTGAAGCCTTACTTAGCCAGCCGAAACAAATCACCTTAGCTTCAGAAAGCCCCTAAAAACTTGGCACTTTAATACCTATTCCTGTCCATCTTTCACCCATTAAAGATTTTGGCAATGATCTTAGCAAGGCATGTGCTTCCACAGTGCCAAGAAGCCTGGTACACTTGTGTTCAATAAATACAAATAAAATGAAAATGAAATTTGTGCTTCTAAGTGAAATTTCAGAGCGCAAAAAAATCATTAACATCCGCAAATTATAGATGCTGATTAAATGAATCAGGGTCTGTGTACATTTATGGATGAAGATGGAGCTAAGAACTGTAAATAGTGCACAGGCTGGAAGCCTGATGGCTGAATTTTCAGCGGTTACGATAAGTAAGGAGTGGAAAATGAGAACTCCCTGTGGAGAGTCAGGAGTGTGCAGTATTTCCCATCTTAATTAAAGTCTCAACCGTCATAGTAAAAAAAAAACGTTGGTGTAAGCACGCAGAGGCCTCTGGATGAATGACTCAGCAGTTCAAAGAATTTCACATAGTGAAATCAAACCAGAATTTCTAAGAAATTCACGATAGTGAAATCAAAGTGGTGAGATTTGCTGAAATGATCAAAGAACAACTACAAGCTGTGAATGATGACGGTGCCAGCCTAAGGAGACTTTCTCATTATCAAATCTACGACCAAGTGGACTGAACATCAATGAGGGCTCCCAAATGTTTCTGGAAATTAAATCTTTTCAGTGAAGAAATCTGTTTCATTTCATTTCAAGTTATTCAAATTGTAGACCATATTTGAACAGATGGGTTTATGTAATATGCACAATAAACAACAATGTGATGGAAAGAATGCTTGAATGAACATTCAAATCAATTGTTTTCTAATCATAGTGCTATTTTAGACTGAGACCAGTCGTATGCAAACCAGTCTTGGTTCTTTTACTACATGAACAGCCCATTTCAAACTGACAGTCACTGGCGATCACGGAAGACAACAATACAGTTCATCAACTCTAAAGACCAGCCATAAGCAAATTAGTCTTGGTCTTGTTCCCATAAGAACAGTACAAGCCAAAGGGCCAGACAAGCTCCTCTCTACACATCAACCCAAGCAACCCTGGACTGGTTTCGGCCTACTTGGGCCTCATTAGTAAGTTGCACCTCGACTCTCATGGCACGGTGAACTCAGGGCCCACGTCTAGGAATATCCATCACACTATAGGTGTTTACTGCAACAAGCAGCAAAGTGAAGGAAGGAGTACTTAAACTAAATTCAACCACTGATGACCAATCGGGGCAGCATTTCACTCGGTTGTTTTTGTCAACATTAGGACTCTAGAGAGAGACGCGCTATATGCCAGACAAAGTCTTGGGAGCTCCTCGGGGAGAGGCCGGCTTCTTCATCTGAACAAGAACTGACGACCGGACTCCCTGGGAGCCATGGCGGCTGCGTGCCTGTTTGAAATACAAAGGTCGCCTGCTCTTCAAACGAAAAATCGCAATGATTTACTAACCTCAACACACAGGAACAGAGCAGAAAAGCAAAGGAGCCCCACCTGCTGCCCGGAGCCCGCCATCTTCAGTTAAACTGAGGAGAGGGGGGCACTCGCGGCTGGCACACACAGGAAGGGCTGCAGCACCCACAGCCATGGGCGGCTTTAGAGCATGGATTCCACCCCCATGGAAGGCGCAGAGCACACTGGAGAAGCGCCGCTCCCCCCTGCCGGTTAAAAGTCCCGGCCGGCATCCATGCCTAATGCGAAATACCACACATGGCAGCGTAATCCTGCTCCGGACAGGGTGATGGACGGGGCACGCCCGCGTGCACCTGGGCAGCATCACAGGCGTTTCAAGAGTCGCAAGCGAGGACTTTCATTACAAGCACCCCAAACGCTCTGAGCAACACTGTCTCTGCCTTTTCCGCGTGCACCCAGGCCGCACAATTATTATACAAGCGTGTCGCTATCACGCGCATCAAGCACTTTATAAACGAGGACGGAAATAATACGACATTCTGTGCTGAGACAGTGCACCACTGAGCGGTGTGATGGAGAATGGTGAAAGTAAAGATAGAAGAAAACAAGAGAGGAGCGGGGGCGAGCGAGCGCGGCAGCCTGCAGAGCTTACCAGACGCTCGTGCGTCATGGCCTTTTGCCTGCGATTACACGCACGGCAGGCATGTGTTTCCAATTATCGCGCCCGCGTCTGGGCACGATAATGGAAAACAGATGTCGGCCCTGCGCGCGTAACCGCAGGAAAAAGGCCATGACGCACGAGCGTCTGGTCAGCTTTCTGAAGCCCCTTACTATAAGTCTCGCAAGCAGCGCATGCGCTGCTCTAGGCTCGACCTAAAAAGTAGTTAAACTTTGTAATGGCCTGCAGCTAGAGATGCAAGAACGGAAAGCTGATTGGGATAGGTGATTTACATGGCTATGCTTGTGTTGTCTTAACTCGCATAGAGAATTGATGCTCTAGATTTGCATAGAGCTGCTTAAGGAAATTTACAGTTTAAACCATAAGAGTGTGACGATATCCATCTGTTTTTTTTTTGTTGTTTTTTTTTTGTTGTTTTTTTTTTATAAAGCATAGAATTATTGTGATTCTGGCTTGCGAGGGATTGAATAAAGGGTAAAGAGCAACCTGTGTATATTTACCGTTGTGTCATATAATTTTCACTTAACCATCCAATGAAGCCGGATTGAAAGTAGGTATAAGGGTCTCTCACCACTTAATTGACTTTTTTGTTGTGTAGCTTTAATTGCAGTTTTAAAAAAGGCAAACCTCTTTTTTCCAAAACATTGGCCCCTTATGTTTACACACTGTTAAGATCTCCAAACAAATAGCTACCGCCTTCTTTAACAGCCTTCCTTTCATGGATGTCGTTCTTAGCTATACTTTATTGCAGGAAGAATGAACATGGTTGCAGCTTGAGTATCTTAAACTGTGTTTGCTGGAATCATTGTATGTCTTTCTGGTCTATGCCGGGGAACATTTGCTTAATTGTGCCCCTGCTCCCACAGCTTACTACTTGTGCCTCAAACATCCAGGTTTTGTATTTTTCT
The DNA here is from genome assembly GCA_963921515.1 of Calotriton arnoldi. Taxonomy (NCBI): domain Eukaryota; kingdom Metazoa; phylum Chordata; class Amphibia; order Caudata; family Salamandridae; genus Calotriton; species Calotriton arnoldi. The sequence continues at coordinate 1,931,843 of CAWUFW010000362.1, forward strand.
CTTCTTTCTTCATGATTCCCCAAGAACACTTTCCTTGAAGGCACTTATTACTTTTTGTAGGGGAACGTGCTTTCAAAGAAAATATTCCACTTCTGTGTCTGTTTCCAGTTGGGTTTTTCGATGGTGACTTTTCATTACAAACTAATTGCTGACTGATCATTTAAGAAGGTGTAGGTATGCACTTGAAATTGAGTTTGCCCTTTGTTAGTTTTGCACATTTTACATGTTCTTTCACTTTGAAGTGTGAAAATCAGAAAAGACAGGCTGCTGAGTAGTGTATTTGGGACACATCACCACTGTGCATTTGGACAGTCTTGCTTTTCTGAGGCCAGGAGGTCCACCACACATCCTTCAATGACTCCACACAGGCTTCTTCCTCCAGACCCTTAATCTTGATTCTCGTTGTTCTACAGCAGTTCAAAAGATCTTCATACATAAATGCCGCTGGCATGGTTTGATTTTTGAGAAAGTTCAGCTTGCTCTTGAAATGACCCTTAGATCCCTTAAGTTTCTTGACTTTGTGTTCCGCATCGCTGGCCCTGTGAGGTCCTGGGACCATGTGTTCTTTAATTTCATCTGAACTGACTGAAAGACCAACCGTAGATCAGACTGGAGAGATTACTGAAGTGTCTGTACCCAACCCATCTCCAAAGTCCAGAAACCCCATAGCAACTGCACCAAATCGACGGTCCTGCTCTCGCACTCAGTGCAGACCCTTTCTTTGCCCTTTGTCTGTTAGCATATTTTTTTATTCCACAGAAGTGAGCATTTTTTGTCTTACATCTGCTTTAACAACAAACATAATGTGGCACGGACAAAAGTAATACTTACACAAATAACTGAAGGAAGTCCCTAATGCTGCTATTTGACATTGGAAACTGTGAAAGGAAGCATGGACCAGCAGGGCAGTGTCAGGACTAATAACATGGGAATAACAGAGGAGTGTCTGATGGGATGTGCTGGTAGGTGTAGTAGGGGCAGGAAAGGAGAGTTGTTGAGGCAAGGTTTTGAGGATGTGCTGTGCATAGTTGTGTATGGAATGTGTGACCTGATTAGGCACTTGAGTTTGGAGGGGTTGTAGTTCTGATTAGCTGCTGGGTACCGGATTGGACTAGTGGGCCTCTGACCACTTAGCTGGATGGGGAGTTGCAGCGGGTGTGTTCATGGACCTTATCGTTACGAACGGGTACAAACTGAGTTTGCATGTTCTGTGGCCCTTAATGTGTTTTGGCTTTTGCTTTAAATTGTGATTCTGCTTAAGTGGAGGGGCAGATTTGCATGTCGGTACCCAAGTTGGTGAATAGGATTATATAATGCTATATCTTTTATATGTCTTAGAGCATGGGTACTCACAAACTTTCTCTCGGGGGCCAAATTTACAGTGTGGTTTGTGGCCGAGGGCCGCACTGGTGGGGGCGGGGTCAGTGGGGGAGGGGGGCGGGGCAAGAGCAAAAAAAATAACCTGACAATGAGGTTGAACACAGGCCCCTGCACCGGACGCCTTCGTCCACTGAGCCACCAGACCCGGCATACACACATCTATCTCTCTCTCTCTCTCTCGCTCTGTCTCCCTCCCTCTCTCTATCTCTCCCTCCCTCTCTCTCCGTCTCCCTCCCTCTCTCTCTCTCCCTCTCTCTCTCTCCCTCCCTCCCTCTCTCCCGCTCTCTCTCCCTCCCTCTCTCCCTCTGTCTCCCTCCCTCTCTCTGTCTCCCTCCCTCTCTCTGTCTCCCTCCCTCTCTCTGTCTCCCTCTCTCTCTCTCCCTCTGTCTCCCTCCGTCTCCCTCCCTCCGTCTCCCTCCCTCCGTCTCCCTCCCTCTGTCTCCCTCCCTCTGTCTCCCTCCCTCCGTCTCCCTCCCTCTGTCTCCCTCCCTCCCTCTCCCTCCCTCTGTCTCCCTCCCTCCCTCTGTCTCCCTCCCTCCCTCCCTCTGTCTCCCTCCCTCTGTCTCCCTCCCTCTGTCTCCCTCCCTCTGTCTCCCTCCCTCTGTCTCCCTCCCTCTGTCTCCCTCCCTCTGTCTCCCTCCCTCTGTCTCCCTCCCTCTGTCTCCCTCCCTCTGTCTCCCTCCGTCTGTCTCCCTCCCTCTGTCTCCCTCCCTCTGTCTCCCTCCGTCTCCCTCCCTCTGTCTGTCTCCCTCCCTCTGTCTGTCTCCCTCCCTCTGTCTGTCTCCCTCCCTCTCTGTCTATCTGTCTGTCTCTCTCTCTCTGTCTGTCCCTCCCTCTGTCTCCCTCCCTCCCTCTCTGTCTCCCTCCCTCTCTGTCTCCCTCCCTCTCTGTCTCCCTCTCTGTCTCCCTCCCTCTCTGTCTCCCTCTCTCTGTCTCCCTCTCTCTGTCTCCCTCTCTCTGTCTCCCTCTCTCTGTCTCCCTCTCTCTGTCTCCCTCTCTCTGTCTCCCTGTCTGTCTCTCTGTCTGTCTCTCTGTCTGTCTCTCTGTCTGTCTCTCTGTCTGTCTCTCTGTCTGTCTCTCTGTCTGTCTCTCTGTCTGTCTCTCTGTCTGTCTCTCTGTCTGTCTCTCTCTCTGTCTCTCTCTCTGTCTCTCTCTCTGTCTCTCTCTCTGTCTCTCTCTCTGTCTCTCTCTCTCTCTGTCTCCCTCTGTCTCCCTCCCTCTGTCTCCCTCCCTCCCTCTGTCTCCCTCCCTCTGTCTCCCTCCCTCTGTCTCCTCCTCCCTCTGTCTCCCTCCCTCCCTCTGTCTCCCTCCCTCCGTCTGTCTCCCTCCCGTCTGTCTCTCCGTCTGTCCCTCCGTCTGTCTCCCTCCGTCTGTCTCCCTCCGTCTGTCTCCCTCCGTCTGTCTCCCTCCGTCTGTCTCCCTCCGTCTGTCTCCCTCCCTCTGTCTCCCTCCCTCTGTCTCCCTCCCTCTGTCTCCCTCCGTCTGTCTCCCTCCCTCTGTCTGTCTCCCTCCCTCTGTCTGTCTCCCTCCCTCTGTCTGTCTCCCTCCCTCTGTCTGTCTCCCTCCCTCTGTCTGTCTCCCTCCCTCTGTCTGTCTCCCTCTCTCTCTGTCTGTCTCTCTCTCTCTGTCTGTCCCTCCCTCTGTCTCCCTCCCTCCCTCCCTCTCTGTCTCCCTCCCTCTCTGTCTCCCTCTCTCTCTGTCTCCCTCTCTCTCTGTCTCTCTGTCTCCCTCCCTCTGTCTCCCTCTCTCTCTGTCTCCCTCTCTCTCTGTCTCCCTCTCTCTCTGTCTCCCTCTCTCTCTGTCTCCCTCTGTCTCCTTCCCTCTCCCTCTCTCTCGGTCTCCCTCTCGGTCTCCCTCTCTCTCGGTCTCCCTCTCTCTCTGTCTCCCTCTCTCTCTGTCTCCCTCCCTCTGTCTCCCTCCCTCCCTCTGTCACCCTCTCTCACCTCACCCCGCCTGTGTGTCAGCCGGGGCTGAGACAGCTTTTCCCGGGAACACACACAGCCGCACCCGAGTACTTCACAGGTCTTTAAAAGACCATTCACTTGTTAATGAGGCTTTGTTGTATTTTACTCTTCTTAGCGCCCCTGCATCTCCAAGATTGGAGATGCAGGGGCGCTAAGAAGAGGTAAAATACAACAAAGCCTCATTAACAAGTGAATGGTCTTTTCAAGAATCGCCCGGCCCCCATAGAGCAGAGTCTCTCAGAGTCCGCGCTGCTGTTTGCTGACACTTTAAAAAAAAACAAAAAAAAAACAGGTACGATGTCTGCAAGGTCCGCGGGCCGCCAAGGAAGGCTTGCCGGGCCGCTGGCGGACCGCGGGCCGTACTATGAGTACCCGTGTCTTAGAGAGTGATGGGGAATAAGAACACGTTTCCAGAGCCAACAACAAAGCAGGTTTATTGCGCTCTCTATCAAAGTCGAAATTACTATCCATATTTTACTACTGCACTGCTATATACAGGGTTATGACACGCAGGACTTTTGACCATGTCAGTGAAGCATTACATGTACTGAATTTCTTTGGCTTATTAGGTAGTCCTACGACTCTGCTCAGTCCAGGCAATAGCATCCCCTTTCTGTTTCTATTTTGATTCCTTCTCCCCTGTTGCTTTTCACAGGACTTTTGTGGGGACCATGAACAGCCTAAAACCTGAGAAATCCTGGGTGACCAAACTCAGCAGTGCAGGCCTGGTGTACTTGCACTTTGGGTCACGGATTCTGGCCCACATCCTGGGTACCAAGGAGGAAGATCCGCAGATCTCAGTGCTGTATGATAAGGTAGGACAAAAAGATGCCGGGGGGGGGGGAGGGGGCTCAGTGCTAATGCTATTTTCATATTCAAGGTGCCTTCGCCTCCTTGCCCTATGCATTTGAAGGAATTACTATTTTGATGTTTTGGAGTGGCTTAAGATGTTGTATACTTTTACTCAATTCATTGACCATTACATGGTGTCAAGTTCTGCTACGTTGATCCTTCTACAGAGGATTCCCCTTTCCTCTCCCCTTTTGGAAGAAGCGAAGTTCCAGAACTGGTAGAGCAAAGGATGAGTGAGGGGATAAATCGTGGCTTTGAGTTTTTTTTAACTGCAATCCATTGGAAGGGCATGGGTTCTTTGTGGTATGTTCTCAAGTCTAGGACTTATCTTCTGGTGGTATCACTAAATTTACCATTTCACAAACCAGCAGTGAATATAAAATAATGGTTACTTTGCGAGCTGTACGGCAATTTAGTTGCCTATTACTGTGTGCACCAACGACTAGCATTTTATCTTCCTCAGTGATGTGTTGTCCTCTCTGACATGTTATGGCTTTGGTCTTCTGACCCTTTCATGTGTTTACATATGGGCCCTCTCCGGTCTTTGAGTGCTTATGGTTTCTTTGATACATTGTGATTCATGTGTTATTTTTCCTCCCAGATGTATGAGAATTTTGTGGAGGAGATTGATGCCATTGACAACGGCATCTCCCAGTGTGATGCAGAGCCACGCTATGCCATCTCAACCAATCTCAGCTCCCGGGTTGGTCATCTGAACCCGCGGTGGAACGATGAGCAGCAGGACACAGAGGTACCTTTGTGAAGAAGAGAATGGGTGACAGCAGGCGGGCAAGAAAATGAAAGGGATGGAGGATGGTCACTCTAGTGAACCCAGGGGAGGAAGTGAAATTAATTGTGCAGAATCGATCATTATTTTTTCAAGTATGTCATGTTAGTGCCTTATTGTTAATTAACACTTGTATAGCGCACAATCTGCCGCTAATGACATTGCAGTGCCTTTGGATAACCAGGCTATGACTTTCCAAACATTTCCACCACAGATCCGATTGTTTAATTTGTTTCTCACATTCATGAAAAACATTAATACTTTAAGAACATATCACAAGATTATTAATATTCATTACAAGTTAAACTGAAATTATTTGAATTGTAAATCATCCAAATGTATAAATGTTGACCCATGCACCATGGTAACCAATCACTTAATAAAAAACAAATGTCACACAGTGCGCTTTCCTGAAGAGTATAAAGTCTTCTGACACTCCTGGTAAACATACTTACAATCATTTACTCAAACATTCACACATACATTGCAGCTGCAAGCGCAGAATAATCAGGGTGCATCATCTGTTCAGGAGTGGAGTGGCGAGGGACAGTCATCCATAAGTTAGTTTCTTGAGCATTTAAAATTTCCAACTTGGGGTTCAGAGCCTGACCATGAGGAATAATTCAAGCATGTGCATCTATGAAAGATACTAAAGCGCGAGAACTCTAGATGTAGCTTACGAGCGATTAACAGTTTTCTCCCTTGATGAGTAACTGAATTTTGCAAGCATTCATAACACACATGCGACAAAATTAGTGTTTTCAGAAATTAAAAATTGATGCAGAAATGACATTTCACTAGGTAACAATCCCATCCTGTTAAATCTTGTGAAGAATACAATATTGTACAGAAAAGGTGAAGCGGTCACTGATGTGAGCATTTAATTAGATAATTTAATGTATTCCTCCTCATATGACAACAGATTGGTGCTGATGCCAAGCAGACCAGGCCCAGTCTAATGGCTAGCCTTGAGTAGTTGAAAATAGTTACACCACACCATGATCAGGGATACCTTAAATCAATTTTTTGTCGCATGAAATATTCAGGCCCGTGTCCCCTGAGTAGTCTGCTTCAGTTTGGGCTGATATTTCTCAGTCTTATTCAGTTTGCACTTATAGTGAAATACGTAAAGAATTTTCAAGTGAGCACAAATCTCGACTAGTATTAAGTATGTATACAGGTTGTTTATCTACCAGTTATTCCACCCACATGCAAATATTGTGTTTTCACTTGCTGTTTTGTATATTCTTCTGTCAAAGTTGGTTGTCCAGCTGTACTTACAGCTCGGTTTTGTGAAGCACTGTCTCCCATTGGATCTGATCTGCACTATATACATGTATTTATTTATTAAATAAATCATCTTTAAGTGTGCAGACAGACTATAGTCTTGAAAAAGCTCATGGGTGCATCAATGTTCCCAAGCAACGTGTCAACTTATAATTAAAAGGGCACCGTAAGAATGAAAAAGTGCAACGCAATGAAAATGTTTTGGAGGGATAAACTGAAGTGCACCAATAAGATGTCACTGTTGAAATCAGACAAAAAAGGATAAATGGGGTGGTGCGTCAGTGATTGGTCAGAACATTATTCGGGACAATACATGTTAAAGGCGTAAGACAAAAAGAGTGCTCTCACTCTCTCCTACCCTTTCACTTGAACGTCTTGTAATACTGAGAGCTTGGTTTCCCCAGTATAGCTTTGAGAACCCTCATAGAACACATCAGAAGAACATTTAATCTTTTGTGGAGACACATGTTTCTGATGTATTCTCCTGGTTCAAGCAAATAATGATTAGTGCGTGAATATAGTAGTAATATGTCAACATTGTAGTATGTAAATTCATAGCAAAACAGAAACCCAAATAATTCAAAGAGGAAAAACAAATTAGTTGAAATGTGGTTACATTAAAAATAATAGAAAGAAACCCCAAGAACAAAAATGTATCTATGTGCAAAAAAAAGAAAAAATCTGTTTTTAAAGGAAGGTAAATATTGGACCCTATCACAAATGCTGGGTCGGAACATATTTTCAATGTAATTTTAATGCCAACGCTGAATACCCCACCCTAATCAAAGGAACAGGGGAAGAGGGAGAGAGAAACAGCAATTGAAAATGGAAAGGGAGTGATGGAAGAATGAATGGATCCAACTTTGTAGAAAAACAAAAGGAGAGCCCATTTTCTACTATTAGTAAATTCCATTCCTTATGAAAAGGCCAATTGAACAGTTCAAATGTTTTTCAGCATTTTCTACTAATGGTAAATTCCATTTCTCATGTAAAGGTCAACTGAACAGTACAATTCAAATGTTTTCAGAACTGGTATTCAATGTTTTTTTTCCTGTTGCATGACATACAGCTGAAAATACGGGTTTTAGCTGCTTATACAACTCATTATTTCGGTTGCATACTATCAGAAAGGAAATATATAGACCTTATTTTTGTGCCAAATTATTTTGCTGCGTGTCATTTTATAGTCTTTTACTTTTTAATATAAAGCTTGTTCAAAGATGAAGGTGAAAATGTATATTTAAACTGCACTCTGCTGCCCCACCCCCCCCTGCCCCCAGTCAGTTTATCCCTAGTAAAACTGGTGTTGACATTCAGCAATATTCGGGGTCTGTGCAAACGTGATAGAAACTTCTTTTTCTAACAGCACCATAGTTTTTAATCATGTCCAAAGTCAAGTGGGGAGAGGAGTTGGCCTAACGGCTAGGGCGGTCGACCTCGAATCTGGGTACCTGGGTTCGAGTCTCGGCTAGGACGCGCAACATCATGTGATTCTGGGCAAATCACTTAATCTCCACGTGCCTAACAGAAATGAATGTGTCCTCATGTAATGCAACTGGTGCTCGTGTAAAGCGCTCTGATACTTCGGGTCAAGTTCGCGCTATATAAATCTCTGCAAAAAAATAAAAACAAGTCTTTTGGAACATTACAAGTCTTTTAGAAAGATTTATGTTCATTTTGAGGATTTATGTGAATATTGCATTTTCTGCTTCTTGTTCATTTGTCGAAGCATTGCATAGAAGGGATTTCCAAGCAGGGTCAAAATGATAAAGAGCTGGGAGACTTGAGAGATAAATTATGCTTCTTTGGGCAAAGAGTTACATATGTTTGTTCTGCCATGGACATCCCGTTTAGAGAAATATTTAATGTGCCAGAAAAGGGATCACATTACTGAACATTACTGTTTTGTAAGGGGGCCGGAGTAAAAGGGTTAGCCGTAACATTGTCTTAACTGGTTGAACAGCCTTCCCAGGAAACGCCGCTTTCAACTTATGCTTCACAGCCGTCAGTGTCACTTAACACCTCAACAAGTTAGCTCTGAACATCTGGACTATCGTCTCCTCTGTTTCTTCCTTTGCAGGATTGTTAATTGTTAGAGGTCTATTTAGTGATATCCTGCTGTAGAACTGTGTTAAAAGAAGGCATTGGGAGTACCCAGGGTTCAGTACTTAAAACCGATGGCAGAAGATGATCATAACTAGGGTTTGGAGCTTGGAACTAATGGAGGTAGATGATCAGTCTCCAATCATGACCAATAAGCTCATTGATTTCTTGTACAGATTGCACAGATGTTTGAAAAGAAGTTTTCTCTTCACTGCCAAAGAAGCTTATTCTCAAGCCATATGTTGCCAGCTTCCGATACCAATCATGCCCACTCATGGGCATTTGCCTTAATCTATCTTAATATCTCCAGTTTCTTACAGGTAGCATTTCTGTGACTTTCCTCAAATCCAAGATCACTCACTCTCCAACAGTCCCAGACAGTAGGATACTACAAGGGCCGTTTAAGTGAGACTGATGTTAAAACTCTTAAATCTGATGCTCTATCCAAACCAATTTAAAAATATGTAAGACAAGAAATCTTATGGTGGACATCAGTGACAGACAGCCTGAACTGATGGAAACTGGGCCTCGAGAGAATCCAAAAAGCAGCAGGGTAGAGCACTCGCCAGTAGACCGTAAACCCGAATGGAGACACTAAGAGGGGTGGCTTTGTCAGTCCCCTTGGCGACGATTTCCACACCCAGAAATATTGTGAGGCTCCACAAGAGAGACAGAGATCCAGCCATGAGGCTGCACTTCCGTGCTCTAGAAAGCCCCTGAGTGGACATGAACTACTGGGTGGTGTGGAACCCATCCGCTGGACAGAGGGATCCTGATACGGCGCGGCTGGATGTGATGACCACAGCTGTGCTGGGGATATTGCGAAAACCTGGGGGTTGCAGCAGAATAGTGAAACCCAACGGGCTGGAAGGATATAGGAAATTAGAAAGTGGTGCATCCCCCGGCTGGCGTTTGAACATAGGAGCTAAGCACTGGAACACCTCCCAAGATTACACAAAATAGGCATCATTACAAATTAAACACATAGAGAACACAGGCTTTACCATGGCGGGCATCCTTAATGTAATGGGGAGAGTCAGATGAGAGGCGCATGTTAAGCGCTGTACCATACCCACTAAATCTCTGATTTTGAAGTGCCACAACTGAACTTGATCAAAGATTACACAGTGGTGTGAGCTACCAGTCGTGTTGGCAGCAGTACTGTAGCCCCGAAAGTTGTGAGTTGGACGCAACCTGCTGCCTGCATGCGTGGTGTATGTAGGCTTTCTCCAGCGCCCGATGACTGTTATCCACACAGGATTGGTCAAACACCACCTGCCTATCAGGAATATTTAAGTCACTGCCTTACTGACCTACACTAGTAGAGAAAGGCTGAATCTTTGCTGGCAGCCCTTTGCAGGGTGGAACTGATACTGCACCAGCTCCTGCCTAGACGGGGGGAGACACCAAAATGTAGGGCGATGTACCAACGGATACCCAGCAATGGTGGGGAACTAGTGGGAAGATATAGCATTGAAGGTGACATCATTGCCAAAAGCTTGGACTTCAGTCAATTAGGGATAGTTTAATTAACAATTAAACCTATTTTGTAATCTGGAGATTCTTAATACCCTTTGCATGTGATTTAGCCACGGTTGGTCACATATATGCGACAGGTCTGTATGTTCTTAAACTTTCAGTGGGGATTAGTGGTGAATTCCCGCCAACCAAGTTTCATTTTGTAGAGAATTAATGTTTGTTAGGGTGATAGTTTTTTTTTCTCTTCGGTGCTGTTTCTAGATACTTAAATAGGTAGTATGTTATACCATCAAAACCTTCTGTATTGAGATTTTGAAAACTCAACAAGTAGACAAAAATAGGAAGTTCGTACATGTACATGCAAGTATATCAATATCCATTATTTTGCTTTTAAAAAAAAAAAAAAGGCAGGAGATGTAGGAATGAGATAAAACAGACGGAAGAGGCCGTAGAGTCTGCAATAGAAGCAACATAAGAACAAAAAAGAGTTGAGAAGAATAGGGAGCAGGAGAAACAGTAACAAGACAAATGATCGAGTCCTCCTAAGAAATAGAAAGGCCGCCAAAAAGACTTGAGACAGAGCAAATGAATCTGATGGAAGAGTTTGTTGTTATTGGAAGAGAGGATAAAATGATGCGGAGTACCCTGAGGAAAATACTGAAATATCACCAGCTGAGTGACCAGTAGAGAAGAGGAACGCACAGAAGGGTCCTGAATATGGCTCTAATATGGGGTTAACGAAGACCGTAAAGGGACCATGGAAAATGACCATTCAGTTCAAGGAATTGAGCAAGAGACTGAAGAATTAACTCAAAATAAGAGGAAATAGTGTAAGAGTGGGAGTCAAAAACCATGAATAAGAACCTATAGATGTAGAAACCAGGCAGGGAACCAGGAGGAAAACTGCCTAGATTGTGAATAAAGTATAGAAGGTAGCAGGAGACCAAAGCTAGACTTCCACAGATGTAGAAAGTCGCCTGGAGAACCAGCAGTGTACAATGTGTGAATTCTCTTATTTTTTTTTATCATTTATATTTATTTCTTTAATTGATGCAATCTTATATAACACACTCGCCCTGCAATATCAGTGTGCTGTAAATGGAACAATAGGCCTGCTTCCATTTGCGTCAAACTGGGTTGAATTGAAATAATTCAGCAAGCGCAACCACATGACAGAGTAAAGTTCAGTTAGGTTGATTCCAGAATGTGTTGCGTTGAGACAAGAAACTGAGATAGGGAGAGTATTAGTGGATGGGCATAGTGAGGAGAGGAATTGAAGGCAAATCAGTGGCAGTAGAAACCAAGAACATGAACAATGATTAATGATAGAATGTAAGGCACAATTAAAGAAATGGGAGGCAAAAGAAAACCAGAAAGTTTCAGAAATATGGAAGTGGAGGCGATTGAGAGGGAAGTTCAGAGGAGATTCTGCCTTGTTTTAGGTGATGAGGATCATTAGTTTAGTTGACTTTCATAGAGACAAGGGTTTTTCTTTTTAGTTCTATATGAAAAATTGGGGAGTTTCGACGGGATCAAGTTCCAAATCAATGTAAAGGATTGTGTGGCTGCTTTTGTTGAATTTTCTAGTTTGCCGTGAATGATTCTGTAAGCTTCTCAGGTTTTTGCTGTATCTTTAGAGTGTGAATGTCCGATAACTTGGTTTATTGTGATGTAATGCTTAGTATGGGATATATGCTAGTTTGAACTTTAGTCCTTTCATTGCCATTTATATTCTTTGATTCCTAGCCCTGCCATATCACCAAGTTAGCTCTTTCTTGGCTGGGTGACATTCCCAGACTAAAATTCCCCGTTTGCTACAGGTTCTGTTTTTCGTAGCTTTTCTTTTCATGCTTTTGCATTCTATCTTTATCTCAGGAATTTTGTGCAGCGTTTGCTTTAATATTGGCAAGGATAAATATTTTTACAAGATTGACCAAGCCTGGACTTGGAAGAAAGTAAGAATTCCTCAGGGCTGCAGATATCTTTTTCTCGATCCTGGGGCAGTCAGCTGTTAGTGAGCAGTCTCCATGCTGGGGTAATGGTGTTTACCTCTGGTATCAAAGGGCTTTGGTTTCTGGTGCACTCCTAATTTTATAACCAAGTTATGTCCTTCACAAGCTTGTCTCTCCAGGTGTAGCCAATCGAGTAGTCAAATTTTTTTTTTACGGGAAGCAATAAAGGGTCTTGCCCTCAGTACTGTTTCACACTAGTAAACTCCATAAACTCAATATTAAGTTAGACCTTATCCTTGTAAAAAAAAAAAAATAGCTTTATTTAAAGGTAAGGACTATAAGTAGTTGAAAATGATCAAGAAAACAAAAAGCTTCACATCAGCCTAAACGACCCTAAAATAAGGCCCTAAAAATAAATATAGCAGTTAAGCGTTAATCTGCTGTGATAAAAATAACAGACGGCCCTGCAACCAATCTTATCGTGCGAGGAAAGGTTTGTGTGTCCTCTGCAGACACAGTAAGCTTTGCATGGTACAGACTCGGTTTACTACATGTTCTCAATGATCTAGAGGCGTCAAGAGGAGTGTTATAGGTCTGCCTTCTGCCTTTGTTTCTCAGCACCTGTAGGGCAAGGCAGCTCTAGGTTTGATCCCAGGAAGCTGATAAATGAAATTGTCCAAAGTCCAAGTATTCAAGAAACCCCCTCCCTTAAATGAACCCCAGCTCCAGCGCACAACATAAAGCTTTAGGGTTCAGACAGTCCTGTTCATAAAGTCTCGGTGACACTTTACAGTACTAACAGAGATCAGCGGCCACCACAGTCTGGATCGGAAGTCCGTTTCACACACAGACTACTGGCGCTGCCGCTGAACACCTTCGGAGTACCTCCATCCAAAACCTGAATGCACCGCATTTTGAAACTGGCTGATTACACTTAAAATGTGCATTTGGTGCGGGCACCTGTGGAACCAGGGGCACAGACCCTGCCAGTTAGGACTGAGATTTCTGTTTAGGGTCCAACCGCAATTTGAAATAATGTCCCTTTTGGAACTGTTACAGACCTAACCAGCCTCGCAGATTGAGTCTCCTGTGGCCTAACACAGGACAGACCAAACTGAACGAGGGCAGAGTGGCACATCTTTCATAGCCGTGCGACTTCGTCCTCGCACAGTTTGTTTTATTAAAGTAGAAAACGAATGTCATTGGTACAGACAAAAGAACAGTCCTAGCTCCCTCTGCTACTGAAAATGCATGTAAAAAATATGTACCTACATTTTTACCATAATTCCACTTCAGCACAGGCAGCAGACAAGACTTGTGGTGTAGGCTATCAGAAAGAACCAAGCAGCATGGGTGCTTGCTGTGCATGTCCCTCCTCATTGTGTTTAACGAGTAGTGGTCTTCGTTGTAAGATGCACTTCAGGCCCCTTGGGTACTCCAAAGTACAGAAATTCATGATTCTCTGTATCCAATACTACTATTTCCTCCTCTTTTCCTATCTTCCTCTCTTTTGATTTTCACCCCCTCGCTCCTACCTCTCCCTTCTTTTTTAGATGTTTTCTTGTGCTCTTCCAATTTTTTTCGTTGTAGTCTTTTCCTAAAGCTTCATTCTGTTTGATTGCCCTGCCTCTCTAAGAATCTGAAATCTCAGATGTCTGACTCGAGTTATTTTAAAAACCACCATTCGATCAGAGCTTGAAAGGGCCTCCGCGAGCAGGGAGCTGTTGGTTACTAGACGTGAAGTGAAAGGCAGGTTTAGCAGAGATGAGCACAGAGATGTAATTCCAGCCGCCATGGGTTCGATTTGAAAGCCTGTTATAAAAACCCACAGGGCGGCTAAATTACTTTATAAAATGTCTGTACTCGGACAGCAGCAGCAAAGGTTATTCCAGGAAATGTTTCTTGTGTCTTCTCTGACTTGAAGCGCCCGCGAGGTTGATGGTTTTTAAACAGATATTTCAGTAACAAGCCTTGGCAAAGCCAATAGGTCTTGCCTATGCGTGAGATTTTGGCTTTGGCAATGTGTTTTTACCATGTTGTACAGCACTCTCTGATGACTCCACGCAGGATGCTCTTAAGTTTAGGAGCGATCTTGCAGCCGTTGCAGAGTGGATGACTGCCAACTGCCTCCAGCTTAACGCTAGCAAATCTGAGATTCTGCTAGTAGGGAGAGACACTGAGCTGTGGAGTGAGAGCTGGTGGCCTGCGACCTTAGGTTGCGCACCTGCCCCCAAACAGGTGGTCAAAAACCTGGGTGTTTGGGTTGACTCGGCCCTCAGCTTCCAGGTCCAAACCCAAAAAGTTGCTGGGACCTGTTTTGGACTCTTGCGAGAGCTCAAACCGCTGTTGTTTTTTTTTTATCCCACAGTCCGTCAAATCATCATCCAGGCCTCCATTATGTCTAGGCTGGATTATGCCAGTTCACTTTACCTGGGGGTTAACAAGGCTGAAATCCTACGTCTGCAAAGGGTTCAAAATGCGGCTGCTAGAACTCTTCTTGGCCTCCCTAGAACTTGCTCTACGACCAATGCCATCCGCCGACTACATTGGCTGCCGGTGGCGAGGCGCATTGAGTTCAAGTCCCTCTGCATTGCCTATAAAATCATGAATCTCTCCTCCCCAGATATCCTGGCGAACCTGCTTTCACTCTATAAACCTACTCGCCAACTATGATCTATGGGCCAGCATTTGGCGGTCGTCCCTCGGGTGAGGAAAGTGCGAGCAGGAGGACGCTCCTTCCACACCCTGGCTGCAAAACTTTGGAATTACTTCCTGCGCACATCCGTAGCATTAACAACTACCTGGCATTCCGGAAGGCCATTAAAACTTACCTTTTCCCTTTGCTATAGGCCCTGCCTTCTTTTAGTAGCCCCCCAACTTCTGCTAGTTAGCGCTGGGACGCCCCTTTGCTGGGGCAGCTGTGCGCTATACAAAACCTGTAACATAACATAACTGGCTGCTGTTCAGCTGGCTAAAAGGTGGTGGGGTACATTGGGGTAGAGCGGAGTGGAGTAGATTGGGGTAGAGCGGAGTGGGGTACATTGGGGTAAAGCAGAGTGGGGTAGATTGAAATAGAATGGGGTGGGGTAGATTGGGATAGAATGGGGTGAGGTAGATTGGGGTGGGGTAGCTGGGTATAGATTGGGGGGGAATGGGGTAGATTGGGGTGGAATGGGGTAGATTGGAGTGGGTTAGATTGGGGTGGAGTGTAGCTGTGGCTGTTAGGCTACATCCCTTGCACTTAAGTACATATGAATATAGGGTGCATGAAAGCCATTTGGTGGAATACATATGAGAATGAGGACTTGGGCACAGGTTTTAAGGAGAAATGGAGTAGTTGCAGCACTGCACAAAGCTGAATTGCTTTAAACAGACAAATACTTTGTGTTTGAAAAGGCACAGATGTGTCCAAAATGTTTGTTGCTTAATGGAAACCTGGGCTGAAGCATGTGAGTGGACTGCTGGTCTGGAAAGAGTATGGGAGTCCGGTTTCCGACTTATGTATGCTTTAAACAGACACATACTTTGTATGCACGGAGAGGAGACGCAGCATACAAACACATGCAATCACACTGACTGCTTTAACTCTTTACCATTTGTTTGGTGCTGTGAAAGGAAGTGCCAAACTGTAAAACAAAGTCGCAAACTGCTTTAATTGTCTGTGACGTTTGGTGGTGTTTAAGGCAATAACAAACAAACCTGTAGGATGGAAGTTAAAAGGTTAAAAGCAACCCAAAGGTGTAGCATGGAAGTGGACATGATGGACAGAAAAGTAAAAATGAAACAAAAATACCCTGAATCACAGCACAGCAGCAGAAGGTCAGCGGAAGGACACAAATCAAATTAAATCAATTAGTACTTGGGCCATGCTCCAGCGAAACAAAAGGAAGTGATGCGGGGCATATGATGGCCAGTTAGTAGGCAGCTAAAAAGAATGACAATTAGAACAGCAAATGGTAAGTAATGGGCGGGCTCCAACCCCTTTATACAATACCCCTCGCAGCAACCGCTCAAGCGCACTGTTAGGCGAGACCTAAAAAACGAGGATGCGCAGATACAGCTCCCCTTCGCCTTCTCTGGGTGACAGAACCTGGGAAGTATGCAGACCCACTGGAATTACGTGATTGTGCAGCTGCAGCATTTTTCATATATTATGGATCTGCTGCATTTGCCACATAATCCAGCATCTACTGCATAATCTGCAGATTTTAACAAAAATAAATAATTTCTAGCTCAAATGATTCAAAGGTTACTGAAAATGTAATTACACATGTTGCTACATAGTGGAAGGCCCTTCGCAAAGGTTGACTGGGCACTTTTCTGTTGCTTATTATGTTTGTGTGTTTAAATGAGGTGCAACCTATGCCCAGACTGTTAACAAGTGTAAGAATGACAAATGAATAAAGTAGTACTATCAGAAAATATGCCGCATTACACGGCATAATTTGCCTTTTCTTGTTGCATGATTTAGTAAACCCTTCCGCATAATTCCAGTGGACCTGATCATAGTTGACGAATTCCCAGCACTGTGGAGTTATCAACACTAACATAAATTAACTCGAAGGAAGTTGTTTTATTTTGACTGTGCCATAAATGTGGTAGGAAGGACTGTCCGCAGACGTGAGGGCGTGTTGAAATGCCAACTTTGGACTTGCACCAACTCACACTGCTGGATCTCAGAAACCTGCAGGGACATAGCAGACAAACGAGAGAAACCGATGTGTTTACGGCAGTCACACGTTGGTTTAACTAATCAAACTGGCTAAGAGATGAGGGAACCGAAAGCAAGGAGTAACTAAGTAATAGGAGGCAAATGAGAAAGTGCTGCGGGGAATTTCAAACATGGAGTGCCCGCTGGCACAGAGAAATAGCCAGAAAAGAACAGTATCCTGCTGGTGCAGGAGGTGCTCAGCTGAAAAAGGAATCCTTGAATTACTGCATGAGTAGGTCAGGAATTCGCAATAGTGGTCTACAACTGTAGCATGGGCACTTTTAAGGCAAGTAGAGTGCTGATATGTGGTTTAGTTGGTGGCAATGCTGTTGTGAAAACAGAGTTTTAACTAGAGGTATTCACTAAGCAAATGTTTAGCCAGAACTACCCGGCCTCTGATTTCCTAATTCCATAACATCTTCAGGGTCTCTATGACCGCTGGGACTGCCCTGCCCTGTGCTGCACCGCCATGTGCAAATGGATCCGGCTTAATATCCTGGCGTAGGGATTGCATTAAGTTTACAAATGCGGTTATCACCGATTGTAGAGTTTCAGAAATGCCATGCAGTGCCACACCATGGATTTCTTAATAGAAACCTATCTAGTGTACCCTGTTACCCAGTAACTGAACCAGGGGAGGAGGACAGAGGAACTTTAGTGTATTCCTAACCACTGGCAGAAAACGTCTAAACAGGAAACAGTTTCTCCAGGCGTTTTTAGTTCGAAGTCTGCCAGACAGCACAGCTATCTGGTTGCGAAAAGACTTCTTGTAAGGGGGCGTGGCCAAGTGGTCCAACATGGCGGACGCGCTTTAGAAGAGCTCCGAGGCCCGCTCGTTAATCCTTCCAGTATCCTGTGCCATCAGAACGTTTACCTCTCCCCAGTTGCTTCTACCCGTGTCTGCCTCTGCCCGATGTACTGGAGTGCCGCTCCCTGGCGAATTGGGGACGGAGCGATTACCTGGTGGACTCGCCTGCTGGTCGGGGCCTGTCGCTCGGGCCTGTGCAGCGTTGTGAGTCGGCTCCTTTGCTGGACCGGGGAGGCGCCCGTGGCCTGCCCCTGATCTTATACGGGACCCGGGGGCCAGATTGCGCCGGCGGGATTCCTGTCCGGGCGGCTGTGAAGTGCCTGTGCCGCGGCTGTGGGGTGATGCTGCCGGCCCCGTGAGACGTGGGGCGAGACGCAGTTGGCCCTGTGCGGTGTGCGAGCTGGGGCAGGGGGCCCTGCCGGGGCTCCCCGTAGATCAATCTGCCTGCCGTGCCGCTTGCCGACTGCGGTGTTTCCGCGTCGCCCGCTGCTCGCGGCCCCCTCTGCCTGGAGGCGGCCTTGAAATTGAGTGCGCTGAATTGAAGTGGGCCGCGCCCCTGCTGAGGACTGCTGCGGACGAGCCGGACCGGATGACCCGGAGGTGGGGCGCCCCGTGCGGTAGTGTGCGGCCCCTTTGAACTCTCCGATCCGCCTCAGGTTAGTGTGTGGCCCCCCTGCACTGGCCTTGCCTCTGGTGACTTCTGGGTGCCCTCCGGCTGCGCTGTGCCATCACCTGCGCCTTCTGGCTACCTCTCCCAGCGGGCCTATAGTGATCTGTGGGCGACCCGCGTCCTTCTCCAGATTGTTCCTGCCGGGCCCCGGGTTGCTGGTTGGGCTGTGCCTTGCCCTCCCTGGTGCTGTGCTGGGCCGGTTGCGGAACTCCGCACACAGTTTACTCTCCCTCCTCTCCTGGAGCCCTCTGGAGTGCCCTGGACTGCGATGGATCCTTCTCTGGTCCCTGTGGGGAAGGGGTGGCGACCGGGGAGACCCTTGGCCCCTGCCACGCTGGATGCACGGTCGCCTTCGGTGCTGCTCTTGAAGGGGGGGGCTGTCCTTCCTCCCCCGCCCGCTGAGTGAGGCTGAAGTGGTCGCTTCTTTTGAAATAATAGACGGTCCCTCCTGATCCCGTCGCGGGCCCTGTGGTGCGCACCGGCGGCTGCGCTGTGAGGAGTGGTGGCGACGTGCGTTGGCGGGAGTACCCACTAGGGGTGGTGAGGAGTCGCCTGCATGTGGAGGCGGCCGGGCTAGGTCCCGGTGCGGCTTGTGTGTGAGTAGACTCTACGCCTATTCCCGGCCTACCGGCTGGAGAAACTTGGTCTTGACTTGCTGATCACTGCTGAGGGTCTCTCCCTTCCTCCGTCTCCCTGGTCCGCTCACCGCTGGTACCGCTGATCTGAGTGCGCCGCCCTGCTCACTGTCCTCTACGAACCCCGACTGGCGCTCCTGGAATCCGCCCTCCATCACTGGCCATGACTCGTGACAAGCCGCAGGGCGCCAAACAGAGTACCCTGGATTGCTATGCTGGCGCTGGAGCTCACTAGGTGGACCCGGCGAGTCAGGGCTCAGCTGGTCCGGATAACGCGGCGTTGATGGCGGCCATAACGCAATCGCGAGACATGCTGGAGGCCAAGATTGGAGCGGTGGGCTCGGATGTGATGTTGATCCGTCAGGATCTCCGCAAAGCTGTGGGTAGAATTACGGAAGCTGAAGCCCGAATATCAACAACTGAGGACACGGTTGCGTCTCTCCAGAAGAGGGTGTCCTCCTTAGAATCTCTCACTAAGGGTCTCGCACTCCGAGCGGAAGATGCTGAAGGAAGGGCCCGGAGGAATAATCTTCGTTTTGTGGGCTTCCCCAAGGGTTGCGAGGATAATGACATGGAGCGATTCCTCACCACGTGGATTAAGAGCTGGATTCCCCAAGCGTCCCTGTCTAACTGCTTCATTATTGAACGCGCACATCGCGCTTTGCTGCAAAAACCTCCGCTGGGGGCCAGACCTCGACCTATTATTGCCCGGTTCCTCTACTTCCACGACCGGGATGTGATCCTTACGCAGGCCCGGCTGGCTGGCAAACTGCAACATAACTCCCACCATATCCTCATCTTTCCTGACTATACGAAATTGGTACAACAACGCCGACAATCGTTCACGGCTGCTAAGGCTCGACTGCGGGATCTTAAGCTCCAGTACGTGCTGCTCTATCTGGCCCGCCTGCAAGTTATTCACGATTCACGTACATTCTTCTTTGATAACCCGGAGGAGGTCTTCGCCTGGACGGACGAAACTCGGAAACTCAAATCGCATACTCCACCGCACTTTGACTCAGAGTCGTCCTCTGGAGAAGTCACGCGACGACCCATCAAGCTTAAGGCAAAAGTGAACCGCAGATCACGCTCGAGATGTCGCTCACAGTCCCAGGGTGCCTCTGGTTCCCGGGTGGAGGGAGAAACGCGGGACCCCCTACCGCCGCATTCTGGAGACTGAACACCCGGATCAATACTCCTCGACCGGACTGTCTGGTGAACTCTTTTCCACTCCTCATATCTTATGTTTTTATTTGCAAAGTACTGTGCTTGTATTGGGGCCATGCAACTGAACTCTGCTTGATTGTTTATCTGATGCCACTACCTATGGGCCTATGTGAGGCCACTCCCCTGCCTATCCACCTCAGTATCTGAGACTATACTGTTTGCTTGGGGTTAGTTTAATGGGGAATCATTGGTGTGGAACTGTGCCCTTCCCCGTTGGGGTGACGGTACATCGCCCACTGCGACAGATACTTCTACGGTTTTGAGGTATTGGGTGGGATGGGTGGGGGTTGGGCTTGAGGGTTGTTTGATTTCCTTAATTGTTTTTCTTTCTGTCACTGCCACTATGTTTTCCGCTATGTATATGCTTGAGATTGCCAATGCCACTCACCTTCTTAGCGTCTCATATTTGTACTATTGCCACACATGCCACAGGAATTAGTGGGAGGGGGGAATAGAGAGCTCCGAGTTCTTAGCTGGAACGTCAATGGCCTACTCGACAAGATTAAGCGGGGCGCCCTGCTGCGTCAAGCAAAGCGGCACAAGAGAGATGTCCTTCTTCTACAGGAAACCCACCTGGCTGGTACCAAGGCGCCGTGTTTGGGGCGCTTTGGATTTGTGTCCACCTACCATGCTGGCTTCACGAGAGGCTCCCGGGGGGTTGCAATCCTCATTCATCGTAGCGTCCCCTTTGTCCATAGCCGAACGTGGTCTGACCCACAGGGCAGATTCCTTGTGATTTACGGAACTTTGTATGGGGAACCCATTGTACTGGGTAGTGTATACCCCCTCCCCCCCGCCCCCCTCTCTCGTGGTCCTTGGTTGAAAAACTGACAATGCTTTGGTCGGACATTCCATTTGTATTAACCCTTGTTGGAGGTGATTGGAATGATGTCATGTCCCCATCGCTAGATAGGTGGCGGGCTGTGACCCGTGCCGTGGAGACTCCGGATTCCAAATTATTACCCCTGACTCAGGGGTTGGGGTGGGCCGATTCATGGAGGACCATACACCCTCGCACACATGCCTACACTTATCTTTCTAGTGCCCATGCGTCTTTCTCTCGTCTAGACTATATTTTCCTGTCGGGTACACATATACATAGGCTGACAGACACAAAGATCCTCCCAAGAGGGTTGTCCGATCACTCGCCGGTGTCCTTTCTCTTGTCCCTGGATCCCAGGCGCTCCCCGTTCCGATGGCGCTTGTCGCCGTTGCTAATGCGGGATGCTGAATATGAGACACACATCCATCACTCTCTAACAGATTATTTCTTGCTTAACACAGACTCAGTCACATCTCCAGCCATACTATGGGAGGCGATGAAGCCCACTCTCCGAGGGGTGGATATTGCCTTCTGTGCCGCGCGGCGCAGGCAGCGACGGGATAAGCTATTACAACTCGAGGCCCAGCTACTCGACTTGGAACGCACCAGTAGGGGTGTGATGGGCCAAGTAGCCTGCAGACAACTACTACATCTCCAACAAAGATACGCCAGTGAACTGTTAAATGAAGCCCGGCTCTATTGGCTGGCCACTCGCAGCCGAATATACCAATGGGGAGACAAGTCTAGTGCCTTGCTGCATCGTCTGTGCCAACAGACGCTGCGCCCCCGGATGGCCAGAGCGTACGGAGTCCTGATGGGACGATCCCCACAGATCCGTCCAATTTTGCAGACTGTTTTGCCCTATATTTTACAGATCTATATGCCCACCATGAAATATTGCCTGCTAACCTTATACAGAAGTTTGACGACTTTCCCCCCTGAGCGTTGTCGGATACGGCACGAGAGGCGCTTGACGCCCCCCTATCGGTTGATGAGCTGCTGCTCGCATTACTGAGTATGCGAACTGGCAAGGCACCGGGCCCGAACGGCTACCCATGCGAGTTTTACCAGAAATTCCATCCTCTGCTATTAAAGCCTTACCTGGCAGCGCTGGAGGCTTCCCTGGAGAGCGGCGCTCTCCCGCCGGACTGGCGGCATGCAGAGATCGTAGTTTTCTTGAAGCCGGGTCGCCCACCGGAACAATACTCGTCTTATCGCCCAATTTCTCTGCTTAATGTGGAGGCTAAGCTTCTGGCTAAAGTGGTAGCAAACCGCCTAGCCCCGTATATTACCGATCTTATCCATCCTGATCAGGCAGGATTCATGCCGAACCGCGCTACACGTCATAATATCAGGCGAGCCCACAATGCCATCGCTGCGGCTAGTAAGCTCGGTACCCCTGCCGCACTCCTGCTGGCAGACATGAACAAGGCCTTTGATTCTCTCAGCTGGACGTATGTTTGCCTTGCTCAATCGTCTCAATATTGGTCCCCGATTGCTGAGCTTTATCCGCCTACTTTACACAGACATAACTGCCTCAGTCCGAGTGGCTGACTCGACTTCGGAGAGCTTTCCTATTGGACGGGGGACAGGTCAGTGCTGCCCGCTCTCCCCCTATCTCTTTGCTCTTGCAATGGAGCCACTAGCGGCTTGGATACGCATTGACGCGCAGCTACGCGGATTTGAGTAGGCGCCAGGCATATCCGACCGCATAGCACTCTATGCGGATGTTTTGTTTTTTCTTACAGACCTCGACCGGTCTGGCCCACGCCTCCTCTGCATCATGCAGATTTTTGGAGAAACATCTGGTCTCTATATGAACCAAAGGAAGTCCTTTTTATGGCCGCTGCGGGGTGGAGAGCGACTGGGAGACTGGTTGCGAGAGGTAGTGGTGGTGTCCGATGGCTTTCAATATTTGGGAGTTTATCTTTCATCGTTCCAGGTATTGGCGTGGAGCAGAAACCTAGCCCCTCTGTGGGCACAGGTTGGTGACCAGACACGTGTGTGGTCCCATTTGCCCCTATCTCTCTTTGGTAGGTCTGCTATTTTTAAAATGGTTTCCCTGCCCCGTCTCCTCCATCAACTGCAAAATCATCCCTATCCGATAAAACCAACGTGGTTTCGCCAACTAAATGCGATCCTGGCCCGCTTTCTTTGGGGGGAGGGTGGGGCATCACGGGTAGCCCTGCGGTCCTGCTTTCAGTCTACCTACTCCGGCGGTGTGGCTACTCCCGACGATCAAGCCTACTACATGGCCTCCCATCTACTTGTCCTCCACGCCTGGTGGTATGGCACCATGAGGATCCGGCCTATGCGATGGAGCGCTGGCTACTCTGGGACAATGCTCTCCACCTGATTTTATACTCGGCGACATTGATCCGTGAACTGCCACCAGCTACAACTACGGTTTTTAGGCTCTGGAGATCGGCGCTTCGCCAGATGGGCTGGTGGGGAAAACTTACTAGGGAAACCCCACTATGGAGCAACGGACAACTTCCGCAATTGACGCATCTGTCCGGATTTTGGGGCTGGGAGGCCATTGGAATAGACAGGGTGGGAGCGGTGATGCGTGGGTGCACTCTTAAGTCCTTCCTTGACTTACAAGTCGAATACAGCATGCCCCGTACACAATTTTACAAATACCTTCAGTTTCGACACGCCTTTACCCCATATATATCCTGCCTTACCGAGATTCCTGAATTTAATCCCATTGAGGCTAAAGTTTTCATGGGCGACCTTGGGGACCATAAAATAACCAAAATCTATTGCACTCTCATTAACAACAACCCCACTACCATCCACAAAACTAGAGCGGCATGGCAGCAAGACCTAGGCCCGTTAGAAGAGGAGGACTGGGTGGAGGCTTTGGAATCCCCACGTAGTGCAGCAATTGCAGCTCGTCTGCGCCTTATTCAGTTCAAATATTTACACAATCAATCAATCAATCGGGGAATTGTAAGCGCGCTACTCACCCGTGAGGGTCTCAAGGCGCTGAGGGGGGGGTCCGCAGATCTGTTTAGCCGAAGAGCCAGGTCTTGAGGGTTTTCCTGAAGGTGTTCAGGGAGGGGGCGCGTCTGATGTCTGCCGGTAGCTCGTTCCAGGTCTTGGCTGCAATGTGAGAGAAGGATCTTCCGCCTGCTCTGGCTCTGTGGATGCGCGGGGTTTCGGCCAGTGCGAGGTTGGAAGATCGGAGGTTTCTTTTGGGTACGTGGAAGTTGATTCTGTCGTTGAGGTATTTGGGTCCGTTGTTGTGTAGGCATTTGTAGGCGTGAGTGAGGATTTTGAAAGTGACTCTTTTCTCCACGGGGAGCCAGTGGAGACTTCGTAGGTGTTGGCTGATGTGTTCGTGTCGGGGGATGCCGAGGATGAGTCTGGCGGCGGTGTTCTGTACTGTCTGGAGTTTGCGGAGTAGGGACTTGTTGATGCCGGCGTAGAGTGCGTTTCCATAGTCCAGTCTGCTGGTGATGAGTGCGTGGGTGTCTGTCTTCCTTGACTCAGGGGGGATCCACTTGAAGGTCTTGCGGAGGATGTGGAGGGTGTTGAAGCAGCTGGAGGTGACGGCGTTGACCTGTCGGTTCATGGAGAGTGATGAGTCGAGTACGATGCCGAGGTTCTTGGCGTGGTCTGAGGGGGTAGGTGGGCTTCCAAGGGCGGTCGGCCACCAGGTGCTGTCCCATGCAGAAGGGGTGGTACCGAGGACGAGGACTTCTGTCTTCTCGGCATTGAGCTTCATGCAGCTGTTGGTCATCCAGACTGCGAAGTCTTGCATTCCTTTCTGGAAGTTGAGTTTGGCAGTGGTGGGGTCTTTGGTGAGGGAGAGGATGAGCTGGGTGTCGTTGGCGTAGGATACGATGCTGAGGCCGTGTTGTCGGACGATGGCTGCGAGGGGGTCCATGTAAATGTTGAAGAGGGTGGGGCTCAGTGATGAACCCTGTGGGACTCCGCAGGTGATTTTCGTGGGGTCGGAGAGGAAGGGTGGGAGTCTGATCTTTTGGCTTCTTCCGGTGAGGAATGATCGGATCCCGTCCAGGGCTGTTCCTTGTATGCCTGCGTCGTGTAGTCTGACGACTAGTGTGCGATGGGAGACGGTGTCGAAGGCCGCTGATAGGTCGAGTAGGATGAGGGCTGCGGAGTGGCCTTGGTCCAGGAGGGTGCGGATGTCGTCTGTGGCGGCGAGTAGGGCGGTCTCTGTGCTGTGGTTGCTTCGGAATCCAGATTGGGACGGGTCGAGGATGGCGTTCTCTTCAATGAATCGTGTCAGTTTCCTGTTGACTGTTTTCTCTGCAACTTTGGCTGCGAAGGGGAGGAGCGAGATGGGCCGATAGTTCTTGAGGTCGGTGGGGTCAGCTGTGGGCTTCTTGAGCAGGGGTCTGACTTCTGCGCGCTTCCAGTCGTCTGGGAAGGTTCCTGTTTTGAAGGTGGTGTTGATGGTGCGTTGTAGTTTGGGTGCGATGGCGGCCACGGCTCTGTAGTAGATGTGAGGGGGGCAGGGGTCGGTGGGGGCCCCCGAGTGGATGCTTTTCATGGTCGAGGCGGTGTCTTCGGCCGTGATCGCTGTCCAGTTGGACATGGTGGGCTGGCTGGTGTTTCTGGGGGGCGGGGGGCCGTCTGTGGCGCCTGGTGGATGGTCGATGAAGTTGTCGTAGAGGTTTTTGATCTTGAGGTGGAAATAGGTTCCAAGCTTGTCGCAGAGGTCTTGGGATGGGGTGATGTCTGTGGCTTCGCTGCGTGGGTTGGTGAATTCTTGAATGACACTGAAAAGTTCCTTGGAGTTGGTGGAGTTGGCCAGGATTTTGTTGTGGATGAAGTTCCTTTTGGTGGCTCTGATCTGGTTGTGGTAGTCCGTCATGGCGTCCTTGTAGGTGGTGTGGTTTTCGGTTGTCTTGGTGTTTCTCCAGTTCTTCTCCAGTTCTTCTCCAGGCGTCTGCAGGTGCGTCTGGCTTCTTGGAGAGCAGTTGTGAACCAGGCGGCTTTCCTGGGGCGTTGTCTGTCGGGGTTGCGTAGAGGGGCGAGCTCATCTGCGCAGTTGGAGATCCAGGTGTGGAGTTCTCTGGCTGCGTCTTTTGTGCTGTTTGCGTCGGGTGCCCAGGTGTGGTTGTCTCAGCTGAGGGTGGAGTTAAGTTGCTCGTCGCCTATTATACAAGGCGCAGGCTATGGCGTGCTGGGCTCATTGCGTCCCTGCAATGTTTACTCTGCGTACTTATGGAGGGCACATTCCTACATACTGTCTGGTCTTGTCCAGCACTGTCGAGGTTCTGGGAGGGCGTGTTCACGTGCCTCTCCGAGGTTTTGGGATGGGATATTGCACCCTCGCCACGATTAGCTATACTACATATCACGGAAGACATTGGTGGGAATAGATACAAGCACCATCTCTTATTCCTGGGCCTTACACTCGCGAAACGTGATATTGCCCGAGTTTGGAAAGATGAGTCTCCACCACCACTTCGGGTGTGGAGGAAGGGCTTGGGCTTCTGCATGGGCTTGGAACTTCCAGTATTCGAGGCACGGGGATGTCCCCGCAAACACTACAAGATTTGGAAGCGTTGGGCGGACTATAGGGGATTGTATTTGGAGCCTCTCCCCCTCTCTTCCCCCCCCCGCCGCATAGTGATGAGTCGATGCCATGACACTGGTTGGCTGGCGTTTGAGCAATACCCCTATTCAATGTGACTGGGAGTGGAGGAGCATCTCTTTATACTTAAAATTGCAATGGATATTAACGAGTGGCAATGTGACACATTTGGTTTTCCTCTCTTCTTGGTTTTCTTTACTTATGATTCTCCTTGTATTGTATTTTTGGTGTAATGAATCCTATACTGATGTTAAAAATGTTGACTTATATATATGTCGCCCTGTCCATCTACCTTGGGCGCGCTATGTGATCCTTGTATTGTGCAAGTCGTCAACAATAAAAATACGTTGTCAAAAAAGAACAAGCATTGGCATAGCCAATAGGTCTCGCTTTTGGGACCTTATAAGTATTTAGTTATGCGACTGAGAGTACTAGTGGTGATGTGACTGCTTTGCCCTCAGTGATGTGACTGAGAGTACCAGTGGTGATGTGACTGCTTTGCCCTCAGTGATGTGACTGAGAGTACTGGTAGTGATGTGACTGCTTTACCCGCTGTGATGTGATATAGGGTACTGGTAGTGATGTGACTGGGGTACACGCTGTGATGTGACATAGAGTATTGGTAGTGATGGGACTGGGGTTACGGCAGTGATGTGACAGAGTTAGTGACATTCTGAAGGGGTCCCCATCTTTTAGCGATAAGCCACTAGATGTGACTGAGTACTCTCAGTAATGTGACTCGGAGTCTGGTAGGGGTGTGATTGGGGTACCCGCTGTGATGAGACTGAGAGTGGCGGTAGTGGTGTGACTGGGTACTGGCAGTGCTGTGTTTAAGAGTACTGGTGGTGATGTGACTAAGTACCGGCAGTGATTCGAGTAAGCACTGACAGTAATGTGACTGGCAGTAAAGGTGACCCAGCCCAGGGTACTGGCGGAAGTGGTGACTGGGGTTACTGGCAGTGAAAAAAGAGTAGGGGTGCTTGTAGCGATGTGAATATAGGGGTACTGGTTGTGTCCTGACAGGGGGCACTGAGAACGTTCGTGAGTGAGCTACATGCAGCGATGCATTCTGGGGGTACTCGCAACAATGTGCCAGAGAGACTGGCAGTGATATACCATAGGTATCGAAGAAAATGCGAAGGTGGTGAGTGGAATCGCTCGGGTCGCATTCCTGTCCGTCGTTTTTCGCCCAGTAGGCCTCTTTAAACGGAGACCAGCTGTATGCAAATCAGCCTACGTCGTGCTCCAATAGGAAGTGGCCCTGGGTGCTACCGGGGATGGTGACCTGGGTACTCACGTTAATGGCGCCTGAGGGCAGTAGCGGGACTGGTCACTGTGCTAGTGTAGGTGACTCATGTGCGAGCAATGAAGTGACTCTGGTCGCCAACAGTAGTAATGACGTGAATATTTACATACATTTTGTCGGAGGATATTGGCAGTGATGGTGACTAGGGGTAGCAGCATAGTTGGCACTGAAAATGAGAGCGAAGGGACCTCTGGCATTTGGGCGTTGGCAGTGGTGATACTGGGGCATTAGCAGTGGTGGGAAATGGACAAACTTGCAATAAAATATTGGTACGGTGGGAGAAGGCGGTCCCTCATGTAATATGACTGAGGCGCCAGTGTCCTTGTGAGTGACCCAGGGTGCTGTCACGGAGGGTGACTGGATGGATGCAGGGGGAGCTCTAGGACTGATGATGACTGAGCACTAGAACAGAACGCATTAGCAATGATAGTGACCACAATCATTTTCAACTGTGCCACCGGCAGCGTGGAGCCAGTACTGATCGTGAATGATGGCACTAGCAGTGATGATGGCCGGGGTACTGGCAGTATACAATCTGCACTGTTCATGAATGATTTCACTAGCTGTGCCACTGGCAGTGTGAAATCAGCACTGATCACAAAGGATTGCAGTGGTAGCGGCTGGGGTACTGGCAGCGTAGAATCCGCAGTGATCGCAAACGATTGCACTAGCAGTGATGGCGGCTAGACCACTAGCAATTTGGAACAAACATTGGCTGCGCGGCCGTGAAAGTGACACGGCCGCGCGGCCCTTGAAAGTGATCGCGATCAAAGACAGATGGCAGCTGCGCGCGTGCACGATCGCGTGAACGCAAGCGCTAGTCCACCAAAAGCCTGTGGCAGCCCTTTGAAAACCCACACACTAAATTTCTCGCAGAGCAGCGCATGCGCTGGCTCAGCGAGACCTAAAAAAGACTTCTTGTAAGCATTCTGAAAGCTTACCTGGTTATGCATTTCACCCACTGCTTACCATTGGCTTTAGTGTTTGGAACTCACATTTTCTGGGTTTCTATTTGCTGGCTTTATTTGTTTTAGGCTGTCCAGCATGCCTTCTTCCAGTGGAGCAATGCTAGTTCACTAACGTTCCTTTTATTCTTCCAGGAATCCTTGCTTTCTGTAAACAGGCCTTTAAATTTTGTTCTCATCTTGTCACATTTGCTGTGTGTTAAAAGACTGAGGTCAATTTTTTTTGTAATTCGGAAGTGTGGTGGAAGCAAATACGATCAAAACAAATCAGTACACTTTGTGATGCCATTTCTACACTTTATCGTTTGTCCGCTGAATAGTTTTATCAGTAAAACTGTATGTGCAAATATAATGGATTTCAATTGAAAATATGTTGTCTGTAATGGCCGTGTGCTAACACACCATGAATATGCCACTCTGTCTCTCGCCACTCTATCCCTCGCCACTCCACGACAATTTACTCCACTCTACTCCCCTGTACGCCTCGCCACTTTACTCCACTCTACGACATTTTATGCTACTATACACCACTCCGCTCTATGCCACTCCAATCTAGGCCACTCTACTCTATGCTACTGCACTCTACGACTCTGCTTCACTCTAGGGCTCTACTCCACAACACTCCTTGCCAGTCTACTCCTCTCTTTGCCAGTCTACTCCACTCCATTCTGCGCCACTCCACAGCACTCTCCTCTACACCACTAACTTTTAGCCATGCTGAACAGCTATGTACAAAGTTGTTAAAACACATTGGCAAAGCCAATAGCTCTTGCTTAGGCAACACCTATTGCCTTTGCCAATGCTTGTTTTCTTATGTCTCCATCCTAACTAGCAAGTTAGCGAGAGCACTTATATACTGCACTTTGCCAAACCAAACAGTTGGTCTCTTCGACACAACAGAGGAACAGCCCCACAGAGCGAATTTGTAGCCATTGCTTCTTACTCAGAGTTCCTCTTGATCAGTCTCTATTCGTCCAATAATGCCATCCATAACCTGTTGAGACCGAGCCCAAGGAGCCCAAAGCCAGCTTTATGGCCCTCATCATAATGTCAAAAACAGATCCCAAGGAGTTAACTCTTGAGCCCACTTAATCAGCCCTAATGTGACATGTCACCCAGAGACCGTACCGCTGGTGCCACCTCTAAAAGCTGCTCTACCAGCACACTCCTACCATACTGAGAATCCTCAAGTAATCTCTGAAATCACTTCTTGAGCTGTGCTGCAAAATCTGTAGCGTGAACCTAGGAAGCTATCTCTGAAACCAGGTCCCAGATCCCCTTTATAGCATCCGGCGACCGAACCCAGGAAGTAATCTCTGAACTTTCTATCACCAACCCTTCCAGCTGGACCAGAACAGCCAAGAAGCGTCTTTTAAAGCAGCGCATCAGTCTTGGTGACAGAACACATGTCTCTGTTTGAATACTTGTGGATTTGTCTTGACTGCCTCTTCAGCCAGTATCTCAGGTCTCCATTCAGCTGCTGTTGTAGCTGACTTGAGGCTTCTTCTTAATTTGAATTGGTGGAGGGGTAGGTCCGACGTGCACATTGAGATGAGTGAATTTCGAATCCAGGTACAATATGTTCATGCTTTGGTCTGTCTCTTTTGCTTAGGCTGGGTTCCGGAAGGCGATGGAGCTGGTGGGATCTGAATTCCAGGACCGGTTACACTATTATCACGACTCCTGGCTGCCGGCACGTGCTTTGGTGGAAGAGGCTATCAAGGAACGCTTTCAGGTAGGGGGTGTGATGGGTAGCTGCTTCATAGCAGGGGGAGGAGCCCCTGCCCTAGGCAAAGCTATAACAAAGTACAAGGTGACACAGACAATGTTGGGAAACCTTGCGTCTTTAGAATGCCTTATGCAACCACAAAGGAGTTGCCGAGCTCGGCATCACATGCTGAGCTAGTGTCTGTGTTAAAAAGCAAATGTATACATATTGTGACTTCTTAATAACAAATCAAATGTCTATAGTTCATGTTTAAGGTATGGAAAATGTCCCTTTTTAGAGTGCCCCCCCCCCCAAACATTGTCAGTATGAACAATTCAAAACTTTCTCTTAATAATCACTTTCAACAAATCCACAATAACTGTGTATATGATGCTTCTGTGAGAGTCCGGACTCTCTTTTTCCTCCTCTTGCTACGTTAGTCCACCCAAGTCTTTGTTAAATGAGTGCTGTAATAACACTGTGTTTTTGATAATCATGTCCCTCTGCTGCCTTCCGCGTCCTTTGTGATGCCTTACTGTGGTGCTTGTGCGCTGCTTATCGTTTTACTGTCCTTTGGCTTCCTTTCTGCCTTTGGGTTTCCCTCTTGATGCTGAACGTGGAGTGTTTTTTTCTGTTGCACGGTTTGGCTGTCAACTCTGTTTGATCCAGTTTCTGAAAGATTATGGTGCTGTGCCACAGGACAAAGCGCCATATTGTGACATGCTGTCAAAGATTCCAAGCAGGAGATCTCCATGATAGGCAAATGCATATGCGAGTGTAAGGGCCCTACTTCATTTACACGTTTATTATACTAAAGAATACTTCTAACTGTAGATTACTTGCCTCCCAATATTCCCCAGTTGCCAGACTCGATCCAGAAATCGTTTCTCCAAACAGTGCTCCTGTGCTCCGCTAGTTGGTGCCATGCAGTTCTGCACTGACTCCACACCGCCATGTAAGTGACGGAGCAGAGTCGCATCTAAATGCCACCTCCGCGCGCAGATTTCACTTCCTTTCTTTCTGCGCTTTCCAACATGGATCAGGAGCGCCACTCCTACTTTGTCGGTTTTTCACACGAGTTCTAATTGATTACACTAGTGTTCTAGTTAACATTATCCCCAACGAAAACACCAGGTTTCAAGCCATGCTATGACTATAAGAAGCCGATGCTGGTCACGGACCCGCACAAGGTATGTCTTTGGTGTCCGAACGTGGTGTACTAATTAAGTCGCATGATAAAGGCGCTCTCTGGTGATCCAGGACATTGAGGCAAAGCTGTATGTTGCTGAACACAGGAAGTTGTGCCCTGACTTCATGCAAGTTTTGATCCAAGTTGCTGACCCTGTCTTGAGTTTGTTTCTGTGACTGCTCAACTTTGCACTTAGTCCTCTGCTAAGTTTAAGTCCAAGTGCAAGCATAAAAAGAAAAGCAAAGCAGGACTCGGCCACACCCTATACTTTGACTCTAAAGAGAAGGCGCACAGGCATCCCGATGCAAGTCTTATCTCTTCGAGGTTTCTGGCCACTGAACAGATTCCTCGGCTGCTCCCAACCTGCTCTGAATTTCCTGGGCTGTCATCAAAAAAATCACCAGAGCAAGGCCTTTAAGGAGGTCATACTGCAAATTTGCAGTGCACATTCGGTTCCCTCTCTTGTTCCTTTGAGTGCCACCGATCCGTTTGGGTCCACAGTCTGGGTAGTGTCGACTGAACCAACCCTGGCGCAGTCTGCCACCCTGGGGCCTGTTACTGGGCCCATACTGACTCTGGTTCAGACTTCTACTCTGGCCCAGAGGTCCCTGCTACCTTCTACGCCAGTGTTAATGGTGCCGGAACACGACCGTGTGCTAATGCTGGACTTTGGCTCAAACTCAACCAATGTGCTATTGTATTACAAAAGCGCATCTCATGCAAAACTGCCTCTAGTCCAGTGCCTCTGCCACATCACATCTGTCATCAGAGACTCCATTATCTCTTAGATTTGCACTCTGATCCTATGCCAGAGCAAGCGACACCAAGATGATGATGGGGATGGCTTGTCCCCGCTCACTGTACTGATGACGCCTTGTACATTGATTTACAGAATGCGAGTGGGCTTGACACCTAGCTTGAGACAGAGCTTGAGTCACCACTTGGGCCACCAATGAAAGAGTGCCTCATTTGCAGTGGTCCTGAGGGCAACTGAGGCACTCTAATTACTGATACCCTCAGTTGAGACCAAACCAAATGTCCTTACAGAGATCTTATGCCATGGCCTGCTTCTTCTGAACCTTTGCTTCCCTTTAACAATGATCTCCTTGATTCTTTGATGTCTACTTGGTCGAAGCCTTGTTCTTACCTGCCTGTGAGTACGAAGGTGGCCAGACTTCACAGACTGGTGCCTGGTGACCAGAAAGGGAGGGCCCTAACTCCTTCCCAGTGTCTCCTCAGGTGATACATGATGGATAGAATGCAGCCAAATATGTTATCTGCACAGATCTGAGTACTTTTGATTGCCTGGGAAGGGCAGTAGGTACTAGTGTTGTACTTCGTCGACACGTGTAGATGCATTCCACAGAATTCTACGACAATGTACAGGCTTCCCTCACAGATATGCCCTTTGATGGATCACGCCTTTTCGGTGAGAAAGTCGACTATGTTGGAGGGCTTTAAGGACAATAGAGCTATGGAGCGCTCTTTCAGACTGTTTATCCCTGCGAAACCAGTCCCTGCATCAATACAGAAAGTTTAGAGGTTATTCCAGATGGTTGGCGTATAGAAAGAGCCTTCCTAGCCAGTGTAACTTGCACCCCAGTCCTTTCGAGGCATTGTATGTGGGTGTAACGAGCAGCATGCAGGCAAAATCCCATGTCTGGGTCGGTAAAGGGCTATCTAGCATCCTTATCATTGATTCTGTGTTTGGTTTTATAAGACACTGCAACACAGGTTTGCAAAACCCATGCACCCCTGCGATTCACGTGGAAAGCAAGTGTCCAAAACGAACTCCCAGATAAGCAATGGGGGAGGGCGCTGGAAAGCGTGACGAAGACATCAAAGGAATGTGAGGCTCCAATATGCACAGTTGAATTATCTGCATACAACATATTTAACACCCAAGAGACTCGGACGAATAGCCACCAGACCCGTACACAACTGCCAGAGGCGTAATCTCGTGGAAGCGGACTTTATGCACGTGGTTTGGGGATATGAGGCAGTAGCCAAATTCTGGAATGAGGCAATGGAACCCTTAAGCAAGGCACAGGGAAGGGCAGTACCCCG
Source organism: Calotriton arnoldi (assembly GCA_963921515.1). NCBI lineage: Eukaryota > Metazoa > Chordata > Amphibia > Caudata > Salamandridae > Calotriton > Calotriton arnoldi. The sequence continues at coordinate 1,965,331 of CAWUFW010000362.1, forward strand.
CAACCCAGAGATTTGTTTATTGGTGCTTACACACTCAGAAAAAGGGAGACCAAGCTGCAGATTTCCAACACAGGCAATAACACTAGGGAACAGGTGTATAGCTATGCACCAGAATGGGACCAGGCGCCACATATTGTGAGATGGAAGAAAGATGTATCCCACTGGGTACAGAGCGAACATATAACGTTAAAGCAAGAAAAAAATAGAAACTGTAGAAGTACCCTATCACAGATACCTGGGGAGGCATCCTAGGGGCCTTTGAAAAGCCTGAACCAAATTCATCACAGGAGAAAGGCCTAGCACGAACACTGTGGACGCAGATCCTCTAAACCACAAGCCTGTATACCAGTGTACAGTATCTAATGTAAAGAAAGCTGACACCAGTAATTGTGGAGTTAAGTTGTTCTTCGTGAAAGAGTTGTTAAGGTGACTATAGTTGCCTATTGTGGAAAGATCTGTAGCAACTGCTCATCCAGTTGCCTAATGGAAGACGTGCTTTACCGAAATTGAAAAAGAGTGGGATGGTTGTAATTGGAATCCGAATGTTGATAATCACCATTCATTGCTAACTTTGTATGGCTATTTACATGTATGAAACATAAAAGCAATAAACCGATCTTAAAAAAAAAAAGAAAAATCATTGATTCTGTGTTTATCAAACCAGCCATTGTTTAAATTGTTCTTGGTGGTAACGTTTCCAAAATGATTGAGTCATAATTTTCGTCTTACTGTTTTTGTGATGCCTCGTGAAATCTCAATTTGATTATCACAGGTTTAGAGGCATCATTGTTTGAACCGATGCTCAGTTGTCTGAAGTTTTAGACTTTGAAAGACAGTTTTCTGGATTCTCAGTATGGCAGCTGGTAACGTTTGCAAGCTTTAGGCATTGTCTAATTTTATTTGAGGAGTAGTAGTAGTGTCACCTTTTCATGTCTCTGATTGTTAAATTACTTACATTATTTTTTCCTCCACTTCCGTCCCAAGATGACGAGGTCAGAAGGGTAAGACTTGAAAAGTCCTTTATTTTTATAAAGATTGGACAAAGGATTTGCACAAGGATTATGAAATTGTTTGTGGAATTTGTTATTGAGAAGAAAAAAAGGCCTTTCTAATACTCCCTGGATTGTTCTTTTTATGGATCTATGCAATGCCTTGCATAAAGGGACCGCTGGGGGGCGGCATTACTGCTCACTCCACGTAGGGAAAGTAGCTCCATACGCTCTGGCCTGAGGAACCCCAGTATCTGATATTTTCTGTGTAGCACATTGAGCATGTGCACATCTTCTTTAAGCACTTTTGTTTGCATTCACAGGGTAGTGGCGATGCTCATTTTGCTGAATCAATCGTTCAAGATTTTTTGGTGTAGAAATCGTTTTCTCTTAGAGCATAGGTACTCTCACACATTTGTCGAGGGCCAGAAAGTAGTGTCTGGAGTGTGACTTGGGGCGTCATGGATGCCTCTGGGAGCTAGTGGGCTGAAAACAAATGTACATGGGGTTATGATTCCACACCACCATCTTTAAAGTTAGGCGCCTGGTCAACTAAAGAGATTCAAATTGGACCAAACATTTGAGTTTATCCATTGTAAATAGTGTGTCATACTGTATCATAGTTTACATCAGTTTACCAACTTCTGGAGTTATTCTTGAAAGATTGCTATTACTACCCTTACGAGTTAATTGTACAACTGAAGTGCCCTAATTGTCCAGTTAGTATCCACATATCATTGGGATAATGCTAAACAACAGTATGCTCTACGGATATTGCCCAGTAACCACCTATTGCTTCAGGACTCGGAGGAAAGACTGCACAATCTCCTGCTTTTTTATTAACCTGCTGCAGGCTGTTTTTACCAAGGAATAACTGATTGTGAATGTATGTAAAATCAGGAATAATGTGTTCAGTTGTTTGATCATTAAAATACATAATTGAATCTCTTGACATCTTTATCATGATATTTCTAAATTAAATTTGCATTCGTAGCCTTTTACTGTTTTACATTCTTGCACTCAGTGTACTGCAATCGTGATTGTTCATTTATGGTTTCGAGTGACTGCTGTTTCATTCCCTTCTGTCTCCCTCTATGTTGATTGTGCCTCAGTAACATTGACTCTGGGACTTTTCTGCTGGGTGTCTTCTGTTTTCTCTGTGAATGCAGCAGATGTGCTTTATGATCATAAAAGAATGAATTGATTGATACATGTATTGAACTCGCACTGGAGGCACAATCTAGGTTCTTTTAGGCCTCAGAATCGACATATAGCTGTCACACTCTTTGGTTTGATACCTTTTTTAAGACCGTGCTTCTCTTTCCTCTTCTCTGTCCATTCAGGTAGATGCCAGCGGGGAGATCGTAGTCTTGTCTCGCGGCGGCTGCCCATGGAAGGAGCACCTCTTTCGTCTGGAGCAGGAGCTAAACGTGGAGAAGCCCATCAAGTTTGTTCTGTATACAGACCAGAATGGCCAGTGGAGGGTACAATGTGTACCTGCCGGACTGAACACTTTCCAGAATAGGTAAGGACCAGTGGGTTAGGCAGGCGAATGCTCTTGGGAGTACGCCCCTAAAATGAGAAACTGGAGAGATGTCCGATGCATGTTTAGTATAGCCAAGCTTTAGGTTTATTGGCCAGTATGCACTGGTTACTTGTTCACACTGTGCAATTGACTACACTAGAAGTGCTCCGTCCTGCTCGCCAGCTCTTGTTTTCACTTGCCCATTGATTTAGTAGATTTATGCTTTACGTCTCTCAAATCGTGGCCTCCTTATATAAATCTCCCACTGTGGCCCATTTTAAACTGTATCTTTGGTTTTGGCCTTAGGTTCATTAACTTTCACAAATGGTCCTCAGGGGGAAACGGGCCGCAAATATGTGCCAAGGTACTGAGCAGTCCAGTTAAATGAAGGGCCCAGAAATCACTGACCATGGTGATGGAACCCAATTGTGCCCAATATCCAGTTGGTGAATGTGTATGAAAATCCAGCCAGGCATAGTTCACTCCTCAACCTCTCACTTGCCTCCATCACTCATTTATCACCCTTGCTTTCAGCTCTCTCCTTGTACTTTTTCAATGTTTCTACTCCTTCAGTTCTACTTCCTGCCTCATCTTCATTGAAGACATTTTGTGACGGCAAATGTATCACCAACTCATTCATTCTGTCCATTTCCCTAAGTGTGTGCTGCAGTTTCATTTGTGCCTTTAGTATCCTGTGTCTGTCCCAGACATTTTGCATTAGTCTGTGGCTCTTTCTTTACTGCTTCAGCCAGGAGGTTGTTCTGTGCATTTATTACCCTTTAAGAGCAGAATGATTTCCTCCTCCTACGCGTTAGACATCAAAGGTTGTACATCCATTCACTGCACTTTCATTGCAGACAATTAACTTCCATTGCACTTGACCATTGGTGGTTCCACGCATTCTCTGCCCTTTCAGCTGAGAACTATTTTCATCCATTCTCCCTGATCCGGCTCATGTTCTCCCATGCATTCGGTGCCCTTTCAGTGCTGACATTTCCCTTCTAAATCGCGCTTTCATTGTTCTTTCCGGACAGAAGAATTTCCTTCCCTCATACCTTAGCCTTTGGAAGTTGTATAATGCACCCACTGCCCTTCCGGTGCAGAAATGTCCCATCCGTTGCACCCGAGCCAGCAGTACTGGTTCCATGCATTCACTGTCCTTTCAGTCCATACGACTTCCTCTAATTACGCGTCAGCCACCGATGATGGTTCTGTACATTCTCTGCCTTTTCATGGCATACATGTCTCGTCCATCACGCCTGAGCTAGCGGTGATTATTCAATGCATTCCTTGTCCTTTCAGTCAAGACATTTCCCTTCCATTTCCACTAGACATCTGTGATCATTCAATGCATACTTTTGCCTTTTAGTGTAGACATTGTCTTTCTGTTCTGCAGCCCATCGGGGATTGTTCCATGCCATCATTGTTCTTTCAGTCCAGAGGATTTCCTCACATTATTGGTCAGTATAGTCATTGTCATGTAGGTGAAAACATTTCTCTTCCATTATGCCTGAGCCAGAGGTTCTGCTTTCTGCATTCCCTATACTTTCAGACCAGAACAGCTTCCTCTGTTAATGGCTTGGGCATTGGAGGCTGTACAGTGCATTCACTGCCCTTTCATGGCCGGCATGTCCCAGACCTTACACCTGAGCCTTTGGCAGTTGTACCATGCTTTCGCTGCCCTGTTATTATACCTGGACCATTATGATTATTCTGTGCTCTCAACGCCTTTGTAGTACTGCTATTTCTCTTCCATTACCCTTGAACCACCAGTGCTGAATCCTTGTATTTCTTGCCGTTTCAATCGAGAACAATTTCCTCTCATTATTCCTTGGGCATTAGATTTTTTTTAACTGTGCATTCACTCCCTGTCGGTGCAGACTATTCTCTTCCGTTATTCCAAAACAGTTGCCCTCTTCAGTTTCACTTCGTCATCCCTAGTTTTGTACTCTTCTGTTGTGCAGCGTTTTCCCTTTGTTTTTTCCCTTCTTGTGATTACATCTTCCCGCAAATTCCTCACCTTATGAATGCTCTTTCCAAGCTTCTGACTGGGCTCGAAAACGTTTCTGCAGCAATGACACTCCAGGTGGCGCCACTCTGCTCCAGACACGACCTTGCCTCTGGACATGACAGCACTCTAGCATGGTGGGGATCAACCAGCATGCTGGTGTCAGTTCCTGTTATTCCGCACCTCACTGACTGAGTCCAGAGCGCTTTCTCTAAGCCTTACTAATACATTTGTCAGTTATCAAATGCGACTAGATAAAATGTCTCCACAAAGGACCCCTAGTTTAACCCGCTGTAGACTGTGCCAAAAGCTGTGGTCCCTTTCAGACCCCCATGATTACTCTTCGTGGTGCCTGGCGTCAGAATATGATGCTGCCGCATGCAAATCTTGCACATCTGTTCACCTGAAGGCCATCATGGAGAAGGAGGCCAAGGTTTTTTTTTGACTGAGGCAGCAGGGAGACTTCAAATGGACTCTGTCTGCCATAGATAATTCACCTTCCTATGGAATGTTCTCCCAAAAAGCATCATAGGAAGGAGAAATCTTCCTTCTTGAGGAAGCAGGCACCTTTCGGAGTTCTTGATGCTATTCCCTGATGCAGGGCACTTCCTTGATGTAGGGCACCTGCCCTGGCACCTAAAAAGATGAGATTGGAGTTTCCAGGTTCTTAATCCTACCATATGCCGGTCGAGATCTTCTAGCTGTGGATGCTGGATCGTTTCATTGTGGCTCTGCAACCCTCTGGGCTACTCCCTGTCTGTTCCTGCGGACTTGGCAGCTCTCCAGGTGGGTCTGGCAGGCAGTGCACTGGCCACCAGGGACATCAGTCCTCCCATTTGTCTTCCCCCTTCTGCAACTGCCACCAAACCGCTTTAGTGTGTCTTTAGTGTCACATGCCCATCCAGTGTGGGTCAGATTCCATCATTTTCCTCCCAGGGTAGCTATCCATCACATACAACAGATGGTTTCTACAAATCAATCAACATGGCTATGCCCTTCCTTTTCTTTTTGCCTGCCAAATATTCCTCTCCATATCAGAGCCAATTTCATACAAGCACCTGTCCATTCTACTGCCTGAGGTGCGAGCATTACTCTCACAGGGTACTATCGAGAAGGTACCGTACCCAGAAATAGGAGTGGGTTGTTACTCGTTTTATTTCCTTAGTCCAAAGGAGCACGGGGGTCTCAGGCCTATTTTGGTCCTCCAGCTTCTGAATGCTTTCATGCGGAAGGACAAATTCAATACACTCACACTAGACAGATTCTATCTTCCCTAGACACGGGGAACTGGTGTCCTTGGACCTGCAGGATGCTTACTTTCATATACCTGTCCTGCAGTCCAACAGGCATTATCTGCTGTTCAAGGTAGACCAGGAGTATTTTCAGTTTGTTGTGCTCCCTTTTGGCCTAACCAGTACCCCTTGGATGTTCACAAAAGTGATGACAGTGGTCACTGCCCACCTCCAGAGGTCTTTTCCTACTTAGATGACTAGTTGTTGAGGCCAAGCTCACCACAGTAAGTCGTAGACCACTTTGGAATGACAGCGAACCTCCTCTCTTCTTTTGGGTTCACGATGAACGAGCCGAAGTCGCCCCTGGCTCCTTCACAAAGTCTTCCATTCATTGGAGCTATTCTGGCCACTGTGATTCAGGCCTTCCCTCTGACTCTACGAGTCCGGGCTATGATCCTGTTGTTTCAGGCTCAATCCTGGATCAAAGGGAGACCAGCTGTGAGGCTTCTTGGGCTCTTAGCCTCCTGCATCCACGTTGTCTGCTGTACCAGGTGGCACATGTGTGCTCTGCAATAGAATTTGAAGTTCGAGTGGGCCCAGCTTCAAGGGAATCTGACATATGTCATCCAAATCTTGGAGGAGATGGTTCACTATCTGAGGTGGCTGCTCAAACACAATTGGTCCAACATCAGGCCTCTTTCCTTTCCCTACCCAGAACTGACAGTGGTGACTGACACATCACTGCTGGACTGCAGAGGTCAACTAGGGGAGAGGGAGATCAGAGGACTGTGGCCTCTGACAGAAGCCTGGCCTGACATCAATCTGTTGGAGTTACGGGCCTTTCGTCTGGCTCTGAAATAATTCTGATGGTCCATCAAGGAGATACTGGTGCAGGTTCTCACGGATAATACCACAAGGCATTCACCTGAAAGCGAACCTCCTGGCATGGTCCCTGAATGCCAGAGCATACGAGCTGAAAAGGTGGCGTCTGATTTATTACCAGTGGTGTTATCATGAGGTGACGTAGGGCATCTTCCAACAGTGGAGAGAACCCTTACAAGACCTTTTACCAAGGTCGACAACATGCTTTGTCCGAACATTTTGCATGTTGGAGTTTCTGCAAGAGACCTCGGTAGGAGATGGATTCCGGCTGAAATAGAACCAGAGACTCATGTAAGCCTTCCTTCGTCTGCCTCTCCTGCCCTGAGTTCTGAGAAAGGTAAAGAATGACTAGGCCCAAGTTATCTTAGTGGCTACAGAAGAGTATGGTACCTGGAACTTCTGGGCATGAGCATCTGTCCTCCAACCAGTCTACCACTCTGTGAGGATCTTCAGTCACAGCAATGGGGCAGGGTCCAACACGATTCACGTTCAGCAGTTAACCACTGCCAGCATCCTTTGCTACCCCTCCCTCCTTGAAAGAGGTGGAGAGGCTCCATCGGCTGTACCCCAAACTGTTTTTTTGATTTTACATTGTCCGTACCAAGGAACACTGTGTGGACTATCATCTTTTTGTGGAGTTCTCTGGGGCGAAAAAAGGGTAGGCTGTGCAAAAGAGGACCCTGTCTGGGTGGATAGTCCTCATTAAGATCTGCTACGTACTCGCCAAGAAGCAATCCCTGGAAGGCCTGAGAGCCCATTTTAAAGGGCTAAGGCTCATTCAACGTCATTGGCTTGTGGAGTACCTGCCCTTGACATCTGCTAGACCCCGACATGGTAGTCCTTGTTTGTTTACATAGGGTTAGATAGAGTATCCACCAGAAAGACTATTACCGAAGGGAAGTAACTTGTTGAATCTTTGCTACTATTAATAAATGTTTGGATCCTAGAGGTGAACCAAAGCCTTATGAGGAACACATCTCCTGTTGCCATTGGTGGCCCTTCTTGGGCCAATAAAGTCATCCATTTGATCAATTGACCACATAATTTTCAAATTCATTATCACTCCAGCTTAGCTGGATCAGTATAATAATAATTAATGTGACGAGATGTGGTTACAACAGTAGTCCCAGACTAACAAAGGACAATTAAAAACGTCTGTGACCCTTGCAGAAGTTTTTGTAACCAGCTGGGGATCTGTGGCGCAATTGATTGTCAGTGAGAGGCACGCTCTGGGAACCCGCTATTTTCATGTTAATGAGGTATCCACTGTGTGGGTGGAAAGAGCACTTCCCTGGGGATTTTGTGACATACATTGAGCCCTGGAACTACATTCAGTGCTCAAAGAGTGGTATATTTTCTCCTCTTCCTCTCTGAGGGGTGTCTGCAGCGCACAGGGGAGGAGTAGGAGTCTGGAGGGGGTGAAGTCGCTCATTAAAACGCTTTCCCTGCTTCAAGCGAAGGGTTGGTCATGTAATATAAAAATAGCAGACTGAGAGAAAAAGGAAGAAACAGTGAGTGAAAAGACGTATGATACATCAGCAATGTCGCAGTGTAGTGCGGCTAGAATGTGAAAAGAGAACAAGAGCAGCAAAGCGTAAAATATAAAAGCTGGATCCAGAGTGGAGATCTTTCTATATAGTCACACTGCAACCAGAGGCTCGGTCTTTGGCCTGCCTTTCCAAGGAAGTCTAGGTGGTTGTCTTGTTAAAAGTAAGCATGTGTAACGTGCGCCTTTGCATGCCCTATGGTACAGGTTTCCCAACGCCCAGTCCACTGCTTTTGTATATCTGCGAAATGGCATATCCGGTTCATCATTGACGGCATTTTGTGCATTACACCATTAGTAGCAGGAATTTCAAGAGTCCATCACAATATTTAGAATGAAAATGAACCTCCATTTAGCATTATGCGACCTAGGAGGTCTTGGAGATTGAAAGTTTGTGGCTGTGGTGGGGCAGGTTTCCCAGGTTTGGACTTTGAATCCTCTGACCAGCATTACTGACCACCTGAGTTCAGGCTGTAGAGGATGTCTCGTGGGGGAACAGGGGGTCCCATTACAATGCAAATTATGTCCTGTGTAGGAGGGCATAGAAATGGAAGTCAAACTTAATCCCCACACATTACAATTTTCAGTGGCGAGTTCACCCGACCCTGCTTAGCCTTTTTGTAATCTCCCTTTCTAACTCCTGGGCAGTGGGAGTAACGGTGAGAGCCATTTTGGAAAGAGGGCTCCTGAGTAGGAAAGCACCACCCAGCAGAGAAGCAGCCGAGGAGCCAGCGGACTTCTCGCAAAGTGATGATGAACTTCAAGAATGTCTGCCAAGCTTGTAAGTCATTCAGCAACCCCATTATCTTGCTAGCCTTTTCACCACTTCCGGTGGCCAAAGAGGCTTCGGGAGCAACAACTCTGTACACCGAAACACTGAAATTTAAATCTGCCCAAGCATTAAACCAGTCCATCTCATGTACTCCAGCGTCCTTCTGGAGCTCCCTCCGAACAGATCTACGAATGACAGCCACACATATATCATGCAAGAAACCACTAAAATCTCACCTTTTCCGCATCTGCATGAATGATCAGACTTCCCATTCACCTCAAAGTACACTTCACAATATTTACTGCTCCAACTGATTCATCTCAATTTTGATCTTACCATTGCAGGTTTGTTGGAATGCTTCTCTAGTCTATTGTAAAGTGTACTAAAAACTCAAGATGTAGGAGCACCGTATAGAAGCATCAAATGAAAATAAATGAAATGGGTCACTTTACTATGTGCCAAGTGTTGACAACGCTGTTGAGTGCTGTAGCAACGTGGCCCTAGCATAATGGCTGTTGATGGCCTCTTTTGTCGGCAGGGTCTTTTGTGACCTCCAACAGTCGTCCTTCCCGGTGAGCCTCCAGCGTTGTTTTCAAAGAAGTGTTTTTTTTCTCCGTACTCAAGGGAGTTGATCTGTCAGTTGAATAGTTTACATGACTTCACTTTTACACATGGGAAATGGTTTCTGAAGAACTCTGGGGCCTTTTGTGATAAACCAAACTTTTTCCTTCCCTTGCGAAGGAGAGCACCCTTTTTCAACAAAAGGCTTCAGTGGCTCTCTATGTTCATAATAACTTTTCTTGACCATTTTTTTTTTCCACCAGAGGCCCTTGTTGCAATTCAAAGTGATACTCTTGGTATAGGGAAAAGTTATTCATGTGGAGGAGAATAATATGGTTGGTCATCAGAAAAAGGACAGTATCGGTATGTTTGCCAGTAAGCCTCTTCGTCGTCTGTTTATTTGTTTACAGTTATGAAATGGAAAGTGGATCCACTGAATCATCCTTCTATTTCTTCTCCTCTCTGCACTGTTGACTGGAAGAAGATTTCTCTAGAATCTCTGCTGGCAGGAGTAGAGACATCTTTAAAGGTGGTACCTAGGTAGACGGATTGGGCCAGTATGAAATGGCTTGTGGTGGCGTCTACGACGACGAACTCTTAGTCAGTTGGTTGCCATTGAATGCGGTGTTAGACTATGAGGTCCCTGTAATTTTTACCATCTTCTTTGCGATAGACAGGGATGAGGATTTTGTCAGTGAAATGGTCGACGATCATGTTTTTGAAGCCTCTTTCATCGACTTTCCACATCACTGCCGTTGGTGTAGAAAGACATTGTTTGGGGTGGAGAAAGAGTCAGTGCTCTGTGTCCTTAATCCTTTTTTAAGCGAATGTCTGACAGAAATCACTGGACGGTGATTTATGGTTTTGACATCGACAGTAGATGCATAAAAATATGCATGCTGCATAACTCCGGACGTCCATAGCTTTAATGTGTTCATGAGCCCTCAAAATGGTTTCCCTTTTACATTTCGCATATTTCTCTGCTTTGACAATACAGTTTGCTGACATTACTTGCCTCTGTGTCCTTGGCCCTCTCATGTCATGTTGGCCACATTTTCACCTATTTTCAATATTTAGTTTGCCCTCTTTTTCTGCCACATTCTCGTTCTGCATCTTTCGTTTCTGTAATGTATCTCCTATTGATTAAATAAGTCTTTATTGGTGTCCTTGAACTACAGCTATGAATAGAGCTTGGAAAGGAACGTAGTTATTTAGGATAGGGTCGAAGGCCTTTCTTTTGCCTCTTAGCATCCAGTCCGAGTTGGTAGAGCAGAAAGGCTTTCGTTCGTTGAGTGGGATTTTCCATTTTATGTGCCTGGATGAATCCATTCAATCTTCAGAATTAGCAGCCCTTGACTAAGTGGTATGCCTTCTTCTCAACGAGGCACACGATTGGATGAGCATACAGATTTAACCCTCCACTTGCTTCTAGAAATAAGAATCTTATCCTGGAGTTAACAATGTACACAAACTCTGCTCTCTGTCCCAGAAGAGAATACTACTGTCATTGTAATGTCTATAAAGGTCAATCTAAAGATATAGTGGCGAATATATTGAGCTCCCTTCCAGAAGCAACCCATAACTCCTTACCAAGATTTGAGTGCTCTAGTGGTAGGCCAAAGACATTCTGGAGACAGACGTAAGTCAAGTCTAGAGGCCTGCTTGCCTCAAAATGTAATCCATGCCTCATTCTCTTAGATAGGCTAGCGGCGCAATGCGAATATGGTGATACCCCCTCTTGCAGATACTAAATTCTCCTACCATCAACAGACACGCTGGAATCCTTTAGAGAGAGGCGGCGGGTTTATTGCACATTGAGTCTGCACTTCACTTTTCACCACTTACAGCAATTGATTCTGCAAAGAGGAGTGGAACCATTCTCCTCGCTGCTACTTTTGTTGGGATTCTGTGAGGAATGACGAGAATAAACTACGTTCTCATGTCTATTTATAGTGACATCCCTTGACAAAAGGCTGTTTATAGGGGTTGTCCTCCTTTCATGCTGCCAAGTAAGCGATCCCGTCTGAGAGCGACATTGGTGGTTAGAAGTTATCCAGTACTTTGGTTTTCTCCTGGTCAGAGTTGAGGCAGTGCCAGTATAGGGCAAGGACGGTGTCTGGGATCTGTTGCCACCCTTTTCAGACCTGGGTTGTAAGATATGCATGTTGAAGTGGGTAGTGACTCCATGTGAGACTGGGACCGCTGCTGCAGAAGGGATGGGGTTGTGCAAAGGAGGATATAGGCAGGATCATTTGTTTTCTGCATTCTTGGCTATGAACATCTCATTCATGGGCATCTCTCACTCTCTACAGGCTTTCGCTCCTGGAGGAGTGGCGCGGCATGCGGGACGAGGAGCTGTCACAGCTCAGCGGGATCCCGGGCTGCATCTTCGTTCACACCAGCGGCTTCATCGGTGGGAACCTGACAAAGGAGGGGGCTCTGGCCATGGCACGGAAAACCCTGGAGAAACAGCTAGCCGCTAATGGACAGTGATCTCTCAATTCTCTAACATCCCAGCCAGCCTCCAATGGACGGTCGTCTCTGAAGACTATCATATTCCAAGTAGTCTCCCCTCTGACTGCACCCCGGTGTTCACCAGCTAGTCTCACTCTGACCGAAGATCGTGCCGTTCCAGCTGGTCTGCACCCTTGGGTTCAAGCAAGCCTGCAGTGGAAAATCCCCTCAACCCTTCCATCAAGAAAAAGACCTGCTGCCCCCCCAACTGGTTTAAATACAGATATTTTAATGTATTCAGTGGCATTTGTTTTCTTACCATTAAATGAATATCTTGATTATGTGGGAGCCTTTAAGATTGACTTGATGATGACACTATCCACCACCAATACGTTAGTGGCAAAGCATATACTACAGACCGAAAGTAGTTGTTGAGGGTCCCACAGACTTTTTTCAAAGGGATCCTCTCAAATACAGTTCCTACTCACATTTGATTTTTGTTTACATATGCTTGGGAGCCGAGTGGGACCTCTTTACCCCTAGCTCTTCCTTACCCCATTTGATATTTAAGGGCCTTTAAGATTCACCTCACCTCACCTCTCCTATCCCAGGCCAAATATGACCATCTTTTCCAAGGCAGAATATCTCGTAAATAGCGCAATGTGCTAGGGATTGTATGCCTGTAGTAAGCACTCTGTTCAGTTTTAGAAGGATTCAAGGTGTGTTTGGAGAGGCTGTGTGCGACCCTGCAGCCACCCTCGTATTGATGGCGGCCAGTTGGCGAAGGCGTTCATTGCTACGAAAGATGTCATGCAGCCTGTCCAAAGCAGCCGCATGGAAAATACCCCCAGAGCTGCCCGCCCGTAGTACTGGGAAATAAACGCGGCAATAGTTCTTAATTGGAATATGTTCTCGATTACGCCTGTCTTATGCTGTGATTAAATGAGCCCAGTGGATTTCAGTGGATGCTGGCAGGAACATGCCAGTGTTATTGGCAATAACATAGAGTTATGTCTCCTTCTCCCAGCTGTTTATAGACTGTACTCAGTTTCTGAATTTCCTCCTGCAGCCAGAAAGCGAGATAGGGTTTGGGTGCTCATCTAGCGCCCTAGTGTTATAGCAATGGCTTCTTATGTGCTTAATGGTACAGGTGAAGCGGCAGTAAAATGTCAGACAGGACCTCAAAAAATACACACTAATTTGCCATGCCTATCTTACGCATTTAAAAAAAATATCCTGCGCATAATTGGCTCCAGTAAAGTATGTTACTCTGCCTAGCTGATATTCTGAAAACAGCACTCCCTGCATCACTGATTCTAGTAAAGGGGCCGCCCAACCTTACCTGGCTCTGGTTGCAGCTTATGCCTCGTTGAGTTTGTTGAGAAAACACCCTGTGCCTAGGTGAACCTGGTAACACAGCAGCTCGTTCCCACACTGCAGCTTTCCCTGCATAGCTGCTTATGAAGCAGAACCCTGTGTGGATACCTGGTTTTTATGCAGCAGCACCCTGTGCACAGCTGTTTCTAGCAGTGTGCCTTGCACAACTGGTCCTGGAAAGCAGCACCCCATAGCTGGTTCTTATGCAGAAGCACCTGTTACTTACCTGCTTAGTATAAAGTAGAACTCTGTGTGGATACCTGGTTCTTATGCAGCAGGACCCTGTGCACAGCTGTTTCTAGCAGTGTGCCTTGCACAACTTTTTCCTGGAAAGCAGCACCATATAGCTGGTTCTTATGCAGAAGCACCTGTTACTTAGCTGCTTAGTATAAAGTAGAACCCTGTGTGGATACCTGGTTCTTATGCAGCAGGACCCTGTGCACAGCTGTTTCTAGCAGTGTGCCTTGCACAACTGGTCCTGGAAAGCAGCACCACATAGCTGGTTCTTATGCAGAAGCACCTGTTACTTACCTGCTTAGTATAAAGTAGAACCCTGTGTGGCTACCTGGTTCTTATGCAGCAGGACCCTGTGCACAGCTGTTTCTAGCAGTGTGCCTTGCACAACTGGTCCTGGAAAGCAGCACCACATAGCTGGTTCTTCCTAGCATGGCCGGTTCAACCACAGGGGCTCTCCTTGCCATGCACAGTTGGTTCTTGTATGGCAGCAGTCCGCGCTGCGTTGTTCCTTGTAATGCATAATGTTGTAAGACAGTATACCTCACTCTAGCAAAGCCTTGCTGACTCCTGAAAAACAGGGTCCAGTGCATTGTTGGTTTTGGTAAAGCATCACACCACATGCATTAGGATGTTATTCAAGAGCCACCCGTGCACAGCCGGCCCAATAAAGAGAAGTCGTGCAGTGCATAATTGGTTCTAGAAAATCAGCACAGGTGAATGATAAAGCAGCAAACCGGCTTCTAGTAAAGATGCACTCCTGTTAAAGCCACATTTCCTCTGTAGCTGGTCAGTGCTATGTGCATAGCATGTTATGGTAGAGCAGGAGCCCGTTCAAAGGTACTTTTGACAGTGCAGGAACCTATGCATATCCAATTATAGTAAAGGAGCACGACATGCATAGTTGGTTTCCGGTAAATTGCCACGCCATCTCTGCTTTACTAGTTCTAGCAAGGCAGCTACCAGTAATTATCTGATCCTAGCAAAGCAGCTACCAGTGCATACCTTCTAGTAAAACTGCAACCGGTGCATACTTGATTCTGGTAAAACTGCAACCAAGTGCATACCTGATTTTGGTAAAACTGCAACCAAGTGCATACCTGATTCTGGTAAAACTGCAACCAAGTGCATACCTGATTCTGGTAAAACTGCAACCAAGTGCATACCTGATTCTGGTAAAACTGCAACCAAGTGCATACCTGATTCTGGTAAAACTGCAACCAAGTGCATACCTGATTCTAGGAAATCTGCAACTAAGTGCATACCTGATCATAGTAAAACAACAACCAGTGTACACCTGATTATAGTAAAACTGCAACCAGTGCACACTTGATTCTGACAAAACTGCAACCAAGTGCATACCTGATTCTATTAAAAGAGCAACCAATGCATATCTGATACTAGGAAAACCGCAACAGGAGCATTCCTGATTCTAGTAAAACTGCAGCCAAGTGCATGCCTGGTTTAAGCAAAACTGCAACCAATTGCATACCTGATTATAGTAAAACAGCTACCAGTGCATACTCGATTCTAGTAAAACTGCAACCAGTGCATATCTGATACTAGGAAAACAGCAACCAATGAATACCTGATTCTAGTAAAGCAGCTATCTGAGCATTTCTGATTCTAGTAAAACTGCAATCAGGTGCATATCTGATTTAGTAAAACAGCAACCATTGCATACCTGATTCTTGTAAAGCAGCAACAGAAGCACATTCTAGGAGAGCTGCAATCAGTGCATACTAAAATTCTAGTAAAATTGCAACCAAGTGCATACTTGGTTCAAGTGAAACAGCACCCAAATGCATACCTGATTCTAGGAAAACAGCAACAGGTGCATACCTGATTCTAGTAAAGCAACAATCGGTGCATACCTGATTCTAGTGAAGCAACAACCGATGCATACCTGATTCTAGTAAAACAGCAACCGGTGCATACCTCATACTAGGTAAGGAGCAACCGGTGTGCACCTGATTTTAGTAAAACAGCGACAAGTGCATACCTGATTCTAGGGAAGTTTCAACCGCTGCATACCTGATTTTTGTCAAACTAACCAGTGCCTACCTGATTCTAGTAAAATACCAACCAAGTGCATACCTGCTTCTAGCGACACACCAACCGCTGCATACCTGATTCTAGTAAAGCAGCTACCAGTACATATCTGATTTTAGTAAAACTGCAGCCAATATTTAACCTGATTCCAGTAAAACAGCAACCAAGTGTATACCTGATTCTAGTAAAGCAGCAGCCAGTGTATACATGATTCTAGTAAAACTGCAACTAAGTTTATACATGATTCTAGTAAAACACCAGCCTGGTGCACACCGGATTCTAGTAAAGCAGCTGCCAGTACATACCTGATTTTAGTAAAACTTCAGCCAATTGTTTACCTGATTCTAGTAAAGCAACCACCAAATCATACATAATTCCAGTGTATGCCTGATTTTTGTAAAACAGCAACCACTGCATACCTGATTCTAATAAAAGCAGCAACCAGTGCATACCTGATGCTAGTAAAACAGCAACCTGTGCAAGTGTGATTTCAGTAAAGCAGCTACCAGTACGTACCTGACTCTAGTAAAGCAGCAACCAGTGCACACCTGATTCCAGTGCATACCTGATTCTCATAAAGCAGTAACCGATTCATACCTGATTCGAGCACAACTGCGGCCGGTGCATACCTGATTCTAATAAAAGCAGCAACCAGTGCATACCTGCAGCAACCAGTGCATACCTGATGCTAGTAAAACAGCAACCTGTGCAAGTGTGATTTCAGTAAAGCAGCTACCAGTACGTACCTGACTCTAGTAAAGCAGCAACCAGTGCACACCTGATTCCAGTGCATACCTGATTCTCATAAAGCAGTAACCGATTCATACCTGATTCGAGCACAACTGCGGCCGGTGCATACCTGATTCTAGTAAATCAGCAGCCAGTGCATACTTGATTCTAGTAAAGCAGCAACCAATGCACACTTGATTGCAGTGCATGCCCTATTCTACTAAAGCACCAACCAGTGCATACCTGCAGCAACCTGTGCATATGTGATTCTAGTAAAGCAGCTACCAGTACGTACCTGACTCTAGTAAAGCGGCAACCAATGCACACTTGATTCCAGTGCCTACCCTCTTCTAGTAAAGCAGCAACCAGTGCATACCTGATGCAAGGCAACCTGTGCGTATGTGATTCTAGTAAAGCAGCTACCAGTACCTACCCAACTCTAGTAAAGCAGCAACCAGTGCACACTTGATTCCAGTGCATACCTGATGCTGGTAAAACAGCAACCTGTGCATATGTGATTCTAGTAAAGCAGCTACCAGTAGGTACCTGACTCTAGTAAAGCAGCAACCAGTGCTCACTTAATTCCAGTGCATACCTGATTCTCGTAAAGCAGCAACCGGTGCATACCGGATTTGAGTACAACTGCGACCGGTTTTAGGCAGGGCCCCATACATATTTGGTCTGGTAAAGCAGCGCCCAATACATGGCTGGACCTTGAAGCCACTCAAAATGTATAGCTACCTCTGATAACCTAGTACCTCTTGCACCTAGTAGTGTAGCAGCACCTGTGCCATGTAGGTTCTGGTGAAGCTGTACCGTAGAACAGCTGTTTCTTGTAAAAAAGCACCTAACCTATAGATGTTTTGAATTAGGCAGAACATTGCTCCTAGCTAGTTCTATCCGTGCCACAACCAGTGCATATATAGTTATTGCATAATAGCACTTTGCACATAGCTAATTCTAACAGTGCAACTACCATTGCATATCTAGCTGTTGCATAGTAGCACTTTGCTAGTTATAACAGTGCCACAACCAGTGCATATCTAGCTATTGCATAGCCTATGCAATAGCTAGATATGCACTGGTTGTGGCACTGATAGAACTAGCAATGTGCAAAGTGCTACTGTAGCACTTTGCACATTGCTAGTTGTATCAGTTCCACAACCAGTGAATGTCTAGTTATTGCATATTAGCACTTTGCACATAGCTACTTGTGAAGCTACACACCACACATGCATAACGGGTTCTAATAAAGCAACCATGTGCACAACTGGTTCGAATAAGCCTGCTTACTGAACATAGTCGATTCAAGTAAAGGAGCAGCGGGTGCATAGTTTTTTTCTTCTGATAAAACTAGATTGTGCAAAGCCGGTTCTGATACAACCTCCGGGGAGAGCTGGTTTTAATAAAGCTGCACATTCTGCATCACTGGTTCTTAAACAAGTCATAACTGGTTCTAGTAAATCAGCAGCCAGTGCATAGCTGGTAATAATGCATAATACTGCTGATGTTGGTCAAGCGGCAAGGGTGCATAGCTGGTTGTACTTAAGAAGTATCCTGTGGATAGATTTTTTTTTAACATAAATTAGTACCCGAGCTTCGGTGGTTCTAATAACGGAGCACTGTGCATAGCTGATTTTGATGATGGAGTTCCCATTGCCTGGCAGCTTTAAATAAAGCAGCATCCCTTGTATAGTACCTTTCAGTTTTCTGTGCATAGTTCTGGTAAATCGGAGCCCCATGCATTGAGGCTCTGAAAAGCTTAGGAAAGTAAGAGAAATGGGTGGAATGCTTACATTAATGTCAGACGCCGATAATGAGACTAGGCCACATTCCTGTGCATCTGTTTTGCCCCCAGAGCCACTCCAGACAGGGACTGGCCATATGCTAATCAGTCTCTGTCTTGCTCCGTGGGGAAATGTCCGGCTCGAACTGACAGACCAGTCTGCTGACTGATTGCGGACTCATCCGTGGGGTGTCTTCAGATAAAGCAGTACCCCGTGCAAACGGCTTCCGGTGAAGCGGCGCGGTGCATAAAGCAGGTTTTGATAGGATAACACCCGCGCAGAGCTGACAGAATTAAAGCGACACTCTATGCATTGCTCGTTCTGATTAACGGGTACTCAACACATAACTGCTGCTAATTACGAGTCACTCCTTTGAAAGCTTGGTTCTCTTTAAGCGTCACCTATTGCCTAACTTCTCCCTATAACGCAACACCCGCGCGTAACTGTTGTGACGGGGTGTCCCTGCCATGATCAGGCAGCGCTCCGTGATACCGCGTCACTCTCCTCGCAGCTGCCTCTGACGAAGCGGCCCCCGTCCACGGCTGTTTCTAGGAAAGCCGTTCGTCTCCCGTGTGTAGCTGGTTTTGATATCCAGACGCCTCCCCGCACCCCTTTGCTCTTCTCTTCACAGGGGTTTAACTTGACGTTGAATCTTCCTTCCTTGACGGCTGACTGAACCCGAGCCTGGCCGTCTGTGCTTCACGCGGGACTCTCGCGGGAAAGCCTCGCGTTTTTCCATACTTAGAGCGATTGAGATCAACGTCAGTCTCACGTTGTGGGCGTCCAAACCTATATTTGTGTCTGGCTCGTAATTTACAGCGAGCCGAGCAGATTGATAAAAAGAGGCAGCGCGGGCTCCCCCCCCGGGTACCAAGCAGGCGAAGAGAGCAGGAACGGGAAGCGAAGGGTGTAACTGCTGCCCTCGGCTGCCCGGCGAACCGCTTCTCACTTAATTACGCTCCTGACGCGGAGATGACAGGATTGTGCCAATACACCGTCTGCGGCCTGCTGCGAGCTGAGGCTCGGGGCCTGCACCAGTGATAGCGGCCGATGGCTGCCAAGGCGATGTCAGCCCACGGGAGAGCGCGGTTTACCACAGAGGGAAGGGTTGTTAGCACACAGGTCACGGGCAGTGGGATGTGTGCTTGCAGGCGGGAGGAGGGCCTTTTTAGGGCTCGGCCTGCACCAGCGCTTGCGCTGGTCTGGCCGAGAGTTTTAGTAAGCGGGTTTTGGAAGTGCAAACACTGGCTTTTTCGGCTGGCGACCAGCTTGAGTTCACGATGGCGTGCACGCGCAGCTGGCATCTGGGTTTCCTATCTCTTCCTCATTTCCTCGTCATGGCTCATTAACTCTCTGGACTCTGATGTTTCAATCGCAGCAGCAGCTCACATTACCAACTGAGGTCCCTGGACTACAGTCACATGAAAAACAACAGCGATTAGCATTGAAATGCAAGCTTTTTTTGTCTAGTTAGAAATATTGCTTCGGTGGGTTGACTTCACCTTATATCGCTATTTGTTTTATATTGGGAGTCACAGCCTAATTACCAGTATTTTTGTCTCTCACTGTTTTTTTTTAAATATTTATTCGCGCAAAGCTATATTTAAGGTTACTTTTTCCGCGTCACTTCTTCACTCTATTTAAACTCCACACCCCCCACTCTTATTGTCTCTCCCCTCTCTATCTTTTTTAGCCTTTCATTCTCTCTCACCCCTTTATCTGTTTCTCTTTCAAACTCCTTCATTCACTCTCTCTCCCTTCTTTCTCTCTCTCTATCCCGCTCCACTCTTTATTCTATGTACACCCTTTCTCTCTCTTTCTCTCTCACCACCCTCTCTAATTGGGCATTATATCTTCACTCTATCTCTCACTCGGCAACACCACAGCATCACTCAGCGCAACCACAGCATCAATCAGAGCCAGCACAGCATCAATCAGAGCCAGCACAGCATCACTCAGCACCAACACAACATCTCTCAACGCCATCACAGCATCACTCAACGCCATCACAGCATCACTCAACGCCATCACAGCATCACTCAACGCCATCACAGCATCACTCAGTGTAACCACAGCATCACTCAGTGTAACCACAGCATCACTCAGTGTAACCACAGCATCACTCAGTGAAACCACAGCATCACTCAGTGAAACCACAGCATCACTCAGTGCAACCACAGCATCACTCAGTGCAATCACTCAGTGCAACCACAGCATCACTCAGTGCAACCACAGCATCACTCAGTGCAACCACAGCATCACTCAGTGCAACCACAGCATCACTCAGCGCCACAACAGCATCACTCAGCGCCACAACAGCATCACTCAGCGCCACAACAGCATCACTCAGCGCCACAACAGCATCACTCAGCGCCACAACAGCATCACTCAGCGCCACAACAGCATCACTCAGCGCCACAACAGCATCACTCAGCGCCACCACAGCATCGCTCCGCGACACCACAGCATCGCTCCGCGCCACCACAGCATCGCTCCGCGCCACCACAGCATCGCTCCGCGCCACCACAGCATCGCTCCGCGCCACCGCAGCATCGCTCCGCGCCGCCGCAGCATCGCTCGGGGCCGCCGCAGCTTCGCTCGGGGCCGCCGCAGCCTCGCTCGGGGCCGCCGCAGCCTCGCTCGGGGCCGCCGCAGCCTCGCTCGGGGCCGCCGCAGCCTCGCCCGGGGCCGCCGCAGCATCGCTCGGGGCCGCCGCAGCATCGCTCGGGGCCGCCGCAGCATCGCTCGGGGCCGCCGCAGCATCACTCAGCACCACAGCAGTATCACTCAGCACCACAGCAGTATCATTCAGCATCACCTCAGCATCGTCTCCGCATCAGTCACCACCACCACCACTACCACCACCTCAGCACCACCTCAGCCTGCTCTCGGAATCTGGCATCTGTTGATTCTCCCCTAGCGTCTGGCCGCTGCTAGTGTTATAATACAGGTACTAGTTCCCAGCCTTCACCCTCCGATTGTTTATGCCCCCTCAAAAAAAAAGCTTTAACAAACCACCATTGCAATAGGCATAAACAAGTTGCCAGCATTGCAAGAACAAAAGAAAACTGAGAATTTTTTATTGTAAATACTTTTTTTAATATGGTCGTTCAGTTTTACATAATGCCTTCTTGGTCATATATAAAGTAACAAAAATGCTTCTGACACTTTTTTATTATAACTTTTCAGCATGCCGCACAGCAGCCACACTTCTCTACAGCACAGCTTGAAGACATTGGCAAAGTCAATAGCTCTGGCTAAACACTTATAAGGCCCCAAAGGCGAGACCTATTGGCTATGCCAATGCTTGTTTATTATGGATTTACGGGCTGTGAAGTATATAGGTGCGCGGGAGAGGCATACTTGAGCCTGGTTTAAGTCATAGTGTAGCTCAGGGCTTTAAGTGGGATGATAAAACTGGGGGGTCTCTCACAGGGGCGTGGCCAACATAATTTAGGGTGTGGCTTAAAAACACGTAGGCCAAAAATCTGTGTTTAGCATAGTGTGCCGCCCGACTTGTATTTTGCTGTTCATTGCATCCAGATGATCCAGCGCAATATTAGCAAACAGCATTCATACACCAGATACTCACTTGGGCCCATACATTCATACTACGCTAATACTTACGCTGGGTTTTATCAGTTATACTCTTTTATCAAAAATCTCTGCTACCAATTACCTTCTGATTGAAGAGTAATGACTTACCAATGAATCCTTTGCTAATTGGGAAGTTTAAAATGAGTGACATTCATTATAGTACATAATCCTGAAATAACCACTGAGTCAGGAAATTTTAAAATGTTTATCTAAAGATTTAACAGAGTAAAATACAGAACCACACGGTACTCAATCGCAATACCCAAGATGAAGCATAGAATAACTATTGCTAATCAATGACGGTCCCTCAGAAAAGGAGAGGATGGAGACAGCAGCGCAACTAAAGGTTGCATTATATTTACCTAAGTGCGAGAACCAAACCCCTTGGCCAAGGAGTTGGAAAGAATAGGACCCAGGAAGGATGAAGAGCAAAGACCTCCTCCAGGATCAGGACAGGACCGGTGACCTCTCTACAACGACGCCTGCGTCGTTCCCCTCTCTGATACTCGACTTCTCCTCCATTCGCCCGTGTCTTCCTTCTAATGGACTCCGCCGCCCCCTCAGGACCTCTCTGGACAGCGATTCAGTCTGCAATCGATCAGCTTGGCAGTCTGGAGCTAAGAGCGCTAACTAATTAGCTAATTCTATATCTATTATACCCTTCTACGCCCATGTACCTCCCCTTAATGTTGCTAAGATATGGGACCACTACTTCTGATTGGACAGGGGTGGATTCTCACACCATATTGATTTGTCTTGTATTTCTGAAGCCTATTGTTTTTAAACTACCGCCCCTTCAATTTAATACATTTGCTTTATTTCCCACCCGTCTCACGACAAAATTTACAATTTATTCATATAAAATGTTGCTTTTCGACGAGAACATCTTGGTATTTAGTGGTGTCGGCCAGCAGGTCATGGCCTTGGGTGATGTCCAAGTTGACTTCATCTTTTTCTTTCTCGTCTGCCTCTCAGGGCGCATGTGCGGAATGTTTGTCACACGAGCTTTCAGTTCACCAAAACCCAGGCCCAAGTTTACGAACTAATAAAAGTCAAAGAAGAAAACATTAAAATCACAAATAAAAAGTTTCACTGTATGCCCACTCTTTCTACTCTATTCCCATTTAATTATAAATTCTATCCTGCATTAGTAGCGTTGGAGAAACGACAGTTTGATAATGACATGAGAGCAAGCTGAAGCATGTGAAAACATCAAGCAGCCATTTTAATGCACACTGCGCAGAAGCAGAAATTTCCCACCAAGCAAAGAAAGACGTCACAACACGTGATGTGGTTGGGACATGCGCAGTAGGGTTCCCGCGCTTTAGCGGCCATTGTGGATTACAGACAAGCGTTATTCATTAGTAAAACACATAGGCAAGCATCCTTACTATTCGTGTAGTGTATGCAAGGATTAGAGACAATACAAGTTTAATAAATTAATACTATGAGGAGGTTGCGTACGAGCAAGTCTCATTTATGAGTCCTTGCTCCATCACAGATATGATACAAGTAACATCATACCTACAACAAGTCAGGACTATTGGCTTTGTCAATGGTGTTAGTTGCATAAGATAAATAAGCAGCAACTATGGCTTGTATATGATATTGAAAAAGCTTCCACTTAAAGCCCTGGTGACACCACGACAATGTTGCTGCTCCTGAGTTTCAAAAAGAGAAGGGAAATCCAGAGAGACAAGGACTCTCTTTAAAGGATTTCCCTTCCCCTACAACGCTCACCTGGCATGACGTCATGCCGTAACTTCTCCACAAGTGAGAAGTGAGCACACGCACATCGATGTGCCTGCTGTCACTGCAGTCCGGAAAAAAACGGACCGCCTGTACCAGGGCACAAAACCGAGCCCGATAGAGACCCGTTTCGAGGCCCCTTTTAAGAAAACTGCCGGTGCTCCGCACCGGTGAGACCCGGCCCACTTAAAGCCCTGGTGTAACTCCTTCTCGACTCTGTAGCCAGTGGTAAATTGTAGAAAACTAAATGCCAGGGCTCTCGTCGGGAGGCAGCCTGCTCCAGCCCATTTCTCTTGTTGGCGCCGCCTAAAACAGAATCAACAACTAACCATGAAAGCAGGAAGAGGATGTGGTGTAATGGCCAGGGCTGCCGACTTCGGAGCTGGGGAACCAGGTTCGAGTGTCTGCGTCAGCTCAACATCCTGTGATTATGGGCAAATCACGTAATCTTCCCATGCCTACCATAAATGAATGAGCCCTTAACTGGTGCTCATGAAAAGCACCAGTATTGCTGATTAAGTACCAGTGCTGAGCACCGGGAACCGCTGGCTCAAATTAAGCACTGTCTGTAGCCCTATTGAAGGGCGAGTCACAGAGGAGCCAGGACACTGCGCTCCCCCCCCTCCTCAAAGGCATACGCTTAAACTGATAGCAGCCGAAGGGAGTAATAAATGATTTAAATTTCCTGGATGCAGATGACCAAGGAATCTGGTGCTACGCTGACGAAAGGTCAATGGTGGAGAACCATTTAGCCCCCTTTAAACGTGACCATTTCAATCATTTTGGGTAGTAGAAACCTGTCAATCGCTATATTGTTTAAATGGCGCAAGCCCACACAAAGTCTAATTTTTCGTTTTCTCCGTCTAGCAATAACTACCGGAAAAATTCAATCGGAGGCTTCAACAGGTTCGATTACATCAGAAACGATTAACTTAAGTTCTTTGGCAACTTCATCTCTCAGCAACAAAGGAACATTGCAAGATTTGTGTATTTTGGGTACAGCCTCATCCTTGAGGCGAATTAATGTTCAAAACCCTGAAGGTTTCCTAATTTGCCTCTAAAAACGGTAGGAAATTGTTCACGCATTCTTTCCCCCAATGTACTGCCTTCATCCACTACTAATACTTGTTCCTTGCTATTAGGATCTAATATAATGTGTAACATTTTCTGGTCAAACCAACCTAAAACTGGTCGACTGGTTTTAGCAACATACAGTTTCCCACGATTTTCTCTATTTTTGACCTGGAATGTGAACCCACCTATAGCTAATCAAATCAATTTTCTCTCCAGTGTAACCTCAGGGTGTAGATCAAGCTCCAACAACTGCTCCCCCGCCTTTTGTACAAATTATGTTTTCCACAAGTCTTCATTAATAATGGTGTGGGGGACCCTGAGTTTACAAAAATTTTCAGTTTGACGCCACCACTCACCATCCAACTTTCCTGCTTGTTAGCACACACAACATCATTAATGTTAAGAACAAGATTATTCCGAACATTCATAACTAGACTGTTGACAGGTGTATCCTGTTCTAAATCGATGTGACCACCGCTGGCATACTAGGATCCCCTTCGAAGTCTGATACAAATTTGACTTTATTTTTCCGCCTGCAAACCTTAGCATAATGGTTAAGGATGCCACAATTGCTGCATTTTTGTCTAGCTGGTAAGTAACAATTGGTTCTGTCGGGTAAGAACATTTCTTTACAGTTCAAAAACTATATGATAACGATTTTTCAGGACAAAAGATGGAACACAAACAATAACAATTTTTGCGGAAGTATCAAACTTTTTACTTATCTTTTTTTCATCAATCAAAGAATTCAAAATAAAGGCTGTCTAATGATTCTTAAAAATAGAACGACGCAAGTGTCATGAATTTACAGTGAATAAAAGTGCCCAAGTGACAGATGGTGACTGAGTGTATTATACATACAAGTGACAAAACGATACGCAAATTATGCAGGGAAAAAATATACAAGGGAAAAAGGCAATGTTAAAGTCCAAACAATATATGTTTTGAGTGTCTCTAGTCCAAGCAACAATTGCTTAACAAATCCCAGGACAAAGAGACCTAGGAGTATATGGACAACTGTATCCGTCGACCCTGACAAATGCACGATTAGGGGAATGTCATGGCGGGTCTTCTTCAGGACAAAGGAACAAGTGATGAGACAGCCTAAAGGGGAAAATGAATTCGGGTAAGGATGTGTTCCAAAATATAATGGTATTTAATTACGCACCAGAAGGGGCAATAGACTCACCAATTCCATATATATTTATGGATTCTGTTATCGGTGTCAACTAAAAGATTATGAAGACACTCCGCTCTGGAATTAGGCGAAAATAGCCTGACAATGCACCTGTGCGATTACTAGGGCCGTGATCTAAAAATGAAATGAGTGAACAATTTTAGTCTAAACTGTCCCAGGCACACAAGTTGCACTGGCGTCCCAAGTAACAACGAATCATACCTGGGAAGGATGATTCAAACAGACCGTCCTTGATAAAGGCGCTGTTGTGATGAATCACATAAAAAATACCTAAAAATGAAATAAAATGAGACTAATCAGGGAAATGTATCAGCACGAGGTGAATTCGTGAGTTGTGCCAGTGTTCAGTGAAACATACCTGAATAGGTAGATATTGCCCAAGCTCAGTGGCTAGGTAATCTGGAGACTGTATTCGTGTACAAGAAAACTGTATGAATAAAAGGATTTAATCAACGACCTGGACATTTCGTAACAAATAGTGAATTTGTCCACGCTCTATTCAATGGTTACCTTATCAGAAATGGAGGCATCCATTCAAATTGGAGGCATCCGAGCGGTCACTGGTGAACCGTACTTGTAATTTGATTCTGCCGATAAATAAAATATACATCCAGGTCAAAGAATTGCGAAGCGCACTTCAAAGGGAAGGCTTTGATCGCGCGATAATGGACATACCTTTCAATCGAGCCGCGAGGTTGAAAATCACCCATAGCAGTCTCGAGTGGCCGCGGAAGAGAAGGCTTAAGAAGTAGTGGAACGGAGTGTGTCAGACCGGCGTGGCCCATTAGCATCTAGCGTGCACGGTTCTGTGCAGCAGCTAGATCGGGCGGCTACACATTGTCTAGAGTGTCCTCGAACATAGTGACCTTGGGCACCCACCGGGCAAGACCCGCTACAAACATCTTTTTCATTTTTGTTCGAGCTGTCTGGTCTGCAAACGCATTTCCTCTTCCAAAATCATCAGTAATTGCCTTGTGGGCACTGCACTTTATTATGGCCAATTTCTTAGGGAGTGTTAGGGCAGACAGAAGCCTATGTATAAGGGGTTCATTCTGGATGCGTGTCCCATGTCAGGTGAGAAACCCTCTCTCTGCCCAGAGCCGTCCAAAATTATGGGCGACCCCCGAAGGCATACTGGCTGTCAGTATAAATATTGACAGCCAGTCCCTCGCTCAATTCACAGGCTCTAATAAGGGCGACTAGTTCAGCTGCCTGAGCGGACTGATGGGGAACTCATGATGTCTCAACTACCGTATGCAGCGGTGGTGGTGCCATCTGGTAATTTAAAACAAGAGCCATCGACATATAGTTCCCCTTGGAGGTCAGATAAGGGAACATCAGTCAGGTCTACCCGTCCCTTCCTCTCTTCCTCCGTCCGAAAAAGACAATAATGTATGTCTATTTCTTCACTCTCAGAAGAGAGGGGTAGTAACGTGGCAGGGTTCAGAGTGACCCATCTTTTGATCGTGATATGCGGGGCAGAGAGAGTTAGCTCATAACCAGTCAGACGTGCACTGGTGAGGTGCTGTGTCTTGTCCTTATTCAATAGGGTATCCACAGCATGAGGCACCATGACTGTGAGGTCAGTATCCAGTATGAGCCCAGCCGATTGCCTTATAGAGATGGCCACAGCCGCGGCCGCTCTTAGACAGCTCGGGAGGGCTCTTGCGACCGGGTCAAGCAAAGCAGAAAAATAAGCACACAGCCGTTGCTTACCTCCAAAGTCCTGTGTTAAGACAGAGAGCGCACAACCAGCCGTCTCATGTACATATAACACGAACGGCTTCCCATAATCAGGCGTGCCAAGCACAGTAGCAGAGCAAAGCGCAACTTTTAATTGCTCAAAAGACTGCTGACATTCAGGCGTCCAAGGCAGGGGCTCATGCACATCTTTAGTGGTTAGTGCAAGCAAAGGCTTTATTAGTAATGAATAATTAGGGATCCAATGGCGACAGTAGGAAGTGATGCCAATAAAAGCGCGCACATCCCTCTGAGTTTTAGGGATAGGCATTTTAACAATGGCGCTAATGCGCTCAGGGGTCAATCTCCTACCCTCCTTCGACAGTAGGTGACCTCCTGTTGACCATATTGAAATTTAGAAAGGGACACTTTATGTCCATGGTGAGCCAAATGAAGCAACAACTTAACCGTACTGTCTTTGCATCCCTGTTCAGTGTCGGAAGCTATCAGTATGTCATCCACATACTGAAGCAATACATTACCTGAGGAAAAGGCGAGGGAGTCCAATTGAGCTTTCAGAGCTTGGCTATATATACTAGGGGTTTCAGTATAGCCCTGAGGAGCGCAACCGAATCGAAAGCTTCTGCCGGCCAGGGTAAAGCCGAACAGATGGCAGCTATCCGGATGAATTGGGATGCTCAAGAAGGCATTTTTCAAATCAATGACAGAGAAGAATTTTGCAGATGAATTAATCATAGGCAAAATGGCAGTAATGTCAGGGACCACCGGGAACTGAGGGACCACTATCTTATTAACTGCGTGCAAATCAATCACAAAACGATTAACATCTGGGTGATCATCGGAGGAGCCTGAAGGTGCCTTCTTAAGAATGGGAAGAATAGGACTATTACACACATTTGCAGTCGCTCTTCAACAACCCCCAACTCAATCAGGTCCTGTATAATCCGCAACAGAGCTTGCTCCCCTGCTGGTGGTATTTTGTACTGGGGAATACGAGGCAAAATGGCATTGTCTTTAACTTTAATGGAAATTGGGGGAATTTGCAATAGGCCCACATCTGTGTCACCTGTTGCCCACAAAGTGGACGGCACAGCCTTAAACTCAGCAGGAAGGGGTGCATCTTTGGACAGACACTGCTTAGAGCTAATCACATTCGGTCCCATTGTCATGTAAACACCTTCCGGTGAGCAAAAAATGGTTGCATGCAACTTCTTTAATAGATCCACACCCATTAAGTTTTCTCCACAATTTGATGTCAATAAGAACTGCGAATCTACAATAAAAGGACCAATAGTCAAAGCAAGAGGTTTGGAAATGGGGCTTACAACCGGTACGCCAGAAAATCCTACCAAAACATTATTTTGGCCAGACAGAGCTGCCTCGGGGACCAGCGAACGAGAAACGGAGCTATTCATTGCACCTGTGTCCACTAAGAATTTCTTAACTGAGCCTTGCAAATCAGCCGTGACCTAAGGACTGCGCTGATCTACAGGTATCTGGACTGGTCCCTCACCCTGTCCCTGGCTGTCCTAACTGTGGGACATCCCCGTCACCTCGTCCAGATCATAATTGTCGTGATAATACTGTCTTCCTTGAGGGTCATCAAAATAGTTCTGGTGAGAGTGACCCTGTGATGTCCCATCCTCCCGAACCCCAGCCTGATCACTTGCTCTGCGGCCCCGTCCACGTGAACCTCGTCCTCTGGGTGTCGTGATCTTCTGCAAAAACGCCGGACACTCGCTTCGCCAGTGCCCCTCCTCCTTACAATACGCACACTGATTCGGCCCCACGGGCGCAGTGCTTCTACTAGTACGGGAAAGCTGCCGGGTCAGACAAGCTACTCGTCCTCTACCGTTACCCCTAGATGCCTGCTGGAACAAAACCTTCGTCTTCAACTCCTTATGCTTTTCCACTTTCTCCTCGTTCTCCCTATGTTCATAATACTGTGCCATACTCAATATAACGGAAGGGGAGGATGTCGTCCAAGTGCTCTCTGAAGCCTGCAACAGAGCTGCAATCTCTGGGAGCAGGTTCGTAACAAATCTATTGACAGACAACTGGACACACCCTTCCACTGACAAATCCTGTCCACTAAAATCCCAAAACACACCCTCGAACCGTGTGAAAAAATCGGACACACTTTCATCTTTCTTCTGACGACATGCCGTTAACTTGTCCCAATCTACCCTTCTCGGTGGAATAAGAGAGTGCATGTAGGTAATAATTCGGCCAGGTAAAGCTAATATCTCGGCCTTAGGCTTTTCTCCAGGCTTCCTTTCCTTATCCCATGCTTTAATCTGGTCCCATGTACCACCCAATTCCACAGCGTGGTCCTGCGTGTGCACCTGCCTCCAAATGTCGATGGGCACCAGCAGACCAAAGAACATTTCAATGTCCGCAAGCGTCATTATTGTCGATGAAGCAGCTTCCTTCTATTCCTTATAGCATGCAGTAGGATTTTTCCTAGGATCAGGTAACTGAGTCTTAAGGGATAACACCTCACTCCTCTTCCATGGGGTATAAATCCACTGTTCTTGAAAATGGGCCTCTACCTTTGGTCTAATAACAGCATCATGCTGATTTCGAAGTTCTGGCAACTCAGGGTGATATATGGGATGGACTTCCCTCATCGGAAACTGGGACACTGTCTTCGGTCTCTTCTCAAACAGCATACCCCGGTAAGCTACCAATGTCGCAACATTTCCGAAAACCTCCTCAGGCGCCATACCAGCAGCGTATACATTATCTGATATCGTAAATAATCTGGGGCGCTATAGCATTGAAGCACTGTTCCCACAATCCAATCAGTGTAGCCGATATGTGCTTAAGGGCATGCTGCTGCACAAACGGCTCATAATCCCTCATCACGCTCCACACATCTTCAGTACTGTAAATGGGTTGACGGGCCCACTGAGCAGCCTGATTTGCAACCGCCCTTTTTTCTTCCTCCCCCACGTCGGATCGTATTAAGATCCGTCCCAGTCGCTCCCTAGCAGTAGCCCAGTCCCCGTCCCCCAACCCACGCACCGGCGTCCCACTACTGTCGGGGAATGAGGGAAGAGTGAAGGAGTACTAACAGAAGAAACTGGCACCAATGTCATTAATGGCTGTGTTGTGGCCGTAAGGGCTGGAGAAAAAGAAGACATTGACACGATAGGCATAGCAGGTAGACTAGCAGTTATCGCAGGCGCGTAAGGCGAAGCCACAGAATTGACAGGAGGCGCAGCGGATAAAGCAACTGAGTCGGTAACAGAAGAAACAGAAACGGCAGGGACAGAAGAGGCAAACGACGGGCTGTGGCACAGCAGGGTATTATTCTCTGCAGGGCGTATGGAGGCGGAGGTCGGGTGTCTAACAATTCCTTTACAAATGTATCATTGTCTTCCCGAACCACATAAGACTTTTCACATTGCAATCGAAACTTCCTATTGGCACACTCTATCCCCTGCTCAGTCTTCTCTTTATCGTACGCAACAGCTTTCTGAGTCACTGTCTGCATCCTTCCCTTTCGGGCCTCCTTTTCTGCTTTCATTCGTCTCAGTTTAGCTTCCTTTTGCCACGTTCTAAGGGAATCAAACATTGACTGCCTACTCCTTTTCGCAAACAATTTATCCTGCAGGAAATTATGCTTTAGCTCATCAAAAGTGCCCGTCAACGGCCACTGCAACTCGGCGTTGTCCCTCGTATATTTGTGCCATAATGTACTAAACATAATAGGGCCAAGGCCATATTTGACATACATCTCAAAGTTCGGGGTGCCTTCTGGAGGCGCAGACCGACTCTCTTCCAGTCCAGCATCAGTAGAACAACAACGACAACTCACACAACATAGTTTGCTAAAGCAAGGCATTTTAAAACGAAAATGTTTTCACTTTTTATGCCAAGCAGATATTTGCAAATATCTTACCAAAGTTGGTCCTCAGACCTCACCAAATCCGGATCAAAGCAATACCATGTTCACAAAGAACTCAAACAAATTCAAGCGCTTGTCCAAAAACGATCCTCAGACCGTACCAAACACAAACCAAAATGGCGCCATAGCCACAAAGAACCAAAGCAAACTCACCTGGTGCACACAGGTCAAACGAAGTTATTCTCCATTGCCGACTCTTCGGACCAAACGGTCAAATCCAAGGGTTTCGCCGTTCAGGACCCCAGCTGGGATGATCACTGGCTGAGGCACCGCTCGGTCAGACAGATGGGGCAGCTGTGCGTACTAGACTCTCTCGTGCAGGGAACCCCGGTCCACCCGTCCGACCTGACGTGGCCCCGTCCCCCTCACCCGTCCGCGGGCAAGGAAGGGTCACTCACCCGATGGGGTCCCTGTTCGGGCGCCAACTGAAGGAAGTGACCCGTTTAGGGCCACCCGGGTCACTCGCGACCTCCTCTCAGCCTTCCAAACAAATGAAGAGTCGGTCAGACAGTAGAGAATACAAACCAAAGTATTTTATTAGTATACGCTCGAGCGGAGTCCGCTCTGACCAGCCTCCTCAGATTGCGCCAGAGGGACTGACCCCAGATCACATGGTAAAGTCAGATATACATTTCCAACATCCTTAGAGACCCACACAGACTGGAATTTTCCAGCCTGGTCACTGATGAACAATGGAGGTACAGAAGGATGGGCTATCATCTTGAGACTGGGTACACGCTATCTTAGTTTCAAGGTTATTCTGCCCATGCTCGTCTCTCTGAGAGTGGGAGCAGGCCTACCTACGGGGAAAGGCATGCAGTTACAGAATGATCTATTCATTAGTGCAGCAATACTTAGCCTTGGCTAATAAAGAGAAACAATAGTGGCTGATTTCTGCTGAGGCAGACAGTATGGGACAGAAGCTTCATTTCGATTTTGGTACACAATGGCAGCTGGATACAAAATGGTGCCGTAAATGCTAACTTAACTCGCGCAATGCTACAAGGAGTCAGCTTGTCGCATTTTCAGTCCAACACCAACCAACATTGAATCCTGAGCATCATACTTCAAAACATCTGCACATCTACTAGACATCTCTGTCTTGCTAACTATGGCAAGGAATTCCTCTAAGGGAGCATCGCTGTTAACCCAAAGCCTCTCTTGAATAGCAGGGTTACATGCATGCATGACAACCTGATCTCTGATTAGGCCATCATACAAAGCTGCAAACTTACAATCTAATGCTATTTTATTTAGTTCTGAAACATAATTATCAACCATTTCTGATTTACCTTGTTTCCTTTGTAAGAATTTGAACCTAGTACATACTTTGTGTACAAAATAATTATCTAGCTGTAACAAGGCTAGATCATATACACTTATGTAACCAGAAACTGTAGCCTTTGACATTTGATTATAAGCCTTCAAGCCCGCTGGACCTAATGAATGTAAAAGTAGTTGTTTTTTCTGTGCCGCCGCCATTTTGCCAGCTTCATCCACTGCCTCGATGTAGTTTGTAAAATATGCCCTCCATTCAAGGCATTTAATAGAAGGTACCGAACCAGCTTCCCAAAATGCCTGAGGAGGACAAAAATTATAATTTTGAGTGCTCATGGTGATGAGTTTGTCCAGTGTCCACACTTCACATAAAGACTAGTTCACTATCCTGTTCTTCATCACCACAAAGAGCACCCAGGCAGGCAGACTAAGTTAAAAATGAGCAACAAAATGCACAAGAAAGAAAAATATAAATAAGGACTTGATCTTGAATACCCTGTAAATACCATTGAATCCGTAATGTAGGTAAAAATAAGTTATTTATTTACTCCAGTAGGACACACAGATCCGATAATTTTCCACTGAAATGCCGGCAATTAACTTGCAGGAACCTGCAATGTAAACTTGCAGCAAATCAAAATGGCTGCCAGCGAGGTCACGCAGCGTGACCCCTTGTGATGTCACTTCCTGGAATACGACTGTAGCGTACTCAGTGATGCGGGACACACTGCTAGAGGCAGCGTCGTTCTGGAGTGTAGCGCACGGGAACAGCAATCCGTGTGGCAAGGCTTCTGGCTTCCGCTCAAGGACTGCCGTATACACTCCACGAGGCAATGAAGAGGCGATGTCACACCTGACAGAAACTGACTCCATGGCCGGTTACAGTCGTCGTGCGTCAGTTACAAAACACATCAGCCAGGAACCCTCTTCAAGTAAGCCACAATTCATTCCAAATGTAAAAGTAGAAATAATTTCTCACCAGCGTAGCTTGTAAATTTCGAATCCATTCCGCACTATGCCGCAATTGAAGTAAAAAGTAGTCAAACGAATGACGATCATGAAATTCCTCTGATGCACGCATGGGCTCACGCAGCTCTTCAGCAGTCGTCACCAGTGTTGGAAAGATGCACTGGATCCATTTAAGCAGTTGTCTTGCTTCGTACTTAGTCAGATAATACAAAATACCACTCTCCCACACGGTGGCTCAAACATGACGAAGCAATGAACATTACACTACACCCCCTGGAGAGGAATTTCACTTTATACAATGGAGCACATCAAATACTATTTTCAGAATAAGGCTTGGGGTTTTATTTATGCAATGCTCTCTAACAGAAAGGCTTTCCCAGATGTCAAATGAACAACATTCAAATGTGTATATATATATATATATCCAGCTCCAAAGTACCCGCAGGCAAGGATGCACTCAACAGCAGTTAAAATCAGGGGTAAGAGTGAACTCGACAATCCGATTCACTTTACAGCTCTCATGCCGGAAATATTAGCCTTACCAAAGGGGATGATGGACGGAGCGTTAGAGCAAATCAAACACTCACCCCCAGTCAACTGATCTGGGTTTAATCCATCATCATTCTTTAGCTCACTCCACCACCCCAGTTCAGACATGGCCATATGCAAATCAGTCTGACCCTGTGCCTCATGGGACCAGTCCAGCCCGAACTGCCAAGCCATGTCTTCCCTGGACCGGAAACAAGCATCCTGGGACCGGTTTCGGGTTCAAAACCCTCATCAGCCAGGCTATCTTGAGTCCAGTGGCAAAGTGAGCAAGGGACCCACGTCTGGGCATACCCTGCCAACTTAGGGCGAACAAAGCGATACCAAAGGGGATGATGGACGGAGCGTTAGAGCAAATCAAACACTCACCCCCAGTCAGCTGATCTGGGTTTAATCCATCATCATTCTTTAGCTCACTCCACCACCCCAGTTCAGACATGGCCATATGCAAATCAGTCTGACCCTGTGCCTCATGGGAACAGTCCAGCCCGAACTGCCAAGCCATGTCTTCCCTGGACCGGAAACAAGCATCCTGGGACCGGTTTCGGGTTCAAAACCCTCATCAGCCAGGCTATCTTGAGTCCAGTGGCAAAGTGAGCAAGGGACCCACGTCTGGGCATACCCTGCCAACTTAGGGCGAACAAAGCGATACCAAAGGGGATGATGGACGGAGCGTTAGAGCAAATCAAACACTCACCCCCAGTCAACTGATCTGGGTTTAATCCATCATCATTCTTTAGCTCACTCCACCACCCCAGTTCAGACATGGCCATATGCAAATCAGTCTGACCCTGTGCCTCATGGGAACAGTCCAGCCCGAACTGCCAAGCCATGTCTTCCCTGGACCGGAAACAAGCATCCTGGGACCGGTTTCGGGTTCAAAACCCTCATCAGCCAGGCTATCTTGAGTCCAGTGGCAAAGTGAGCAAGGGACCCACGTCTGGGCATACCCTGCCAACTTAGGGCGAACAAAACGATACCAAAGGGGATGATGGACGGAGCGTTAGAGCAAATCAAACACTCACCCCCAGTCAACTGATCTGGGTTTAATCCATCATCATTCTTTAGCTCACTCCACCACCCCAGTTCAGACATGGCCATATGCAAATCAGTCTGACCCTGTGCCTCATGGGAACAGTCCAGCCCGAACTGCCAAGCCATGTCTTCCCTGGACCGGAAACAAGCATCCTGGGACCGGTTTCGGGTTCAAAACCCTCATCAGCCAGGCTATCTTGAGTCCAGTGGCAAAGTGAGCAAGGGACCCACGTCTGGGCATACCCTGCCAACTTAGGGCGAACAAAGCGATACCAAAGGGGATGATGGACGGAGCGTTAGAGCAAATCAAACACTCACCCCCAGTCAACTGATCTGGGTTTAATCCATCATCATTCTTTAGCTCACTCCACCACCCCAGTTCAGACATGGCCATATGCAAATCAGTCTGACCCTGTGCCTCATGGGAACAGTCCAGCCCGAACTGCCAAGCCATGTCTTCCCTGGACCGGAAACAAGCATCCAAGGGACCGGTTTCGGGTTCAAAACCCTCATCAGCCAGGCTATCTTGAGTCCAGTGGCAAAGTGAGCAAGGGACCCACGTCTGGGCATACCCTGCCAACTTAGAGGCGAACAAAGCGATACCAAAGGGGATGATGGACGGAGCGTTAGAGCAAATCAAACACTCACCCCCAGTCAACTGATCTGGGTTTAATCCATCATCATTCTTTAGCTCACTCCACCAACCCAGTTCAGACATGGCCATATGCAAATCAGTCTGACCCTGTGCCTCATGGGAACAGTCCAGCCCGAACTGCCAAGCCATGTCTTCCCTGGACCGGAAACAAGCATCCTGGGACCGGTTTCGGGTTCAAAACGCTCCTCATCCGAGGCTCGACTACGAGTATGTACTGACACACATACGTATTTTATGCATGATTAGGCGCCCTCTAATGGGCTACTTCAATAAGATTAACGCAATGTTTTCTGGGCCCCGTAGTTTGTGTCAGTCATTAGTCCACAAATGGATGCACAATTAATTTGAAGCTGTTGTTCTTCAAAGCCCTCAGATGGGCCTCGGACTGTGTGCCAATCATAAATCAGGTGTTCAGAAATGCGTCCGGCTAATATTTCCGGCATGAGAGCTGTAAAATGAATCGGATTGTCGAGTTCACTCTTGCCTGTGATTTATAACTGCTGTTGAGTGCATCCTTGCCTGTGGGTACTTAGTAGCTTGATATATATATATATATATATATATATATATATATATATATTCACTGAAAAAACCATAGGTTTCAGGCACGTTATAGTTAGAAATTAGCATTTAAAAAACCTTAGAAATTCACTGAAAAAAACATAGGTTTCAGGGACGTTATAGGTAGTAGGACATTTCACTCGTACAAAACCAGAGAAATTCGGCCATTATAGTTAGTAGAGCTAACTATAACTCGCGCCCGCAATGCACTGCTGATGACGTCACATATTACATCACTCATGACATGGTCAGTGACATCACTGATGACATCACTGATGACATCATCCAGTGAATGTGTGTTTCTTTAAAGTTTAAATATGTTTTATATATATATATATATATATATATATATATGCGCCAAGGTGTATTGAAGAATGAGTGGGTGTATAAGTGTCTGAATGGATGATTTAGTAGGTGCGTGACTGATTGTATAACTGACTGATTAAGCGTATCTTACTGAATGCATGGGTTAGTGAGTAAACTGTGTAAATGTCTGTATCCGTCTGTCAGTTGGTGTATAAGCGGCTGCATGGGTTGGTGAGTAGCTACATGACTGTCTATATGGGTTATTGATTGGTTGTCTGATTATCTGTATGTGTGCCTGAGTGTCTGTGTGAGTGGGTGGGGGTGGGTGACTCTGTGCATAGATGTGTGAGTGGGTGATTCACTGGGTGTATGGGTTCAAGAGTGCATCTGTGAAGGTCTGTCTGTATGGGTGGGTGAGTGTGTGTATGGGTGTGTTGGTGAGTGAATGGATGTCTCAGTGGTATATGTGTGAGTAACTACATATGTGAAAGGCAGTATATGTGAGTGTTGGAGTATATAAATTACTATACGTGAGAGTGAGTGATTGTGAGAGTGGCTGTATGGATGAGTGTGTGCTTGTTATCAGTGATTGTATAAGAGAGTAAGTATGTGTTAGTATTTGTATAAATAAGTGAGGTGGTCTGTGTATACATGTATAGGTGAGTAAATGGGTATGATTGATTCTTTGCATGACTGAGGTGTGTGAGTAAGTCTATGGATGAGTGGTGGTGTGTGAGTGTATGTATAGGTGTATGAGTGCATATGATAGTGCTGTATTGATGAGTGACTGCATGTATGAGTTACTGTCTGGGTGAATGAGTGGATGTGTGTGTGTAGACCTAGGAATCACTGAGCAGGTATGCACTAACTGCTATTGGTCTGTCTATGGTTTCGATATTGGTAGTCTGTATTTTGGAGTGGGTGTATAAAAGGTTTTATTAGGGTGTGAGGAGGTGCATCAGATTATCACATGGATGATGTCATTAGTGATGTCATTTGAGATGTCATCAGTGATGTCATCAGTGTTGTCACTGACCATGTCATGAGTGATGTAATATGTGACGTCATCAGCAGTGCATTGCGGGGGCGCGAGTTATAGTTAGCTCTACTAACTATAACGGCCGAATTTCTCTGGTTTTGTACGAGTGAAATGTCCAACTAACTATAACGTCCCTGAAACCTATGGTTTTTCTTCAGTGAATTTCAAAGGTTTTTTAAATGCTAATTTCTAACTATAACGTCCCTGAAATCTGTTTTTTTTTGTAGTGAATATATATATATAGATATATAGATATATATAGATATAGATATATATAGATATATATATATATAGAGAGAGAGAGAAATGTATATAAATACAAATTTAGAAAATAGGAGAAGGAAAGAAATCAGATCAGAAAAATGCTGCCACTTCCAGGGCCATAAAGTCAGTGCAAGAGAGCCAATGGCTGAAGCTCTCCGTTTGTATCCATGATGCCATTCAGTGTGGGGCAATGGGTCGCCGATTTCAGACACTGGCTCTGGTACCAAATGAGTCCCAGCACTTTTCTGATCATAGGCACATCCACTTGAAAATAAGAGCGCTTCAGCGGCAGGACTGGTGGGCCAGTCGTTCAGTTTTCCAATTTTTCCTATCGTTTCTTTCCTTCTCATCCTTTTATTGTAATTGTTTTTAGAGCACACTACAGCTCCCCAGACAGCGCTGAAGGCTGCTTGCCTGCCGTTTATTTCATCTGCAGTGCACCACATCCTGCGAAGCCACAGCCTTGAAAAAATTGCACAAGTCGTGCCTCAATTTGCACAATGGTCGGCATGCATAATTGTGCCTGTCGGTTAAGCATTGCAGTTCTAAGCACACTCATGACAGACGGTATGAAAACACCCAGCGCGAGGAGCAAACGGCCAAGAGTTGGCAGGGGGATGCTAAAAACGCATGGCAGGAGGGTAAACATGCATTGTAAGCACAGCAAACAAGAGCCAGGGAGCTGGGGTGGGGGCAAGTGGGGTCGAAGATGACATATGGTCGCCTGCCATCCCCACTCCTCTCCCAATATGCTGATAGGCCTGCCTGGCGGCAGAGAGGTGCCAGGCCTACCCCAGGGGGACTCTGTAGCTAGTGTGGCCCGGCTCCTGGCTAGCCACATTCACACCTAAATGCCAGTTGACCTCTGGGATAGAGGAGGTCGGTGGGGAAGGGCGGGGCGCTCTTCAGCACGGATCTCTGCTCTTCACACACCATTATGTTTTAAAATGCCCTTAGGGGCCAAAACAAACCGAATGAATACATAACACTGCATGAAA
Organism: Calotriton arnoldi; assembly: GCA_963921515.1. Taxonomy (NCBI): domain Eukaryota; kingdom Metazoa; phylum Chordata; class Amphibia; order Caudata; family Salamandridae; genus Calotriton; species Calotriton arnoldi. Next base: position 2,004,362 of record CAWUFW010000362.1, read on the forward strand.
AAGGGACGCAAGTCACGCACTGAGGAATCAAATCAAACTCCTTTTGAGTGACTCTGGCTGGTATCTATAGTCATTCATGAACTGTTCATTTTTTAAAGGAACATACGATTATTATATAGGTTGACATCCGAGCACTGCATGAAAAACTCAAAGGCCAATGCATAGGGAAGCGTGAACACCAAAGGAAAATTAGCCTGTGAAATAAGGGCTGTTTATATCCAGAATGCCACAGTAATTAAATAAAAAACAAAGCAGAGGTGGGGGGTATGGCGCTGCTAGGGTAATAAATAGTCTTTCATTCACACTGCCGACTGCACGGGGCCCCGGCACTCCGCTGTAAATCGTTTTATCTGAACAATAAAATGGGACTTTTGGGTATACAGAAGTGTGGTAAATAGAGGCCAGTGACAGATGCGAGAGAGTGGAGTTAGCCAGGGTTTTCCCTTTCGGACCACACCGCGTGTCTGTTACGGGCATTAACGGCGGCTTCCAACACAATTACAGTTTACAGCAATCCGGCTGCACGTTCTGCCAACCCGAAAAGCGAAGCACTCTGTACGAAAATTAGAAGGGTAATTGAAACAAAACACTGTAAGACCACACGGATGCCGTGACAGACACAATGCCCGGGCACCACCAGTGTCTCAGAACTGCAACAAATGTGGGTGCAAGAAAAGAAAGTCCCCCTTCCCCCAACCCCCTCACCCCCCCAAAAAAAAAAATGCTCTAGCTTGCTGTTCTCAAGTGACAAAAAAACTGCGACATTAAAACAAGGCATTTAGGTAAAAAACAAAACAAATACAGAATTAAAAGTACAGTTTATGCACTGTATGTGGAGACCATCTATGCACAGCTTGCTGGCCAAGCATAAACACAACAACTTCGCGCAGAACGCGATGGGGTAGTTATAGGTGGGCGCGGATACATCAGTGAGAGAGTCCTGTGTGCGCACAGAGACACCAGTGAGAGAGAGAGAGAGTCAGAGGAGGGCACGGAGACTGTTCACACCTGCATCAGTGAGCAAGGCTCCCCTCTCTCAGAGACCCTCTCTGTGAAGAACGGGAAAGAACCCGCGCCACCACGGCTGGTGCGGCGCATGTAAACCAACAGAACAGAACTCACAAAAGGATGAAGCAAGAGAGCCAGGGCATCTGAACATTTGTCCTTGTGTAATGTAACTGGTGCTCATGTAAAGCGCTCCAATACCTTTGGGTCGAGTTCGCGCTATATAAATCTGCAAAAACAAAAAACACCCACACAGACAGTGGTTCTCCTGGAAATAACTGGCCAGTGGAGTCACAGGCACCTGCCGGCACACTGCACTCTACCTGTGACAACAGACCGCAATCATGGAAAGCGCTCATTACCTCAGGTGGACGAAATCCGCCTAATTCCTAGAAGGTTTTTGCGATAATTATAAAATCCAGTTTGAACAAGGTTAACGACCCCATCCTACCCCTAAACGCGACCACTTTTATGCAAATACCTCAATGAAATCCGCGAAAAGCTGCTGCGCAGCAAGTGCCTACATTCATACCAAAGTGTGCCCATCCAGACCATAGCCAGATGGTAACATTTAATAATTGATCCAAAAAGCCCCATTAATGGACCATCCACGCCCCGAAAGCACGCAGGGATGTCACACACACTTCTAGGCACTTGAGAACTTTGAAGATGCAGGTCGCTAGCGCAAGAGGACCGGGGCCACGGTGGGAAAAAAAGAATTAACTTTACTGGAATGCGGCAGGCTGCTCGCAGGACAGTGTAAAGTGCATGGCTGTTGAAGGATGCAATTACACCAACGAGAAGATGGAACTTAAAGTGCAGGACAGTGGGTGAAATGGCTGCTGCACCCCGCTTTATGCACCAAGTCCGGACCTCCGAGAGGGAAAATGGGGGCATGCACAGTGCCCTGCATTAGGCGTGGGCACATGTGGAGCGTGCACGGCGTGGGGCAGGTATACCCGCTGCCACAGTTTACCACAGCGTGCATGCGGGGGCAACAGCCAGACACTGAGTGCGGTGGTGGGGCTCACCCACGCCTCGTTCCACTGTTCCCTCCCCCGTCCGCAACCAAACATACCTGCATGGTGACCACCCCCAGCTCCTCGGCGGCCAGCCTCCGCATCTGCACGGCCAGGACCTACGCCTCGTTGAGGATCGAGAACCCGGCGTCTGCGGCTCCTGCACCGCAGCAGCACCACAGCACCCCGCACAGACAGAGCAGCAGCGGGAGCGCCCAGCCCGACCCCGGCCCATCATTGCTCCCGCCGCTCCAAACTTTCCCGACACCGCCGCAGCCCAAAGTTCCAGCTTGTGCCCGCGGCCCCGGAGCCCAGCCAGGCGTGTCCGCCGCCAAGGGAGCGAGCTCTGCCCGCCAGGAGTCACGGCGCCCGGGAGACCATCGTCCGCCACCGGCGGGATCACTGCGAGTCCGGGGAAATGCTAGCTCCTGAGGCACAAGGGGGAAAGGCGTCCGAAGCGCGGTGCGGAGGATCCCTGCTCGCCGGACTGGAGCCTGCCCCGGCAGCGCCACCACCAGCACAACAGCACGGCGCCGACCTGGAGCGCTGTGGAATGGATTCCGCTTCACTCGAAACAAGGGCTGGGGGAGGAGCTTGGCGCGGGACAGCCACCTAGAGCTCGGGCAGGACACTGGAAACCTGCCCTGGGCACGCCCTCCCAGCCGGGTGACCTCAGCCCGTCTGTAGCAGCACACTGCCAGGGCTTCCACATTCCTCTCACTGCATTCACTCACACCAGTTACCCCCACGTTTGTCTCCGTCGCTGCTGGTATTGCTACTGCGATCTTCAGACCGGTGGTCTAGCAAGGTACAATGTTTCTCACAGGCACACAATTGTTCTAAGTCGCTATAAAAGAGAATTGAACAAATACACCTCACTCACATCTCCCGGGGGGGCCTCATTGAAATAAAGCGCGGGAGCCCGCGCTTCATTTAAAAAAAAATTTCGGCAAAATTCGCGACCCCAACGGGAATTCCGCCGACATTATTTAAAAAAAAAAAATGCTTTTTTTGGCCCTGGGGGTCCTTGTGGGACCCCCTGAGCAGGCCTAGGGGGTCAGGGTGTTTCTACCCTGCCTCCTTTTCTTCTTTTTTAACCTCTTTTTCACTGTTTTCTTGTGACTCGGTTCTACAGAGTCACAAGATGGCTGCCAACACTTCCTGGTTTGGAGTGTTGGCAGCCAATCAGAGTGAAGCTCGTGCCTGGGAGGGTTCGCGAACCCTCCTCGGTGCTCCGATATCGAAACTTTTTCTTTTTCTAATTTCTCAGGAACTACTGAACGGATTTACATCATTTAAAAAAAAAAAAAAGGTCTCTTTCTGAACCAAGGGCTACCTTTTTGCCAAATTTGGTGTAATTCCGTTCAGCAGTTTGGGCTGTAGCTTGTTCCAATTTTTCCTATGGAAATTAACATGGGGAAAACGTGTTTTGGGACCCCCCCTTTTTTTTGCTCGGCCCCGCTTGACGAATCACCCCGAAACTTTCAAGACAGGAGCTGACCTGAGCGGGCCATTAGTTTTGAAAATTTTGCGAAGATTCGTCAAACGACGCCAAAGATATTGGCAAAAGAAAAAACGCTTTTTGAATAGAAACGAGATCCTAATTATAACTACCTACTGGCGACCGCCAGTAGGTAATATATATATATATATATATATATATATATATATCATCCCAAATATAACGCGAACGCTCTGCCTCAATCAGCGGCGGGCTCTGGCGAGGTAGCGAACCTCTACACAGCTTCTTTTTTTCCAAATAGTTTTACATTTAGAAATACCGAGCCCAACTCCATATGCGTGAAAACAGTGTATGTTTATTCAAAGGCAAACATACCCGACGCGTTTCGGAACAGCCGTTCCTTTCTCACGGGTCAATTTCAGTTTGTGAACACACCATAAATAAAGTGATCACTGCACGTAATACAACATAAAAGTAGGACTACTGCATCACATCAGTACCAAAAGGAGAAGAACATGGCAGCCATTACAGAGTGATACTTTTCAACATGGTTTGTCATTGCCACTTCGCATTAATTGTAAACCCACATTTCATTATATACTTAGTCCTGTCAATTTGCATATGTATTCATGATATCATTGTTATAAACAATATTCTCAAAAAATTCCATTGTTAATTTGTACATGGAATTTTGAACACCTCATTTGAAACTTTATTGTTCAATTCCGGCCCTGTGGGCGCGCAATTTGACTTCATAAATGACTAACCAGTGAGTAAGATGCTCATATCACAGAGCTAATTAAATAACACCACTGGCTTATTATCACATTTCAGCCCCCGTGGGCAGAACATCTTTGTTCTTAAATGACCTTATTAACATGGTATTCCAATTCCGCCCCAGTGGGCTCAAATTCTATATAACTGTAGGCATCTTAAATCATCCAATCAAAATCATAATGCAACTAAACCATGCATCCGTCTCAATATTTTAGTCTCTTTGCTTTTTTCTTCATCATATGATGATGATGTCTTCGATCTCCTACAATAAAATACAAATATAACGATTAGTGAACACATATATAACTAAATTAAAATCCAAACTACAACAGGAGGCAGCGTGCTAAATCTCTATCATAACTCAACCCAAATGTACAGACAACTCTTCATCTTTATTCAATATATATATATATTATCTACTGGCGGTCGCCAGTAGATAGTTATAGTTAGGACCTATTTTCCATAGGAAATCCGCAACATTCTATTTGAAATAACGTTGGCGCCGGTTGACGAATCTTCGCGAAATTTTCCAACTTGTTGGGGCACTCCGGTCCGCTCCTATCCTGAAAGTCTCGGGGTGATTAGTCAAGCGGGGGCCGAGAAAAAAGGGGGGTCCCAAAACGTGTTTTCCCCATTCATTTTTCCATAGGAACCGTTCATCGCGGCTACAGCCCGAACTGCTGAACGGAATTACACCAAATTTGGCAAAGAGGTAGCCCTTGGTTCAGACTCGTGCCTTTTGCTTAAATGGTGTAAATCCGTTCAGTAGTTCCTGAGAAAATCACAAGTAAAATCACATATATATCTATGGCCGCGTCGGATCCGCGCACCCTGCGCGCACCGTCCCGATCACGAGCTGCATGCTAATTGGCTGTCAAGTGGCTGTCAACACCCCAAATCAGGAAGTGTTGGCAGCCATTTTGTCCCTGGTAGAAGCGAGGCAGAAGAAACAAGTGCGCAAAACGCACAAAGGGGGCAGGGTAGAAACACCCTGACCCCCTAGGTCTGCTCAGGGGGTCCCACAAGGACCCCCTGGGCAGATAAAAGCATTTTTTTTTTTTTAAAATCGGCAGGATGCGCGCATCCCTACGATTTATAAAAAAAAATAAAAAAAATCGAAGCGCGGTCTCCCGCGCTTCGATGCTATTTTGCCCGGGGGCATGCGGGGGGTGGGTATATATTTTATATATTTTATATATACCGCCACCCCCCGGGGCTTTAAATAAATAATGTTGGCGGGGGGGCACACTGCCCCCCCGCAGCCCCGGGGACCGCCACCCCGGGGCTTATTTAAAAAAAAAAACATACATGACCTGTGTGTGGGGGGGCTCCAACCCCCCACACGCCCCGGGACCGCCACCTCCCGGGGCACTAAGAAAATACATGTGGGGGTCCTGGAGCCTGTGGTGGCCCTGGGGACCGCCACCCCCCAGGGCCGGCTCATGCAGTGTCCCGGGGTGCCTACCCCCGGGACACTGTAGTTTGCTATGACAGGACGGGAGCCTCGCGGCTCCCGTCCTGTCATAGCAAACTGCTTTGGTTTTTGGAACCTGCTCTCTCTTCCAAAAACCAAAGCACATTGCTTTTCCACACGGGGAGCTACATGTTAGCAGCTCCCTATGTGGAAAAGCAATGCCGGCTCCCGCAGGAGGCGGGCAGCCGGCATGGTCCGTGGGGGAGTTGGGGTCCCCCCACGGACCCAAGGATAGGGCCAGCCCCGGGGGATGGGGTCCCTGGGGCAAGTAGTGGCCCGGGAGGGGGGCCACGCGGCCCCCCTCCCCAAATTAGGAAAAAAAAGGCCGGCCCCGGGGGATGGGGTCCCCGGGGCCTAAGGAGGCCTGAGGAGGGGGGCAACGCAGCCCCCTCCATGAAAAAAAGAAAGAAAAAAAAGGTGGCAATGACCCGGGGGATGGGGTCCCCGGGCCAAAATTAGCCACGGGAGGGGGGCCCACGCGGTCCCCTTCCCGTTACTTTAAAAAAAAAAAAGAAAAAGGGGGTCAGGCCCTGGGGGATGGGGTCCCCAGGGCCCAAAATAATTAAAAAGAAGGGGGGCCACACAGCCCCCTTTTTAAAAAAAAAAAAAAAATCCGGCATCGTGCCGGAGGCCACGCCCCCTCCTTGGCAGCACTCTGCAAACGCGCCCCTGGCGCGTTTGCAAAGGGGAACAAATTCCCCTTGAATACTGGGGGTCCCTGGGGGCCAACTAGCCCACCAGGAACCTCCAGTATGCGCCAGGGGGCTGCGTTGCAGAGAGGTGTTCTGAGGCCACGCCCCTTTTTACACCTCTCTGCAACGCAGCTCTGTGGCGCTTAATGGAGGTAGCTGGTGGGCTAATTGCACCCCAGGGACCCTCAAGATTCAAGGGGAGTTAATCCCCCGACTTAAAACGCGCCACGGGGCGCGTTTGCACAGTGGTGAAGGGAGGGGGCGGGGCTTGAGGTGACATGTGTGCAAACAGGCCCCGTGGCGCGTTTTAAGATGTGGAATTAAATCCTCTTCAATCCTGAGGGTCCCTGGGGGCCAACTAGCCCACCAAGGTACGTCCAGAAAGCGCCACAGAGCTGCGTTGCAGAGAGGTGTAAAAGGGGCGTGGCCTCAGAACACCTCTCTGCAACGCAGCCCCTGGCGCATATTGGAGGTTTCTGGTGGGCTAGTTGGGCCCCAGGGACCCTCGGGATTGAGGAGGAATTAATTCTCCAACTTAAAACGCGCCACAGGGCGTGTTTGCAGACATGTCACCTCAGGCCCCACCCCCTTCCTTCACCATTGTGCAAATATTCCTCTAAAATCAGCCGAACTACGAATTCCGATTTACTCACCTGTTATCAGGAGAGACCTCAGTGCTGCATCTTTGAGCCCAGTACTGATCCTGAAAAGTAATTTTAACCGTACTTACCAGTAACTTGAATTTCCTTCCATAAGATATTATTGCCTGCTTTTTGCTGAAAAAGTTTCTAAGTGTCGATTTTTGAAACATACAAATATTCCTCTAAAATCAGCAGAACTACGAATTCCGATTTACTCGCCTGTTATCAGGAGAGACCTCAGTGCTGCATCTTTGAGCCCAGTACTGATCCTGAAAAGTATTTCTAACCGTACTTACCAGTAACTTGAATTTCCTTCCATAGGCTAACATTGACTGGTTTCACTCGGAAATTCTTCTAAGTGTGGAGTTTTGGAACTTTATAATATTCCTCTAAAATCAGCTGAACTGCGAATTCCAATTTACTCACCTGTTATCAGGAGAGACCTCAGTGCTGCATCTTTGAGCCCAGTACAGATCCTGAAAAGTAATTCTAACCGTACTTACCAGTAACTTGTATTTCCTTCCATAGGAATCCATTGTCTGGTTTTCAGCAGAAAAGTTTCAAAGTGTTGATTTTCACAAACTACAAATTTTCCTTAAAATTCGCCTGTATGACTTAAACGCATTCTTTCAACTGTTTACAGGAGATGCACCAGTGCTGGATCCAGGATCCACCACTGAGTAAGAAAAAGTAACGATAACACTACTTACCTGCTAAGTGAATTTCCTCCCATAGGATAACATTGGTGATTCTATGTGAAAAAGTTTCTCTGTGTCACCTTTTAATATACAATAATATTCCTTAAAAATCACTACTGTAACCAAAACGCTTTTACTCAACTGTTTACAGGAGATGTCCCAGGACTGAATCTAGGATCCAGTCCTGTGGTTAGAAAAGTAATCCATAAAGTAACTAATTGCATTTAACTAGAAATTCACATTGAGCTCAATGTTGCATTGTGTTTGAAATTGTGTTGCCCATTGCAACAACTGTAACTACTGTACAAAAGTCTATTGCCTATTTGCAAAGTATTTAAACTAAAGTAATTCATTCTGAGAAAGTATATTTTGTAATGTAATGTATAATGTAATTACAATGTAATTTAAAAAATAAAATATCTAAAAATAGTTTTTAAAAAATGTAGTAAATCAGTATCAAAAAAATAAATATAACAATTAATACATTTAAAAATTGTCATTTACAAAACCTTTGAAATTCACTGAAAAAACCCATAGGTTTCAGATATGTTATAGTTAGGAATTAGCATTTACAAAACCTTTGAAATTCACTGAAAAAACCATAGGTTTTAGGGACAGTTATAGTTAGTTGGACATTGCACTCGTACAAAACCCGTGAAATTCCCCCGTTATAGTTAGTTCAGCTAACTATAACTCGCGCCCCCGCAATGCACTGCTGATGACGTCACATATTACATCACTCATGACATGGTCAGTAACATCACTGATGACATCACTGATGACATCATCCATGTGAGAATTTAATGCATCTTCTCACACCCTAATATAACTTTTGATACACCCACTCTAAATTACAGACTGCCATTCTCAAAACCATACACACTCCAATACCAATAACTACATACCCACTCACTGATTCTTAGGTCTACACACACACATCTACTCACTCACCCGTACAGTCACTCATAATTACAGTCACTCAGTACAGGACTATCATATGCACTCATACACCTATATAAACACTCACACACCGCCACTCATCCATAGAGGTACTCATACACCTAGTCAGTCATGCAAATAATTAATCACACTCCCATTTACTCACCTATACAGTTATACACACCAGCTCACTTACTCATACAAATACTAGCACATTCTTACGCTGCTATGCAATCACTGATGCAAGCACACTCATCCATATAGCCACTCTCACAATCACACACTCTCACTTATAGCCATTTATATACTCCAACACACATATATACTGCCTTTCACATATGTAGTTACTCACACATGTACCACTGATATATACATTCAATCACTAACACACACTCACCCACCCATACAGTCCATCACAGATGCACTCTTCAAATCATTCACCCAGTGAATCACCCACTCACACATCTATGTACAGAGTCACACACACCCCACCCACACAAACACTCAGCCACCCATACAGATACTCAGAGAACCAATCAATAACCCATATAAACACTCATGTAGCTATTCGCAAATCCATGCATCCACTGACACACCAACAGACAGACGGATACAGACATTCACACAGTTTAGTCAGTAACCCATGCATTCAGTAAGATACGTTTAATCACTCACTGGTAGAGTCAGTCACGCACCTACTCAATCACCCATTGAGACACTTATACACCCACTCATTCTTCAATACACCTTTGCCTATATATATTAAACATTTAAACTTTACAGAAACACAGTCACTGCATGATGTCATCAGTGATGTCACTGACCATGTCATGAGTGATGTAATATGTGACGTCATCAGCAGTGCATTGCGTGGCGCGAGTTATAGTTAGCTGAACTAACTATAACGGGGAATTTCACGGGTTTTGTACGAGTGCAATGTCCAACTAACTATAACTTTCCCTAAAACCTATGGTTTTTTCAGTGAATTTCAAAGGTTTTTTAAATGCTAATTTCTAACTATAACGTGTCTGAAACCAATGGTTTTTTCAGTGAATATAGATATAGATGCAGTAATAACACTTGGCAAATGCAACTGTTAAATGCATGGATAATAATAAACACAAGAATAAGCAAGTTATACTGGACGTCCTGCAAGAAATCAGAAAGATATATACACTAAATACATCAGATGATTACTTTGGATGTGCACTCTGACTCACTCACACATCACAAAGTCAATACTCAAAAAAAATCACCTCACCGGTTGCAAACACTGCATCTTAGCCCACTCCAGACTGGGGAATTCACAGCCGGGGTTAAGAGCCTCAGCAAACCGGGTTCTGCTGTACCGAAGTAGATGTGTCCATCCCCATTCGGATTCCAAAATCCCGGTTTCTAAGTCAACAAATCTCAGCTTTCTAGTTTCAAAACACACTAGAAGGTTTGAGAGACCTTCCCTCTGCGCCAAGGAAACTTACTGGAATTGGCCACCTTCTATGCAACAATTCCAGGGCAAAAGGAGTTCACACGTTACCTCTGCACATGTTCGAGCCTTTATCTTAACGAAGCTTACGAAAGTGTCTGACGGTACATTCAACAATCTCCTCTCCAAAGACAAAGCAACCTTTAACGTGATTAGCCCAAACAACTTGAGCAATCTGGGGGCCTGCCTGTGCGCGCAAAAAACTCAAGCAAGACAGAGTCCGAATTCAAGATGACATGAGGGCATGTCAAAGCCAATAGTAAGAACTTCATAATACTTCCCAATGTACAACACTGCACATTTGTGTACCACTGCCTATAGCATCACACACTTCATCTCTCAGTGTACAACATAATGCACATTTGAACTCCACTGCTCATAGCACTGCACTTCGAGACCAAAAAGTACATTCCACACCTCTCTTTCTCTCTCTCATGCTTTCAAATGCACAGCCCACATGTTCTGTTCTTGGCAAGCTGTTCTACTCTGTGACAGCTCCCATTTTAAAACTATGAGAGAAATCTTCCAAGGAAACAAGGCATATGCAGGATGTACATTCATGCTAGGGTAAAATGAAACACCAAAAGTCAATTAAAATGATGGTAGTCAAAGGTCATCATGTGGTTTCAAACCAAAGGAGTGCCTCTAGCACTACAGCAGTATAATCTTTATTAGCTGAAGAGCACGGAAGGACACGACCAGCATTCCCTGTGTCATTCAACTGACCAAAGAAGACTCTCGGGTTGAATATAAACATTCCAGGAATGCTTGCCAGTCAAGCATTCCTAGTATCTAAGCAACACAACACATAGTGTAGCTCCTTCTCAACTCTGTAGCCCTATTGAAGGGCAGGTTAAAGACTAGCCAGGGCACAGCGCTATGCCCCCTTCCCCTATTACGAAGCTTGCTAAAGAAACCAGCTTTGGGAAAGCCAATAGCCATGGTGTTGGCTGTCAGCCGTTTGGCTATTATGAATGCTTGTCTTGTTATAGGTTTTATAAACTGTGTTGTCTGGAAACTGCCGTGCCATTGTGAATCTAAAAAAAAAGTGTTGTCTAAATATAATAAAAAAATGTTGTCCTCAAAATGCACACTTCATTATAGTAGTCCGTGGCAGTTAAGGAAACTAATTTGTGTGTTGAAGTGTTCCTTGTGAAGGAGCCGAATGCAGTCACTCATGGTTCATTGGGCCAATAGCTGAAGTAGGCTGACCCATTTGTGTATGATGTAGTGGGCAGAAGAAAAATGTGAGTGGCACAATACAGACCAACGGATGAAGAGGGCTGGCTGAAAGCCCCTATAGCCTAAGTTTATTACTATTCATATAATTTTTGTAATATCGAAAAGTCTTGTCCATACCCAAACCTAAAAAAAAACCAGCTTTTCTGATGGATACTTCTAACCACAGATTCTTCACCTTTATAATATCCCCAGGTACCAGACTGGATCCAGAAATTTCAACAGTGTTGTTTCTGTGCGCTGATAGGTGGTGCTACGCGGCTCTGTCAACTTTTGTCTGCCCAGAAAGTGATGATGGAGCCACATGTAAGCACCACCCTTGCACATCAATGTCGGCTCCTTTCTTTCCGTGCCTTCAGATGCGAATCTGGAACATGTTCCTAAATATTTCCTTGTCCGTTCAGCGTTTTTTTCTGCAATTTTTAAAAACATTTTACTAGTGTGCAGTGGGACTGTCTCCCTCATAGTCCCCCACTACTGACGGTATCAGCCTCCGAGATGTTTTAGTTTGCCCTTAGAGGCACATGAGCACTCTGTGGGTGGCAGGATCAGACATTACCTCCAAGGGTGGCAAAGGATTACATCCGACCAGTAAGTCCTGCAGATCGTTCAGTGAGTCTATACCCCCACCATTCCGTTTAGAACTGCCAAATTTCTTGCCCGCATCCGAGCATCTTTGACGAGCACCGGTCCATCTTGCATTAAGGAGAGCAGGCTCTTTTGGCCAAAGGAGCTATAGAGACAGTTCATGTCCAAGAAATTGGGACAGGATGTTATTAAGCTCATTTCCTCATGCTGTAAAAAGACGTTGACCTTTATCCCTTCTTAGATCTCTGTTCACTGAATGCCTTCATGTGGAAGGACAAATTCAAAATGCTCACGCTAGGTCAAGTTATGTCTGCCCTTGATCCAAGCCATTGGGTGGTGACTTTGTACCTGCAGGATACCTACTTTCATATGCCCCTCCTGTGGACATTACTTGAGGTTCAAGGTTTGCCAGAAGGATTTTCAAATTGCCATGATGCTTCTTGGCCTCACCAGTGCCCCTCAGGAGTTTACAAAGGTGATGGCGGTGTTCGCAGTGCATATTCGGAGGTCAGAATTATAGTTTTCCTTTTCCTCGATGACTGGCTGTTGAAGGTAGGCTCGCCACAGTCTGCCTTATACCACCTCCTGATGATGGCAAACCTCGTGACATCTCTAGGGTTCTCTATCGTCGCACATAAGTCACACCTGACTCCTTTGCAGACTGTCCTCTTCATTTGAGCCATCCTGGATACAGTGCAGTTTTGGGCTTTCACTTCATCAGTCCAGGACATTGGGGCTATGACCCTGATGTTTTAGCTCGGCCCGGGGTCTCAGTGAGAGTGTCAGTGAGGCTTTTGGCATCCTGCTCCCTGCTTGTCAACTATGCCAGATAGCATATTCTGGTTCTACCCTGGAACTTGAAGTTTTAATAATCCCAACACCAAGGGAATCTGTCTGATTTCACCTAGGTTTCAGAGGAGGCTGCAAAAGATATGCAGGGGTGGCTCAACTGCAGTTGGACTGGCAGCAAATTCCTTTCCCTGCTCCCACCCAGAGGTGACAGATGTGCCACTGCTATGGTGGGGGAAGTAGTCTGGGAGAGGTGGAGTCCATCTCCACAACAGCCTGTTGGAGTTGCAGGCCATTCACTTGGCACTGAAAGCTTTCCTACCATCAATCAAAAGGAGGCTAGTTAAGGTTCTCACAGACAACATCACTACCATGTGGTACTACAACAAGCAGAGTGGGGTCCTGTGCCAGGATAAATTTTGTCTCTGGGACTTGCAGGAGCGTCCGGATATTTCACTGGTCATGAACTACCTGTTGTGATTTTTGAAAACCATTCTGGATGAACTTAGCCGGTGGCATCTGCTGGATCACGAATGACCATAACACCCCGAGGTGACACAGAGAATCTTCCAGCGATGGTAAGAACCCTGGCTAGATCTTTTGACCACCATTGAATGTGCAATGTCAAAACCTTTGTGCGCTATAGTTTCCAAGAAGGCGCTCTCTTGGAGACGCATTCTGGATAGAGTGGCGCACGTGACTCCTGTACACCTTTCTGCCACTTCATATTCTGCCCAGAGTTCTGAAGAAGATCAGAAACGACTGGGTCTAAGTCATCCTCTTGGTTCTAGATGGGGCAAGGAGAGTAGTACCTGGAACATCTGGGCATCAGCATCTGTCCTCCGATCAGGCCACTGCTTTGGGAAGACCTCCTGTTGCAGAGCAGGGTCCTGTTCCGAACTGGCATCATTTGCACCTTTATGTGTGAAGATTGTTTGGCAACAGTTGACTGCATTCGATCTTCCTACTGAAGTTTTGGATGTCATCCTGGCTGCCAGGCTCCCTTCTTCAAAGTCTGCCTACGCGGGAGCTGAGAAGTTTTTTAGCCTGGTGCCACCCACAATACTGACCCATTACAGGCCAAACTGTCGGATGTCCTACTGTTTGTTTTATCTATTGCCTAACAAGGACTTGCATTGGGCCCCATTAAATGTTGTCTATTACATTTTTGCCCTTTTTACGTTTACCCGACCAACCATCCTTGGTAAAAATGTCCTATTGTGATGAGGTTTCCAGAAGGTTTGACTCATTTGTTTCCTCCAAAACCCTTTGTGATGCTACAGTGGGATAGTAATTTGGTTCTCACTTCCCTCATGTGCATGCCATTCGAACCAATGCATAATTCTGTATGCCTCCTGATGCTGAAGACTCTGTTCCAGATCGCTATAACTTCAGCTTGCTACATGAGTGAACTCCAAGCTCTCTTGTTGCAGCCGCCTTGCTCCGTTTTTCCCCCCAAATAAAGTGATGTTGAAGATCAGGGTGGCTTTTTTTCTAAAATTCGTGACTGCTTTTCACGTTGCTTAATCCACCATTCTCACAACGTTGTTTGTTTTGCTTCACCCCTTGAAAGAGGAGGAGAACCCTAATTTGCTGGATCCTAAAAAAGCTTTAGGTTTCTTCATCAACCATACCCAAGACCATTAGGTGGACAATCCGCTGTTTGTGAGGTTTTGTTGGGCATGGAAAGGGAAGGCAGTGCAGAAAAGGACTCGGTCATGGCGGATAGTCCTCTGCATTAAGTTCTGCTAAGCACTGGTTAAGAAGTCGTCTTTGGCGAGATTGCAGGCCCATTCCACCAAGGCCAACGTTGCTACCACTGCACTGTCACGCAGAGTTCCTCGCCTTGACAGCAGTCCGTCTGCAAGTTGGGCCTCTGTATATACCTTCTGCAAGCACTACTGCCTTAACAGTCAGGTCCGAATGGTTGAGTATTTCACCTGTTCGGTCCTGCAGAATGTTTTGGTGTGAGTCATTTCACAGGATCGCTAACTTGGAGCGGTACTGCAGTGGTATCTATTCTAAAGGTGAGGAATCTGTAGTTAGAGGTATTCATCAGAAGAACAAATTACCTTCAGTAACGCTCTTTATGGTGAATTTTCTACCTAAGCGCAGATTCCTCATCGCCCTCCTTCCTCCCTGTTCCCGTAAATGGTCCTATGGTCCTTTTTCCATCTAAAGAGGTCTTAATTTTTAGATCTGCATGCTGATACCTCTGATTATTGTTGGGCTCCATGTCAGAGGACACAGACGGAGAGAAGTAAAAAACTGACGTCAACACTCTGGGTGGGGCTTGTATGCAGGTCCATCGTGCTTTCCAGGGCTGAATGAAGTAATTGCAGAGCCAAACTGCACCATTTATCTGTATGCAGTAGCAATGCTGTTAAAATCTTCGAGATTCAGTCTGGTGCCTGAGGATATTCTGAAGATGCGAAATCTGCAGTTTGATAGAGTATCCACCTGAACGAGTTACTGTAAGAAAGTAACTTATTCTTCTGCATAAGGAAAGAGAGTAGCCATAACAAAACATGAGTAGAATATGGAATGAGCTTTTCTTTCTTTCGACACAGAAGCCCAGAATGTCAAGTTTTCTTTAAACGCAGAACAGTGATGACACTGCTTCAGTTTTTGTTCTTAAGGCCATGACTGAGCCATGGCTGGAATCATGCTCTGTTCACCCTCTGTATTTGTTGGCTTGCCCACTTTTAGTGATGTGTGAGCCCAAAGATAAGATGGGCTATACACCGAAATAGAGGCGATAAACATGAGAGATTTGGTTTTTTTTTTGCAGAAGCGTTTATAGGGAACTATGTTATCTTGATGAAAGCTTCTATTGAAACCTGTCCCAACCACCTTCACTTTGACAAAAAACGTGACTATTCGACAAAAAGACTGGGGTCAAATTTTATGTCTGTAGCAACAATAAAAAAATGTAAAATCTTCCACAGTGCCTAAAATGACAAGAATCGAAATGTAAATGAATGAGGAATAATAGAAAAGGGTATAAGGAAAACTAAAGTAAATGGGGTGATAGTCTGTTTTGTGTTACTGTATAAACAGAGGTGCAGGGAAGAGAAAGAAGAGGCAGAACAGAGGAGAACAAGGAAGAGAAAGTAGTAAAAGGAACAGGGAAAGGCGGAGCGCGGGGATGTACATCGAAGGAGTAGCGGAGGATCCAAATTTAATGTTTTGCCATGTTTAGTGTATTTGTATAGGCCATTCTTACCATTTAATTAGTACCAGAGTAATTTTGAAATCTTGGCGCCATTTACAGTACAGAGGTTCAGGTTTACAAGAATCAAAATGTTCTGTATTTGTAGTATTTCATATTGTTTAGACATGAGTCGTAATGAATGTTGACTGCTGGATTATATTGGATGATGGTGACTTTGTCTGGCTAGATACTGTGAAGAATCTATGTGCGTCATTACATGCATGGTAAGGCTAAATTTAGAGTTTTGGGATGGGTAGTGGTAAAGGATGGTAAGTATAATTTTAGGGTTTAGGGGTAGTAAGGGTCATTTTAGGGTTTAGGGGTGAGTAGGGTCACGGAGTGGGTAGCGTCATTTTAAGGTTATGGGGTGGGTAGTGGTAAGGGTCATTTTAGGGTTTAGCGGCAGGCAGTGGAAAAGGGAGGTAAGGGCGATTTTAAGGTTTAGGGGTGGGTAGTGGTAAAAGAAGAATAGGAGTAAATTTAAAAAAAGGGAGATTCTGGGGAGTTTCCGCCCCAAAAAAGGAGAAAAAAAAAAAGAATATTAAAGTGTGTGTATATGTATGTATATATATAGGTGCACTTCGTTTGAAGAAAAAAATGGATTGAAAATAATGAGAAAAAAAACTGAAGAATCAGTTTGGCTACGAGTGTGCCGCCTTTCTAGTTTTCCGCGTTTGTTTGGTGGTAAGAATCATCGGACAGTGGCTGGGAGCACGTATTATTTATATATATATATATATATATATATATATATATATGTGTTCTGTTCCCTCACTAACGCGTCTCTTTCAACGCGGGGTCGTGGGAGACCAGACTTTCAAATAAATAAGCCCTATTCCTACATACCTGATGTACGTGCCTCTTCTTTGTTGGAGCAGGATTGTCTTTTTGGATTAAATTCAGCGTCGGCGGTCGGCGTTGTACACGTACCACCAGTCGTTCTGTGTCTCTACTCTGGACCGCAACTGTCTTTGGAGGAGCATGGTAGTGCTACACAGTGGAGCCCCCAGAGAGCGCACCGGGAAGAGGACCAAGGATGACAGCTGTGGGGATTCCAGATTGCGGAGCGGGGCGGCCTCACCGACTGCCAGCAGCACGTATGTCTGCTTTCCGCAGCCAGAAATGCCTTGCCCAGGATACTGGGGCCTTTTGGTGACTGGGCACCGTGGTTGCCGACGCATAAGCGGTGAGGTGTGTTGGGCATATCTAATTTATTTTCATCGGTCTCCCCCGACCTCGTGTGTGTGCCCATGACTAAGTCATATCTCATGCTGCCTGCTAACATTGACATTTGCGACATTTCCGTAATTGTAACCTTGATTTTGGACTTTTGGTCCTCTTTTTGAACAATTATCCGGTTAATGGCACAGACAACTTAAGGAGCACCTGCAATCTGAACTCTCACAATAGACATTTGTTAATCAAATTTGAACACGCAAGGCCGCCAAAGGGGATTATGGGTCTCGTAGTCCAGTTGGGATGAGCAGCAATTACCCAGAGGCCGGCATTATCGTCGAAATTATACACAGCCTGTGTAATTAGAGCCCCGTGGACTTGTTACAAGCCCAATATCTGTTTACCCTATGTGTCTTTTCCTGCGCGTATTTGGGAGCACAGTTTAACTTTCGCTCTGTGTGCCATCATTGTTCAAACCGGGCAGGTTTTGTTCTGTTCAGATATGAGGCAATGTGGTGTGTGCAAATAAGCATTAATAATATTGGCAGCATGATCTGTATTTCAAGCATTTTTAACTTTTGCAGTTCTTTTTTTATCTGATTCATTATCAGAGGGCAGCATGTTCTGAGAGTATTGGCGCCATAATTTTGACAAATATTAATGCACCTCGGCTTGTCATTACGACATGCTTATAAGGCAGATGGCATATATATATATATATATATATATATATATTTTTTTTTTCTGTGCACATATCAGGAAGCTGATGACGTTTAATTGTTGGCAAAACATGCTGACTGTGCATTATGCTGTTATTCGTTTTTATTAATTCCTTGCACTTAGCACTTTATATATATGTTATGACTAGCGTGTGTTACCAGTGATATTTTCAATTGCACAGTCTACTTTCAATGTCTATTCATGCCTGAAGGAGGGAGGAGGGCTATATATACCTGAAACTCTATGGCGCCAATTAGATTGATAAAGCCTGCTGCGCAGGCGAAACGCGTCTCTCTTTCAACGCGGGGTCGTGGGAGACTTGACTTTCAAATAAATAAGCCCGATTCCTACATACCTGATGTACGTGCCTCTTCTTCGTTGGAGCAGGATTGTCTTTTTGGATATATATATGTATATATATATATGTGTTCTGCTCCCTCACTAACGTTTGAGGTACGCATGGTAAGTATAACCCTTATTGTGTGTGTGTTATTTTTATATATATATATATATATAATATGGGTTATACTTACTTACAAGCTATGCCTGTTTACACATGGGATGGTGGGAGGAGCTGGTCCTCAAAACAGATTACAAGGAGGTTCTCGATAGGCATGTTGTCATATGGCTAAGGTATATTGATGACTTATTTGTGATTTGGCGAGGCACAAAAGAAAGTGCCATGAATTTCATCTCACAAATCAATGTCAACAATGTCAATTTACATTTTACAGCCAACCTGAGCCACGAATCAGTTTGTTTCTTGGATGTAGAGGTATTTATATCTAATAAGAAAATTGAAACCAAACTACACCAGAAACCAACTGCGGGAAACTCTATATTACATGCTAGTAGTGTCTACCCGAAACATCTAATACATAGCATTCCATTCAGAGAAATGCTTAGAACTAGAAGAATATGTAGCAGCGACACAGACTTAGAAATAGCACAAAGAGACACTATACACAGATTCCTGGCAAGGGGCTACTCAGAGAGAACCATCAACGTGGCTATAAGCAAAACTCAAGCCTTATGTAGAACAGACCTGCTGTTTAAAATGTCAGACAGTGAGACAGCACCACAAACTATCAATCAAAAAGTACAGGAAAAAGAAAGTATACGGCTAATTCTGACTTTTAACAAACAGAAAAACAGATTATGTAATATAATCAAGAAGAATTGGCCAATTGTTCTGAGTGATCCTGTTCTAGGGGATATGCTACCCAAATGACCAGCTATTACCTTCAGAAAAGCTACCTCTAAGAGTGACATTCTAGTTAGTAGCAGCCCGAGACCAAAACAAAATCAAATTGGCTGACACAAAGGATAGGTTTTATTAAATGTGCAGCGCATGCAGATTTGGTATAAATAAAACATCCTATACCATACCATTTAGAGATCCGCCTATCCTCATTCAAAAACTCTTAACATGTAAAACTGACCATGCGATATACGTGTTGGAGTGCTCTTGTGGACTACGATATGTAGGCAGTACAAAACTACAGGTTCACAATAGGGTTCTCCAACACATTAGAGCGATTACCAACTCTGATCCATCATACCCAGTGGCGCGACATTTCAGAGAAGTACATGAGAACAAGTTAGAACATTTCAAGTATTATGTACTAGATTCAGTTTTACACTCAAGACGTGGTGGTAATCGGGAGGCAGCGCTAAGGAAACTAGAAACGCGATACATTCTAGAGCTGGACACCAAAAGCCCACATGGGCTGAATGCCAGTGAGGATTTCTATACTTGTCTATAACATTACTAAGACATTATAAGAAGACAATAACGTATGTATTCCTCATCGCAATCATCCATAAAAAGAAAGCATAACATCAACATGTCCATATATATGAAAATTTGTGTATACACACACAAACACTGCTTCTCTTCGGATTTTAATTTTCATTATAATTGTATTTTTTATTAGTGAGGTGGCACATAGGGAGTTTTTTAAGCACTTTATAACACACTATACATTGGAAACATCAGCAACATAGGCCCACTCGGGCGATATTAGGACATAATAGCTATGAGCAAAGAGAATGTACAATAGCTATATGATGGCTGATTGTAAATATATTAAGGGTAAAATAAAAGGTTGCACACACATAGTCATGACTAATATTAGTGGTCAAATAACAGTGTGTCACGGAATGCGCCTAATACCCATTAATGAAATTTTTAAATGTTTTAAACCAGTTATTTATTTATGTATTTATACTTATGTATGTATAAAACAGTGAGTACATATTTATCAAATGTCAAGTTGACTTTTCATGGAATTGTCATTTGCTGAGGCCACGTAAAGTTTGAACGTGAGTCTGTTTTCACTATTTATCATGCACTTGTCACTTTAAGTACTAGCACTACAACGTAGCCGCGTCATGTGATCAAGGCCTGCAAAGGCCGAAACGCGTAATGGCGGAGCATTGAGCAAATAAACACATATGCACCAGTAAAAGTGGAGTCCGTTCCTGTTTTTTCCACCAAATCCAAGGGAAAGCATAAGAACAAGGGATTTATTTCATATATATATATATATATATATATATATATATATATATATATATATACACACACACACAAATCCCGGTTGTCACCAGACCTCCACGGCGTACAAACACAGGTACGGACCACATATATATATATGTTCTGCTCCCTCACTAACGTTTGAGGTACGCATGGTAAGTATAACCCTTATTGTGTGTGTTTTTTTTAAAATATATATATAATATGGGTCATACCTACCATGCGTGCCTCAAACGTTAGTGAGGGAGCAGAACTAGTGTCATTAGGGCCAGGCCAAGTGGACGTAGTTCCTCTTTGCACGCAATATAAACTTTAGAGTAGTGGTAAAGGTTAGTAAGGGTGATTATAGGGTTTAGGGATGGGTAGTGGTAAAAGGTTAGGATTACATTTGAAAAAAAAGGGGTGGGGGAATCTGGGAGTTTCTGCCCCGAAAAAGAAACCATCTAATACTGGATAAATATATGCTGTGAGCAAGGCGCTGGTCAAAACGCTTTGGGTGTCTGATTCTGCACTATTAAATATGGCATAAGTTATCTCTGTGAGTGTGCTTGTTATTGGCTTTGTCCATGTTTCTTCATTGTTTACGAGATTCTCTCATTGTGCACGAGCTGATCCATCACAGATTGGGTCAGCGAGCTGGTTTCTGAAAGTTCGGATAAAACAGGTGAAGGGTTGGTACAGGCTGTACTAGAACAACCACAAACACCAGAACCTCAAGAGTAAGAACAGGGAGTCAGATGATAGATATGACAACCCCCCATAGCTGACACAGCCCAGGAACAAGACGTCAGGGAATGCATAGACATACATTAACCTGAAGAAGGGTTCGATGCATACCGCTCCACGACTTCACTACCAACCACTTTTCCATGTATAACTCTCATTAAAAGGGCAGCAGACACCTATGGGGTACACTTAGAGGAGGAGCAGGCAGAGGCATGCTTCCTTTTAGAGAAACTAGTACCAGTGCAAGAGAATTTTTTTTCTCATGCTACCCAGTTTTAAAGGAGCCAGCATCCTAAAAACCTGTGACGCCCAAGGTTGAGAAAAAAATACAAGCCCTCAGCACAAGACCCCATATATATAAAAACAAAATGCACCAGCTTACTCAGTGGCAGTGTCGTGGATACTGCATTGAATTGAAAGAAAAATCTCTGGATGTGAAAGCAAAGAAAATATTTTACAAGGGGGATGACAAAAACTTCTACAACAGGAGATGAAAGAACTGTTATAAAAACAAGCCACAGAAAATGTCCCTCAAGGGGAATGCAAGCAGATTTACTTTTACCCACAAAACAGGATCTGAAATTGAGGCCCATTATACACCTTAAATTCCTCAACAGATTTATAAAGACAAAGATGCAAAATGACCATGCTGCACAAGGTCATACCCATGCTAAAAGAAGGGGACTGCATAGCCATAGACCTCAAGGATGCCAGTTCCATATCCCACTGAACAGCAGGTGTAAGAAATAATTCAGGTCTGTGGTAAACGATTCACACTATCAATTCGAAGTGCTTCCCTTTTGGGGCAGGTCAGCACCTAGGGTTTTCAGGAAATGCCTCGCATTAGGGTCAGCTCACCTTCGAAGGCAGGGGATGCACGTGCACCCTTACCCCGATGACTGCATAGTGATAGTAAGCTCAATGCGGAAATGCAAGAATAGAGAAAGTAATATATACTTTACAGAAACTAGGATTTTCAAAAATATAGAGAAAGAGAAGACTTTGTTAAGGTGACCCTGAACTCAAGCAGAGAGCTTTTCTGGTACAGAAAAGTATCCTTACATAGACGTAACAAGTCATTAATTCCATTCTCCAGATCACATATGAGGGCAAACCAAGAATGGTTACAGAGCCAATGCTCGCAGACAACAGGGAACTGGAAGGATCAAGTGGTTGTTGGAGAGAAGGTACAAAAGGAAAGGCAATGGCGGAACATTCAGAATGTCTCAACAGTCAGGTTATACAAACAAGCTTTCTCCTCTGGCCATCAAAACAAATGCATCCCACATCGGTTGTGGCGCACACATGGGGCAACCTAGCATCAGTCGGGCAATGGAACCCTTGGGAAGCAATCAAACTCATAAATGTGCTGGAACTCTAGATAGCATTTCACATGCATTTCAGGAGAATGGTTGTACAAACAGACAACACAACAGTGTTCTAACTGGACAAACAGGGAGGCACCCATCCATACTCGAACAAGAGAAAAGGTGATGGGCCATACAAATGATAAAAACAATATCAGCGATACAATTACCCGGTATCCAAAACATAGGGGCATATAACCGAAGAAGACAAGGCCTGTCACTAAACTGAGAACTCCGACAAGAAGTTGTACACGATAGTCCAACAATAGGTCACTGTTAGACCTGGCATCCTTGGCGTGGGTCTCCCTTCCATTTTTTCGTAATGCCTCCACTGTTGCCGATATGTTTTTGCTGGACTAGATGCTCATGGGCACTTTGCCGCTGCTAATCAGTGCCAAAGTGCAAGTGCTCCCTATCGTTAATTGATATATGTATTAGTGACTCCATGATTGGATGATTGGTTTACTTGTCAGTCCCTAGTACAGTGCACTCAGTGTGCCCAGGGCTTGTAAATCCAATGCCGCTGGTGGGCTTGCAGCACTGGTTGTGCCACCCACAGAAGCGGCCTGTAAAATGTGTCTCAGGCCTGCCATCGCAGAGCCTGTGTGCAGCCTAGGGCTGCCATGTCGACTTGGTGAGTACACCCACTTACCAGTCCCTAAACCTTCCCTTTACTGCATGTTGGTCACCCCTAAAGTAGGCCCTAGGGCAGGGTGCATTGTAAGTATAAGGTAGGACATGCCCTGGTGTGTGTGGCATGTCCTAATAGTGAATTACAGCCATTTTCGTTTTTCACTATTGCAAGGCTACCTGCTCCCCATAGGCCAGAATGGGCAGACTGACTATTACACCTTATAGTCAGAACTGACCCAGGGAACATGGTAGAAAAACGAATTTAGTATGCCTGAACTTAGGATGATAAAATGCATCTTTTAGTGAAGTTGGTTTTAACATTCTGTGTTTGAAAATACCACTTTTAGAAAGTGGGTATTTTCTTGCCTAACAATCCAAGCCTGCCTCTGCTAGGTTGTGTATTCCTTGTCTGGAGATTGAGTGACAGGGGCTGGGGGTGGCTACAGGAGACAGGGTGAGTCAGCCCAGGGCTGAATAGAAAGATCTGCATCCAGAGTGGAGGGAGGAGTTGCACCTGGGTCTGAATAGGGCTGTGCCTGCCTTCCACAATGCTGGCTCCACCTCCTGCCGGGCGGCTGAGCACTCTGCCCCACATTCTGAAAGGAAAGAAGGAGTCAGAAAAACAAAGTGCTCCAGGACTGACCAGAACTGGTTTTGGACTAGGCAGAGGCCTCTCTGCCTCCAGAGAACAAAGAGAATCAGGGTATAAGAGGGGCACCCAGACCCCAGGAAAATTAGATCACTTTTGGGAACAAGAAGAAACCTTTGCTGAGGAGCGGAACCAAGAAGAAACTGAGGAGAGACTATCCCTAAGCCTGAAGTGCTGCTTGGGGGATTGGCCTGCAGTGGTTTGCCTGACTGCCAAAGAAAGGAGAAAGGAACTTTTGCTTTGCTGTGACTTTCATCAACTTGTGAAGGATCTCCAAGGGCTTGGAAGAGAGCTTGCCCCCTGACCGAAGTCCCAGGACCATTGGACTTCACCCCTTTGTGAATTGCTGCTGGAAACTCTGTTTCAGTGGCTACAGAGGTAGGGAGCTGTGACCGACTCTCACGACCGACTCGGTGTCCTGTAAGCACCGCATCGAAGCACCGTCTCGCCCTGCAACGCACGGCCCTGGTCTCACCGACTCCGTCAACGAGCCGCTGCCTGCACCGCATCGAGGGACAACGCGTCCTGCAACGCTTCGCTACGCCGAATCGAACTGGTCCGACCGACACGGTCACTGCTGCTGAGTTCGAGTCCTGTGACCGCACCGGAGTTGGGCACCGCTCGCACGCTTTGCGACGCACCGCCCGACTCGCACCGCTGTTTGGACTGATCGACGCCAGCTCCTGAATCCGGCTCCGTCGCCGCACCGCAACCTGCCAGCACCGCATCGAAGCACCGTCTCGCCCTGCAACGCCCGGCCTTGGTCTCACCGACTCCGTCTCAACTACGTCAACGAGCCGCTGCCTGCACCGCATCGAGGGACAACGCGTCCTGCAACGCTTCCATTTTTGCATCGCGGCCGCGACGAACAGCCATCCGGCTCGCACGCCCGTGCCTGCCGCTTCAAGTAAAAGGTACTGTGACCGAGTCTGTCTACGCTGTGTTGGCCCGTCTCGACGCGGTCAGCTGGATTTGTTAGACTCTGTTTGTTCTCGACATCGCCGTAGCCGGAGGAGGCTACCGACTCGCACAGAACCTTGAATTAAGCCTTTTGATCAGAACTAAGCACTCTTGACAGTATTGTGGATTATTTTTGTCGTTTATGGTCTTGTGATAAATCTATATAAAGTATACCTATTTTTATAAATATATAACCTGTGTGGTGTCCATTTGTAGTGTTGTCACTTGATTACTGTATGTGTTCACAAATGCTTTACACACTGCCTCTGAACTAAGCCTGTCTGCTCGTGCCAAGCTACCAAGAGGGTGAGCAGGGGTTATTTCGGGAGTGTACCTACTTTCCCTGACTAGACGCAAGGGTCCCTATTTGGACAAAGGTACCTACCTCTGCCAACTAGAGACCCCCAAATCTAACATTGGTGGTCAGCGGTGAGGATTCTGGACTTGCATTTGTGACTCATGTACAGTGATTGGTGAACACTACTTAGTGAGTGCAGACCAAAACGCAACCACATACTTTTATAGCATTTTTTCTGGGATTTCCTATTTTTGCAAATGCCAAGTTCAATCACTATGGAGAAACCAGCATCAGTAGCCTCTGTTGAGTGTGATTGGGAAGAAGAGAGGCTAGAATGCTACACCCTTAAGCAGCTCAAGCAATTCTGCAAGAAGTTCAAAGTGTCCATGACCGGACTCTCCAGGAAGGAGGACCTTCAAAAGGCGCTTAGGGCCTGGGTCGAATCAAGGAGTGCCCCTGTGGAGGGGCTGAGAATGCAGAAGGGCAGCTGGAGGGGCTATTGGGTCTAGGGGCTAGAAGACTACCTTCCCCAGTAGGTAGCAGTGTTTCTGCCAGAGGACTGTCTCCAGAGGAGTTGGAGGACAGGAAAGAGAGTAGGATGCACGAAATGGAGCTGACCAAGCTCAAGCTGAATGGGCAGTTAGAATTCCAAATGCAAACTAGGAAATTGGCCCTAGAGGAAAAGAAAATGCAGTTTGAACATGAGAAAGTTTTGAGGGAGTTGGAATTGAAGGCCAAGAGCTTAGAGATTACTCCCTCTGGTGGCAGTGTACCGCCTGTGCCTGTTGAAGCTAGGGTGTATATTCCCAAAGATGTGGTGAAGGAGTTTTTAAAAATGATGACATAGGGCAGTGGTTCAAAGCCTATGAGGTAGCCATGTCTTCCCACCGGGTCCCTGAGAAGGATTGGGGAGCGGGGTTGTGGGGACGGTTCCTTAGTGAAGGGCGGGATACCTTGTTGGATTTGCCCTCTGAAGTCTATAATTCGTACAGCCACATGAAGGATGCCTTAATGACTAGGTATGGTTTGACCCCTGAGCTTTATAGGCAAATGTTCAGGAACTGTAGTAAGATTGAAAGCAGTACCTGGGTTGAATATGTGACCTTCTTTTGCAGAGCCTTGGATGGTTGGGTAAAGGGTAGCAAAGCGACTGATTTTCAGGCGCTCTTTGATTTAATTGCCTGGGAGCACTTGTCCGGTAATTGTTTTCCTGAGCTACGCCAGCACCTGATTGATAGTAAGCTGACTAACCCTAGGCAGCTTGCTGAGGAGAGCGGACCGCTGGGTGAGTACCCGGGTCCACAAGGGTCACGTGGGAGACTCCGCCAAGGGTGGGCAGGGTCCCCAGCAGAAGAGTGGGGGGACAAGGGTAAACAGAAGGAGTTCCATAAAGGGCCCCAAAGTAAACCCCAAGGGAACCAAGGGAAAGGTTCCCAGCCTCCCCCTGAGAAGAAGCCAGTGGCCCTAACAGGCCCCCCTGTTCCCCAGGGACCACTGGTATGTTACAAGTGTGGCGCCCCTGGCCACAAGGCAAACGATCCTCGTTGCCCTTTGTATGGAAAACCAGCACCCACCAGTGCAGTCCCCCGGCAGTTGGCTAGTGTAGCCCTGGGGGAGGAGTTGGGTGCCCAAGGTGGGGGGATCCCACAGTGTTTTCCCTTGTCTCATTAGGAGACTCTGAGATGGTCCCTAGGACCCCGCTGCCTGAGAACACTAAGAAATACAGGCAGTGGGTGACCATCAATGGCCATAGGGTGGAGGCTCTGAGAGACACCGGAGCCAGTGTGACAGCTGTCAAGTGTCACCTGGTGTCTAAAGAGCAGGTTATCCCTGATGCATTCTATCCGGTTGTTGCCGCTGACAACACAGAGAGTCACTGCAAGGTGGCTCAGGTTCCCTTTGAGTGGGGGGTCTCGGGTACTCTTCAAGTAGCTGTGAGGCCAGCCATGCCTGTTGACTGTTTGTTAGGGAACGATTTGGAGAGCTCACCTTGGGCTAAGGTGGAGCGGAGTGCGCATTTAGAAATGTTGGGCTTGCCTGATTGGGCATGTGTGACCACCCGGTCAATGGCAGCTAAAGGTGTTCAAGAGGACCTGGAGCCTGAGAGGGAGGCCCAGGTGCCTGCCGGAGAGAGAGGAGGCAGGGGCGCGGGAAACCGGCCCCCGAAGTTCCCACGGTCCAGGAGGAGGCAGACCCTGAGGGGGATGCCCTGGAACCTACAGGGGAACAGGTAGCTGAACTGGGGGACCTACCTGAGCTGACCCATTGGCAGCAAGAAGGAGGACCCTCCAGGGAAGAGTTCTGCAAGGAGCAGAACACATGCCCTTCTCTCGTGGGTCTGAGGCAACAGGCCACAGACCAGGCAGCAGGTGATCAGTCTGGATCACATTGGGTTTACTGGGAGAATGGTCTCCTGTATTCAGAGCCTAAGGTTGCTGAGCCTGGGTCAGCCCGTGTGCTGGTGGTACCCCAGCGCTTCAGAGCCTTCCTACTGGGGTTGGCTCATGATGTACCGTTAGCGGGACATCTGGGGCAGGACAAGACCTTTGACAGGCTTGTTACCCATTTCTATTGGCCCCAGATGCGCAGGAGTGCCGCCACTCACTGCAGGACATGCCAGACTTGCCAGGCAAGTGGAAAGAGTGGGAGGAAGCACAAGGCTCCTCTCCAGCCATTCCCTGTGGTCAGCACCCCCTTTGAACGGGTGGGTATTGATATTGTGGGGCCACTGGACCCCAAGACAGCCATGGGCAACAGGTTTATCCTGGTCTTGGTGGACCATGCCACCCGGTACCCTGAAGCCATCCCTCTGAGGACAGTGACGGCCCCCGTGGTGGGACGGGCACTGATGGGAATTTTCTCACGTGTGGGATTCCCTCAAGAGGTGGTGTCTGACAGAGGTACCAACTTCGTGTCCAAGTACATGAAGTCCCTGTGGCAGGAGTGCGGTGTAACTTACAAGTTCACCACTCCTTACCACCCTCAAGGAAATGGTCTGGTTGAGAGATTCAACCGGACCCTCAAGAGCATGATTATGGGTCTGGAAGAACCCATGAGGCGTAAATGGGACGTCCTCTTACCATGCCTGTTGTTTGCATACCGGGAGGTGCCACAGAAGTCTCTAGGGTTCAGTCCCTTTGAGCTCCTCTATGGACACCCGGTGCGAGGACCTCTGAGTTTGGTCAAGGAAGGCTGGGAGCAATCTCCCAGGAAACCTCCCCAGGATGTATACAGTTACATGCTGTCCTTCAGGAACCAGACTAGGCGTTTCAGAGAGCTTGCTGAGGCAAATCTGGAAGCCAGCCAGGAGGAGATGAAGCGGTGGTACGACCAGAATGCCACTCTGGTAGAGCTTCAGCCTGGTCAGAAAGTGTGGGTCATGGCCCCTGTGGAGCCCTGTGCGCTCCAGGACAGGTGGACCGGCCCTTTTACGGTGGTGGAGCGCAAGAGTCCAGTTACCTATTTGGTGGACTTGCAGACTCCCAGGAACTCCTTGCGGGTCCTGCATGTGAACCGCCTGAAGCCCCACTTGGAGAGGTCCCAAGTGGGCATGCTCTTAGCTACAGATGATGGAATGGAGGAGGAGACCGAGCCTCTTCCTGACCTCCTGTCAGCCCGGGAGCAAGATGGATCAGTGGAGGAGTAAACCTCTCTACCTCCCTGACACCTGAGCAGCAGGGTGACTGTCGCCAACTGTTGGGACAGTTCCCTGACCTGTTCTCCCTGGTTCCCAGTGTCACTCATTGGTGCGTCCATGATGTGGACACTGGGGACAGTCTTCCTGTGAAGCACAAGGCTTACAGGGTGACTGACCGGGTCAGAGCCTGCATCAAGGAGGAGGTCTCCAAGATGTTTGCGCTAGGGGTCATTGAGTCCTCTAACAGCCCTTGGGCCAGCCCAGTGGTCTTGGTTCCAAAGGCTGCCGCGCCTGGTGCCACACCAGAACTCCGGTTCTGTGTGGACTACAGAGGACTCAATTCTGTCACCAGGACTGACGCCCACCCCATCCCCAGAGCTGATGAGCTCATAGATCGGTTAGGGGCTGCGCGGTACCTCAGCACGTTTGACTTAACGTCTGGGTACTGGCAGATCGCCTTGACTGATGGGGCAAAGAGAGGTCAGCATTCTCCACACCAGATGGGAACTACCAGTTCCGGGTGATGCCCTTTGGGATGAAGAATGCCCCTGCCACCTTTCAGAGGTTGGTCAACCAGGTGTTGGTTGGACTGGAGGATTTCAGTGCCGCCTACCTGGATGACATCGCAGTGTTCAGTGCCCGTTGGGAAGAACATCTGCGCCACCTCTGGGAAGTGTTGATGGCGCTGCGGAGGGCAGGCCTCACAATCCAAGGCAAGTAAGTGCCAGATTGGGCAGGGTTCTGTGGTGTACTTGGGACACCAGGTTGGGAGCGGCCAGGTGGCGCCCTCCAACCGAAAATTGATACCATTCTGGCTTGGGAGCCCCCAAGACCCAGACAGAGGTGAGAGCCTTCCTAGGACTCACCGGGTATTACCGGAGATTCGTCAAGGGGTATGGCAGCATTGTTGCCCCCTTGACAGAGCTGACTTCCAAGAAGCAGCCCAGGAAAGTGATTTGGACTGACGCCTGTCAAAAAGCTTTTGACACCTTGAAGACTGCCATGTGCACGGCGCCTGTGCTCCAGGCCCCCAACTTCTCCAATGAGTTCATTGTTCAGACCGACGCTTCAGAGCATGGTGTAGGGGCTGTTCTATCACAGATCAATGAGGAGGGCCTAGACCAACCTGTAGCCTTCATCAGTAGGAGGTTACTTCCCGGGAACAGAGATGGAGTGCTATTGAGCGTGAGGCATTTGCTGTGGTCTGGGCTCTGAAGAAGCTGAGACCATACCTGTTTGGGACTCACTTCCGGGTTCAGACAGACCACAGGCCCCTCAGATGGTTGATGCAGATGAGGGTGAGAATCCAAAGCTGTTGAGGTGGTCCATTTCCCTACAGGGATGGACTTTACGGTGGAACACCGCCCTGGTACAGAACACGCCAATGCTGATGGTCTGTCCAGATTTTTCCGCCTTAGCGATGAGAACTCCCTAGGGGTAGGATAGTTCTCCCCACATTTCAGCTGGAGGGGACACGTGTTAGACCTGGCATCCTTGGCGTGGGTCTCCCTTCCATTTTTTCGTAATGCCTCCACTGTTGCCGATATGTTTTTGCTGGACTAGATGCTCATGGGCACTTTGCCGCTGCTAATCAGTGCCAAAGTGCAAGTGCTCCCTATCGTTAATTGATATATGTATTAGTGACTCCATGATTGGATGATTGGTTTACTTGTCAGTCCCTAGTACAGTGCACTCAGTGTGCCCAGGGCTTGTAAATCCAATGCCGCTGGTGGGCTTGCAGCACTGGTTGTGCCACCCACAGAAGCGGCCTGTAAATGTGTCTCAGGCCTGCCATCGCAGAGCCTGTGTGCAGCCTAGGGCTGCCATGTCGACTTGGTGAGTACACCCACTTACCAGTCCCTAAACCTTCCCTTTACTGCATGTTGGTCACCCCTAAAGTAGGCCCTAGGGCAGGGTGCATTGTAAGTATAAGGTAGGACATGCCCTGGTGTGTGTGGCATGTCCTAATAGTGAATTACAGCCATTTTCGTTTTTCACTATTGCAAGGCTACCTGCTCCCCATAGGCCAGAATGGGCAGACTGACTATTACACCTTATAGTCAGAACTGACCCAGGAACATGGTAGAAAAACGAATTTAGTATGCCTGAACTTAGGATGATAAAATGCATCTTTTAGTGAAGTTGGTTTTAACATTCTGTGTTTGAAAATACCACTTTTAGAAAGTGGGTATTTTCTTGCCTAACAATCCAAGCCTGCCTCTGCTAGGTTGTGTATTCCTTGTCTGGAGATTGAGTGACAGGGGCTGGGGGTGGCTACAGGAGACAGGGTGAGTCAGCCCAGGGCTGAATAGAAAGATCTGCATCCAGAGTGGAGGGAGGAGTTGCACCTGGGTCTGAATAGGGCTGTGCCTGCCTTCCACAATGCTGGCTCCACCTCCTGCCGGGCGGCTGAGCACTCTGCCCCACATTCTGAAAGGAAAGAAGGAGTCAGAAAAACAAAGTGCTCCAGGACTGACCAGAACTGGTTTTGGACTAGGCAGAGGCCTCTCTGCCTCCAGAGAACAAAGAGAATCAGGGTATAAGAGGGCACCCAGACCCCAGGAAAATTAGATCACTTTTGGGAACAAGAAGAAACCTTTGCTGAGGAGCGGAACCAAGAAGAAACTGAGGAGAGACTATCCCTAAGCCTGAAGTGCTGCTTGGGGGATTGGCCTGCAGTGGTTTGCCTGACTGCCAAAGAAAGGAGAAAGGAACTTTTGCTTTGCTGTGACTTTCATCAACTTGTGAAGGATCTCCAAGGGCTTGGAAGAGAGCTTGCCCCCTGACCGAAGTCCCAGGACCATTGGACTTCACCCCTTTGTGAATTGCTGCTGGAAACTCTGTTTCAGTGGCTACAGAGGTAGGGAGCTGTGACCGACTCTCACGACCGACTCGGTGTCCTGTAAGCACCGCATCGAAGCACCGTCTCGCCCTGCAACGCACGGCCCTGGTCTCACCGACTCCGTCAACGAGCCGCTGCCTGCACCGCATCGAGGGACAACGCGTCCTGCAACGCTTCGCTATGCCGGAATCGAACTGGTCCGACCGACACGGTCACTGCTGCTGAGTTCGAGTCCTGTGACCGCACCGGAGTTGGGCACCGCTCGCACGCTTTGCGACGCACCGCCCGACTCGCACCGCTGTCCGGACTGATCGACGCCAGCTCCTGAATCCGGCTCCGTCGCCGCACCGCAACCTGCCAGCACCGCATCGAAGCACCGTCTCGCCCTGCAACGCCCGGCCTTGGTCTCACCGACTCCGTCTCAACGGCGTCAACGAGCCGCTGCCTGCACCGCATCGAGGGACAACGCGTCCTGCAACGCTTCCATTTTTGCATCGCGGCCGCGACAGAACAGCCATCCGGCTCGCACGCCCGTGCCTGCCGCTTCAAGTAAAGGTACTGTGACCGAGTCTGTCTACGCTGTGTTGGCCCGTCTCGACGCGGTCAGCTGGATTTGTTAGACTCTGTTTGTTCTCGACATCGCCGTAGCCGGAGGAGGCTACCGACTCGCACAGAACCTTGAATTAAGCCTTTTGATCAGAACTAAGCACTCTTGACAGTATTGTGGATTATTTTTGTCGTTTATGGTCTTGTGATAAATCTATATAAAGTATACCTATTTTTATAAATATATAACCTGTGTGGTGTCCATTTGTAGTGTTGTCACTTGATTACTGTATGTGTTCACAAATGCTTTACACACTGCCTCTGAACTAAGCCTGTCTGCTCGTGCCAAGCTACCAAGAGGGTGAGCAGGGGTTATTTCGGGAGTGTACCTACTTTCCCTGACTAGACGCAAGGGTCCCTATTTGGATAAAGGTACCTACCTCTGCCAACTAGAGACCCCCAAATCTAACAGTCACACCAGATACAGGCCTGTTTGCAACACACACAAATTCAAAATGCCAAAATGTCTTGTCCAGATACACACACCATCTGTCTTGGGGGATTGCCCTATTGATAGACTGGACGAAGACTTTTGCATAAGCTAGTCCGCCAATATCAGTAAAAGCCCTAGAGGAAAACAAGTCCAAACAGCTGTACCAACAACGATAACAAAGAGACTAATAGCCGCTCAATGAGACAGTCTAACCTGGTTCTCAGATCTGGTGAACGTGGCACAAGACAGGTTAATGAAGCTTCCAATCGCACAAGACCTGTTAACGATACAGGAAGGACAAGTGTGTCCCCCAGTTCCAAAGAGCCTCAGAGGATATAGAATTTGGTCACCCGAGCTTGCCTCAGAGATACACGGAGGTGCTGAGAGAAGCAGGGAAACCAGCAACAAGGAAATGTTACACTGCTTAGTGGAACAGAGTCATCCAGTGTTGCAGGTAAGAGAATCTTAACTCTTCAAGTAACCCGTGATACCACCGTAATCAGATACCCAGCATACCTATTGGACAAAAAAACTCCTATGCATCCATAAAGGACACCCCTAACAGCCATGAGCCAATGCATAAGGCACAACTCAGCTTTCTAACCCTAAAAATATATTTTTGGTGGCCATTACATTGTTGCACAGCATTAGCTGACTGCAGGCACTCCTAGTACAGAAGCCATACCTACAAGTACACAAGGGAGATTAGTCCTGAAGACAAACTCTCAATTTTTACTTGAAGCGAGATCTCATGTTCATGTAAATTAAACATTCCAGCTACCAGCTTTCTTTCAAGAGTCAAAAATGAATGTGGAGTGCACACTTCACACACTGGACGTTAGAAGAGTGGTTATATACTGCTTTAAAGAGACAAAAGAGTGCAGGACTGGAAACCAGTATTTAGTTTCATTCACACCTACCAAGGTGGAGATGCCAGACACAAAGGGAACCGTTGCAAGGTAGATCGTATAGACCATACGAACATGCTACAAGCTAGCCAGGGTGCCATTAGAAAAAAGATCAGAGCGCTCACTCCACTAGGAAAATGGGAGCAACTCTAGCATTCATAGTCAACGCATCCATAAATGATATCTGCATTGCGGCAATGTGGTCATTCATCCATACATTCACAAAACACTACCGTGTAGATATTCAGGTCTCCAAAGAAGCACAAGTAGGACCGCAGACCCTAAACATCTGTCTGCAAACACACACTCATTTCCACCCAACCTCGTAATGTAATAATCAATACATATCATGTGACTCAAGAAAAGATTCATGCTGCAAAACAAAATGGTTACTTACCTGGAAGAGTAGTTTTTCACCTTTAAGACTTCTATGGATTCACACCCAAGCCTTCCGCCGCCCCTGAATGAGGGGTGAGTTTTCAGATAAGTCAGAAAGCATACAAAATATAAGATTGACAAAGCCCAAGAAATAATACAGGTCACAAAAAGGGAAAAAAGAAATTGGAAGATGGAGACCACGCAGTGGGGCTTCGGTGGGTGTGTCTGACATCATGGCGGTAGGATCATGCCCACCTAGTGGCCGACAACTAAGAGGGGAAAAACAAAGAGGACTTTATGGACCCAAGTACGAGATGGCAGAATAATGCAAAGCATGAAAATCCAGGAAAAGTCTTCAAGCTGCAAAATTACTGCTGTTAGTAAGTAACCAATTAGTTCCTAGTGGGTGAGGAAGGATGCATGCCCACTTCACTTGAAGTCCTGGAATGGTTTCTGCAGGTCCTTCAAATTTTGGTTATAAAGGTGACCTTTATTTCGGTTCTAGCTACAAGTCTGCAATGTCTTAGTGACTCCCAGAAGCTCACTTCCTTGAGACTGCCTCCACCCACAAAGACTTCAGTAAACCGGACCTTGCTTGTTGTCCTCCTGATCAGAGGTCCATTTCTCCCCACAAAGAGAGCAATCCAGCTTTGCAGTTTAGTCACCTGATGCTAGCTTAGGGAAGACTGCCGCACACAGAGAACTGTTCCTGGCTGAAGTCAGGGTGTTGTACAGAGTGTCTTCTCAAAGTCCAGACAATGTCCGCCTACTTTCTCAACGAGTCACTGTTTAGCCCCTCAGAAAAAATGACAGGGTGGTGGGGCAAACCTAAGGCTAAGCTTTATCAAAAATCCATTGCAATCCTGGCACAGTGTATTGCACAGTGTATTGTCACAGGTTACTTTCCATGGCTCTCGAAGGCAGATATGTAACTATTCACCAAGTGTTGGGGGCGGAGCTTGTGAGCCGCGAAGATGGCCGCTTGAGCAAATCGCTCCGTGCCGCCACCAGACTATCCTGCAAAAATCCTGCGTCTGCGACACGCTACTAACCTGCTGTTAACCGCCGCTTGTATCGGAGGGGCTCGAGAGTGAAACGAGCTGCCTCTGGCTCCCGTACTCCCACGCTCGGCAGAGTAGACGGCAGAGTCCTGCTGCGGCCCTGCGAGCGGCCTTGAGCCACGGCCTGCAGTGAAAGAAGAGGGGCGGACTGCGAATCTGCAGCTGCGTGGCTGCCGATAGCTCCCGATACGGACGCAGAAGCGGAGGCCTGGCATTGCGGCGGGGGCCGACTGAAGCGAGCTTGGGCCGCTGCAGGAGACCGCATCGCACAGATTCTGGGGCCTGGGGCGCTGAAATCGCGCCGGAATCATCGGCGCGCTGCCGAGGGGCCCAGCTGTGACGCCCGAGATCAGAACTGCCCGGACGGTAACCCCGCGCTGGATGGCATCGAGGGGTACCTGGATGCTGGCGGCGGTGTGCGGTCACAAAGACCTGTGCAGGCTGGCAGTCTGAGGCGCAGTGAGTACCCTGCAGTGCTGAGGGCTGCGGTGTAAGTGCTGCTGGAGCACCGGCCATCTTGACTGTTTGTGTGCGTTGAGGCCCGCCGGAGATAAACTGTGACGCCTGTCGTGCTGTGGGGATCTGCTAGTCTGGGGACTCTGAAGGCCCGGGAAAGAGACGAATACCTGCCAGTGCCTTGGTCCCGACTGGTGCCTGAAGACGGCTTGGGTATTGGCCTTATAACATTCGCCGCCATTTTGTGCAAGGGGTTGCGATATAGGAGCTGCGCGAGGCCCTGCCTGGAGCTACCGGCCTCGGGAGAGCCCTCCTTTGATTTGCCTTGGAGAGGGTCAGTCTCGCTCCCCTGTGGTTGCCCCACTGAGAGCTGCTTGACACACGTAGCATATGAAGACATATTTATCTTTGGAAAGAGCATGGTGCGGTGACGCTTGTCTCAAAAGCAAGCTGGGAACACGAGCTGGAATCCCGGGTTGATCCCAGATATGATTACTTATATTGGCTAGACTGGGAGCCTGAGAAGACCGGGGGTGAAGTTTGACAGTATTGGCGGGGGAACCCATCGCTGCCCCTCGGTGGGGCGACGAAAAAGCGAAGTGACGACGCCGTTGGACTGTGTGGGACAGCGCACTGATCAGAGGCCGTGGCTGGAAATATAGGAAGGGCCAGCCAGAGGAGCGCTCGCTGGAAGCTAACTGCCTCGACGTTCGGCGGATAGACGGGCTGGTCGTGGCTACGATCTGAACACGATGGGCAGAGTTGACAAAACCCAGCCTAAAATCACGTTTGACCACAGGAAGACGAAGGTGCGGGAGAATGCTGCTGACGGGGAAAACGCACAAGATCAGATGCAAGAAGAGACGGACGGCGACATCTGCACCATGCTGGCAGCTATGGAAAAAGGCCTGCAGGGCAGCCTCTCAGTGTTGGGTACAAAAATAGACTCACTATCGTACCGGATGGACAATGTCTGAGAGACTGGATAAGCACGCAGAAAGGCTAGACATGATGGAACGCAGAGTTGCAGAGGTGGAGGAGGCACAGACAACAATGGACACTGACCACAAGCAAATGGGAAGAGTGCTGCAGGCGTTGCAAGATAAGGCGGAGGACTTGGAAGCGCGTTCCCGACGCAATAACTTGAGGATTATGGGCCTTCCGGAATCGACTCAGACTGGCAACATGGAAAAATTTGTTGAGAAACTTCTGATCACCCACCTTGGCAGTGAAACGTTTTCCCCCATGTTCGTGGTGGAAAGAGCTCATCGGTCCCTGGGCCCTCGCCCTATTCCTGGTGCCCCCCCCACGGCCGATAATCGCGAGACTGCTGAACTATCGAGACAGAGACTCGGCACTATCAGCTGCCAGGGACAAACAAACATTACAGTACGAAGGGGCCAACATCTCTTTGTACCCGGATTTCACGCCACGAGTGCAAGAGGCGCGCAGACAGTTCACTCCGTTGAAACGCCAGCTGAAGGACCAACACATAGACTACGCTATGCTCTATCCGGCCCGACTGCGAGTGAACCGGCAGGGCCACTCACGTATCTTCACTGACCCAAAGGTATTGTAGAAGGCCCTGAAGGAGTGGGCCAAGGAGCAGCGTAACAGTCCAGAGCGCCGTTCCTTGGAGGGAGCTGTTGGAGGTCAACTAGATGAACAGGACTGATCTCTTGCCCGCACGATTTCCAGTTAAGAGCGATACGGCTCAGGGGGTCTCTAGCAGTAACAGTACTGTCACACATGTGCCCCTGGAGGCAAGGGTTTAAAGAGCCGAGTTAAACAGGATTGTTTTATACTGCATGTTGGGCCGTGATACAGTGTTACTTGCAATGTGACTACACTCTGGTGGGAGTACTGTGCACGTTACCTCTGTTTACTCAGGTTATTTGATATAGATGGTGGAATCGTTCTATATAGCAGACGCCCTACTGCGGTCGGATGGCGGGAGGGGTAATAGTAGCGACTAGTTAGGACACATAGCCCTACTAGGCGAGCAACGGCCGCCCACGAGTGAATTGCACTACTTGGGTACTGTTTTGGGGGGGTAGGGAGGGGATCCTGAGTTAATGTTATGCAGTTTTGAATTCCTGACCATACTGAAGACACGGGGAGTTTGTGGGAGAACTACGTCGGGGCAAAGTTGGGGATGGCCTGACGTGGGTGGGGTGGGGGGGGAGGGAGGGGCATGGGACTCGAAAAGTTTAGCATTCTTTTTGTTCTATTCATGATTGCACATGGAGAGCACATATCCTATCTATTCCACAGGTCGGCCTGGCGAGACAGGCAAGGCACACCCCATGACAGACACCAGTAGGTCCCGCAGTGACATGAGTACTGACACACTCCGAGCAATTACTTGGAACGTTAGAGGACTTAACAATCACAGGAAGCTCCGTAAAGTCCTGACTTACTTGACGAGACACGAAATAGATATCGCGCTGCTGCAGGAGACGCATCTCCCTCTCAACAGTCCTATGCTGCGTAGTAGAGGTTTATATGGTAACATACATGCAGCTGGATTCACCACACATGCGCGTGGGGTACTTACCTGGGTGAATCCTAGGTCTGCCCTAGCACTTGTACCATTCGACACGGACAGGGAAGGTAGATTTGTTATTACCATGTGTAGAGGAAACGGTATGGACC
This sequence comes from Calotriton arnoldi, assembly GCA_963921515.1. Taxonomy (NCBI): domain Eukaryota; kingdom Metazoa; phylum Chordata; class Amphibia; order Caudata; family Salamandridae; genus Calotriton; species Calotriton arnoldi. Next base: position 2,042,426 of record CAWUFW010000362.1, read on the forward strand.
TTCTCATAGTTAATATCTACGGCCCAAATTTTGATAACCCTGATTTTTATGCTGCGCTGTCAGACAAGGTAGGCTTGCGAGGAGAGGGGCAACTGCTTTGGGGTGGGGATCTCAGTTTAGTCAGGAATCCGCGGCTGGACAGATCGGGGGGGCCGGAGAGACACATCACGGCGGCAGCTAGAGCAGTGGAGGGCGATATGGTAAGGTTTGACTTGTGTGATGTGTGGCGCCAGAAGTACCCGAGCAAAGGGGGTTTTACGCACTACTCAGCCTATCATGATCTGCATACCCGAATAGATTATTGGCTGGCAGCCAGGCAGTTAACTGAGAGAGCGCGAGCATGTAAGGTACTTCCCCGTACACTTTCGGATCACTCCCCGCTACTGCTAGTGCTTGACACCCCCAGGAAGGCTATCCCTCCCTTCACCTGGAGGTTTCCCCCTTACTCCTTGCTTGATGCGGTTTTTAAAGAAGAAATGGCTGAAGCAATTGAAACGTTTTTTGAGACCAACGTGGGGTCGGTAGATAACTTTCAGGTAGTCTGGGAGGCGTTCAAAGTATACATCCGCGGTGTCACTATGACCAAGCATTCTGGCGTCCTCCGGGCGATCCGCAAACGACTTGCTGACTTAGAACAGAAGCTAGCGACCTTAGAAAAACGCCAACAGGCTGGTGTGGATGATGCAGTTGCTCAGGAGATCAAAGTCTTGCTGGAGGAATATCATGAGGCGGCTGATGCTGAAATAAAACACCTCGGTAAATATGCCACAGCACGGGCGTACGGAGAGAGTGAGCGGCCGGAGGCGGTATTAGCCCAACTACTCAAGAAGCGGCGGGAAAAAACGGTGGTGGCAGAGATTAGATCGGAGGAGGGCGACACCCTAACTGAAGAGGCGGATGTTGCGGGCAGGTTTCGTCAATACTACTCTGAGCTGTATGCTACACGTAGTGGAGGTACGGAGGAGGAAATTTTGGATTACCTCACACATATAAAGCTACCATGGCTCACGAACACGCATCGTGAGTTTCTTATGAGACCCATTGAGAGAGAGGAAATCCTCTTGGCTCTTTCGAACATGAAAGCGGGTAGTGTGCCCGGAATCGACAGCCTCACTGTTGCCTTTTATAAGGCGTTCCTGGATTTACTGGTGCCACAGTTGGCTACACTTTTTGAAGACATATGTGTATCGGGAACTATGCCGCCCTCGATGAGAGAAGCAATTATTGTTGCTATCCTAAAACCGGGTAAGCCCCCGGAAGAATGCGCTTCTTACCGCCCGCTCTCTCTGCTCAATGTGGATACGAAAATATTTGCAAAGATCCTGACTAACCGGTTGATCCCTTTAGTCCCGATCCTGGTTGCACCGGAACAGGCGGGGTTTGTGCCAGGCAGAAACCTGACCTATAATTTACGCACAGTGTTCGGCGCTCTACAACACACCCGACCAGAGACACAGGCGGTAGCAGTATTTCTCGACATGGAGAAGACTTTCGACTCCGTTGAATGGCCCTTTGAGACAGGTTTTAACTAGGATGGGCCTGGGGCTAGTCTTCCTTCAATTATTAGGAGTTCTGTATAACGCTCCCACAGCCAGAATCAAAATAGGTAATATAGTGACAGACTCTATACCTATTTCCAGAGGTACGCGACAGGGTTGCCCTCTGTCTCCAATCTTATATGCGCTGGTGGCCAAACCCCTAGCCTGTGCGCTCAGAGAATATCACAGACACAAGGGCATTAGGTTCCCGGGCTATGAACTAATAGTGTCCACCTATGCGGACGATACACTTCTATATGTTAGAGACCCTGAATGTAACCTCTCTCCAGTTCTGCGCGAAGTGGTGCATTTCGGTGCAGTGTCTGGTCTACGAGTTAACTGGACGAAGTCTATCATATTTCCACTTACGCCGGCCACGACATCGATAGAACCAGACTACCCGTTGCAGTGGTCAACGGAAGCGGTGAGATATCTAGGTATAAGGGTGCATACTGACACAGAGGTTGTGTTTAGAGAAAACTATGGAGTTGCTATCAGCAAATTAGAGGACGACGTGGACGGTTGGATTAAACTACCCTGTCTTTGCTGGGCAGAGTCTCCATTATGAAAATGGTGGTATTGCCTCGTTTTCTGTTTCTTTTCTCAAATATCCCCATAGTTCTTCCTCACTCATTCTTTCGTCGGCTTACAATGCTGATGGTAAAGTTAGCTTGGGCGGGCAAACAGGCGCGAGTCAAATGGCAGGTCCTTACGCTGCCGTACTATATGGGGGGGGCTGGGTGCGCCCGACTTTGATTTATATTACAGAGCAGCGCAGAGCGCGCATGCTTACTACTGGAGGCACGGCCCTCCGGACATCCCACACCTTCGCATAGAACCTGTAGTAGCTGCCCCACTAACACTGCCGGCTTTGATGTTTAGGGCTGCTGACCGAAGGACAGGGATCTTAGACTCAATCAATGCGACAACGCACGCTTGGCACTATCTATTACAGTTACAGGCGGGCGCCATTCTCTACTCCCCATCCGCATTGCTTGATTGGTATAGTTGGCTCCCGTGTAGGGATAGGGGGTTCACGCGTGCACTCAATCGCTGGGAGTACAGACCGTAGGCGATTTATTTGATGGCATCGCAAAGAGGTGGGGAGATCTGGAGACGGGGGAAGTTACACCTACTATTCTTACACAATTCCAATTCCACAGAACACGACACGCACTGCTGAACATTTTAGGAGACGACTTGCTAGAACCTCCTGAGCTACCAGCCTTGTCCTACTTCATAACGGCGAAGTCGCCTTCCGGAATAGTGTCCAAAATCTACAAGCTATCCATGTCCTATAGGGAAAACCACTACACTAAAGCCCGATTAGCTTGGCAGCGAGACTTGCTACGGGACATAGACGACACTATGTGGGCTTACTGCTGTTCTAGCACGAAGCGCATCTCATTAAACAGAAGACATAGATTGATTCACTTTAAGTATCTCAACAGGGTCTCCTACACCCCAGAAAGATTGCATAGATACGGCTTGCGAGATGATCCGGCCTGCGAGCGATGCAATGCGCGGACAGCTGATTTCCTTCACCTGGCCTGGTCTTGTCCAGGGATATCCAACTTCTGGGATTTGGTTTTTAGGGAACTGGGACGGGTGGCCGAACTGACACTCACACCGGAGCCCGCTCTAGCCCTGCTGGGCTACTCTAAACAGATACCTAAGGGAGTGCGCCGGTTACTGGACATGGGATTGTTATTAGCCAAACGTAGGGTGGCGATCTGTTGGTCACGGGGACCGACTCCCACGATAGCCCAGTGGTCACGGGATATGCTATACTGTAGCACTCAAACGGAAAATGTTAGTGACTTTCTCCCACCACGGAGCAGACCTAAAAACTTTTGGGAACTATACAAAACTTACCTCGGAACCAAGGGGGAGGGCACGGTTGTTGCTGAAAGTGACCCACAGGAGCTGACTGGAACTACTCCTGCCATATAGATACTCAAAGTTAGCCCTCGGCCGGCATAATGGGCAGGGTACATATTGACTGTTTTCTACCTGCTTACATTGCATCGGGACCGAAGCGGGAGGGATTGTTCGTGGGTGGGTGGGGTGATGCGGATTGTTAATATGATGTCACTGGAAATAATCTATCTGCTGACCTTTTGGTACTCTGCTGTGGTTTTTTTGCTCACTGTGCCACGACAGATAGGGACCAACCATATGCAAGAAAGTCTTGGTCCCATTTACATAGGAACAGTCCACTCCGAATTTAGTCAAGTTATATCCCCTCTGAACAGGAACACAACCAGCCCCAGACTGCTCACAACCTCTGGACTGTGGGTCTTGTTACAGCTCCTCTTCCCCCTGATCCTTGTATGCCCACTCTTGTGACTCTCATCCTGCGACTGCTTCGTTCCAATAAGACTCTTGTGCTTTGACATTTGTAACCCCACCAAGTAACCGCTACACAGATCAACCACTCCTTTGCTCTGACCCTACAAGCTGCATATTATGACCGCCCACCACATGACCCCAGTGCACTGGTCCCCATACTGCCGCCTCCTTCTGTGTTCTTGTGGCTACCAACTCTCGGATCCTTGGCTCTTCTACTATTGCCCACCTCCTTGCTGCATGGGCATGTCTCTTGACAAATCTCACCTCCCTTCCCCCTCCCCACTCATACTTAGCCCAAGAGCTTTGTTTCTCGCGACACCTACTGTGTGCCAACCAATCCTAAACTATTAACTGCACGCTTTAATTCCTGTCCCTTGTATGTCCCCTTACATCTCCCGCCCTTCCCGCACCAGTCGTTAAGATTAGACATTCATCTATGCTAGAATGGCCGTCTGACTCTCCCCGCCCCCGCTGTTCCGTTGATGGATTATATATTTGACATTTTAATGTTGCATGATGTGCTGCAACCGCTGCTGGACTGCAAAGGACACAATACATATTTAATAATGATTGTGTAGCAGAGACAGTAATCGCGGTGTCTGTGTATCATTGGAGCTGACGTCCTGAAACCTCTCGTGAGGACACAGCCGGAAGCAGTGACCGGAATACCGGAACCTGAGGAAGGCTGTGTGCAGCCGGAGTTGGGGCACCCGTGTGCCGAGCCCAGTGCTCTGCCTGTCTGCAAGTTCTCACCAGGCCACCTATCGCTGTCACGCGGTGCCACGTGCAGCGGTGGCCCTTCTGCACGCGCACTAAACCGGCAAAGTCCTTGCATGGCGGAGAAAGCTGTGTCGCTACACCCCATCGGACTTTTCTGACCTGACCTTTTCATCAAAGTCAGCCACAGGGAATTGCGAAGACCTTGCAGCCCAGTTGCTCAGACCCAATATCTGCAATACAAAGCCCTCCATGATTGGCAGTTGGGAGCTCCTGCATCGCCCCATCAGCCCTTGCCCTATCCCCTGACTTTGTGGGAGACCTTATCACCCCGTTTCTAGCATGAAGGGGTGCCATTGGTTTTCCTCTTCCCCCTAGTCCACGGGATAATGTCCTGTTGATTGTGGCCGTTTGCTCAGGACAGTTTAAACCATCTCTGTAGTGCTTGCAGTTCCAGAATCTGTGGAGAGGAGGCAGTTGTAGATGCTATTTTGAACACTTTGCTGATATTTATATTTTTTTTAAGATTCACGTATTCCCGTTTAGGATCAAAACATGTCGCTCTCGTGGCTCTCTTTCCCTGTTCTTGACTGGTACAGGCATTATATACACGCCATGTGCGAGTCGTCCTCAGAGATGCTCCTCTGATCACAACCTTTAAACAAATCCTTCTTAGAGAGTTTGAAAATACACACTAGCTGGTATTGGAAGCGCTGGGGCATTCTTAGACCTGCAGGCAAGAAAGCCACTTAGCTTAGATAATGTAGAGCTCTTGGAGTACACATGAGCAGTAAGAACCTGGGATGTTCCAGAGTGAGGAACCCCAAACAGAAGGCCGGCATGCATGGGAAAAAGGGCTTCAAAGAAACCACAAAATAGAGCTTCCACTTCTAGACCTCTGACCAAAAACACGCCATAATCCACGTATTGTTCTCTATGGTGTTTCTCAAGCTTTCCTCCTTGGTTTACTACTGTTTACTGTGTATGCTATTTATTTGGCTTCTATTATTTCTTCATTTGGTTTTAAGTAGGGGTGGGCGGAAGTCGCAGAGTTTCACTCTGCAGAATTCTGCGGAGTTGCATTAAAACTCTGCAAGATTCTGCGAGCTCGGAATTCGGCACATCGCGCTGCTCGTGCTGATTTGAAGCACCAGGAGCTTGTTCCGCGCTGTAAAATCAGCGCAAACTGCACCACACGGTGCACCAGAGACGGCTGCTTCTTTCTGCTCTTGAGAAGATTTTCTACTTGAACTGCAACTTTCAAAACGTGAACAGTAGCGGCCTGCCACAACTACCTGTGTTGAACAATTTCGCCGGGAGGCATTCTAGCATTCGATTTTTGCGCTCGCCAAATTAACGTTGGCCAGCCGCGCATGAGAAAAAACTCCACCACGCGACGGTTGGTGGAGTTTTCTAGAACTTAGTGCTCCAAGCGGAGTGGGCAAAACTCTGCGAACTCCACCGGTGAAGCGTAGTTTATCTCCCACCCCTAGTTTTAAGTCACAATTCCATACTGACTCTCAGATATGTTTTATTGGCCCTTTTTATCATCTATCTTTGTAATCCGATCACCACTTGTCTTTCTGTTGTTGAAAAATGGATATAGTTGGAGTTCATCAAATTCAGATCCAAGAATAATGAAATTCACGTTTTCTTGCCTTATCTGCTGTAATTGCTCCTCCTATTCTGTTTTCTTTCTCCGCTAGGAATCTTGGAATCTTATTTTACTATTTCCAAACAACTTTCATCAATTGCCAAAAACTGTTGCTTGTATCTTTACACGGTTCGTAAAATTAAATCTTTTCTATCTTTCTCCTTGATCAAACTGCTGCTACAGTACTTGTAGTTTTCTTGCATTTGCTACTGTCTGCTCAATTTGCTTGAATCTATCCAAAACTCCTGCACCTGTCCTATTCCCTTTTGACTCACACTCCTCCTATTTCTCCCTATCGGGGTCCTCTTTGTTGGCTTTCGTTTAGACCTCAGCTCATATTCTATTATCTTAGTACTGTTTTTAAGGGTCTACACTCTAGGGCCGGACTGGCCATAGCGGGCATCGGGTGTTTCCCCGGGAGGCTGGAAGGGTGGGGGGCGATTTTGCAGCGGCGGGGGCCGTTTTTTGTTACTGGAGGCCGGTTTTGCAGCTGTGCTGCTATATCGGCCTCCAGTAACACAAGCAGTAGGGGCTGCCCTGTCAAAATTGCCAGGGCTTCTTTGAGTTCCCAGTCCGGCCCTGCAGTACACTCCCTTGCTCCACCTTACCTATCTTGTTTGATTTCTGTAAATACCCCAACATGTGCTTTTTATTCTGTCTCCCAATTTCTTCTCTCTGTTTCCCTACCACCATGTGCCTCCCCTCCGTTTCGTTCCTTCATATTCCTCACTCCTTATCTTTGGAATATTTTCTATATTCTATTCACTCTGCTCCTACTCCTTCTGTTTTCAGGAAACTACTAAAGGAAATTTTGATGCCTATATCAGAGTGAGTGTAAACTTTGTGTACCTATGTAGATACCTGGGGCCACATTACAAACAGTGTCTTGGGGGCATAACGGATACCGGCACCAGTTTTCTGCACCCCCGGAGCATTGTTGAATTACAGAAGGGGTGCATACACCTCTGAGACACCTTCTTTAATATTGATAGCACCGGCGCTATAGCAAGATGATAGTGCCTCTCCCTCATTTGCATGGGGGGCATGGTCCCATGCAAATTAGTGAACCACTTTGACTCTGTGCCCTTGCCATATTGTGGACATGGGCGCAGATCAAAAAGGTGGCGCACAGTTTAAGCAAGGGTGCACCAACAAAGCAGGGCAAGCTAGTCCTATGGATCTCACAAGACATCTCACTGCTGGTGGGTGCAGTCACTCACTGCATACAACTGCAGGGGGATAGCTGCCCCTTTGATAGTGCAGTCTGGGTGCCACCTGCACTGTGAAAAATGGACTGGGTATTTCAGTAAGCTGATCCGTCTTTCACTAATGCGCTGCCTTGGGGCAGCGCTCGTTCACGACTGCCCTGCCGGAAGTGCGTTATTAGTAAAACGGCACACTGTCCTTTCTTGCGCCCGAGATACCAAATTAAAGGTGCCCTGCGGCACAAACAGGAACAGTGCACCCTATCTATAATGCAGGCCCATGTTTGCTGCTTACTGCTTTGTAAAGAACTTTTGCCTTTATGTATCATACAGTTGATAAGTAAATCAGAGGCTCCTATCTCAACATGTAGACATGCCCATGCGGTAGGTGAATGTACGTAAGATCTAATTCTGCAACTCTTTCATCCTACCTCATGTTCATTGTGCAGGAAGCCATCTTCCCATGTAACCTTAAAGCACCCAGAAAATATGCCCTGGAGCTGAGCTCCTTTTTTATAGGGGACCAACAGAGTGACCAACTTGACTAAGCCTTCCCGAACTCGTCCTTAGTGGGCCCACCAGTAGCCTACAACTCCTGTATCTTTGGCAGGGACCCAGATTAGAGTACCTGGTTCCCTTCATTATGCTTAGACTACTCTCCATCAGGAAGTCCATGACCCTGCAGGCGCGTTCCATTCGAGTCTCCCTTGATGTGCCATATGGTTTCTCTGAGGTGGCTCCTCTTCAGAAGTTTACTTGAGTGGTTGTTTCAAGGAAGACAACCTGTGAAAAAATCAGGACTGCTTCCTGCATTCCCAATTTGATTATACTGTTACCCAACTGGTAGTTCTTGCCTAGGTTGCTTCTGACTCCCACCAACACTCATGTTATGCTTAGAGCTGCACATGTGCCAGAAGATAAGCAAAGATTTTGGTTACTTCCATCATAGCATGTACCCCTTCAACCAGAGATGCTTTTCATGGGTTCAACAATCTGATCTTCCACCGTAGACAAACTAGTTCTAGCATCCCAGTAATCAGTGACCCTTTGCTTATCTTCACAGGCTTTTTGTAGAAAGTAGTATATATTGGGGGACCTGCTTAGTTTTGGATTAGTCTCCTCCATACGTCTAGAGAAATCAAAGTCACATCCTCTGGATTACCGGTATGGCCCTCAGTTTGGGAGAGGAGTTTATTTTCAGCAGAATCGGAATCTCCTTGTTGGCAAAATCTCATTTTATGTGGCCCTTGGTGCTACATCTAAAATACCTACCATCCTTGCAAAGGTGTGTGTGTGTGTGTGTCCTTGCCCCTCTTCCCCTAGTTTGGGGACTAATTCCCCTTGGGCTTCTGAGTCAGTTTAATTGCTACTGCAAGTTCCTTATGTTGTGTTCTAGTCTATGTGAGAATTAGTTGAGGCAGTCATATTCCTACATTGATGGATAATATTTGTTGTGATTTTACCATCATCACACAGATACACTTTTGGATCCTTGGGGACAAGAGAAATATTTATTGCAAATCTGCTCATATGTTTTTGCATCTCTAGCAGCAGCCATAGTCCTATTAGCCAACTTTGTCATCTACCTGGTTACCATGTAGATCTGTGAAGGGCGAAGAAGATGGTATGAGTAACGGAGACTGAACATGAGCATTTCATGGCTTTTGCCAGATCCGTTTTTGGGTTTGTTGAGGTACATCAAAGCCGAAGTTTAAAGATCATGACTTAAGGGCGCCTGAAATGTGATTTCCTGATTTTCTTGTGCTTCAGATTCTATGCACTCGCAAATAGTTGCAACCTTTGGTAGTTTTGAAGAGGTTGATAGGTTATTTTGTGTCCAGACATAGTTAGCCTCTTGTGAGAATTTCTTCTTTGCAATCACTTTTCCATCAGTCTTTGACAGTTCTCGGGTTCAGTGTGGAAGGTTGTAGTTTTTAATGATTGATTCTAGGTTTACAGCTGTGCTGTCTCTGTATTCCTTTCTTATTTAAAATTCTTTCAGCATTGAGCTCTTCCCCAAACTTCCTAATCACATCATTCATAGTGTCCGCTTCATCCAACTCTAGGATGACTTCATTCTCTCTGAGGGGAGATTGATCAGAATAGCCGTAGCCTACTCCTCTAAGCCTGCTTTCTGTGTTGCACATGCTAACACAAAAGCTTCCACCTATGTCAACACATCACAATCAATTGTGTATGGAGAGTTTCTCTTGGGATCCTAAAGCGAGGAGGGGCTGGCTACTCCCTAGATTGGAAGCTCTACAGGGGGTAGGGGCAATCCTATCCGCTTCTAACTCTTGCTCTGTAATCTTAAAGAGAATAGCCAACTTATTCTCCTTCATGTCCCTGTATGTGTGTATATATATATATATATATATATCTTTTCTCTTGTTCCCTATCTTAAAACTCCTCCTTCTGACTGAACCTGAGCCTCTGTAGTTCAAACTGCTGGCCTACTCCTCTCTTGCTTTATCTTAAAGAATAGCCATCTCTAGTCTCCTGCAGGGTCTCTTCAGGGTGTGGGAACAGTGTAGGTCTTATCTCAAATGATGGGGACCCACTAGGGAGCTTGCTACTGGGAAACCTATAATGGGGTATGGACCTGAACCTGTGTGCTCCGACCATTCCAACCCGCACCCAAACTTTATGTGGTTCAATGTTGACGGAGGCCCTATTAGCCTCTCTAAGTGATTTTAACTTCAGGCTCTTTTGTGCTAGTTCCTCACACCCCTTTTTCAGCATCTAACAGAATACTGTGTCAGTGAACAACATCAAGTGTGTTTTGCATACCAGTGCAATTTTTTTAAATTTGATTCGGGGCAGTGAGTGGTTAGAGGTCAATCTCGAATGTGTGTAGTCCCTTATTGCTAGTGTCCTAGGACCACAATAATAGTTCTTTCGAGTTGGATAAAAAGTTATTCCCTTTGGATACTTGAATATTTCAAGTAGAGCAGTTAAGTAGGGAAACAGCCTTTACCACGCATTAAGTTTATGTATGCAAAAAAATGTATACTGCTGTCAAGTATCGCTGTAGGAGGTGGAGGAGGTTAGAAACACAGAGTACAATGTGACACTATGAATAACACTCAGTAACATCAATGTCTAGTTAGTGTTTGTCTGAAAAAGAAGCAAAAGCCTTTCATGAATAGGTTGATAAGTGGAACAGTTAAAGGTAGGCAAAATAAACAAACTATGGGTGTGATGCCATCTTCTGTGGCAGACACCCAAGCCCAGTCCCTGTTATAGCTCCTATGCGCTATATTTCATTTGGATAATATTATCTTATGATGCTTTGTTTCAGTCGACTCACAGGTTTTCAGCAGTGCTCAGGAGCATTTCTTTCTTAAGGAATTTAGAAACAAACGAGGAATTCATATAGATTTACTTTTCATTAGGGGTGAAACCCTACTCAAGCAGCACCCACAATCCTTGTCAGGGTGAAGTCACATGCAAACCCCAAATTATGCTGTGCTCAACCCTCTGGTAGCTTGGCACAGAGCAGTCAGGTTTAACTTGGAGGCAATGTGTAAAGTATTTATACAGACTTCAAACAGTAATAAAGTTAACACACAACACAAGAAAAATCCCACACTAATTTAGAAAAATAGAGTACCTTTTAATAAATAAAACAAGACCAAAATGTCAAAAATACAATTGGTAGAACCAGAGATATGCAGTTTTAAAGAGTTCAGAGAATATAGTGCTAAAGAGCAGAAAGGGCCAACTGTGGTTATCTGGTTATGCCGGACTGGGACAAAGTCACAAGTTTAGGCCGACAGCTGTGGAGCCACAGGGACCCAGTTAGGCCCGCTAAACAAGAGTACCTTAACTCCGGGCTACAACGCATTGCGAGGTCCTGCACAGCCCTTCAGGCCAGCAGTCCTTTCAGCAGCACAGCAGTCCTTCCTGGCAGAGTCTTCCACAGTTCCAGAAGTGCACTGAAGAGTTGATGTCGGAGGTCCAATATTTATACCTGGTGCATTCTTTGAAGTGGGAGAAGCTTCTAGAGGTTTCCCTTTGAAGTGCTCCGGTTTCCTGCCTCCCCGTCCCTTGCTCCAGACTTACTACAGGGGTATGCAATCCTTTATATGAAGGCAGAACACAGCCTATTCAGGTGTAAGTGCCCTCCCCCCCCAAAAAAAACAATTCTGCCAATGACTGCCAATCCAAAACCCCTAAGCTCTCGTATGTGGATGTCTGAGAGAAATACACAAAGACCAACTGCCAGCTACACCTAGTCAAGAGCCGGGACAGGCTGCAGGCACTAAATGGCTAAGGCAGGAAAATGCCAACTTTTGAAAAGTGGTATTTTCAAAATTGTAATTCAAAATCCGACTTTACCATAAAAGAGGATTTTTCATTACAATTCCAAAGACGCTAAACATGAACTGTTTACCTGTTCCAATTTGGAAGTTATCCTTATTAAATGTTATAAGGTAACTCCAATATTATCCTATGAAAGAGGTAGGCCTTGCAGTAGTGAAAAACAAATGTTGGAGTTTTGTTACTGTCGGGACATGTAAAGCTTAAAAGTACATGTCCTACTCTTTAAATACATTGCACCCTGCCATAAGGGCTGTTTAGTGCCTTCCCTAGGGGTGACATATATATTATAAAGGAAGGTTTAGGCCTGGCAAAAGGCTTATTTTGCCAGGTTGAATTGGCAGTTTAAAACTGCACACCCAGGATGCAATGGCAGGCCTGGGACACGTTTAAAGGGCTATGTAAGTGGTTGGCACAATCAGTGCTGCAGGCCCACTAGTCCGTTTAATTTACAGGCCCTGGGAACGTGTAGTACAACTTTACTAGAGACATAAGTAAATTAAATATGCCAATTGGGGAATAAACTGATGTTACCATGTTTTAAGGAGCGAGCACACGTACTTTAGCACTGGTTAGCAGTGGTAAAGTGCACAGAGTCCTAAGGCCAGCAAAAACAAGATCAGAAAAATATGGAGGAGTAAGGCAAAACGTTTGGGAGAAGACCACCTTAAGGCTGACAGCTCTAACACTCATGCTCTATGAAGTCTCAATGGAACCAAAACTTTTAAGGGCCACTAACATTTGTGGCCAAGATTAACTAAAGACAGGGGCACACATGGGAGAATTAAAATCCACTGTAGTTGGATTCAGTAGTTTCAAGTTGGAACAGGGGTTAAGATACGGTTCTCTCCCGTGTAAGAACAGCATTGTTAAGGTAGCTGGTTGAGTCGGAGTGTTAGTGTGATCTGTTACTGGGTTCCCTCAAACCCAGTCTTGCTCCTATCAGGAAAGCTGCTTTCTCTGAGAAATACAAGTCTGATTCTGGGTGCTGGGTACAAGCAGTAAGGCTTCCCTCGTGATAAGTGCGACAACAGACCAAAACAGCAGTATAGCCAAGAAAATAAATAAATTAAAGGTTCCAAATCAAATTAGTTAAAGGTAAAATTTGATTAAAAACATAATGCATAAATGAAGGAAACGTGATGCATGTATCAAAAGGTATAGCAAAAACTAGCTGGAATGAATGAAGTAACTACATGCTGCTACCTGTAGGTAAATCAGATCTAGCAGAGGGATACTTTGCTTTATCATGCCTAGACCTTAATGTTTTGAACTAGCTACATGGCCACTGACGCCCATTCACACCCCACTATTTCCAACTGCCTAACTCCTGAGAGCTGAGGCTCCCATAGCCTTCTACTTCTCTTCCCTCTCATTGACAGCATGTCTTGGGGGCTCAGAGTTAGCGAACTGGCCACCCTGGTACACCCACCTTTCTCTCCACATTCAGACAGAGCTTAAAACAGGGTTGTAGCAGCCCTCTTTCACGCCCTTGCCTCTCATGCCACTTACCTCTCTTGTATCTGGGAACAGAGCTAGCCACAAGCCCACCACAGCACATCTTCTCTCCCCCCTCTTTTCATGTGTCTTATTCGTGGCTTAGAGCTAGCCCAATAGCACTGGCAGCCCACTTTCACCCTTTCTTTCTCCTCTCTTGCGCCTTCCATTTACTCTCTCCGCTTTTCTTTTCATGTCTTGGGGATAGGAGAGTCACAGGATTACCACCCACACACTTATGATATCGGACGGACAGACACACTCACGTTTTCTGAGCCCGCCACAGCAGGTATAGAATGCTGGGTTTGCTGAGTACCAAGGCTGCCTAGCCTTGTTCACACCTACTGCCTCTTTCGCCCATAATCCTGCACATCCTATCTTGAGACCACTCTTGCAAGTTTTTCTCCCTTTCCCACGGTTTCTTAGCTTTTCTTTCCTCCTCCTTTCTGTTTTCTCTCTTGCTATGGGTCAGATGTAATAATTAAAATTAAGTGCTCTGTGCATGAACTATACAAAGCCACACTGGCTGACTATAACAGAAAGTTAATTGCGGAAAAAAGTCAGTATTTTACGATGCAAATTGAAGGGGCAGGCACTTCCAGCAAGGAACTCTTTAAGACTATAAAGAACCTAATCTCAGCACCCAAGGACGACACTGCCAACTCTAACCAAGATTTCTGCAACACTCTTGCCCACTTTTTCAAGTCCAAGGTGGACCAAATATACGACCAATTCACTACGCACAGATCAGTCACTAATAACGCAGTACAAGTAGCTGCAGGCAAAGTGTCTTTCTTAGATTTTTCCCCGGCCTCCTCCGAGCAATTAGCTACTCTTCTCTCTTCAACCAAATCAGGATCCCCGGATGATCCTTGTCCCCCCAGGATCCTCAAAAGCATCAGCCACATTATTAGCCCACTGCTAACTAACGTGTTCAATCAGATGCTATCGCAAGGACACTTTCCTTCAATATGGAAACAGACTTGTATTCTGCCTCTTTTAAAAAAAGCAAATCTAGATATAACTGATCCTGCTAATTACCGTCCTATTGCTAGACTCCCTGTTCCTGCATAAATTTTCGAGAAACGGCTAAACACTGAACTCTCCACCTTTATTGCGGAAAACGAAATCCTGGATCCGAGTCAGTTTGGTTTCCGAGCAGGTCACAGCACCGAGATGGCTCTAATAAAAACCACTGAGGAGATCCGAAAAACACTAGCCGGCGGGGGGTCGGCAGCCCTCGTTCTCCTCGACCTGTCCGCGGCATTTGATACCGTGGACCATACGATTCTGGTCAAACGTCTAAAAACCATTGGGATAGGAGGAAGGGCACTTTCCCTTTTAACGTCATTCCTTTTGGACCAAACACAAACTGTGCAACTGGGCAATTTTAAATCTGCACCCTTCATCCTGCCATGTGGCGTGCCGCAGGGGTCCTCTTTGAGCCCCACGCTTTTTAATATTTACGTCTCTGAACTAGCCTCTCTGATTAGAAGTTTTAACCTATGTCCCACCTCTTATGCCGACGACACTCAGCTGGTCATCTCAGCAGTGGACAAGGACATCAACTATTCAACCAAACTTCATGATTGTATTGTCTCCCTGAGCGACTGGATGGGCAGGCACTGCCTTAAGTTGAACTCAGGAAAAACTGAGGTGGTGCTATTTGGAAACCTCTCCCCCCAGTGGTCACCAGTTTGGTGGCCGGACACACTGGGCACTACTCCTACACCAGTGGCCAAGGCTAAGAATTTGGGGGTCATTATAGATGATAAACTCAACATGAAGTCCCAAGTTTCAAAGGTGGTCTCTTCCGCCTTTCTCACTATTAAAATAGTACGGAAAATTCTGCCTTTCATTCCTATAAACACTAGAAAAACAGTGATGACCTCCCTTGTGTTATCCAAATTGGATTACTGTAATCGACTGTACATCAACCTACAATCCAATTTACTCAGAAGGTTGCAGGCAGTACAGAACGCCGCGGCTAGACTGGTCCTGGATGCTCCTAAATATCACTCTATTAGAGCAGGCATTCAGGAACTACACTGGCTACCAGTCGGCCAGCGGATCAAATTCAAGGCACTTTGCACTGCCTTTAAGGCCCTGCATGGAGAAGGACCACAATTTCTGCTGGACCTCTTCAGCTGGTACTCTCCCAACAGATCGCTTCGTTCAGCCAATGCCTTCCTGATGCTCACCCCCAGAATTAAAAGGACTAATTGGGGGGGAAGGAGTTTCAGCTATAACACTTTAAAGGAGTGGAATGCCCTTCCGCTCCCTCTTAGGAAGTCCTCTTCCTTGTTTGAGTTCAGGAAACTGCTCAAAACATAGCTTTTTAGAAACTAGCTTTTCTGATACAGTTTCTGGAGACCGTGAGCGCCTAGACACCTCCGGGTAGTAGTGCGCGTAATAAATTGTTATAGCATAACATAACATTGCCACCGTCTTCCAAGTACCCTTCTATCCCCGCCACCCAGACTTCTCAGGGGTTAGTTCTAATCAGAGCGACTGCCGCCTTCATCATCCCAACCCCTCTGCTCTGCCCACAACAGTGCAGTCTCAGAACAGCCCCTCAGAATATGTTGCCTGTGGCCAGAATCAATGCTTTCAGTAATGATCTCGTACAGCCCAGTAACGTCATTAATCTGACGCCTGGGAGGTTTCAAAGGTAAGGAATCTGAAGCTAGATATTGTCTTTACCAGATGATGCAGTACCGAAGGTAAGTAACTTGTTCATCAGTGGCCAGAACTGGCTCTGTTTTATTAAATAGTGCACTCGGTGGGCTCTGGTTATTACAATGCAACATGGAGAATGAGAGACGAGGGCCCCATTGTTGGCACTACACAGCACATAAATGTTTAAAGGGAAGTATTTTCTTTTTAATTAGCAAATAAAATCAAACAGATGAGCAGCCAAAACACAGCCAAAATAAATAAGCAAGAGAGTAATAAATGCATATCTAAAAATACACCATGCGTCAGAACAAGAGAATCTCTTAAAGAGGATAACGGTCTCCTGAACAAAGTATACATACATTTCCACGACTGGCATCCAAGAGTAAAATATAAAGGATATAGCAATAGTAACCTAATTAATATCGACCAATATAATATGATATCCCAAGCCCTAGAAAAACACACCTTACTCAGGGTCATGTCCGGAAGGAAATTTATAAAGCCAAGCTTGTATAGGATCCCAAATACAGAGCAGCTTTGACCTACTATTATCACTTTGTAGTATTGAAATTTATAAACCACACATGGTAATACGTTCCGATTGATGGATTAAACCCAGATCTCTTGACTAGGGGTAAATGGTTGAAATTTTTTAGCACTCTGTCCATCATCCTGTTATGTTTGCTATGTTCGCCTAAGTGGCCAAGGGGATGCCCAGATGTTGGTCCCTTGCTTGCTGTGCCACTGGATTCAAGCTAGCCTGCCTGATGAGGGGTGATACCCCAAAACCGGTCCCAAGATGCTTGTTTGCAGTCCAGGGAGGACCTGGTCGCCTGGCAGTTTAGGCTGGACTGTTCCTATGAAGAGCAGGGTCAAGACTGATTTGCATATGGCTGGGTCCAAACTGGGGTGGCCTAGTGAGAAAAGGAACGATGGATTAAACCCAGATTCTCTTTACTGGGGGTGAGTGGTTGAAAAGTTTCAGCACTCCGCCCATCATCTTGTTGTGTTTGCATAAATGGTGAGAGGTTGTGTGATGGAACCACGCAAGCGTTTACCAAGCATGCCGGTTCCATGCAGTCCCAACAACGCAAGTCTTAACCACGAATATGCCTTTACCACGCATGCCTTTACAACGAATTATGCGTTGTTAAGGCATGTATGGTAAAGACATATCCGTGGTCAAGACTTGACAGGTAAGTCTTAACCCCCGACCCCTGCCCCCACCCTGAGTCCTTAAACTAACCCCCTCCTTCCTGAAAACCAACCCCGAGCCCTGAAACTTCCCTGCCTACAGTCCTAAAAACGACCCGCCCTCCCCATAACCTAAAAACTACTCTGACCTTCCCCTGAGCCCTAAAAACTGCCTTTCCCCCCTAAAAAGTATTACGATCTCTGACCCCGCACCTTAGTCCTAAAATGGCCCCCCAAGCCCCCGCCCTGACACCTAAAACGACTCCCTCCCTCCTAAAAAATGGCCCGACCCCCAGGCCCTGAAAACTACCCTGACCCCCAGGCCCTGAAAACTACCTCAAACCCCCCAGCCCTGAAAACTACCCCAAAGCCCCCCAGCCCTGAAAACTACCCCAAAACCACCCCCAGCCCTGAAAACTGCGCCAAACCCCCAGCCCTGAAAACTGCGCCAAACCCCCAGCCCTTAAAACTACTCCAAACCCCCCAGCCCTTATAACAACTCCAAACCCCTCAGCCCTGAAAACTACCCCGAGCCCTCCCCAGCCCTAAAAACTACCCCTCCAAAACCCAACCCCAGCCCCACTTACCTCACCGCGTTGCGTCCTCTCCCGAATCTTCCTGCTGCCTGGCTTCTTCCTGCTTCTGCCAGCCAGCAGCTAGAAGCTAGACCGCGTACTGCCTTAACTATGCATATGCGTGTTTAAGGCATCTCCATAGTTAAAGCAAGCGTGGTAGCGCTTGCATAGTCGGAACATACGTGGCTGAGGCCACGGTGTTCCGACTGTTTCCCATGGGGAGGTGGTTCTTTCTGTAGCCAGAATCGCGCCAGCCCCAACTTGGCCAACTATATTGCCATGAAATAAATACCAACTTGGGCCCCATGCTACCTGACACTCAAATAATTGGTTAATCCTCCAGAATACAAAATTCCAATACCTTTTAATCACAGGAAAAGTTGCAAAAATATGAATGGCATCCTCTCCCTCCATAGCACAACGAAAACACTGGGAGTCCTCCCTGACACCCCACCTATATAATCGAAGAAGTGTATGATAAAGATCATTAAAGGTCTTAAACTGATGCGCTTTAATATGCAAAACATTAAGAACCTTCTGAGTCAAAATGTTACATTTAGCTAGATCATAAGGTGTCCCGTGCTGGCCTGAATATCTGCTCCATTACAGAGCCACGCGTATTAAAACAAGCCGGCCCTCCTTGAATTAGGATGTGATATGCCGCCCATATGAATCCTCGCCTAGGTATCTTCATGATGAAATCCAGGAACTCATTTCTTTCCTGGTTTATATCTTTTCTCGTAATTGACGCAAAAAAATTGCGACGCTGTAAATATTGCAGGAAAGCTTAGCTTAGATAAACTGCCTCTTTAATTGAGCGGGATATCCGTTTGAACACAAATATCATTTGTCACCAATACAGTTTTTTCCCTGTTTAGCTTCTACCCGGAAATATCTCCGAGCTTCTTTGCTACATCCTCGATTGCCAGCTGTGAGTATGACAATATCATCAGCATAAGCCAGGATTTTGACCTCCAACTTATGTATCGCAAATATTTTAAGCTGTTGAGCTTGGTTCAGAGCCTGTATAAAAGGGTCAAGATATAGTGCAAAAAGAAGGGGTGAAAAGGGGCAACCCTGTCTAGTATCCCTCTGAATGCAAATGCACTCGTTTAGCCCTCCAGTGCATACAATCCGTGCAGTCAAAGATCTATACAGGGACTGCACCCGACACATAAAGTTGGAACCAAACCCCATTTGCTGCATAACCAGCCACAGGTATCTCCAGGAGACCCAGTCAAATGCCTTTTCGGCATTTAGGAGTATCAGTCCAACAGATCTTTTAAGGGGGAGGATTGAAGAGCAAGTGAAGGTGCATATGGTCCATTAGCAACATTGCCATGCCTAATCAAATTATAGAACGTCTGTTGTCCTGCAGCATGTATGCTAAAGTAAAATACTTTATACATCGGAAGATCGAGAAAGTTATCCAGTATTAGGGTATCTTTCATAGATTCACATGCCTGAATCATTCCCCGTCGTCGGGATGGGAGTCCCCGGTACATAAATAAAGTAATGTCTCATTAGACATATAGAGTAATAGGCTAAGAGCCTTACATTAGTAACATATCCATGTCCTTTTGTAAAAGGACCAAACTCTAGAAAAGAACCAATCAGCTATCACCACCCTGTGGAACCTTCCTGGAAGGAGCTCTAGTCCCTCAGATTTTCTACCGCACGTCGTGCTAAGGGAGTCTCCACTGAGCTCTGCTCAGTTTTTCCTTGTTTCTGGATTTCCAGTGATTTTTTTCTCCACCATTCCTTCTGTGTGAAGTTCTCAGTATCTTCATGACAGATTCTACTAAGAAAGGCCTTTTTAGGCCCTGTGCTTCCTGTGGTAAAAAGAGACTTCATGTCGACGATCAACACAAGGACTGCCTCTACTGTCTTTACCCGGATCACTCTTCAAAGGACTGTAAGGTATGGCGTACCTTTTCTTCAAAAACCCTCAGAGACCGGGAGGGACGCCTTTTAATTTGGCTGCAGAGACTTAAAGACAAAGACCAAGTTTTGTCTTCTGAAGAGAGTGAGGGCTCCTCCAAATCTTCAAAATCCTCTCAAAAAGGCCCAGAGTTACTTCTCCAGGACCTTCGTCGCAGCCCCCTCAAAAGAAGACGCACAAAAAGTCTTCAGAGGCACACCTTAAGGCTTTACCAGCAAAGGTTGCTCCACAGGAGGTTCTTCACACCTTTAAAAAGCCTACTTTCACCTCGTCGATGACTGCCTCGTCGACGGTGGCTTCAACGACGAGAAAATGCCCATCTACAGCCGTGGGAGTGACCTCGTCGACGACAACTGTCTCTACCTCTTTGGCGTCCTCTGCATCGTCCACGTCGACGACGACTTCATCGTCGACGGCGGTTAAACCTGTATCGTCGACGATAAAAATTAAGAAATCGTCGACGACCAAGCCAGCGTCGACGCTACAATCGCCGACGAGCGCGTCGACACCTGCGTCGGCGAGGAATGTTCCGTCGACGGTTACCCCGTCGACGACGACGACAGTCGACGACGACCACACCATCGACCAGGGCTCCGTCGAAGACGACCACACCGTCGACGAGGGCTCCGTCGACGACAACAACACCGTCGACGACGACTCCGTCACTGGGAGCTTCGTCGCTGTTACCCTCAATTGTGTCCGTCGGTGCTTCACAGTCGACGACTACACCGACGACGGACTCGTCGACGACACCAGAGTCCAAAGTACAAAGTGCGTATGTCCATCTTAAAATAACTAAACGCACGTTGACACCTGCCCTGACTTCTCCTAGCAGGGTCCAGCCATTACCTCCGACTCCCCTTTTGGAAGAAGAGAAAGACTCAGACGATGGCAGTATGTTCGGAACGGCTACAAGTCCTTCTGAACTTCATGTCAAATACCATGAGAGTTCGGACTATGACGAACAAGGACCAGAAGACCAGACATACTTTCCCGACGATAGCCATCCTCCCCAACCTGCCATGGTTTGTCTACCTGCGTCTTTGGTTTCTGACCTCCAATTTCTAATTACTGACTACAAGCAGAGATTTCCTACTTCTGCTACGTCTCCTGCTCCAGTTGCCTCTCCACCGCCAAGGCTACAACCTCCACCTCCACAGTCTGTGCATGTCACGCTACCACCTCCACCTTCCACGGATGATGAGGAGGATGACCAACAAGAGGAAGGAGAACTCCATGATTCCCAATCGACTCATGATGAGTGGGATGACTACGTTATCCCGTGTCCAGCGTCCCCGGTGCCTACTCAAGCTGATTCGCCTCCTGAGGATATCGGGGTTTTCATAATGTCTTGGAAAGGGCTGCACAACGTTTCCAGATCCCAATGCCTTCTCTCCAACAGGATTGTTTCCTTTATGACTTTAAGGAACCTTTTAAAAAGTCTGTAAGATCTATACCCATGATAGACTACATCTGGAATCAGGGTGTTAAAATAATGCACAATCCATCTTCGGTTGCCCCAGTGTTACCTCGACTAGACAAAAAATACAAAGCTCCGGACACCGCTCCGGCCTGCCTTACCGGACATCCGAAGCCTGATTCCGTCATCACTCAGGCTGCTCAGCGGAAATCTAAAAACCCTTCTGCTCCGCTGTCCGCTCCTCCAGACAAGGAAGGCAGACGACTTGACAATATTGGAAAACGTTTTTCTTCCATGTCTGCATTAACAGTGCATGCGTCTAATTCCTTAGCGTTATTAGGGCGCTATAACAGACAGATGTGGGCGGACATTGCTCCATACTTGGGTGCCTTGCCGGACGAATCTAAGGAAGAAGCAAAGAAGATCTTGCTAGAGGGCGAACGTTCGGCTTCCGAAATCATCGATTGTGCGATGGATATCGCCTCTACTGGTTTCCGCCAACTCGCTGGCGCTGCCGTACTACGACGCCAAGGTTGGCTGAAGGCTACTTCTTTCCGGCCGGAGGTCCAGACAAAAATTCTGGACATGCCCTACGATGGTCAGCTTCTTTTGGCACACATATTGATGAAGCTCTTCAGGGCATAAAAAAGGATACCGACACGGCTAGGGCTCTGGGTACCCTTCAATTTAAAAACCCCCCTTTTCGTGGCTCAAGGGGCAGAGGTCAAACTACCTCCAGGGGAGACTACCAACACTATCGGTCTTCCTATTCCTCCTCCAACCAATATCGGCCACAATACCAGCAACGTCAACAACAGCAATCGTCTTACACTAAGACCTCCTTTCGAGGAAGAGGAGGACGACAGAAGGACACTACTCGGCGGCAATGACTTTTCCCTACCGCCGGTCTCCGTTTCCTCTCCACCCTCCAAAATAGGAGGAAGGATTTCCCATTTCTTACACAATTGGAAACAAATAACAACGGACCGTTGGGTTCTTCAACTAATACAATTTGGACATTCCCTGGAGTTCATTCAAATTCCTCCCCAGACCCCTCCTCGACCTATGCTTCACAAACATCTACGCCTTTTACTCCTGGAACTTTCACTTATGCTCCAGAAGGGAGCAATAGAAAAAGTTCCTCTTCGTCAACGGGAGAAGGGGTTTTACTCCCGTTTTTTCCTGGTGCGCAAAAGGAGAAGAAATGGAGACCAATCCTAGACTTGAGAGGTCTCAACAAGTTTCTAAAGAAACAGTCGTTTCGCATGGTAACCATCCAAGAAGTACTGCAACTTCTCAACGCAAACGACTACATGGTGTCTTTGGATCTTCAAGACGCCTATTTCCATATCCCTATCCACCGGAATCACAAAAAGTTTCTGAGGTTCGCCGTGGCAGGCAGACATTACCAATTTCGAATCCTGCCCTTCGGGCTCAAGTCAGCTCCACGGATTTTTACGAAATGCCTTTCTCCAGTGGCTGCATACCTCAGGCAACAACACCATCAGGTCTTTCCCTACCTCGACGACTGGCTCGTCAAGGCACCTTCTCTAGACTGCGCGACCAGGTCTTCCAACGCCTGTCTACAGCTTTTCAGTCGCCTGGGACTCACTCTCAATCAGGACAAGTCTGTCCTCCATCCTTCTCAGCGGATATCCTTTCTGGGTGCTACTCTCGACACAACCCAAAAGAAAGCTTTCCCATCACAGGAGCGACAAAACAAACTACTTCATTTGGCAAACCAAATAAAAACGAAGAAGTCCCTCTCAGTACGCCTCTTCAAATGCCTACTCGGAATGATGTCGTCCTGTATTCTGCTAATTCCTCATTGTCGCCTCCACATGCGCCCTCTCCAAGAAGCACTGTCGGCTCAATGGATTCAATCCGAAGGATCCTTCGACGATGTCATTCAGGTGACCCCTCAGATGGTCACTGCTCTACAGTGGTGGACTCGTCCACGGAATCTTTCTCAAGGCCTGCCCTTCTTGCTCCAAGCTTCTCCACAAATCATCACAACAGATGCGTCCCTGGAGGGTTGGGGAGCTTTCCTCCAAGAGCTCCGAATCAGCGGAAAATGGTCTCCTTCCGAACGGAAGCTTCACATAAACCTCCTCGAGCTGCGAGCTGTCTATCTGGCTCTCCTGGCGTTCCTTCCCAGGATCAAACGTTCTTTAGTGCTTGTCCGAACGGACAATACTACAACAATGCACTACCTGAACAAGCAGGGAGGTACTCGTTCACTAACACTCTCTCACGAATCTCAGAAGATCTGGAACTGGCTACTTCTCCACAACATTTCCCTTCGGGCGGAATACGTTCCAGGAACAGACAACGTACTGGCCGATTCACTAAGCAGGCAACAAACAACATGTCACAAATGGGAGTTGAACCAGCGGACTCTCAACCGCATATTCTCCCAATGGGGCACTCCTCTCTTGGACCTATTTGCTACCAAGCAGAACGCCAAATGCCAAAACTTCGCAAGCTGGCATCCCCAACGAGGATCTCTAGGGAATGCATTTTCAATCGCATGGTTCAACGTCTTTGCATACGCTTTTCCACCGATTCCCCTAATTCCCAGGGTCCTCAGGAAGTTGAAGGCAGAACCCTGCACGCTCATCCTGATCGCTCCTGCATGGCCACGCCAGCATTGGTTCACAGAGCTCCATCTTCTCTCCCTGGAGCCGCCGATCCCTTTGAAACCGTTTCCCTCTCTCCTCACAATGAACAGGGAACAAGTCCAACATCCGGATCCAGCATCTCTCAGGTTATCGGCTTGGCTCCTGAGTTCCGAGAGTTCCATGGCCTAAACATTCCTCCGGACTGCAGGGCAGTTCTGGCTCGGGCTCGGGCCGACAGTACTAACAAAACATATTCCTTAAAATGGAAGAGGTTCTGTATTTGGTGTAAGTCGGCGAACATACACCCTCTTTCGTCTTCTCCAGAGCAAATATTGCCTTACCTTCTCCATCTGGCAACTTCAGGTCTTGCTCATGCCTCTATTAAAGTTCACCTGGCAGCTATATCCCGTTTCAGGAGATCTTCTGCAGGTCCTTCTCTTTGGTCTAGTAGACTTATTAAACAATTTCTCAAAGGCCTATTCAGGACTTTTCCTCCCGTCAAATCTCTGCCTCCCACTTGGCAACTCAACACAGTTCTTGCTCAGATCATGAAACACCCTTTCGAGCCAATCCACAGAGCTGATCTTAAATATCTTTCTTGGAAGACGGCACTCCTTCTAGCCCTTACCTCTGCAAGGCGAGTAAGTGAGCTTCAGGCATTCTCAATTCAAGACCCTTTCCTTCAGTTCAAACATGACAGGGTTATATTGCAAACTAATCCTAAGTTTGTGCCCAAAGTCCCGTCAGACTTTCACCTCAATGAGCCCATAGTCTTACGGACCTTTTTTCCAAATCCTCAAACGCCGGCAGAAAGAGCTCTACACTCTCTAGACCTTAAACGCTGCCTTAAATTCTACCTTGACAGGACAAAGTCGTTCCGCAAATCCAACCAACTCTTTGTGGCTTACAGTCGACCTAGGAAGGGTCTTCCACTTACTAAACAAAGTATCTCCCGGTGGATCTCTGGAGCTATTACTTTCTGTCACCAGCAAGCGGATCAACCCTTGCGTTCCAAGGTTCGAGCCCATTCCACTAGGGCGGTTTCTACCTCCATGGCACTCTTTGCAGGTGTGCCTATCACAGACATTTGCAGAGCGGCAACATGGAAGACACCGCATACATTTACCAAGCATTACTGCTTGGATACGGAACTCATGAAGGATGCTGCAGTGGGACAGGCGGTGCTACGTCATCTATTCCAATAGAGGTGAGCCTTCTTCTCTTCCCACCATCCTTGCTCTTATACGCACATTTCTTTATTGTGTTCTTTGATGGTTTTTTTCTTTGATTGCAGTTTGGTACTTTCTATGTTTCACATTGATATGTTATTATCTAGTGAATTTGTATATGCTGTACCATCCAAAATGTGCTTATCATTGCTTACTACTCTGATTCAGGCATGTGAATCTATGAAAGATACCCTAATACTGGATAAGAAATGCGTTACTTACCTGTAACTGCAGTTATCCAGTATTGGTATCTTTCATAGATTCACATGCAACCCACCCACCTCCCTGGAAGGAGCTCACCTCATGCTCTCAGTAATACACCTACTTAGCACTGTGCTTACGAAAATCTGAGGGACTAGAGCTCCTTCCAGGAAGGTTCCACAGGGTGGTGATAGCTGATTGGTTCTTTTCTAGAGTTTGGTCCTTTTTACAAAGGACATGGATATGTTACTAATGTAAGGCTCTTAGCCTATTACTCTATATGTCTAATGAGACATTACTTTATTTATGTACTGGGGACTCCCATCCCGACGACGGGGAATGATTCAGGCATGTGAATCTATGAAAGATACCAATACTGGATAACTGCAGTTACAGGTAAGTAACGCATTTCTTCCTGCTTGTGAAAGCCCTTGAGCAGCTAGCATAAAGGCTCCCAGGCTACCCGCTTACTTAGAGATAACAACTGGGGAAGTCCTAGTTAGTTCCCAGGTAATACCCAATGGCACCAATGCTTTTGGTTCATGAGATGCCCCTGGGTGGTAACTAGTTAAAGGGATGTCCTGAACATTTAGTTGCAGAGTGCGAGTGCCTGCTCACTGGCAAACCATTGACATCGTTTTTTTCTGATGTACCTAGTCATCCTATACCTGTATGTACTTATGTTTAATAAAGAGTTTGGAAGAGTAACTACTGTCATAATCCTTGTTAGAAATTGCTTTACAACTGTGACAAGAGGGAGGAACTTTTTTTTTGATAAACAACTTTATTGGTTTTTGAAACCGGGAGAAAACAAGTAGACGTCAGGTACAGCATTGCACAGCAATTATAAAGCATCAACACGGTGCCCTTACAGAGAGGCCCCCAAGGTACTCCGGTGCAAAAAGAAGAGTCAAAACTGAGTTTCGCACATGCCCCACACCCCCGCGAGTGAAGTACTGTTATTCTAATGGCCCCAACCATTTGACCCAGACTTTGTGATATTTCTCCAGGCATCCTCTCGCTTCATACATCGGTGTCTCTTGTGCAGCGCACCAGTCTACTCCCCTGCGCCATTTCGTTATGGTTGGTGAAGCGGGGTTCAACCAATTGGCCGCAATGTCCCTCTTGGCCACCATCATGGCTGTGTTTAAAAACAATTTGTTGGCTCTAGACCCGTCCAGCCCATCAGTGACTCCCAGGAGCGCAGTTAACGGCCTATGCGGGACCTCCCAGCCCAGGACTTCTGTGAGCTCCTTCTCGAGAGAGTCCCAGTATCGTGTGATAACGGAGCAGCTCCATACCATGTGGAAGAAGTCTGCTCGTCGTGATTGCATCGTGAGCATGAAGCATTGGGTTGTAGCCCTGCCCTGTGGAGGCGTTGTGGTGTTAGGTATGCAGTGTGTAAGTAGTATAGTTGGACCAGACGGAGTCTAGCGGAAGTGGTGACTGTTTTGGGTGCAATCAGTGCGTCTCTCCAGTCTTCTTCCTCCAGAGGCCCAAGCCATCCCTCCCATTGGTCCCTCAGTTGGCCCAACGTGTTGGGGGTGTTATTTGTTAGGGATCAATAGATACGGGAGATCCCACCCTTCCCCAAGTTACCTGTCATAGTCTGCGCCTCGAGTGGACTATATTCCGGCAGTGGGGTGCCATCTGTTATGTGGTTGTGGAGGGCGTGTCGTAGCTGCAGGTATCTGTAAAATTGAGAGGGGTGCAGGGAGTATCGGGTTTGTAGGTCTTGAAAGGTGCGCATGTGTTCGCCTCCCCATACATCTCCGAGCTGCGAGATGCCGATGAGGTCCCAAGCCCTGAAACCTTTCAGGCTACTGACCTCCTGGAGCCAGGAGCCTTGCCAGAGCGGCGTGTATTGGGTTAATTTGTTCGACGATTGGATATGGCGCAGGGCGGCGCGCCAAGCCAGAAGAACCCCCGTGTCTCCAGGGGCAAAGATCTAGAGACGGGCCCCCGTACATCATCTCCTGGGCAGGCCCAAGATACTCAGTTCCACCCTGTATGCCGGATCCGACCAGCCTCCATTGAACCAATCGTGTATCGTAAGTAGGCGGGTCGCCAGGTAATACAAGTATAGATTAGTCATCCCCATTCCTCCATCGAAGGATGGGATCCGGCATTGGGACGGGGCCAAACGAGGTCTCCGACCATTCCACAGGAATTTGGTGGCCAGGCTGTCAAGTTCCTTTAACCAAGTTCTTGGGAAACAAAAGGGTGTATTTTGAATTATGTATAAAAACCTGGGCAGTATCATCATTTTGAAGAGGGCGACTCTTCCCAGAGGGTTCAGCGGCAATGTCTGCCATCTGTGGAGGTCAGCTCGGGCTTTCTTCACCAACGGGGTCACGTTAAGCGACCACGCAAGGTCAGGAAGCAGGGCCACCCAGATTCCGAGGTATTTAAAGGATTGCCTCCTAATAGGTATTGTGGATTGCCAATCGAAGCAGTCTCTTGAGACATGGAGAGAAACCAAGACGAATTTGGTGGGTTTTACATGGAGGCCGGAGGCCTGTCCAAAGAGATGCAGCACCTGAAGACAACGGGGTCCAGACTGGGCCGGCTCAGCCAGAAAGAGCAGGACGTCATCCACGTAGAGGGCGATTTTGTCTTCCTCTAGTCCTGGCCATTTCCATCCCCTGATTCGGTCGTCAGATCGTATGAGACATGCTAACGGTTCCATTGCTAATGCGAATAGGAGCGGTGAGAGGGGACACCCCTGTCTCGTCCCCCTTCTAATGGGAAACAGCCCGACAAAGCCCTGTTAACAAGGACACGTACCTGTGGTTTGGAGTATAATATCTTAATTAAAGTTCAGAAGTGTGGCCCCAGGCCCATCTCGAGCGGTACCTCCTCCAGGTACCGCCAGTCAACAGAATCAAAAGCATTCTCAAAGTCAATAAGGAGAAGTGCTAAGTAAGGGGTCAGTGACTGGTGGTGTGCGAGTGCTAAGTGGAGGCGTCTGAGGCAATGTATAGTGCTTCGAGATGGCATGAATCCACATTGGTCAGGGTGGACCAGTTTGACGAGATAGGGCCTCAGCCGATTGGCCAGAACCGATGCAAATATTTTGACTTCCGCATTAATGAGAGAGATGGGGCGGTAGTCGGAGCATAGCATTGAGGGGGTTGGGATTTGGGGATCACCACTATGGTGGCGGCATCCGTTTCCGGCTGAAACGATCCATTCTCGACCGCCTCAGGGCATACGTCCAAAAGGTGGGGAACAAGCATTTCTCGATAGGCCACGTAGAACTCCTGTGGGAGCCCATCGGGGCCTGGAGTTTTCCTTGAGGCGGTGCGGGAGATGGCATCGCTGATCTCTTCTCGAGTGATGGGCAGGTCCAGATCAGTGCTCTCTGCTGCAGTAAGACAAGGCAGAGAGGTGCGCTCCTGGCGGAGCAACTCAAGGAGTGAGAGTATACAGATATTAAATTGAGGGCAGTGCCTCCTATGGTTCCTCTCAGGGCAACAAAGCATCCCAAGGGATCGCTAGTGGCTTTGTAAGTACAAAAGGGAGATTGCGCCGCATAAGGATTGCCATGCCTCTTGACCCCGGTTGAACCCGGAATGCCAGTCTCTGTCATAGCCATATCGCGCCAGAAAGGGGCAGGTGTTGCCTAGGAGATGGGTCTCTTGGAGTAGCAGTATGTCGGCTGTGTGGCGCTGTGCGTACCGCAGGACCGCTGTCCTTTTA
Organism: Calotriton arnoldi; assembly: GCA_963921515.1. NCBI lineage: Eukaryota > Metazoa > Chordata > Amphibia > Caudata > Salamandridae > Calotriton > Calotriton arnoldi. The sequence continues at coordinate 2,071,275 of CAWUFW010000362.1, forward strand.
ACTCTGTCCAGTAACCCATTGACATTCAATGACATTATACGAAATAGGTCCCTGCTGTTGTGTGTGTCTGTCATGGTGGGCGGAAGTGCAGATAAGAACACATGGGCAGTGAACGAGGCGTGCTATGCATTGCCCAGCGAACAAGCTATGGACTACAAGTGTGCCTCTGCGACTTGGGTTGTGTGCGCGAGTGTCGTGCTGCTGAAGAGGAGTGCTGGTGTGGTCAGCAAGGTGTACTAACAAGAAACCGGGACCGGTACTTCAGGAACGGAAGCATCTGTCTGCCCTAACAACCAATGCAAAATACCAAACTAAAACGCTTGGGTGTGGAGATTCGTGGAGGACCCCATCTCACATAAAAGATATTGTATCGCAGCAATCAGAAGAAATGGAATGGCGGTAGACACGGCCAACAGGAATGAGCCACGTCTTGTGTTTCAGGCTGTCCGCCACTGCGCAAAGTTATAGTGCTGGACTCCGAGAAAGGTCCGAGTCCGGCAAGTCCACCAGAGAGGGTCGGGGCGAGACGCTTCCAGGGTCCGAACGGCCTGTGGAGCAAGCTCGCCGCGAGGGGCGGGAGTCGCGTGAAGGCTCCCGCGTGTTCGGATGCAGTCTAGGACCCAGGGGCGATTCCGCTCTAGCCCGGCGTGTTCCTTGACCCCTGCGCGAGCGTGTGCGTCTGTTACTTGGCTTGGGGGACCTAGCCCGGGCGTTCCCGTTGCGGGCGTTAGGGGAGCGAAGAAGGGCGTGCAGTCTCGGGGCGCTCCTCCGTCAACCACGTCCAGGCTGCCTCAGGAGACTCGAAGAAGAGGGTTTTGTTCTGGAACACCACTAGGAGGCGGGCTGGAAAGAGTAGCCGATAATGGAGATCCAGAGCACGGAGCTTTTGTTTAACCTCTACAAATGATCGTCTTTGGGTTTGAACCTCTCGTGTGTAGTCTGGGAAGATCATTATTGGGTGGCTCTGGTACGTTAGAGATTTGAGCTTACGTGCTTCGGTGAGGATGGAGTCTCTGTCTTTAAAATTGAGGAGTCGGGCAATTATCGGCCTGTGTGGTGCTCCCGGCGGAGGTTTTGGAGCCAGAGAGCGAGGGGCCCGTTCGATCGCAAACCACGGGGAGAGGGCGTCTTTGGGCATCCATGAGTGTAGCCAGTGTTCAATGAAGTTGCACATCTGCCCCCGTTCTGAGCCCTCCGGAAATCCTACCAGACGGAGGTTATTGCGTCTTGATCTGTTTTCCGCATCCTCCGCTCGTCAATGCAGTTCTTTAGTGTGTCTGCAGACGCGCGACTTGGTCTTTTAGCTGGTGGACGTCGTCTTCTATGGTGGAGATACGGGACTCAGTCTCTTTGATCCGGGCCGTCGCATTGCGGAGATGCTGTCGGATGAGGGCCATGTTGACTCGGACCTCGCCATTCTTGCTCTCCACCGAGGCTTGCAAGGTATTCATTACCTGGAGGATGGTGCTAAGGTCGGTGACGGTGGGGGCACCCTGTTCTGTGGAGCCGCTCGTCGCTCCGGTCTCCGTGGTCGTTTATTGGTCCATTTTAGTCTGTGTTGCAGGAGGCTTCGGGCCTCGGCCCCTTCCCATGGTGGCTGGTAGATTTTGGTCCCCTCAAAGAAAGCAGCGCTTCCAGTTGTTCCCCGTGCGACCAGGGGAGGGGAGAGCGATTCAAGCCGTGAAACGTGGGCGGGGCAGGGGAGATCGACCGGGCCCGGTACTCGGGTGCCGTTTTCCTTGTGACTGCGGGTGGTAGGTGAACGCGGGACAGGTGGCCCCTCCACGGTCCCCGTGGTTTGCCCCGCCGCTGCGTGATTCTGAAGTTGGCCCCTCCGTCGTCAGAGGACCAAGCGTTGCTGCGCCCGGAGAGGCAGAAGGGCCAGTTGGAGGGTCACCCCACATGCTGCCACCACCCACACACGCCAGGCCGCGGGGGAGGGGGGCACCCCCTATCGGATGTTGGAGCAATAGATCTCACCGGGCTACCTTATGCTCGTGAAATCGGGTGGAGGGGGGGTCGTAGTTCTCGAGCCCCCTCGCTGCCCGGAGTGGCAGCCGACTCCTCAGCCTCCCCGCACCAGCCCGTCGGGCTCGTCCGCTGCAGGCTCAGACCGCCCTGGGGGCCAGCCAGCACGTTATCCCTCGCCGGGGGTATAAGGTCCCCCCCCAGTGACAACGGGAATCTCCGAGAGGTCCGCTCGGGCCGGCGGGAGGGCCTAGGTCCAGGGTCATAGCGACGACAGGCAGGATTATGTTGTGGCCGGTAGGTCCCTGGGACGCGGGATGCCGGAGCGATCCACAGCCAGGGGGAGGCAGAGACTCTCTCGCTGCCCGGTAGAGACAGCTGAATCGTCACAAGTTAGACCTCCTCCCCCGCCGCAGCCCAGCTGGCTGCAGGCCGCTGAAGTTGCGGCTGTGGTAGTTCCCAGCCCAAGGAGTGTGTTCAGGGCAGGCCTCCTCCTCCCCTCCCCGCGCAGCTCCCTCACTCACTAGGCCGCGGTAGGGTTGGTTAGCTGACGATCTTCTATGCACCGGCAGGGGGGCCCAGGGTTGTAGCGGCGACAGGCAGGAGTGTATTCTTGTCCGATGGATCCCAGGGCCGTAGGATGCCAGTGCAACCCACCGCCAGGGGGATGGCAAAGACTCTCTCTGCCCGGTAAAGACAGCCGATCCGTCACAGGCTACGGCCCGAGGGGCGTGTACAGGGCCGACCTCCTCCTCCCCTCGCGCGGCCCCCTCACTCACCAGGCCGCGGGAGGCTCGATTTGCTGATGTTCATCTGTGCGCCGGCGGGGCCCCAAGGCTGCAGGAAAACGCAGTCCAGCACTTCAAGTGGGTCCCAGGAGCCCATGCCGGAGCTCGGAAACACCCCCGGCCACTGGATCTCAGCGTGTGGGGAGGGGGGAGTGGGCCCAGTCTGCAGGCCCTTGTCTGCCCGCTGCCCGAATTGGCAGCCGATCCCTCCCGCGTATCTCGTCTGGCGGGCAGACGCGGACGTCACGGGCCCAGATCGCGCCCCAGCTCCAGAGGGGGGATGGAAGGTCTCGGCGGAGGCCGGGGCTCTGCTCGATTAATTGTGCGGAGCCGGAGCGTACCGCGGCTCCGCTCCTCACCCGCAGCGTGCAGGTCGCTTGGTGTCCGGTCCGTCAGTTGGCCGTGCTGGAGGGGACCTAGGTCCGACGCAGGGTGGCTCCCGTGCCGGTTTCATCGCCCAGTTGTGGGCCACGATGGTGAAGAGCTGGGGGTGGGTGCCGCCATCTTGAGTATGGCGCGGCCCGAGGATCTAGATGTAGGGCCGGCCGCTGTTCCCAAGGCCGCCGTCTTCCGCCTCCACTGACCGGTATGAGTTGCAGCAGACTGCAGGCAGCGGGTTAGCAGGGCGGATGAGTGCTGATTGCGGGGGATGGAGGAGCGGATGACGGAGGGGTCCAGAGCACTCTTAGAGTGCGACCGCCATCTTGACGCGCCACGCCTCAAGAGGGAGGAACTTATTAGTTATTTCGGTATTAGTGACATGGTAGGAAGTGATCCTCTCTGTATCTGTGCATTCACTCACCAAATCCTTCACTGTGTGAAGCATCCCTCAAGGTGTGCCTGTGATTTCCTTGAAGATATATGTTCCTGTTGACTTTGGTGGTTGGCAGAAGTGCGGATAATGGTGAGCCCAGGCTGAGCACTTGAGCGTTGTGTTGTGCTGGTGCAGTGTTTGTCCTGGAATATGGTGTGTGCATCATTTATGCATCCTTCCTGCATCACTGAAGTAACATTTGTTAGTGACATTTTGAAGGAGCATACTTTGACCGTGTATGATTGCGTGATATTAATGTTCTGAGAATAGCTTCTAAGGTGCAACGCTTAGTTGGTGGTTGGTGTTTGAACATTGATTTTCAAGCTTTGTTTAAATAAATTTACACATGAGTCGTCAATAACTGCAGTTTTTGTCGGTTATGTCATTCACACATATGAAAATACAGTGTCTACTACTTTAATTAGGTTTCCTGTGTAATTTCTGTATCTTTTGTGACTTCTGGTTGCACTTCTGAGGCCTCATCATGTCAAGCATTAAACCACCAATTCCCTTTTTAGGTCTTGCCTGCTGACAGCGCATGTGCTGTTGCTGCGAGGGGGTATTTTTTACAATAAAGGGCTTAGAGCCTGCCCATTGATTACTATTCGTTGACTTCATTGTCACTCTGCTTTGCTGCCTCCAACATGGCCAGCGTGTGCCAGGTGTCTCTTCATTTTCTCTTGGTAGAGCATGGAACAATTACAGATTGCTTCCTCTTGAGTAGTGTCTGTCAACTGCTTGCGCTATGATTGAGATACTACTTCTTCTATCCCTCCCACCCACCACATCTGCGTGTTGCTTCTTCCCATTCCCCCACACCCACCCTTTCTCTGTGTTGCTTCTTCCTTCATCCCACCCACTGAACCCTTCTCCGAGTGGCTTCTTCTTCCTCCCAACCACCAACTCCTTCTGTGAAGCTTCTTCCTCCTCCCGCCCACCCTTTCTCTGTGTTGCGTCTCCCTCCCGCCCACCCTTTCTCTGTGTTGCTTCTCCCTCCCGCCCACCCTTTCTCTGTGTTGCTTCTCCCTCCCGCCCACCCTTTCTCTGTGTTGCTTCTCCCTCCCGCCCACCCTTTCTCTGTGTTGCTTCTCCCTCCCGCCCACCCTTTCTCTGTGTTGCTTCTCTTCCCTCCCACCCCTTCTCTGTGTTGCTTCTCCCTCCTGCCCACCCCTTCTCTGTGTTGCTTCTTCTCCCTCCTGCCCAGCCCTTCTCTGTGTTGCTTCTTCTCCCTCCCGCCCACCCCTTCTCTGTGTTGCTTCTTCTCCCTCCCGCCCACCCCTTCTCTGTGTTGCTTCTTCTCCCTCCCGCCCACCCCTTCTCTGTGTTGCTTCTTCTCCCTCCCGCCCACCCCTTCTCGGTGTTGCTTCTTCTCCCTCCCGCCCACCCCTTCTCGGTGTTGCTTCTTCTCCCTCCCGCCCACCCCTTCTCTGTGTTGCTTCTTCTCCCTCCCGCCCAGCCCTTCTCTGTGTTGCTTCTTCTCCCTCCGCCCAGCCCTTCTCTGTGTTGCTTCTTCTCCCTCCCGCCCACCCCTTCTCTGTGTTGCTTCTTCTCCCTCCCGCCCACCCCTTCTCTGTGTTGCTTCTTCTCCCTCCCGCCCACCCCTTCTCTGTGTTGCTTCTTCTCCCTCCCGCCCACCCCTTCTCTGTGTTGCTTCTTCTCCCTCCCTCCCACCCTTCTCTGTGTTGCTTCTTCTCCCTCCCTCCCACCCCTTCTCTGTGTTGCTTCTTCTCCCTCCCACCCCTTCTCTGTGTCGCTTCTTCTCCCTCCCGCCCACCCCTTCTCTGTGTCGCTGCTTCTCCCTCCCGCCCACCCCTTCTCTGTGTCGCTGCTTCTCCCTCCCGCTCACCCCTTCTCTGTGTCGCTGCTTCTCCCTCCCGCCCACCCCTTCTCTGTGTCGCTGCTTCTCCCTCCCGCCCACCCCTTCACTGTGTCGCTGCTTTTCCCTCCCGCCCACCCCTTCACTGTGTCGCTGCTTTTCCCTCCCGCCCACCCCTTCACTGTGTCGCTGCTTTTCCTCCCGCCCACCCCTTCACTGTGTCGCTGCTTTTCCTCCCGCCCACCCCTTCACTGTGTCGCTGCTTTTCCCTCCCGCCCACCCCTTCACTGTGTCGCTGCTTTTCCTCCCACCCACCCCTTCACTGTGTCGCTGCTTCTCCCTCCCGCCCACCCCTTCTCTGTGTCGCTGCTTCTCCCTCCCGCCCACCCCTTCTCTGTGTCGCTGCTTCTCCCTCCCACCCACCCCTTCACTGTCGCTGCTTTTCCCTCCCACCCCTTCACTGTGTTGCTTTTCCCTCCCGCCCACCCCTTCACTGTGTTGCTTTTCCCTCCCGCCCACCCCTTCACTGTGTTGCTTTTCCCTCCCGCCCACCCCTTCACTGTGTTGCTTTTCCCTCCCGCCCACCCCTTCACTGTGTTGCTTTTCCCTCCCGCCCACCCCTTCACTGTGTTGCTTTTCCCTCCGCCCACCCCTTCACTGTGTTGCTTTTCCCTCCCGCCCACCCCTTCACTGTGTTGCGTCTCCCTCCCGCCCACCCCTTCACTGTGTTGCGTCTCCCTCCCGCCCACCCTTCACTGTGTTGCGTCTCCCTCCCGCCCACCCCTTCACTGTGTTGCGTCTCCCTCCCGCCCACCCCTTCACTGTGTTGCGTCTCCCTCCCGCCCACCCTTTCTCTGTGTTGCGTCTCCCTCCCGCCCACCCTTTCTCTGTGTCGCTTCTCCCTCCCGCCCACCCTTTCTCTGTGTCGCTTCTTCTCCCTCCCTCCCGCCCCTTCTCTGTGCTGCTTCATCCCCTCCCACCCGCCCCTTCTCTGTGCTGCTTCATCCCCCTCCCACCCGCCCCTTCTCTGTGCTGCTTCATCCCCTCCCACCCGCCCCTTCTCTGTGCTGCTTCATCCCCCTCCCACCCGCCCCTTCTCTGTGCTGCTTCATCCCCCTCCCACCCGCCCCTTCTCTGTGCTGCTTCATCCCCCTCCCACCCGCCCCTTCTCTGTGCTGCTTCATCCCCCTCCCACCCGCCCCTTCTCTGTGCTGCTTCATCCCCCTCCCACCCACCCTCCTTTCTCTGTGCTGCTTCTTCCCCCCTTCCACCCACCCCCCTTTCTGTGCTGCTTCTTCCCTCTCCCACCCACCCCCTTTTTCTGTGCTGCTTCTTCCCCCCTCCCACCCACCACTTTCTCTGTGGTGCTTCTTTCCCCCCTTCCACCCACACCCCTTTCACTGTGTTGCTTCTTCCCCCCTCCCACCCACCCTTTCTCTGTGCTGCTTCTTCCCCCCTCCCACCCACCCTTTCTCTGTGCTGCTTCTTCCCCCTCCCACCCACCCTTTCTCTGTGCTGCTTCTTCCCCCTCCCACCCACCCTTCCTCTGTGCTGCTTCTTCCCCCTCCCACCCACCCTTCCTCTGTGCTGCTTCTTCCCCCTCCCACCCACCCTTCCTCTGTGCTGCTTCTCCCTCCCGCCCACCCTTTCTCTGTGTCGCTTCTCCCTCCCGCCCACCCTTTCTCTGTGTCGCTTCTCCCTCCCGCCCACCCTTTCTCTGTGTCGCTTTCTCCCTCCCGCCCACCCTTTCTCTGTGTCGCTTCTCCCTCCCGCCCACCCTTTCTCTGTGTCGCTTCTTCTCCCTCCCGCCCACCCCTTCTCTGTGTCGCTTCTTCTCCCTCCCGCCCACCCCTTCTCTGTGTCGCTTCTTCTCCCTCCCGCCCACCCCTTCTCTGTGTCGCTTCTTCTCCCTCCCGCCCCTTCTCTGTGTCGCTTCTTCTCCCTCCCTCCCGCCCTTCTCTGTGCTGCTGCTTCTCCCTCCGCCCCTTCTCTGTGCTGCTTCATCCCCTCCCACCCGCCCCTTCTCTGTGCTGCTTCATCCCCCTCCCACCCGCCCCTTCTCTGTGCTGCTTCATCCCCCTCCCACCCGCCCCTTCTCTGTGCTGCTTCATCCCCTCCCACCCGCCCCTTCTCTGTGCTGCTTCATCCCCCTCCCACCCGCCCCTTCTCTGTGCTGCTTCATCCCCCTCCCACCCGCCCCTTCTCTGTGCTGCTTCATCCCCCTCCCACCCGCCCCTTCTCTGTGCTGCTTCATCCCCCTCCCACCCACCCCTTCTCTGTGCTGCTTCATCCCTCCCCACCCACCCCTTTTCTGTGCTGCTTCATCCCCTCCCACCCACCCCTTCTCTGTGCTGCTTCATCCCCTCCCACCCACCCCTTCTCTGTGCTGCTTCATCCCCCTCCCACCCACCCCTTCTCTGTGCTGCTTCATCCCCTCCCACCCACCCCTTCTCTGTGCTGCTTCATCCCCTCCCACCCACCCTCCTTTCTCTGTGCTGCTTCTTCCCCCTTCCACCCACCCCCTTTCTGTGCTGCTGCTTCCTCTCCCACCCACCCCTTTTTCTGTGCTGCTTCTTCCCCCTCCCACCCACTCACTTTCTCTGTGGTGCTTCTTTCCCCCTTCCACCCACACCCCTTTCACTGTGTTGCTTCTTCCCCCTCCCACCCACCCTTTCTCTGTGCTGCTTCTTCCCCCTCCCACCCACCCTTTCTCTGTGCTGCTTCTTCCCCCTCCCACCCACCCTTTCTCTGTGCTGCTTCTTCCCCCTCCCACCCACCCTTCCTCTGTGCTGCTTCTTCCCCCCTCCCACCCACCCTTCCCTCTGTGCTGCTTCTTTCCCCTCCCACCCACCCTTCCTCTGTGCTGCTTCTTCCCCCTCCCACCCACCCTTCCTCTGTGCTGCTTCTTCCCCCTCCCACCCACCCTTCCTCTGTGCTGCTTCTTCCCCCCTCCCACCCACCCTTCCTCTGTGCTGCTTCTTCCCCCCTCCCACCCACCCTTCCTCTGTGCTGCTTCTTCCCCCCTCCCACCCACCCTTCCTCTGTGCTGCTTTTCCCCCTCCCACCCACCCTTCCTCTGTGCTGCTTTTTCCCCCTCCCACCCACCCTTCCTCTGTGCTGCTTTTTCCCCCTCCCACCCACCCTTCCTCTGTGCTGCTTCTTCCCCCTCCCACCCACCCCTTCCTCTGTGCTGCTTCTTCCCCCTCCCACCCACCCTTCCTCTGTGCTGCTTCTTCCCCCTCCCACCCACCCTTCCTCTGTGCTGCTTCTTCCCCCTCCCACCCACCCTTCCTCTGTGCTGCTTCTTCCCCCTCCCACCCACCCCTTCCTCTGTGCTGCTTCTTCCCCCCTCCCACCCACCCTTCCTCTGTGCTGCTTCTTCCCCCCTCCCACCCACCCTTCCTCTGTGCTGCTTCTTCCCCCCTCCCACCCACCCTTCCTCTGTGCTGCTTCTCCCCCCCTCCCACCCACCCTTCCTCTGTGCTGCTTCTCCCTCCCGCCCACCCTTTCTCTGTGTCGCTTCTCCCTCCCGCCCACCCTTTCTCTGTGTCGCTTCTCCCTCCCGCCCACCCTTTCTCTGTGTCGCTTCTCCCTCCCGCCCACCCTTTCTCTGTGTCGCTTCTCCCTCCCGCCCACCCTTTCTCTTTGTCGCTTCTCCCTCCCGCCCACCCTTTCTCTGTGTCGCTTCTTCTCCCTCCCGCCCACCCCTTCTCTGTGTCGCTTCTTCTCCCTCCCGCCCACCCCTTCTCTGTGTCGCTTCTTCTCCCTCCCGCCCCTTCTCTGTGTCGCTTCTTCTCCCTCCCTCCCGCCCCTTCTCTGTGCTGCTGCTTCTCCCTCCGCCCCTTCTCTGTGCTGCTTCATCCCCTCCCACCCGCCCCTTCTCTGTGCTGCTTCATCCCCCTCCCACCCGCCCCTTCTCTGTGCTGCTTCATCCCCTCCCACCCGCCCCTTCTCTGTGCTGCTTCATCCCCCTCCCACCCGCCCCTTCTCTGTGCTGCTTCATCCCCCTCCCACCCGCCCCTTCTCTGTGCTGCTTCATCCCCCTCCCACCCGCCCCTTCTCTGTGCTGCTTCATCCCCTCCCACCCGCCCCTTCTCTGTGCTGCTTCATCCCCTCCCACCCACCCCTTCTCTGTGCTGCTTCATCCCCCTCCCACCCACCCCTTCTCTGTGCTGCTTCATCCCCTCCCACCCACCCCTTCTCTGTGCTGCTTCATCCCCCTCCCACCCACCCCTTCTCTGTGCTGCTTCATCCCCTCCCACCCACCCTCCTTTCTCTGTGCTGCTTCTTCCCCCTTCCACCCACCCCCCTTTCTGTGCTGCTGCTTCCTCTCCCACCCACCCCTTTTTCTGTGCTGCTTCTTCCCCCTCCCACCCACTCACTTTCTCTGTGGTGCTTCTTTCCCCCTTCCACCCACACCCCTTTCACTGTGTTGCTTCTTCCCCCTCCCACCCACCCTTTCTCTGTGCTGCTTATTCCCCCTCCCACCCACCCTTTCTCTGTGCTGCTTATTCCCCCTCCCACCCACCCTTTCTCTGTGCTGCTTATTCCCCCCTCCCACCCACCCTTTCTCTGTGCTGCTTCTTCCCCCTCCCACCCACCCTTTCTCTGTGCTGCTTCTTCCCCCTCCCACCCACCCTTCCTCTGTGCTGCTTCTTCCCCCTCCCACCCACCCTTCCTCTGTGCTGCTTCTTCCCCCTCCCACCCACCCTTCCTCTGTGCTGCTTCTTCCCCTCCCACCCACCCTTCCTCTGTGCTGCTTTTTCCCCCTCCCACCCACCCTTCCTCTGTGCTGCTTTTTCCCCCTCCCACCCACCCTTCCTCTGTGCTGCTTTTTCCCCCTCCCACCCACCCTTCCTCTGTGCTGCTTTTCCCCCTCCCACCCACCCTTCCTCTGTGCTGCTTTTTCCCCCTCCCACCCACCTTTCCTCTGTGCTGCTTTTTCCCCCTCCCACCCACCCTTCCTCTGTGCTGCTTCTTCCCCCTCCCACCCACCCTTCCTCTGTGCTGCTTCTTCCCCCTCCCACCCACCCTTCCTCTGTGCTGCTTCTTCCCCCTCCCACCCACCCTTCCTCTGTGCTGCTTCTTCCCCCTCCCACCCACCCTTCCTCTGTGCTGCTTCTTCCCCCTCCCACCCACCCTTCCTCTGTGCTGCTTCTTCCCCCTCCCACCCACCCTTCCTCTGTGCTGCTTCTTCCCCCCTCCCCCTCCCACCCTTTCTCTGTGCTGCTTCTTTCCCCTCCCACCCACCCTTTCTCTGTGCTGCTTCTTTCCCCTCCCACCCACCCTTTCTCTGTGCTGCTTCTTTCCCCTCCTACCCACCCTTTCTCTGTGCTGCTCCTTTCCCCTCCCAACCACCCTTTCTCTGTGCTGCTCCTTTTCCCTCCCAACCCAACCTTTCTCTGTGCTGCTTCTGCCCCCTCCCATCCCTACTCTGTGTTGCTTCTTCCCTCTATCACCCATCCAGCCCTTCTCCATAGTGCTTCTTCCCCTTCCCATCCACCCACCCCTTCTCCAAGTGGATTCTTTATCCTCCCATCTCTTTTCTGTGTTGCTTCATCCTCCTCTCGCCCACCCACCCCTTCTCCCTGTTGCTTCCTCGCACCACTGTGTGGCTTCTTCCCCCTTCCTCCTTCCCACCCACCCACCCCTTCTCCGTGTGGCTTCTTCCCCCTACCACCCACCGACCCTTTCTCTGTGTGGCTTCTTCCCCCTCCCTACCACCCACCCACCTCTTCTCCGTGTGGCTTCTCCACCAAACCCCGTACCCACGCGCCCCCCGTCTCCGTACTGCTTCTTCCCCCTACCACCCACCCACCTCTTTTCCGTGCTGCTTTTTCTCTCTCCCACCCCTTCGTGCTGCTTCTTCCCCCACCCACATCTTCTCCTTGTGGCTTCTCCACCCTCTCACTCACTAACCCACCCCTTCTCCGTGGTGCTTCTTCTCCCTCCCACCCCTTCTCCGTGCTGTTTCTTCCCCCTCCCAAACCCTTCTCCCTGTTGCTGCTTCCCCCTTCCACCCCTTCTACATGTTGCTTCTTCCCTCTCCCACCCACCACTTCTCCGTGTGCATGATAGACAAGGTAGAAAAATCAATATGGTTTTAGTGTTAAAAATTCTGTTTGCGTAGCCAGGAGGACGGGGAGTTAGTACACCAATATATAGCTGTGTTGAGAACCATGGGTGCATTGTGAGATTTTGAGCGTATTATGTATAACCACGTCTCAAGGGATATAGTTTAATAAAAAACAAATCCAAGAAAAGAAAGTCCATGCATATCCGTGGGCAAGGATAGATGTAGCTTTGCAGGAGACCAAAAGTATAGCAAAATACATATAACAGTGTGTGCAAGAGGTTCACACTGAACCTGGCCATAAAGTGAATGTGGCAATGGAAAAAGGGAGGAAATGCTTTATGAAAAAAAGATTTCTTGAAATGGAGACGTTTATTGCTACCAATGTGGTAGTTTTAATCACTTATCTGCAGTAAAAATAGTCTTGAATTTCATTAAGTGTTACATGCAAAGGTGAGGACGTTTTGGAAGAGTCTTGCAACTTCAGCAAGAAAATAAATCGTGTGTCCAAATGAATGATATGAAGACTTTGATATGCATGAGTGTTTTGTTGAGTTATGCTTGGGGGTGAAAAAAAAGGAAAGAGTTTACCTCATTATGATATACTTATAGAAGGAGTAACAGTATAAACTATGGTTGACTTCCTCCTGTGGCATACAATATTTGGCACGGATTTATGTGACAGATTACAAAAGGCCGAAGGTTAACACACACTTAGACATACATCCTATGGGTTTTATTCAGGTCCTATGTTTCACCTGGTAAGATTATTGTAGATGGATGTTTGAACTTTAAGGGTAGCAGAACCTGGGTTAGGGTTAATGTGACAGTGAAGAGCTGACTTGTGCTTGGCCGCATCATGAAGAACAGAGGGCAAATTCTTGTGTTTACATTGCCAGCAAGGAAGTGGAGGAAAACCAAGAGAATCAATATTGCAGTATATCAGGTGTGTATTGTGATTCCAAAGGTGTTTTTAAGAGATGTATTAAAATTTGTTGGAGTTAAGCATAAAATAATTTTAAAACCAGAAAGTGTATCTGTGCGACATAAGATGAACAATGTGCTGTTAACTTATAGAACCAAATCAAAAGAAATGCAGAGTGATGTGTGTGTTATAGATGTTCGAGAATCAATTGAAAGTTCAGGTTGGTTATCTTCAGGAGTCATTTCATTGAAGCGATCTCAGCAATTGAGATTATGCATTGACTTATTTAAGATAATTGGATCAACAGTTTTCCCTAAATTTTACAAGCATTTTTAGTGTCAGGCGCAACTGTATTTTGAACAACTGATCTTGCATGAGCATATCAAATAGAGTTGGGGAAGAATAGAAACACCTGACTGAATTTATTAAACATGAAGGGCTTTTCCCCCAAACAATCAATGCCAGTTTTGTAGGCTCGTGCAGCAGCCATCTTCCAGAGATTAAGGGAGAACATCTGGGAGGGATTGGAAGGATCCAGAGCTTTCCATCATAATATTTACATCTTTATAAGAAACAGGGAGGGCATGTCTGTAATATGGTTACAGGGCAGGTCCTCTGGGCTCTGGGGATTGCTGGCTGCTGGACTCACCGGGATTCTTGCTGTAGGCAGGACGTAGACTGGACAGGTCGTTAGGGCTGGGCCAAGGCAATTGGTGTCCTCTTCTTCTTCGTGGGTCTGCACAGCTCTTCGGTCCTTCTTCTTTCTTCCTCGAATCTGAGGAGGCAAGGTTCAGGGTTGCCCCGAAATACTAAATTTAGGGGCATTAAAGGGGTGTGCAGGTCGGGACCAATGGGTCCCTTCCTTGGGGTGGGTACACCCCCTATTATGCCACCCTCCAGTGGGAGGGGGCATGGGCCTCTTCCTAATTGGCTGAGTCCCCCCATCTTCAAGATGGAGGGGACTAAGGTGTGTGCTTCACCTCTCCTCCCCCACCTGAGGGGTGGGGTTGGCAAAGGTGGGCACGCCTCTCTTCCTAGCTTGGTTTTCCCGGCGATACTCCCGCCCAAAGTGGGGGCCAGAACCGGTGGCAGCCAGTTGCTGGGGGCAGCAAAAGGCAGGGACAGCTTCCAAAGGCGGCAGCCCTTTGAAGCTTCCCCTTCGTGGACCCAGCCCATCCTGGGGGAGGAGGCTTGACACCTCTGCCCAGGATGGGCTTTGTTTCTGGAACCAGAGAGCGGAGGCTCTCTACCCCGAGGTCCAGAAACCTGTCTGGTGGCGGTAAATGGTGGACAGCCATTCAGGAACCACACCAGGGCAGGTTGATTTTCAGAGGGCATCTCATTTTACATTAAAGCCCACACTGGCATCAGTGTAGGTTTAATGTGCTGAGAAGTTTGCTACCAAACTTCAGAGTTTTTAGTAAGGACATTATGGAGCTGTGGAGTTCGTAATGACCAACTCCCAGACCATATACTCTTTATGGCTTTACTACACTTACAGTGTCTAAGAATGGACTTAGACACTGTAGGGACACAGGGCTCATGCCACTGTGCCCTCACCTGAGGGCTAGTGCACCCTGTTAGAGGGGTGACTTACCTAGGCCTCGGGCAGTGGGTTATAGGCATGGCACATAGGCATGTGTGCCATGTCGACTCTTCACTTTTCTCTGCCCCAAAACATGCAGGCTCCAGTGGCAGTGTGTGGGTGTTAAGGTGCAGGGCTTCTAAGGGTGGTACAATAGGTGCTGCAGCCCTTAGAGGCCTTCCCAGGTCTCAGTGCCCTTGGCACCTATGGTACCTTTTACAAGGGGCTTACATGTGACCAGGGATGTGCCAATTGTGGGTACAAAGATACAGTCTTGGGAAACAGCACACGCCCTGGGAACCTGATTGGCAGGGACCCAGGGCACATCAAGTCAAGTTGCATCAGATGTCAGGCAAAAAGTGAGGCTTAACCATGCAAAAGGGGCACTTTCCTACATATAACATAGGTAAGTTTTGTCAGAGTTGCGTGGAGTATGCTTTTGTGTATGTATATTTTGATATTTCAAAAGTGCAAGCCTAGCTGGCTAGCAATGAAGTGATGTACAGGCAGCAATCCTCAGTGGGGATATACGTTCGGGAGGGGACAGAGGGATGAGTTAGTGGAAGGGGTGACAAGCCAGCCTGTCAGAAGTGTAGTGTTCCTTGGAGAGGTGAATTTTCAGTCTCTTTCTGAATTGAAGGGCGTTTGGTGCTGTTCTGATGTCAGAGGGGATGTTGTTCCAGATCATGGAGGCATACGGTGAGAAGGCTTTCTTTCTTGTTTTCTCCTTCTGCAGTGTTAGTCTCTAATATAGTCATGTTGGAGCTCCTTATCTGGCATTGATGTCAAGATATTATTAGTTTGTTAGCTAGGTAGGCCAGGGTCTTGGTGTTGAGGGCCTTGTAAGACATTCAGCTGATCATGAATATGATCCATGCTTGCAGGAAGCGCCAGTGTAGATCCTTTAGCACCAGGGCGATGTAGCTGGATTTCTACATCCCCTTGATGTGCTGTACTGCTCTACAAAGTATGCCTTTCAAGGGAGTGTGGTGGTCTATGTGATGCCAATAAGCAGGGTGTTGCCTCCATCTAGGAGAGAGAGGAATAGGGTTTGAACTGTCGTTCTGAAGTCAACTCATGGGAGAAAAAGTATTTAAAACATTGCATATTCAAAGATTGAGCTGAGCCCAGAGGAAAACAAATACAGACAGTGAATGCCCCAGATGCCAAAACAAAATCAGTTACTGTTTTTTTAATTTTTAAAATATTGCACAGCACAATTACAAGATTCCACCATTGCAATGAATGAAGCACAGCATGACAATGTAATACAGTAAAGACAATCAGAAACTTAAGGCACATTGGGGACAATGTTAAGAGACAATAACCGGTAAGCGCAGAGGGAGTGAAATATACATTAGAAAAGAGCGCCATCAGTAGGGCAGAAAGGCAGGGGTGTAGAGGAGGGGGACGGGAACAGCGGGGAGACAGCTCATGGACCTACACCGGTGGCCGCCGCGGGCGGGCGCCGGCGGGGAGCGCGGGAGAGGTCGCAGGGCGCTGTGAGTCCTGACGTGAGAGGTAGGTTACAAGCAGACCCCAAATATCAATTGGACGGGACCTGGCTGGCTGGAGGTCCCAAAACTCAGCCAGTAGAGTTTGGCAGCGAGAAGCGTCCTCAAGCCAGAGGGCAACCTTGGTCGCCGGCCTGCGGCCCCAGCACATGGAGACCCTGCGCCTCATGAGGACCAGCAGCATGGCAGTCAAGCGACGAGTGGCGTCCGGGCAAAATTTAACAAAGCCTAAGAGGCAGAGCAGAGGGTCAGGCTGAATCGGAGATGAGGTGATTGTAGAGATCGCAGCGCATACCTCGCGCCGATATGCCGAGACCCGGGGGTACAGCCAGGCGAGATGAGAAAAGTCAGCCGCGGGCGCAGAGCAGCGCAGGCATCCATCACTGGCATTCAGTACGAGCTTATGAAGTTGAGCGGGAGTCCGATAGAGCCGATGGAGGTACTTAAAATGGATAAGGCGCAGACGATAGTTTGGGGAAAGGCGTTTGATTTGATTACAACAGTATAACCAATCGGCCTCAGAGATTTCGGCTCCCAGGTCATCGCCCCATGCAACGCGCGCCCGGTCAGTGGAGATGGGAGATGCTGCTAGCGTGTAAGCGTAGATTTTTGTGACCAGTTTTTAGGAGAGGAAGATGTGTAAAGAAGATCAAGAGAGGCCATCGAAGGGGAGGCTGGGGAAATGTGGGGTGAAGCTTCCTACAGATAGCTCTGAGTTGATAATATAACAGAGTGTCCATGGGGCCAGAGTCAGCGGCGAGGGAAAAGAAAGTGTCCCCAGGGTAGAGATCCGAGACTGTGGAGAGGCCCAGACGAGTAGCGTGCTTGATTATCCCGGAAGAATGAAGAGGAGGAAAGGTGGGGTGATGTGCGAGTGGCATATTGTTCGCGGAAAGTATGTCAGAGCCAGAAAATTTGCGAAGCCCGTCCCAAGCCCAGCGCAGGGTCCCAACCGTATCTATTTCAGTGCAAAGGAGTTTCGCAGGAGCGAATAGAGCAGTCGTGAGCGGCCACGGGGTAGCGAGGTCAGCCTCTACCGCGACGTGAGGCTGAAACGGAGTGGGGTGAAGTCAAAAGTGAAGAAAACTGGCTTGAGCACTGAGAGCATACAGCTTGAAATCTGGGGCGCCAAGCCCGCCACGGGACATGGGAAGAGTGAGGATGCTGTAGGCAATGCGAGGTTGCCGACCGGCCCAAATTAAGGTGATGAGCAGAGAGCGAATCTTGCGAAAAAAGTGAGCGGTTAAAGGGATGGGGATATTGACAAATAAGTATAAAAACTTCGGAAGCACCACCATTATAGCGATGCGCCCAGCCAGGGAAAGTGGCAGCCGGTTCCAGAGAGGAATCTTAGACTCGAGCCAGTCCACAGCACGACCAAAGTTAACTTTCCAAAGTTCATCAACGTCCCTGCTCAACCAAATGCCCAAATATCTAGTGGGCTCCGATGCCCACACAAAGGGATAGTCAGGAACAAAGGGTGTTGTAGCATTCGTAAGAGGAAATAGTACCGACTTGCTCCAGTTGATCTGGATTCCGGAATAGCCGCCGAAGCGAATCACCTCACGGACCAGTGGGCTGAGGTTCTCCTGGGGATGGCGGACATAAAGAGTGACGTCATCCGCATACATGGAGACTAACAAAGCGCGAGCCGCAAAACCAATGCCTCTCTGGGTATGGTGTTGCCGGAGACGAGCCGCGAGGCGTTCCATGGCGATAGCAAAGAGCATGGGGGACAGCGGACAACCCTGCCGAGTACCGCGCCCGATGGGAATGGGCTCAGAGACCTGACCATTAATGCGAAGACGGGCAGTAGGTAGAGTATAAAGAAGCTGTACTTTGCGTAAGAAAACTTGGCTGAAGCCCAACCGGGGGAGGAGATAAAACAGGAAGGGCCACTCCAAGGTGTTGAAGGCCTTGGTGGCGTCAAGAAGGGCGGCCACTGCCGGGAGCGCAGGATTAATTTGATGAATAACGGAAAAAATGGTCCGGAGGTTGTGAGAGGTTGCGCGACCGGGAATGAAGCCGGACTGATCTGGGCGTGCGACGAGCGGCATGAGGGGTAGGAGACGGGAAGCGAGCAATTTGGCGAGAATTTTATTATCTGTATTGATGAGGGATAGGGGACGGTATGAGTCTCGCTGTTCGGGTGGTTTATCCGGTTTAAGGAGCAGAGTCAACACTGCCTCGCGCAGCGATGGGGGGAACAAACCTGTTTCGAAAGATTCTTTATACATGGAGGCTAAATGGGGAACCAAGAGCGGGGCAAAAGCTTTATAGAAGGAAGCCGGCAGGCCGTCCGAGCCGGGGGCCTTGTCACCAGGCATGCTGTTGATTGCCGCGAGGATCTCTTCTTTAGAGAAGGGCTTGTCAAGATATTCCCGATGGGAATTACCGAGCCAAAGAAGCTGAAGGGTGTCGAAATATTGGTCAAGTACTTCACGCGGAGGCACCGATCCGGCCGTGTAGAGTTGTGCGTAGAAAGTGGTGAAGCGTACCTTGATTTCCTCAGGGGAGGTGGTACGATCGGGGCCGCCGTCCCGAAGGGCGGTGATGTAGGATGCCGCCCGTGGCTGTCGAAGGATGTTGGCAAGGGTTTTGCCAGGACAATCACCCTTGCCGAAGCGGCGTGCCCTCGCCTCCCTGCCGAGAAACGCCAGTTCTCTGCCAGCCTCATCGGCGAAGTCAGTAAGTTTCCCCCGCAACTTGGCAAGCGTGTCAGGGCGAGGGTCCAGGGCATGGGAGGCGTCAAGCGCCTTGATTTTCCCCTCCAGTCTATAAAGAGTGCCGCGGATGGAGCGAAGAACGCCAGATTGCTTGGAGATACATTCCCCGCGGATAACAGTTTTAAACCCCTCCCAGAGCGTAGACAGGGAGTCCCCGGAACCCGCATTGAGCTCAAAATAGTTTACAATTGCGGTTTGTATTTCGTCACTGAAGACCGAGTCGCGTAACGCGTTAGGGGGAAGCCGCCAGGAAAAGGCACGGCGAGGAGAGTGTGGGAGACGGAGGCAGAGGCGAACGGGGGCATGATCTGAGAGAGTGCGCGCCATATGATCAACGGAGGTGAGCCATACCAAGGCATCCGGAGTAGTGATCCACAAGTCGAGACGGGACCAGCAGCCACGAGAACCAGAGACATAGGTGCCCTCCTGTAAAGCAGGGTGAGCGTGTCGCCACACGTCGTACAGAGAGTTATCCGAGAGCAAGGAGCTGAGGAGTGAAGCTGCGCGCGGGTGAGAAGCATGAGTGCCGGACCGGTCCAAAGCGGCAGATAGTGTTACGTTAAAATCCCCCCCCCCCCAGAGGAGCGCTGCAGAGCCGAATGATGAGATGTGGTGCCAAACTTGCGCAAAAAAGTCGGGGTCATCGCAGTTTGGGCCATATAAAGCAGCAAGCGTCAAAGGTTGGGCCCGTAGGGTGCCATGAAGGATAACAAAACGCCCCCCAGGATCAGTGTGCACTTGAGAGTTCTGCCATGGGAGCCCTTTGCGTAACAAAATGGAAACCCCCCAGGAATAGTTGGAATAAAAGGAAGAGTGAATTTCACCCCAGTGTCTGGAAAGGAGTCTGGAGGAGGTGGCCGGTAACAAGTGGGTCTCTTGTAAAAAACAGATGTCCACCTTGTGCCGAATGAGGTGGGCGTGGACTAGTCGTGCCTTACGGTGGTCGTTCAGCCCACGGACATTCCATGTCCAAAGTGTAGTATCAGTCATGGCGCTTCGTCATGGGGTAGAGAAGCGAAAAAAGGTGTGCGAAAGCGCAGAGTCCGTGTGTAAATGCCATGCACAGTGCAATAGACAACAGGGAGAAATTTTTATGCAAGGTTTGTGGTAAATTGTGCAAAAGTGCTTGAGCGTAGTAGTTCAAAAAAGGGGTTAGTAGTCCAAGCCATGTTCAGCAAGAGTCTTCTCGTTCAGCCTCAAAGTGTACGGCAGTAATCAAATACCCCTTTTTTTAACTACTGCGATCAAGCAATACAAGTGCTCACTTGCATCTACATGGTGTTGTATAACTTGAGGTGTAGACTTTACTTAAGTGTTCCTACTGGATGGTTGCTGTTCTTTGCGAGTACCTATTATACTAACCGTGTTTTGATTTCTCTTTACAATGAAATATGCCCTGATGAAGCCCTTCGTTGGGTGAGATGCATTGGCTGCGCTTGTGCTTATGCTTGAAGAAGAATAAAGAGCATGAAAGACCAAGAAAACTTTCAGATTTTTATTGTGTATTCGATTGACTTAATAAAAATCTATTTTCCAGTTCTCATTCATGTATGTTGCCTCTTTAATGTAAAAAATCTCAAAACAAATTCATTGTCTGCCTGTCCAAAAAAAGGATCATGTTTAAAGTTCTCATTTTGACCTTTCGAGCTACAACTTAGGTCCTATGCATCTTCAAGCACTGATCCATTGCTGCTTACCTGCAGGAATGCTCTGCTCGTCAGAATCTGATCTTCTCAAAACACTGTAAATTTGCCGGAGCTAAGATGGTAGGTTGCACATTTTTTTTGGCAGTCAAGAGTTCTAATGAACTACAGCACTGCTTAAAAAATGCTCCTTCATTCGTACATTCATTTGCTTATCTATGTTGACATCCAAATTACAAGATTATTGATACACTATAGAAAATCTATGAGTAGGATGTGTTGTCAGGTAGATGAGCTATCAAGATCAATACCAGGAGAGGGCATTTTGAATGCTTTGGTGAAGTTCTGTGAAGTAGTGTTTACTTACTGTGAAGTATTAGATTTAGTGAAAAAGATGACACCATGTGGACTGAAAGAGGAGAATGGAAGACAAAATGTTCATATTACCATGAGATGTATCTGGTAAAAGTGTGTTCAGAAGAGAAACTATTTAGGGGAGGTAGTCAAGCTAGGAGTAAAATCAAAAATGTGTTGATGGGAAAATAGAGGCATGGTGGTTAGAGAAGACTAAATTGCACCAGCATCTGATAGAGACTACTAGTCGCAGATTCCTTACTTTAGAATTATCCCCAGGCTTCAAACTGGATCCAAAGCTTTTTGAGCAATACCTCTGTGCACCGATAGGTGGCATTATTTGACTCCACATCGGCATCTTTCGTGCCGGAAGTGATGTGCGAGGCGCCACCCCAGCGCGCTCACATCAGTTCTGTTCTTTCCACGCCAGTCAACGCAGATCCAGAGAGCGCTACCTCCAGTAATTTTTTGTCTGACTTTTTTCAAGGCTTGTCTCCCAGTGTGTAGGGATGTCGCCCACGAAACCAGTGGGGTTTAAACCCCGCGGAGCATGTCACAGACAGATGTCTTTGACAGACCCCTATCTGGTTTGCCTGCCATGCTTGGAGCCGGACCACAACTCCAAGACTTGTGAAGACTGCCCCGCCATGAAACCCATGGCACTGAGGGAGCACTCCTTGATTCTTGTAGATGCTCAATGCTGGTCGACTCCACGACACTCCAGGTCCCGGTCGCAAGGAAGGTCCCAGACTCGTTCGTGGACGTAGAGTCATTCCAGGTGTTTGTCATCTTGCTCAAAGTCATCGGGTAAGTCCCATAAAAAATCCCAGAAATTGAAGAAGTTGAAGCAGTCTTCGACTTCACATCGCTGGTCTGAAATCTTCCAATGAGGTGTGGGAACAATGTCACTCTAGACCTCACTCCCACACGGGGCCTGTTTCTGGGTCTGCTCCACGCCTCTTTGAGTTTCCCAAAACAGAGCAACCCCTGCCCACCTTTGTGAATTTTATGAGGCCATGCCCCTCTTTTTTGGGCAGGCTAATCCATCTAGAGCGCCTTTGGGCCCCGTGGATTCGGCAGGTGCCTCCACTGGATTTCCGCCAGCGGGTCCACCCTCGTTGCCAGTCGGACCCCATGGATCCAATCCTGGATCCTAAACGCCGCTTATCATGAGACCAGAACCTTCCCCGTTCCAGCCACGTTGTTCCTGGCACCACCGACACCCCTGGCAGCACCAATCCCATCATCATACCCAACTATGATCCGAAGCCAGACCAGCGCCACATAACACCGAATCTGGTGCTGGCCAAAACTGAACCTTCCAAGTCGAAGCCAGTGGCTCCTTTTTTCGAGAGGAGTATGATTGGGGAGGAGCCTTATGGCTACAGCCTCCTTGAGGAGACTGATGACCACTGGTATGAGGAACTTGTGGATGCCACTGGCATGGACACCACACCAGACACTGGCCTGGTCTTTCCTTCTAGTGTGGGTATGGAGGAAGGGGACTTCTCCACTATGGTGGAGAGGAGGGTGACTGAAATCTTAGACATTCAGCTACCCTCAATGGCAGTAAAGATGAATGTCTTGACAGATGTGCTTCAGCCAGGAGTTATCACCTCACAACCCCTTCTACCTTTTAATCAAGCCCTCACTGATATCCTGCTCAGGATCTGGACTAAGCCCTGCACCGGGGCGCCTGTGCACAGGACAATTGCTCGCTGCCACCGCCCCACTCCTGGGGATCCAACTTTCCTCACCCTGCTTCCCTCCTTGAGGAGCCTAGTCATCAAGGCCTCCACCTCCAAAGTAAACCCTGGCGCATTCCCTACCACACCACCGGATAGGGAATCCAAGAGGCTGTATACTTTTGGCAAGAGCATTTTCTCTTCTGCCAGCCTTGCACTGCGCTCAGTGAACACTGCATGCCTTTTGGACCGATATACCCACACGGTTTGGGATTCGGCTGCGCAAGTGCTGCCCATGGTCTTGGAGCAGGCCTGAGCCATACTGACACAGGCTATTGCAGATAGCAGAGATGCAGCAAAGTTCACCATTTGCTGCGGACTGGATATGGCCAACTCACTTGGCAGAGCGATTGCATTGTTGGTGGCACTCAGATGCCACACCTGGTTGAGATCGACTGGCTTTTCAGGGGATGTCCACACATCCCTTATGGATATGCCCTTTGATGTCACCCTTCTCTTCAAAGACCAGGAAGATTCAGTGCTGAAGTGGCTTAAGATCTGCTGACCCACTGCCAGATACTTGGGTCTCTCCATGACTCCAGGCCAACCCCAGTCCCTGCATTTCGCCCCTTCTGTGGCTACGATAGGGCCTACCAACTGCATCCATTCCCGCTCAGCCACCACAGCCACCAGACTACACAGTCCTTTCATGGCCATGGATGCCTTTCCTACAAGCCTCATGCAACAACCAGCCAGAGGTTAACCCAGTCCGCCAACCACCCGGCAGCCGCAACCTCAAAACCACTTTAGTTTTCCCTCGTTCCATCAAGGGCACCCAGTGGGTGGCAGGATCTGCCATCACCTGTCCCACTGGCAGTCCATAACATCAAAATCACGAAGGAGAGGTAGAGGTAGGCAAAGAAAGGACCTGTCCTCCAAGGCACTATGCAAATGATCGAGAGGTACTCTCCAAAGGGGCAAAGAGAAAGGGGATAGTATTTATATCTCTATTTCCTTGCAGAGACAAAAAAAGAAAAGAGGGAAAAGGAAAAAGATTTTTTCTTTTCATAAAACCCTCACCCACCCGGTTTCCCTTGGTGGCATGCTTCATCATTGGGTCCTTCCTGCCCTCTACGGACAGGGCGTGCTGCTACCAGCGAATGCGCGGGAGCACTGATTTATGAAATATAGGGGTGTCCCTATACACCTAACCACTTATGATAAATCAAAGGGAGTGGGTTTTTAGAGTGAAGAAAAGTTTGAAAAAACCAAATTAGTGGATCCAAAAATAACTATTTCCTACCCCTAAATTGGTATACTAAAATCTGGGGAAGTGTGGGAAAAGCTCTAGGCGTAAATACCTATTGTTTCCCTGTATGATCAACTAGTTTCATGCCTCTCCCCAAGGCATTTCGTCAGGACCTAGAAAGGAGAAATGATGTTCCCACTCCAAAAGTCACAGTAAACACAATGAAAAAATGCCAAAATAAATATACAGCACCTAATTGGTCTGTGTTAAAGCAAAAAGACTTAAAATGCGACCATCATTGGGCCCCATGAGTCCATCGAGGAGTTAAAGGAGGGACGCCTGTAGTCACACCTCCGTCAAGGCTACTCCCTCACTGATAAACCTGACCTCACTCTCTCGTGGCTCCGATGATCATCAGTGACTTTTGGAGTGGGAACATCATTTCTTCTTTCTAGGTCCTGACGAAATGCCTTGGGGAGAGGCATGAAACTAGTTGACCATACAGGGGAACAATAGGTATTTACGCCTAGAGCTTTTCCCACACTTCCCCAGATTTTAGTATACCAATTTAGGGGTAGGAAATAGTTATTTTTTGGATCCACTAATTTGGTTTTTTCAAACTTTTCTTCACTCTAAAAAAAACCCACTCCCTTTTGATTTATCATAAGTGGTTAGGTGTATAGGGACACCCCTATATTTCATAAATCAGTGCTCCCGCGCATTCGCTGGTAGCAGCACGCCCTGTCCGTAGAGGGCAGGGAAGGACCCAATGATGAAGCATGCCATCAAGGGGAAACCCGGGTGGGTGAGGGTTTTATGAAAAGAAAAAATCTTTTTCCTTTTCCCTCTTTTGTTTTTTTGTCTCTGCAAGGAAATAGAGATATAAATACTATCCCCTTTCTCTTAGTCCATAACATCAGACAAGTAGGTACTTCAGAACATCCAGCAGGGTTACTCCATCTCTATCACAGAAACACCATCACCCATGCCACCATTTCAAACTGGCTGAAGGAGGACCACCTCTCCCTGCTACGTTATGAAGTATAGGCTCTTTTGTCCACAGGTGCCATTCAGAGGGTGCCGGCAACCGAAGTAGGTTGTAGTTGCTATTCCTGTTCCTGAGGAAGGAGGCCTCTGCCCTATTTTGACCTGCGCCCTCTAAATTTCTTCCTGAAAAAGGAGAAATTCAGGATGCTCACGTTCGCTCAGATTCTGTCTGCCCTAGATGGTTGCACTGGACTTTCAGGATGCCTATTTCTATTTTCCTGTCCTGCCTGCCTACAGGCGCTACCAGCGGTTTACGGTGGGCCAAGAGCATTATCAGTTCACTGTGCTTCCCTTTGGCCTTACCAGTGCTCCACAGATGTTCACTAAGGTGATCGTGGTGGTTGGAGTACTCTTGCGGAGGTCAGGGGTTCCAGTCTTTCTCTCCCTCGACAACAGACTGTTGAAGGCAAGCTTACCCCAGGCAGTCGTCTCCCTCCTCCAGACTACGGTGGACCTCCTACATTCGCTAGGGTTCACCAAAGTCACACCCAACTCCCTCTCAGATGCTCTCTTTCATTAGAGCTGTTATGGATACAGTGCTTTTTTGGGCCTATCCTTCAAAACGGCGAGTCCAAGATATCTAGACTATGATTCTGATGTTTCAGCCTTTATCCTGCATTTCGGTGAGACTGACTATGACGCTGCTGGGCCTCATGGCCTCCTGCATCCTGCATCCTGCTTCTAACACATGCCTGCTAACATATGCAGGCTCTGCAATGGGACCTGAAGTCCCAATGGACGCAGCATCGATGGAATCTCTCCGACCTGGTCCAGATATCGAAGGGAACTGCAAAAGTCCTGCAGAGGTGGCTGACGGACTGTGATTAAGTCAGCAGCAGACCCATCTCCCTTCCCCAACCAGGACTGACTGTAGTGGCAGATGCGCCACTCCTGGGCTGGGGAAGCCATCTTGGAGGGGTGGAGATCAGCGGACTCTGGTCTCCAGCGGAATCTCAGCTGCACATCAACTTCCTGGAGTTGAGAGCGATCAGCTGGCATTGAAAGCCTTTCTTCCTTAAATCAAGGGGAGGCTAGTTCAGATGTTTACGGACAACACCGCCACAGCCATGTGGTATTGCAACAAGCAGGGCGGGGTGGGGTCGTGAACCCTGTGTCTCTAGGCCCTGCATTTCTGGACATGGCAGGAACATCCGTGCATTTCCCTGGTGGTTCAACATCTAGCGGGCTTTCTGAAAGCCAGAGCAGACAACCTCAGCCAGCTGCACAGCTTGACTAATTGGAATAGCATACTATTGAACTACTGCTGATCGATTTTAATTTCCTTGTAATCCGACTGCTGTCGGACTTTTATGGAGATGCCTGCCTCCAAATACACAGCGTGATACAGGCACTGACTGTTTTATTTTAATTTGATGGTTTTCCTTCTTCACTTTTACTTTGGTTAGTTTTTATTTACCAGTAGGTCATCAGAGTTCAAGGGAGCTTGAATCGTTGATCGGAGTTGCTGGATCCCCGGTTCGTGTTCTTATATGCCCAGTCACTGTTTACAGCTAGCGCTGACTCGTGCTGCTGCTATTGGTTAATAACTCAGCCATGCACTGTTAGACTTGGCTTTTTCAGCTGCTTTACCCCCAGACTTTTTGCTTTTTGGCCTCCTGTTTTTGTTGGTTTTAGGACTCTGGGCACTTTACCACTGCTATTCAGTGCTAAACTGCATATGCTCTCCATGTACATTGTGTTTATGGATTGGTGTTTCCATGATTGGCATATTTCATTTACTGGTAAGTCCCTAGTACAGTGCACTGTGTGTGCCCAGGGCCTGTAAATCAAATGCTGCTAGTGGGCCTGCAGTACTGATTGTGCCACCCACATGAGCAGTCTCTAAATGTAACTCAGACCTGCCATTGCAGTGTCTGTGCGCAGTTTGTAACTACCATGTCGGCCTGGCAAGTGGACCCACTTGCCAGACCCTAATCTTCCCTTTTTCTTACATATAAGTCTCCCCTAAGGTAGGCTCAAGGTACCCCTGTGGGCTGGGTGCTGTGTATGTTAAAGGTAGGACATGTACTGGTGTGTGTGACATGTCCTAGTAGTGAATTACAGTGCATTTTGTTTTTCACTATGGAAAGGCTATCTGTCCCATAGAATAGAATGGGGGGTTACTTATAACATCTTCTAAATATACCTTCCCATTGGGACAAGATAGATAGATGAAGTTTAGTATGCCTAAACTCAGAATATAAAATTGCATCTTTTAGTAAAGATGATTTTTATATTGTGTGTTTGAAAATACCACTTTTAGAAAGTGGGTATTTTCTTGCTTAGCCATCCTGTGTGCCTCTGCTGGTTTGTGGATTGACTGTCTGGCTTTGGAGCGACAGGGGCTGGGGATGTGCATTCTCTCAGACAGCCACTGGGGCGGGGAGGAGCAGTTGATGTCAGGGCTGGGCTGAATAGACCTGGGCTGCATTCAGAGTAGTGGGAGGAGTTTTCACTAGCACCTGAATAGGCTTGGGCTGCATTTAGAGTGGTGGGGGGAGATTTCCCTTGCACCTGAATAGGCCCTGTTTCCCTTGCACAATGCTGTCTCCACCTCCTGCCGGGAAGCTCGACCGGACAGGACAGAACTGATTTTGGCTGGGCAAAGAGCTTCTCTGCCACCAGAGAACAAATGAATTTGTGCTATAAAAAGTGGGGTCCAGACCCCAGAACTTTAGATTACTGCTGAACTAAGGAACCTGCCAGGAAGAAGAGCTGGAAAAGCTGCCAGGAGGAACTGCCACTTTGCTGCGTATTCTGCTGTGTTGGCCTGCTGCTTGCTGCTTCTGTCTTGGGCAGGGAAAGGACTGGACTGTACTTTCATCATCCTGCTGTTAGAGTGTTCTCCAAGGGCTTGAAGTAGAGCTTGCCTCCTGTTGGAAGTCTCAGGGAGATAAAAAACTTCAGAGAACTCGCTGGAATCAAGGAACCTGCCAAGAAGAATAGCTGCCAGGAGGAGTACTGCCCCTTTGCTGTGTTGTTTCTTTGTTGGGTTGGCCTGCAGTTGCTCCTTCTGCCTTGGGCAGTGAAAGGACTGGACTGAACTTTCTTTACTTGTGCTGAGTATCTCCAAGGGCTTGAAGTAGAGCTTGCCTCCTGTTCTGAAGTCTCAAGGACTGCAAAGACTTCACCAACCTCTGGGTACTTCTTCTGGAACCGATGTTTCAGTTGCCACAGAGAAGGGAAAAGCAACCGACTCCGTCAACGGCTCCGTGTCCTGAAGACACCGCAGAGGGCACTGCCGCATCTCGCACCGCAACCCTGGTCTCACCGGCGACGACGACCGACACCGCCGTCACCGAGCCGCTGCTTTCATCGTGACCTGTGGGCACCACACTCCGCCTCGCTTCACTTCGCCACCCTGGTCTCACCGACGCTGTCGCTACTTGCTGACTTCGACATCCATGACCGCATCGTGGTTGGGGGCACCGCTCGTAAGTTTCACGACACACTGCCTCATCCCACACAGCAGTCTGGACCGACCGACGCCAGCTTCCCGCAACCGGCTCTGTCGCCTGCGCAGTGATCTGTCAGCACCGCATTGAGCACCGCCTTCACTCCGCACCGCAGCCCTGGTCTCACCGATGCTGCTGGACGACCTTCACTGAGCCGCTGCCTAAATTGCGCCTTGAGGGCACCGCACGCTGCACCACTTCACTTCACAGCGTAACTGCGACAGTTGCCACGACCTGCTCGCACCAACGTGTCGGCCGCAACACAAAAGGTACTGTTTACGAGTCTGCCGACACCCTCGACCGACGCGGTCAGACGGAACTTTTGGATTCTGTTGTTTTCAGTATCGCGGTAGCCCCAGACGGAGCTACCGACTCGGTAGAACTGTGTTTTTGAGATATTTCTGCAATTTTAAGGATATCTTGCAAAGTATATATATTTTTAAGTACTGTATGTTCGATTCTTATCGTTTTGGTCTTGTTTTGGATATATAAAAATATTGGATATTTTTCTAAACTAGTTTGGTGTCCTTTTGTAGTGTTTTCACTGTATTACTGTTGGTTATGTGCAAATGCTTTACACACTGCCTCTGAGATAAGCCTGACTGCTTGGGCCAAGCTACCAATGGAGTGAGCAGGGGTTATTTTAGGAGTGTAACTCCCTTACCCTGACTAGGAAGAAGGGTCCCTACTTGGACAAAGGTGCAAACCATTGCCAACTAGAGACCCCCATTTCTAACACACCCCATGCAGGAACTCAAATTCATGCACAGACCGTGTCCGCGCAGCGGCTGCACAGCTTGACTAATTGGAATAGCATGCTATTGAACTACTGCTAATCGATTTTAATTTCCTTGTATGCTGACTGCTGTTGGACTTTTATGGAGATGCCTGGCTCCAAATAGGCGGCGTGATACAGGCGCTGCCTGTTTATTTTAATTTTATGGTTTTCCTTCTTCACTTTTGTTTTGGTTAGTTTTTATTTACCAGTAGGTCATCAGAGTTCAAGGCAGCTTGAACTGGTGATCGGGGTTGCTGGACCCCGGGTTCGTGTTCTTATTTGCCCAATCACTGTTTACAGCTAGCGCTGACTAGCGCTGCAGCTATTGGTTAATAACCCGGCCACGGCCCATGACGGAACTCAAATTCATACACAGACCGCGTCCGCACAGCAGATGCGCGCAGAGGGCACGCCTACGGCCGCCGAAGGCAAGCCCGTCTGCGCACTTTCTCGTCTGAACAGCGGGCAGAACCCCTTGCCGATTTTTTAACTACTTCAGAGACTTCCACAGCTTGCGCTTGGAGGTAAGGACTCCGCTTGTAAGATTTTAAATTTTAATCTGACAGATTTTAATCATGGTTTTACTAACTGTATGCTCTCCTGCTCACTTGAGGGAGCTTGTGGGGAATCCTCTCCCTCTAAGCCTGGTTGTATTCCCGAGCAAGCTGTTAGTGCAGCTACCAAACTAAGCTGCATCCTGCTGAACACCAGATCGGCGATAAAAAATAAGTATGAAGTCTTTCAATATCTGGACGAATATAGCCCAGGTATCTGTTTTTTGACAGGAACATGGGCCGAAACTCATCAAGCCTGGACATAGCAGCTGCTCTTCCACCAGGATATGTCGCTTTACGCTGGACAGGGTGGAGAAACGTGGTGGGGGCCTGGCTCTCATTTATAAAAATAATCTTGGTATTAAATGGGAACCTTTTGAGTTAGCAGAAGCAGAGGCTCTCAGGTTTAACTGCAATTTAGATGCCCAAACTAGGTTTCATGGCCTCTTGGTTTACCGACCACCAGGCTCCAAAGTAAGATTCTTGGAAGCCACATGTGAGCTGCTAGACAATTGTATTCAGCTCGCAAAGTTTACCACCTTAGGAGATTTAAATTTTCACTTGGACGAGGCTAACAATAATGATGCAAGGCAATTAATCGACAATATGTTAAATCTAGGTCTCAAGTCATTAATCACCACCCCAGCGCATAGAGAAGGGCACACTTTGGATGCAATTTTCTCTAACTTCCTGGGACTTTTGATTGATAGAATCCTCCCTATCATATGGTCAGATCATTCGCTGATCAATTTTACCATTCAGGCTCTCTCTTCCAAGGGGAAGAGGTTGGGCAGAGGATTAGATAAAAAAATTCCGAGCCTGGAATAAATTAGACCAACATGAGTTAGCAGCGATACTGGATTACTCTCCCACAGATATGATAGGGGAGGTCAGTGCATCGGCAGACAAATTCTCCATTTGGATTGAGGAAGCAGCAACAGTGCTGGTATCTATTAAACAGGTTAGAAGTCACAGAACTCTTCCTACAGCAGAATGGTACTTCCCCGACTTAAGGAGCTAAAGAGACTGTGCAGGAAACAAGAAAAAAGATGGAAGATTAGTTACCTAGTGGCGGAGAAAGCAAAATATAAGGAGCTTTTATCAGAATATAAGTCTGAAATAATAGCTGCAAAAACAAAATTCTTTACAGATAAGATCAAAACTTCCAGTAATTCCCATGAGGAACTATTTAAAACAATCAAACTGCTCTCCTGTTCGCCGAACGCAAGCATTTGAATTCCTACTCAAAGCTTATGCAATAATTTAGCTGACTTTTTTAAGAACAAGGTGGAGGATATTTGAGGGTCTTCAATGCAGGAAATAAGGAAGATATCCTAAGCCCCAGCACTACAGTTCTCACTGACAACATCTCAATCTTAAGTAACTTTCCCCCTCTGACAACAGATGAGGTGGTTCAGATGATTAAACTCACTAAATCTGGGGCTCTACTAGATCCCTGTCCAGTAAATATCTTCCGTGACATGGTCCTAAACTTAGCCCCTACACTTACAATCCTAATGAATAATATCCTGACCTTGGATGTACTCTCCACAAACTGGAAAAGAGTCTTAGTACTTCGTTTATTAAAAAAGATACTCTTGACCCTAGTGTTTTGAAGATCTATTGTCCTGTTTCTAGACTTCCAGTCCCAGCAAACATCCTTGAAAAAACACCTCAATATGGCCCTCTAAAACTTTTTGGGAGCAGAATGGGATCCTTGATGGATCACAATTCGGCTTCAAATAGTCCCATAGGACTGAATCTGCCCTGGCTGGTGGTAACCAAGGAAATTCGTGAAATAATGGATGCCGGGGCAAGGCTGCGGTTGTCCTTTTGGACCTATCCGCAGCCTTTGACACCATAAGTTATAAGGTTTTGAAACAGCGGCTCATAGAGATAGGTATTAAGGACAATGCACTTGATCTGGCCTCATTTTTGAGTGACAGAAGGCAATCTGTCACATGTGGAGATTTTATTTCCAACACTTTTTCTTTGCAGTGTGGGGTCCCACAGGGATCTTCATTAGGCCCCACACTGTTTAAATCTATGTTGCCCCATTGGCCGATCTGATTCGATCTTTTGGTTTCAATAAAGTATCATATGCAGATGATACGCAACTTGTAATCTCCATTCATGCCAATATTGATGAGGTAGCCATGAGATTCAGAAATTGCATGTCAGCCATCGTCAGCTGGATGGATAGTCAATGTCTGAAGTTGAACTCCGACAAAGCGTAGGTGCTCCTTTTTGGGGCAGACGCGTCTTTTTGGGAATTCTTCATGGTGGCCTGCAAATCTTGGCGCGTTACCCTCTCCTGTCTCCAAATTAAGAAATCTTGGAGTGATTTTCGATTCGAAACTCACTTGTAAGGAGCAGACCTACCAGCTGATTTCTTCTTGCTTCTGTCAGCTGAAAATATTTAAAAAGGTGTTACCTTTTATCCCCCTGACCTTAAGACACGGTGGTGGTTTTCATTATTCTCTCACGTTTAGACTATTTCAATGTAGAAAGCGCCACCCCAAAGGCGGCGTCCCCCGAATGCACAGCGTGATATCCAATGATGGAGTAATCCAAAATTAATCAAGGTAAAAGACGTTAGTCAATTCTCAAAAATGAGTTTATTTAATCTTCATAGATGCCTGTTCATCAATAGTGGAATTCATTTCATT
Organism: Calotriton arnoldi; assembly: GCA_963921515.1. Lineage (NCBI taxonomy): Eukaryota > Metazoa > Chordata > Amphibia > Caudata > Salamandridae > Calotriton > Calotriton arnoldi. Next base: position 2,102,918 of record CAWUFW010000362.1, read on the forward strand.
CACATCTTGACAGCAAGAAGACTTTTAGTGGGTCAAATTGATGATCCCAATGCATTTCAACATTTAGATCTTCGATTAGTTTAGAAAGTTCTTCGACAATTAGTAATATCAAATCAAGCGAACATTTATTAAGGATAGCGTACCATTTTTCAATGAGCTTAGAGTTGTTCTTGCAAAGTGAAGGTTTGAGTGAGATTCTTAGTCCCCTTGGAATACGTTGTGTGCAGTGGTATTTGATAAGAGTGCTAGCGTGAAGTCGTTGACTGATTTCTCTCTTGGTTAGATATAATAGTTGTTTTATGTTACTCTGGATATTACCAGTGCTGGAACCAGCGGTTTCCACTTCATTGATTAGGACATAAATTCTTTTTGCTTCATTGTCAGAATAAGCGAATGTGTTTGCTCGATTGTCGGTGAGATTGGAAATATCTTCATATGACATGTTTGTAAGTGGGTGCTATGTACCAAGATCAGAAGAATGAGGAATAAAGAAAAAAGGTTCATGCACTCCAAAATTAGCCCAAAATTTCAAATGTTCCTTTATGAACTGAATCAAATTAATGCGTGCCAACAGGGTATCGCTCACTAATCCAAGAGCGAATGTGAAGAAATGTAGAAAGCACCACTGACTTTCTTCCGATCCACGGTCGAAATCACTGCGACTCACTTCTGATGGTAAGAACCACTTTGCACTATTACTCAAATTGTACTCTTTAAATAAGCATGTCATCAGTAGCACCACGTACCGGCGTTTCATTCACTTGCTCACATGTCATCAGTGGCACTACGTACCGGCTTTTCATTAACTTGCTCACAGTTACTTTCCGAATAGTTCAAAATGTGTCATATCGCCGACGATTGGACATTAATTAACTCTATGGCAAACAACAATTCTTTGGTCTTGGTCATGTTTGACTCACGAGTGACAGGCTCCCACATTCACGGTAATGCAGTCCACCTCATGATTAGCTTTCACTTGTTCTAATTTTTCATCCGCACCAATGGATCTTCTTCAGTTGGTTTTCATCTTCCTTGCCTGTTACATATTTAGATCACAACTTAACGCATGGTTCACTGGCTTTGCATTAATAAACCACTCGACCACCGTTTCGTGACCAGTGTTTTCTCGCTTCATTATTTTAGGCATTAATTCCCCTGATGAAGGGCTCTAGCAGCCCGAATTGCATTGGGATCGTCAATTTGACCCACTAAAAGTCTTCTTGCTGTCAAGACGTGAATAAAATGAATTCCACTATTGATGAACAAGCATCTATGTAGATTAAATAAACTCATTTTTGAGAATTGACTAACATCTTTTACCTTGATTAATTTTGGATTATTCTCTCATTGGATATCACGCTGTGCATTGGGGGGACGCCGCCCCTGGGGTGGCGCTTTCTAAATTTCTTTATATACGCTCTTGGATCAGTGAACGATACCCTGTTGGCACGCATTAATTTGATTCAGTTTATTAAGGAACATTTGAAATTTTGGGCTAATTTTGGAGTGCATTAACCTTTTTTCTTTAGACTATTGCAATGCCATCTACTTAGGCATGCAACAAGGACTGATAATGAAGATTCAGTGACTGCAAAATGCAGCCGCTCAGCTCTTGAAAAATTTGAAGAAAAGTAAACCGGTGGCTAAGGTGCTCAAGGAGCTACACTGGTTGCCGATCAAGAGTAGGGTGGCTTTTAAAGCACTCTGCATGGCGCACAAAGCCCTGCATGGTAAGGGCCCGGTCCCCCTGAGGGAAAAAATGTCTTTGCATCACCCCAGAAGAAATCTGCGCTCCACCTACTTTAAAACTATGGAAGTTCCCAAGATCCGTTAAGCCTCCTGGGGAGTTAGATGTTTTGGTCACGCTACTTCCATTCTTTGGAACCAAATGTATTTTCACTTAAGATCACAGGCAAATCTGTGGATTTTTAGAAAGCATTTAAAAACTTGGCTTTTTGCCTCACCCTTTTAAACTATTCCTGTATTGCTTTGTGGTCTTTTCCATTTAGAAGTTCAGGCAGCGCCAAGACACCTTAGGGTATACGCTGTGCTTTACAAATATAAATCAAATCAAATCGAAGCCGTCTGTGCCTAGCAGATCATGAATAGCGGCTCCATCTGGATATGGTGCAAGGTCTCGTCAGCGATTGAGAGAACTTTGGATAGGTCTATTCACCCCCTTCTCGTTGGGGGTGCCATGCCAGCACTTCACCAAGGTGACTCTCGCTCAGAGCTGCTTTTTCTTTCGAGTGGAGCTCATGCCTCCTGTACACCTTTCCGCCGATACCACTCCTGCCCAGAGTTCTCACGAAGATCAGGAATGACCGGGTCCAATTTATTCTTGGGGTCCAGATTAGCCACGGAAGGTATGGTATCCAGAACTCCTGAGCATGAGGATCAGCGCTCCGGTCAGGCTGCCTCTTCGGGAGGATCTACTGTCACAGCAACAGGGCATGGACCTGCACCTTAACCTGCTATTGTTCCACTTTAATGCATGGGGGTTGAACGGCAACTGTTGACAGTTTTTGACCTTCCTGCTGAAGTCTGTGATGTCATTCTGGCAGCCAGGTGTCCCTCAACCAAGATAGTATATGCCTGCCATTGGGATAAATTTGTGGCTTGGTTTGCATCTAAACGGGTTGATCCACTTTCTGCACCCTTATCTGAAGTTTTGTTATTTGTTCTTTCATTAGCACGGCAAGGCTTTGCTCTGGGCACTGTTGGGTACCTTTCGGCCATATCAGCATTTTTCTGTTTGCCTGATTAGCCCTCCTTGTTCAAGTCACCAGTTGTGACTCTTTTTCTCAAGGGACTACAGCATATGTTGCCTCTAAAACCCTTCATCATGCCCCAGTGGGAAATTAACCTAGTTTTAACCTTCCTTATGAGTGCACCCTTAAAGCACTTCCACAATTACCCTCTTTGTTTATGGCCACTAGAAACTGCCTTTCTAGTGGCCATTACATCGGCCAGGAGGGTTTATGAGCTGCAAGCACTTTCTCTGCACCCTCCTTACACTTCTGTCTTCCCAAGCTGGTGCTGAAAACACATGCCTCTTTCCTCCCAAAGGTGGTGACACCTTTTCATGTGGACCAGGCCATCACCTTGTCTACCTTCTTTGCCCCGCCTCACCCTGCCAAAGAAGAGGAGAGATTCCACTGACTGGACCCAAAAAGATTGTTGTTATTCTACATTGATCGTACCAGAGATTTCTGGGTGGAGGATCAACATTTTATTGGGTTTGGGGGAGTGAAGAAAGGAAAGGCCATGCAGGAACAGACTATCTCATGATGGATAGTGCTCTGCTTTAAGATCCGCCACACACGGACCAAAAAGCAAACCCTTGAGGGCTTTCATGGTCATTCCACAAGAGCCAAGGCTGCGACCACTGCATTAGCTCGCAGAGTCCCTGTCCTGGACATCTGTCAGGCTGCATTGTGGGAGTCTCTGCACACCTTTACCAAACACTATTCCCTGGACAGTCAAGTCTGTAGTGACGGGCATTTTGCCTGTTCAATCCTCCAGGATTTCCTAGTCTAAATCTGTGATACATAAATAGATAGCCAAACAGTACCTCTCTGGAGAGGTATTGTTTGGCTATCTATTATAAGGTAAGGAATCTGTGTCTAGAAGTCTCTATTAGATGAACATGTTACTTACCTTTGGTAACGCTTTATCTGGTAGAGACTCTGTCTGACTGCAGATTCCACACCGACCACCCCATCCTCCCCACTCTGCGAACAGATTCCTCCATATAGGGCAACGTTTATGAGGTCCTTAATGTCTGCATACTGGTACTTCAGCAGCAACCTTCGTGGCTTTGCGCCTCTGGCGTGGAAAGATAGTGAAAAGTAGTGAATGTCAGCGCAGAGCCGAACAATGCCACCTTCCGGCACGCAGAGGTACTTTCGCAAAGTTTCCGTATACAGTTTGACACCTGGGGTTAATTCTAAGGTAAGGAATCTATGGCTAGAGAAAGTCTACCAGATAAGGTGTTACCAAAGGTAAGTAACTTGTTCTTTAGGAATATGCAAATAAAGTATAGTATTGTGTTATGGGGAAGTACTTTGATGTCCAGTACAAAAATGAAGAGGAGAGAAAATGTTTGGTGTTCGGGCATAGACAGTATGACTGATAGGTACAGATTTCCATATGTAATAAGATTGGTAAATCAGCTAAGGCCTGTCAAGTTCCAGCTGATTCAGTCAAATTGTCTTTGGGTCTAGGGAGGAAATTAGCCATTGATTTTATGGTTCCATTCTCAGTACACCTCAGAGAGAATTATTTGCAATTGTATTTATTGATTATTGTTCAAAATAGCCTAAAGTATCGCTGACAGGCAGTATAACATCGGATGTGGTAATTGGATTTCTGGAAGAAGCCTTTTGTTTGGTGGTTTTCCTGGAAGGAATCATTTCGGACAACAGTGTGCAATTTATGTCGCAGAGGATGCTAAATTTTTTTTTTTTTAAGAGTGAAATTAAACATAGGAATTGCACTGTAACATCTGTAGGCCAGTGGTCAAGTCAAGCGATTTAATAGGGTGGGGAAGTAATTTATACAATTGACTGTTAAGTCAGCAGTACTTTGGAGGAAGTTTGTTCGAGCAATCTTATGGTTGTATAGAGTTACTCTTGATGCTTTTAGAGGGAAGTAAAAATGTTGAGGCTGGCAACCAAGTTGGTGTCTTTGTGGTTGATTGAGACAAGGGAAAAGAGTAGTGTGGGAAGGTGGATTAGAAAATAAGAGAGAGGGCGAAGGGATATCATGAAAAAAGGAGAAAGTATGTGGATTATAAGAAGGATAAAAAAAGAGATTGGGGGTAGGATGGAGGTTGGACAACGAATCAAGATCAAAAGTCCCTTCGATTTGGATATAGATCTGTGTGTTCGCCAGAGCCATACAAAGTGGTTCGGTTGTTCAAGAATGAATTTAGGTTGGAAGGAGGACCCATTTGGCATTCAGAGAGGGTATTGTTATGTTGTGACATGGAGGGTTCCAGTATCACTGCATATGAAGAAAGTTAAGGATATGTGTTTTAAATGTAGAAGAGAAGGAGGCGGGTAAGGGGTTGAATGTGAGTGTAAGGGGAGTTCAGGAGGATAGAGAAGCAAGGGATAAGGAGAAGTGCCGGGCAGCATCAGATAACTGTAAGGTTTAAGGATTGCTTGGTTTGACAGTTATTGCTTGATAGGTTTGGATCATTGAAAAGTATTACTGGGCTAAGAAGTAGTGTGTGGTGTTTGGATTTGATGTGATTGTGGTTCTTGTGTTTGTATTGTGCGCTGTGGCGTTCATGGGTAGGAGCAGCTTTCACTGGGCAGCATGTGGAATGCCTGGGGTGTGTGTGTGTGTCACAATGTGGTGTTGGCATGCTTGTGCAGTGTTGGTATTTGAATGGTGACAGTTGCTTGGAGACACTGTTAAGATTGATGCTTCTCCTTGTCGATGTGTTCCATGTGTATTTATGTTTAATTAATATCTTGAAGAGGACCTATCCTCTTGTTGGGATCATTGAGAGAAGCTGCTTCACTACGCTTAACCACCGCTATGCCCAAAAGTTAACATTGCAGCAGAGCCCTGAGCTCTTCCTCTTCATCCCGCGCACATGGAGATGATACAGGCAGTCTGGCTGGATTGAAGTAGTGCACAAGCAGAGGGATGTCAGCTATGTGAATAACTACTCTGACCACAGTGAACCCATCAGACATAACATGTTTGGAGCTCTATTTTATCGGGCAACATGCCACTGTAAGTGGAGGTTAGTGGTGATGAAGGCGGCACAATCCTTATCTCTGGTATCCCCCCCCCCCCAGTCAGCCTCCGTATCCACATATCCAATATAGTCCAAACTTCAATAAACATATCTTTCTGGCACTAGCACAACCTAAAAGGTTGGTGCAAAGGCCAGCATTACGAAGCGTAAGAGAAATGGCCAGCCCCTCAGTTGCATAAATAGGAAAGGCTTGATTGATTGAAGTTGATTCCAAAGCTTTATTTATCCTGGGAACCTGAAGAGAATGATGTGAGGGTCTCCGGGGTCTTTGTTGATATTCGTGCTTTAGATGGTTATCATAGTCCGTTAGGACCTTATTGTAGTAGGTTTTATAAGTAAGGCAGAGGGTCTTAACCTGATTCTTTGGTGGTCCAAGGACGGCCAGTGAAGCTTATGCCTTACAGCGGTCACATGATCATATGTTTTCAGTTTACAGACCAATCTTACTTAATAATTCTAAATATTCTGGAGCCTAGCCGTCTGTGCTGCCGGTAAGCCTACATTTATGGAATTAAAGTATCCAACCTAGCTATAATGCAAGAGCATACTACCGTAGAGCAGGAATCACTCGGAAGGAATAGTAAAATGTTCCAATGTGCTTTCAGTAACCCAAAGCATGGGTTAACAGAGAAAATATGATGGGCGAAGGACACTCAATGAATGGACTTTTGCGAATGGGGTTTGGTGGGTCGCCCATGGGTGAATGCCGTGCACAGCTGATCCAGTGAAGTTTCTCTTCAGAAAAATAAGAGTTCTGGCTTGTCAGTGTTCACGTTTAGAAAGTTAGGGTCCATCAGTTTCTGGACCCTCCCCTTTAAAATAAACTGTCCTTGGGTATTAGCTCACCAGGGCCTAATTAGTCTTGGGGAGGGGGGCCACGTAGCCCCATCCCCTTTAAGGTACATAGGGCCATGGGGGTTTGGCTCCCCAGGGCCTTAAGAGGCTCTGAGAGAAGGCCCACTTGGCCAGCCCTACCTTTTAAAAAACAAAAAAAAGGCCCTGGGGGATGGGGTCCCCATGGGCAGGCCATGTGGCCATCCTCCCGCCGTGCACGACCAAAGGCCATGTGCAGCGGGAGGTGCCTGCCTTTGGGGGGGGGGTTGGCTGCATGCTGGGAGATTGGCCGCAGGGCCTGGACACAGTTGCCAAACCCCCAGCTGCGCACAACGGAAGGCTGCCTTTAGGGGTTTGGCACAGCGGAGGGTTGGCTGCATGTGGAGGGATCGCTGCAGGGACTGGCGCAAGCCAGGGCCTGCAGCCAGCCCCCCACCACGCACAGCCTTCACTAGTTATCTCAAGTAACTATAACTCGTGCCCTAAGGTACCTATAAATTGCGCCCTCGACATGCATTGCCAATTACCCAACATATTACATGACTCATCACATCTTCTATGACATCATTGATACTATCACTGCAACATTTGCAATGAAATTATGAGAAAACTGTGCATGGTGGGGGCGTGAGTTATAGTTACCTAAGGGCACGAGTTTTAGTTATATGAGATACCTACAACTGGTAAATTTCAGTGGTTTTTAGAGTTTAAATAATTGCGTTGTTACGGAACATTTCACCTAACTATAACGTTGCTTTAACCTTTGGTTTTTTTCAGTTATGTTCATATATATTCATATGTACATATGCAAAGGAGCTTTGACTCAACCTTCATCTATGGCTCTATTCAACTTTCATACACATTTTGCCTCAGTGCTTGGGCAGGTAGGTCAATACCTCTCTTTGCAAACACATGTTTCTTTACATTCTTTATCCTTTTTAGGTCTCGCAGACCTGCGTTGCAGTGCGCATGCGCTGCTCGCTCTGCAAGGCTTTTTGTAATAGAGGAGATTTCAGACGTGGGCTTGAAGCCCCGCCCATCATTCTTATTGGCTGGCATCATCATTTATGCTAAACGGTGGCTTCCGATTGAAAATGAGGCTTCTTTGTTACCGCCCTGTCTCCTTTTTAGACGGCCCATCCGGACTGGATCTTTTACTTGTGGCGTTATGTAGTCTACTTTAATTAGTGGGTAAGCACTTTTTTTTATTAATCGCGTAATGGTGACAGCTTGTTTCAGTCGCCTTTGGCAAGGGCGGCCGCGTGTTTATTTTTGCATCGCGCTTTCAAAGTGAAAGGGCGATGCAAATATAAACAAGCGGCTGGAGCTAGGCACACGGAGAGGTAGTTTATCTGTCTCTCACCACCCCCCTCCGAGATCTCAGTTTATTTTTTATTAATATAGCCCACGCCGAGGCTCGAACCCTGTTCTCCAGCTCCAAAGTCAGCAGCGTTATATTACATGTTGTGGGAAGCGTTACTATGCCGCCATGTTATGTCACATCAGGTTATGGTAAAGGAGCTTTATGTTTTGAGGTTACTGGCTTATACTTGCATTTGTGCTTATTTTTATTACTAATATGCACAGCCAAGGGTGTTAGGCCCAGCATCATCTACGGTGCTACTAAAAGATCAAAATTGGCGTCTGTATCTCCTGCACGCGCATGTGCATTTCTCAGTGGCAGAACCCTTGTGTTTTAGTGAACATCAAGCAATATCACCCCACACAAAAACACTAAAGCGCATTTATTGTCTTTGTTTCATTATCCAAATATGTGTTATACTGGCAACATCGTCATTGTGGTAGAGCGAATTTTTTAATAAAGAGCACACTGTTCACAGAGCAGGAAACTATTTTGGTAGTTAAAATGGATTCCAAAATTAAACAAATGCAAAAAAAAGTCCGATTTTAGAACGACCTTTTATTCGCAAAAATGAAACGGGTAGTTCTACGGTGTTTATGTTTTTGTTCTTTATCTCACACAACCGAAAAAGATGTCAACCTGCACAGGTGCGTCTGACTTCTCTGGGACCCATTATACCGCTGTCCTTGGCATGCTTGAGTATGACGCTCAGGCTCATTACACCCACATGGGCCACAAGTAGTGCAAAACGTGTCTGTGATTGTTGAACATATATGAGATGTGTGTGTTTTTCAATTGACTACGTCGTTAGATTTTAACACAATTCCCAGATTTTGCTCGGAATCAATGTGGGTCAAATGATGTTTTTTTCATTTTAAAAAATGCATTCTCACAGTTTCGGCATGTTTAGTTGAAGTGAAATCCCGGACCCTCGCTAAACGGCTAGAAGTGGTCTACTCCTTCAAACGCGCTGTAAAAGTGAAATCACTTGTTCAATAGCTCCTAGAGCGGTAAAAGAAGCGGAGGAGCTCTGTGGTGTGTAGATTCGGACCGCAGATGTTTCTTTTCTATTCCAACGCACAATCAGGGGGGTTCTCCTATTGGAGGTGGCTTGGTTTATTTATTTAAATATTTATTTAAATCTGTTTTCACGCTGTGGGAAAGGACGCCAAAAGAATCCACCCACCCAAGCTGCTTTTGCGAAAAACAGTCCCATTCAATTCAAATATGTTTATTTATTCAAGGTTTTTAGAGAAACAAAAACACAGACATCAAACTGTAATTAAAAGAGGTTTCTACAAAACTTTCTGGCACAGGCACAAACATGAATCTGCCAACACCTCGACATGCAAAATAAACCGGCCGTGCCCAGCCTTAACTCCGCAAAGCTGCAATTTGGCAAACACCGCACAGGGCTTCCCGGTTTATGCGTATCCTGGAGTAAAATATGCTTTTTTTCAGGGTATTTCAAGAAAAAAACTGCTTTTTTAAGAACATTGGTTGGCAGTAAATTGCTCTTTTTTCATCTTTGCTCCTGGGTTCCAAAACTGATAGATTTGTTTAACATTATGATATAATTAAAATATGTATTTGGTTATGTCTAAAAAAAAAAAACTACAAACTGAAAATTCTCATAGCGCTTTTATACCAGATGGTGTTGTCACTATTAGGTTACACAAAGAGGTCAACAACAAGCGCATTACCCACTGAGCTATTGATCCGAATGACAACGATGTGTACCCTGGTGGAGCGATACGAGTGTTTTATCTAATTTGCATTTTTTTATAGTGAGACTTGTTAGATACAAGTCCAAGAGTGCCGTACAACTATGTAAGACGCCATATTACGAAAGCATGGTCTGTGATGTCATGCGCAATTAGTTTTAGGTGGTGCTTATTTACATAAAGATACACAAAAGGGTAACTATTCATTATGATCCATACCGGCGCCTAAACCACGCGGAAGAAGGACACGTGACTAGTACCTATCACCAGAACCCAGAAACTGCATTACTGGACCATAACACGCGTTCCACTCGCGTATTTCTTTAAATTATACGTGAAAAGATTACTTATGAAATACGTGTGGATCTCTCATTCTCTGCCTTTCTCTCTGTCTGTCTGTCTCTCTCTCTCATTCTCTGCCTTTCTCTCTCTCTCATTCTCTGCCTTTCTCTCTCTCTCTCTCTCTCTCTGTCTCTCTCTCTCTCTCTCTCTCTGTCTCTCTCTGTCTCTCTCTCATTCTCTGCCTTTCTCTCTCTCTCTCTCTCTCTCTCTCTGCGAGGCATATTGTAGTAGGGTAGGTTTTAAAAGTGGGGTTCAAACCCCGCCCCTCTTTCCATTGGCTTGCGTCATCGTGCATGCTAAACGCTGGCTTTCCATTGTAAGTGAGGCTTTTTAGTCACTCCTTGTTACCGCCCTGTCTCCTTTTAGCCCCGCCCACCCGGACTGGATCTTTTACTTGTGGCGTTACACGGTGTCCTTTAAAAGTCGGTAAGCCCTCTTTTAATTTACTTTCAGCGCGATCCGCTTTGAGTGCGGTCCGCCTTGGGCGCGCTTCTTTATTTATTTTGCCTCGTCCGCGGTTGCGCGGTCATCCGGGAACGGGGAGAATATGAGGTGAGGTATTATTATTATCTTGAAGGGGGCTGCGAGAAGGGAGACTCAGAATCACAAGCACTCTTTTAATTTACTTTCAGCTCGATCCGCTTTGAGTGCGTTCGCCTTGGGCGCGCTTCTTTATTTATTTTGCCTTGTCCACGGTTGTCTGCGTTTGAAATAAGTTTATAATGCAGTCGAGGTTGTCTTCTTTCTTCCGGCATCCCTATGGGGGGCAATGCGTTTACACGTTTCAGCTCCCTGCAGCGTTCACCTATGGCTCTTCGGCTAATGTCAGGAGCATGCCCTGGCTTCCGCGTAGGATACTCACGAACAGCTCCAGCTGCTTGCGTAGAGGCTTGCATTGGAAAAAGTCATCTCTCACTAACCTGAGAAGTAACATCAGCTTTCTTTAAACAGTCAATTTTGGGTTGGAGTCCGAAGGCTTGATGACAGATGCGACCACGGTTGTTCTTTAACCATTTATTAATGTCATTTGTTGTAGAACGTCTTAGCTTCTGGAAACGTGGGCTTTCGAACAGTTATTTCTCCTTAGGTTTTAGTTTGCATAGATGTGAGGCGAGTTTTGCTGCCATTAGGCCTAGCATACAAGGAAGACCATGTTACTGTAAATTAACTTGCCCGGGGAAGAACTACCGCGAGCGCATCAGGGAATGTCGCATCTAGGATAGGGGTGCGAGGGACCCATTCCACCTCGATTACATTTGTATTTTACTACTTAAGAGGATGGGAGAGTCCACTTGTTATGCCGGCGCCCCCTACTGCGTACCACCTTGTATCATATTTGCGTCACCTCGTTTGGTTTCGTCATAGCCACTTCTTGGGGCAGCTTGTCTGGGCGTTAGCGGGAACTTCACCCCTTCCCTCTGTGTCTAATCTAGATGAAAATGCCGATATCTTTAAACCAAACAAGCATTTGCAATGCAATAGGTCTCGCATTTACGTGACTTTAAGCTATTGGCATTGTAAATGACTATGCCTTTTATTTATGTTTTAAAAACAAAAACAAAAATAAAAGGCATTATCATTTGCAATGTCAATAGCTCAAACTCGCGTAAATGCGAGACCTATTGCATTGCAAATGCTTGTTTAGGTTTCGCCTAGACAGCGCATGCTCTGTCTCTGTGAGACATGTTGTTTACATAAAGTGGGCTTACAGTCCACCCGTAGCTTACCATTTGTTAGCTTCAGCGTTGCTCTCATTTGCTTTGTTACTGTTTGTCACGGCATGCGGGCATCATGTCCTGTTCTTGTGTTGGCCCTCCTCTGGAGCATGGACCAAGTACTTGTGTCCATCCACTTCTCCCGTTTTTGGAGCTACTTTTTTCTTTTTGTTAAAGCACTCCATAAGAGTGCTTGTGTTTTCAGTCTGTCTCCCATGTCCCCGTCCATGTAGCTTCTATTTTCTGCCACCCGTCCTCCTTCCATGTTGCTTCTTTTTCCTCCCATCCCCATCCCTGCATTCTACTCCAGTATACTCTACGCCAGTCAACTCTATATCACTGCACTCTATACCGCTGCAGTCTACTCTACGCCACTGAACTCTACTCTGCGTTACTCTACGCCACTCTATGCCTCTGCACTTTATGCCATTCTACTCTGCACCTCTCCATGCCACACCACCAAACTCTACACCACTCTGCTCTTCTCTGCACCGCTCTACTCTATGCCCCTGCACTCTACACCTCTCTGCTCTTCTCTGCACCACTCTACACCACTGCACTCTACTGAGCACTACACCAATGCACTTTACGCCACTTCACTTTATGCCACTCTACTCTGCACCACTGCACTCTATGCCACTGCCCTCTACACTACTCTGCACCACTCCATGACATTGCACTTTATGCCACTCCACTTTATGCCACTGCACTCTGACACTCTACGCCACTGCACTTTGTCACTGTACTCTACTTCATTCTATTCTGCACCACTCGATGCCACTGCACTTTATGCCACTCTGCTCTGTACCACTGCACTCCGCACCACTCTACTTTGCACCACTCTACTCTAGGCCAATGCACTCTATGGCACTGAATTCTTCACCATTCCATGCCACTGCACTTTACGCCACTCCACTTTATGCCACTCCACTTTATGACACTCTAACCTGAACCACTCTATGCCACTGCTGTCTACGCTACTGCACTTTGTCACTGCATTCTATGACTCTCTACTCTGCACTACTCTATGCCACTGCACTTCACCCAACTCTACTCTGCACCACTGGACTCTACTCCACTCTACTTTGTACCACTCTACTCTAGGCCAATACACTCTACTCTGCACAACTCCATGTCACTGAACTGTACGCCACTCTACTTTATGCCACTGCACTCTAGAACACTCTACTCTTCACCACTTTACGCCACAGCAATCTGACACACTACTCTGCACCACTCTATGCCACTGCACTCTGACACTGCACTTTGTGCCACTCTATTCTGCACCACTCTGCCACTGCACTCTATGCCACTCTACTCTGCACGATTCCTCGCCACTGCACTTAATGCCACTGCACTCTGTGCCACTGCTCCACTCTACGCCAGTGCACTCTATACCACTTCACTTTATTCCATTCTGCACCACTCTATGCCACTGCACTCTATGCCATTCTACTCTGCACCACTGCACTCTACGCCACTCTAATGTACTCTGCACCACTGTACTCCATGCCACTGCACTATACTCTGCACCCCTCTATGCCATGGCACTCTACTCTGCACCACTCTACTCTATGCCACTGTACTCCACACCACTCTACTCTGCGCCACTGCCTTCTACTCTATGCTACTCCACCCAACTCTATGCAACTCCACTCTATGCCACTCCATACAGTGCTGCTTTATGCCACTCTACCCCACTCCACGCAATGCCACTCTGCACCACTCTACTTTATACCACTCTACTCTTCGCCACTCTGTGCCACTGCACTCTACACCACTCAGCTCTACTGTTCTCTACTCCAGTCCACTTCACTCCACCACTCCAAGCCACTCTACGCAACTCCAAACCACTTTACCCCACTCTACTATATGTCATTCCACACCACACTGTGCCATGACACTCCACTCCACTCCACTCCACGCTGCTGTACAACATGGCAAAAGACAGTGGCTAAGCCAATAGCTTGCGTGGGCGAAACCTATTGGTTTTGCCAATGCTTGTAAGTCATGCTAATGAGTTAAAACTTTGCCTTCAGGACTGTAATTCAGTCAGCAGTGCCTTTTCTTTGCGAGAGATAAAGGGCAAGATGACCAGGGCTTTTCGAAAGGTGAAATATTTTCCAAATGGAGACAAACGAGGGTCCATTCCTGACTCTGTAGATGTTATCCCTCTTCTTTCTGACGTCAATCCTGGTCCTGGTCGAAGGCCTCGGCGTCTCGAGAGTGCCGCAGTTTCCAGCCCTCCTGAAATTACACAGGTTGGCCTCCTCCTCGCGTTCTGTTTACGGGCCATGTGTTTTCGACAGCCTGACAGCTCCCGCCCTCAGGCGCTCTTATTAAATCAATGCAACATTTCCATTCGTGTCCGTAAGTAGGAAGGGGAGGGTGAAGTGAGCACCAACGCCTCCAAGTCTTGTCTATCGATCTTCCCCCTGCTGTTTACTCCTCTCTTACAGACCCATCTCGCGCTCCCCGCTCCAGCCGCCATGTATCTCAGGGAAGACCCGTCTGCGACCACCTTGCTTGCTTCAAATCTTTCTCATCCCGCTGTGCTCTCTCGACGTCAAATACCCTAGTAAATGCTGTTGACAGTTTCGTCGGGCCTAGTTTTTTTTTTATGTCGAAATTCGATTGCATCTATTTTCTTTGCTACGAGTTTACCTGTGTTTTTGTTTTTTCCCCTCTTGTTTTTCCTTTTGGGGATGATATCCCTGTACCCTCTATTCATTTATTCCTCTCTGCTGTTTTTTCTTGTTTGGGCCAACCTCTTTGCATCCACTTTAGCAAATTCTCATTGTAACTGCCGCTATTTTTGGTTTATTCCTTTAGGAAATCTTAAGTGAATGGCGTTATTGGCCTTTCTGGGTTTTTGGGGGGAAACTATCACTTTCGAGGCATTTCATTTCCTACTAAAGTTGTGGTAATGCTGGCTCAAACATATAAATATCCACTTTATACTTTTTGGCATAGATGGCTGTTTGGAGCCACTAGGGTTGAATGTATTAACATGAGAAGAGAGGGGCGGGTCGGTTAGTCTGACCAAGGTACCGTCCTCTGTGTAAACTGAGGCACAAAGGCTGCTGGTGGCACCATGTCTGACCGCAGCACATCTTGTAAAAGGATGGCATAGTGAACACAAGCTCAGTGCTTTTACACCTAAGCTCGTCCTTCAAAATTCATACATTATCATTACCGAATTCATGCTATATTTGTGCAAAGGGTTATTAATTGCAATGCACACAACACTAACTGCAGCAGTAAATCATGTATGGGGCTAGTAGAAGGTTACTAATGGATACTTCTTACCTCAGATACATCAACTTCTGACTACCGCCAGGCTTGATCCGTGATTTTTTTCCTTTAGCAATATCTCCCCAGCACCTCCTGGCTGCACAATGTGACTCGATCCTTCGCCCACCCAGAAAATTAGGACAAAAGACTGAATAGGGCACTGTCTTCTGTGCTGTTTTGTCCAGATTTTCTGCACCTTCCCAATGTAGTTCTGGAACTCGTCTCCATTCTGCATGAAATTCCTCAAAGACTATAATGAATCTTATCTGGTAACCTGGCCAGATGCCACCTCCTAAGGTCTCTAGGTTCAAAACTGGTCCATGTTGTTTCAAGCATATGTCCCCGTCCAATCCCCGCAGAATAAACGTGTGTGCCAGGGCCCGGCCACGATCCCTCAGCGTGTGCCCCCTATACCTCCTTGCACCCAAAAGCCACCATGGAAGGGGGAGAAAAGTTAGGGTTGGCTCGGCTCCATAAGGAGACCACCCAAATGATCCTCCTTTCCTCGGTTCAGTCACCTGACATGGAACAATCCTCTAAAAGGTCCACCCACAAGGAACACCATAGAAAGGGCAAGTTTGGAGAGTCAGCTGCTCTGTTCCACAACAAAGGCTTCTATTGGAATAGATTTCGGTTAGCCAGAAACCAGAGTTTCGACCGGAGTTTCAGGCTCCATCCACTGATCTGTCTTAAGGCGATCAGTGGATGGAGCCTGAAACTCCGGTCGAAACTCTGGTTTCTAGGTCCATCTGGGCCAAAGGTTTTGTTTTGGGCAGTCTGACCCTACACACTGTCACTGCATAATTTCTCGATGGACAGTATATTCATGCCCTGATCGAGATGGCGAATGCGGCCATAATTACTTTCCTAGATCATATGAAGGCGAAGCTTTCTGAATTAGTTAAACACGGCTTTGAGGCTTCAAATCAGGTACTAAAGTGTGGAATGGGCTTGGCGATACTATGGTTGTCTCCACGGCTAAGGCCGTTAACTTGTGCAGACATGGCTTGGTGCACTCCCCTGGATTTTTGGGACGTAGATATGTCATTTGATAGTGGTGGAGCCCTTTGGCAAGGAAACAGATGCCTCTTTGGAGCGCTTCAAGGACAGACGTTCTATGGTTTGCCTATTGGGACTGTCTCGCTGGCCAAAGAATTTCACCAACAGTATGGTCACTTCCAGACTTCTCCAGTGCCAGCCTTCCACCGTAATAACCCCCAGCCAGTTCCAAACCCACAGCCGTTCTTTTATTGTTTTAATTGGAGAGGTGGTTCTGAGGGACACCAGCAGCAGCACCTCCGCTCCCTTGTTCTTACACTGGTTCTGCTGCCTTAGTGTTCTTCCATCTACCATCAGTTTGTAATTGTGGGAATGGTCTCCCATTTTCTGTCCCAGTTAGAGTATGTTACCAGGAACTGCTTGCTATTCCAGTTGGTCCATAAGAGATGCGGCCTCCCCTTTCTACCCAGTTTTCCAAGCTGTTAGACCAGTAATCCTTAGGGTGGTCTTTCCCCAGCCTTTTTTCCTTTTTGCCTCCCATTTTTGCTGATTCTTTTTGTTGGCCTTAGGACTCTGAGCACTTTAGCACCGCTGACCAGTGTAAAGTCCATAGGCTTCTCCCCTAAACATGTCATTTGGCATATACCTGATTGGCATATTTTTTGTACTGGTAAGTCCCTTGTAAAGTGGTATACATTATGCGCAGGGTCTGTACTTCAAGTGCTACTAGTGGACTGCAGCACTGATTGTGCCACCCACAGAAGTAGCCTTTCAACCCTGTCTCAGGCCTGCCACTGAAGTGCTTGTTTGTGCAGTTTATTGCCACTTCGACTTGGCATTTAAAACTACTTGCCAGGCCTTAAACACCCCTTTTATTACCCACAAGTTACCCATAAGATAGGCCCTAAGTAATGCTAAGGGCAGGGTGCCATGTAAGTAAAAGGTAGGACATGTACTTTTATGTCCTGGTAGTGACAAACAGCTTATTTTGTTTTTCACTACTATGAGGCCACCCCTCTCATAGGCCCGCTTTGGGAATTCCTTAATATACTTTTAAGCTGTAATTCCTGATCAGAGAGGAGTAGCTTTTTCATGTTTCATATCTTTGTAATAGTAATGCTAAATCCTCCTTTCTTGTGAAGTTGGATTTAACATTACTGTTTTAAGAAATGCCACTTTTAGAAGTGTAAACCAAAAATATGTTCTAGCTGTCTCTTTACAGAGATGAAAGATTCCAAAAACAGTGTCCAATAACTTAATTTTCTTGGCCCTTGTGTTTATTCACTTTGGTTCCATGATTTATTTCAACAGATATTACAGTTCATAGCATATCATCAAAGGACAACTTTCTTCATTTTATTTATACACTAAAAACTAAAATACACATATAACATAACCAACTGTGACAAATTTTTAAAGGAAAAATGCAAATAATTGTGACGTTTCATGTGTACGTTTTTCAAAACAAGAACTTTTTCTACCAGTCATCTAATCATGGAATCAACCAGCGGAGGCAATGAGTCACTTAATCAAAAAGTTGTCTCCTGCTGGTGATAGCTCTTGGGGACTGCTGACTTGACTTTAGTGTAATGTGAGGTTGGGGATCTACCAATGTTCCCACTATTTAGCCCTTTTTCTGCAGGTTTGTTTCCCAAGACATCATGTCAACGCATTTCATACCCCCTTATAAATAATGGGATTCTCTTGAGGACACCAACCAGATCCGGTCTTTGGTTACCTGTTGCTCCTATGCTCATGATTTTAATTTAAGTACAAGTTCCGGACATTTCGTGTGTCGCTCGGGTGGTTAGTTTGTCAGTGAAGTAAGTTATTGACTTGGTACCCCACAGAATAACTTGCTAGTTTTTTATTTGCATATGGGTACATTGTTCCGACCACTGCTGTACTTATCTGCTCCCTCCTCCAACAGAAAGTTTGTTTGATGCATCTTCATTAATTAAATTCACGAGCATAAGAGCAACAGATAACCAAAGAACGGATCCAGTCATTTCTGCTTGTTTCCATGCTGCCTGCTGCTCCCTGACTCTGCTGAAGTAAAGCTGGACACTGCCTTCCCTCCAAGTGACCTCCAAGGACGTGCTGGCTTGCATCCTGTTTTCTGAACTCTCAGGGACACAAAAGACTTCCTGCAATTCTGCTGGTGTTGCTGGACTCTGCCTTCTGTGAGTCCTACCCTTGCCTGAGGTGCCCAATCCAAGTTCTGGGCCCCAGAAGTGGCTTGCAGCTGTTTTGCTACAAAACCGATGCATTGCCACCACTGCGCCGGTCCGAACCAACGCATCGCCCTTTGACTCAGACGCAGAATGTTTCAAATCAGTTTTACCGCCTGCATGGCCCGACAAAGACGCTCTGCGCGGCTCGACGCCGCCTCATTGCCTTCACCTCACTGAAGCTTGACGACGACGCAGAGACCAGAATGCGTGGAAAAGATAGACGCATCGTGCCCTCAGCGTCAATGCTTTGCTCCATCCAAAGTACTTTCTCAGCGGTCCCTGCGTGGGTCTTGTAGCCGGCCTGCCCTCCATCGCTGTCGGTCTGAACTTTGGAGTTGCACCGGTCCCTCGCGACCTCAAGTAACCTTTTGACCACTAGTGACTTCTAAGCACTGTTACTGCATTTAATCTTAAAAAATTCAAATCTCGACTTTTACTGATTGGATTTTTGTTGTTTTGGTCATATTTTGCTCAGATAAATATTCTCTATTTTTCGAAACCTGTATGGAGTCTTTATGTGATGTATTCATTGTGTAACTGTGTGTGTGTGTGTGTGTTTTGTACAAATACTTTACACATTGCCTCTTTAGATAAGACTGACTGCTCTGTGCCAAACTGCTAGAGCACAGGTTATCTTTTGGTGTGTATCTAGCTTATGCTGACTAGAGTGGTGGTGCCTGCCCAGCGTGGGTGCATACCTCAGCCAACCAGGAATCCCATTTCTAACACAGGCATACACCATCCTCCAGGAAATGCACCACAGCCCATGTCTCGTTCTTGGAGGTGGAGCTCCTGGCTGGCTGCAAGTAGAGGCCAAACAAGTGGTGAGCATGGAAGAGAGGTAAAACTATTCTAATAACCGTACATCAGGGCCACTAAAAATGGCAGGGGCCTCACGCCAAATCTGGACCTGACGATCTTGAACATCTTTGGCAGTTGGGGCAAATTCAAAATGCTGTCCCTGAGTCATGTCCTCCTGGCTTTGAACATGCACAATTGGATGGGGTCCCTGGATATCCAGGATGCCTATTTACATCTGCTGATCCTTCCAACTTCAGCTCTGCTTCTCAGTGGGTACCCAACACTACCAATTTGCCCTCGTAGGACCTCTAATATTTGGGATATGATCCAGATGTTTCAGACTCCACTTCAGATTCTGGTTCCTGTTCTGCATCATCGTTGCCTGCATCAGGCAAGCCTCCGCTCACGTGGAGACCACAGTCCACAGATGCTTCATCTGCACATGTGGGGTTTGAGCAGTGCCAGAGGCTTTCAGCTCCCCACCAGAGGAAGAGTATGAAGTCTCAGCTGTCCAGAAACCAGGCGCCCAGGTTGTCTACACTGGTCGCTGGAACAAATTCATCTCTTGGAGCTAGGATGCTTTCAAGGCTCAGCCATCTGATGTCCTATGCTTTCCCTTGCTCACCATGGCTTAGCAGTTCCTACCATGAAGAGGGTCTTAGTCATGCTGCCTGCTTCCTAATGCCTCACTGCCCTGTAATCTTTGTTTAGGTTGCTCCTTAATGGCTTGTTTTTTTTAAAGTCTGATGTATGTGTTATCACTCACTGCCTTTGTTGTTGGGACTTAAACTTAGTTCTGACTTTCCTCGTGACATCACAATTTGAACCTATGCCCAGTAATTCTATTTGTCTCTTGACCATGATTACTCTGGCTCGTAGGGCGGTGATGTCCAGGCCCCGAACTTGTGGCCACCATTTACTGTCTTCATTACAGACAAGCTGGCCACACATACTTCCCGTTTCTACCAAAGGTAATGCCCACCTTACACATTGTGCAATCTATCCTTTCCATCTTCTTACCCTGCCCCGTCTTTCAAAGCTGTTGCACCAGCACAATCCTAGATGAGCTGTCTCCTATACTGATTGAACAAAATCGTAGTAGGTGGACTACCAGCTTTTTGTAATCTTTGCTGAGGCTAAGAATGGCAAAGCAGTAAACAAGTGTACTATTTTGTGTTGGGACATTCTTTGCATGAAGATCTGCTATGCCTTGGCAGAGAGAGTCTCTGGTTGGCGTTAGCCCTTTGCCAGGGCAATGGCAGCCCTTAACTGGGGCGTCGTGGTGGCCGACGTTTGCCAGAGAGCTACTTGGTCTTAATTGCTTACCTATGTCAAGCATTATTGCTTGGTGGCTCTGCAGAGGCTAATGGTTCCTTTGCTAGAATTGTGCTGCATGGTTTCCTTGGATAACTATACTACTCAGCCCTGCCTTGTAGTGAGTACTGCTTTGGGCTCGTTCATAAGGTGGGGAACTGGGGTAGGAGTTATCCATCGGATAATATGTGACTTACCGTTAGTAGATATATATTGCTAGTGGATACTGTATCATCCTGCACATTCCTCACTGCTGTCCCTCTTCCACTTTGTTAGAAAATGCTGCTTATGATAAGGTTCGCAGTTATTTGACTTGTTACTGGTGCTTTCTATGCTTTTGTTAAGCTCTTTTGATTGGTTCCTTTCCTTATGGTTTGGCTGGGAGAGGATAAAATAAGGAACTGACACCAACACACCAGGCAGTGGCGTATATACACCGTTATTGTCACTTTTTGTGCAGGCAGAGCCATGAATGGAATTGTATGGTGCCACCTGGAGCTGCCCAAGAGGTAGTGCACGAGGAATAGTTTCCTGATCCAGTCTGCTGCTTTGGGGATATTCATAAGGTGAAGAAACTGCATGAAGATACAGTATCTACCAGAAATATCATTACTGAAGGTATGCAACATTTTCTTTGAACTGGGTGTATTGCAGACAGATTATTGTATCAGAGCATTCAGAGGCCAGAGTTGGCTAATATGACTCCTAAACCTGAAGAAATTACACTTTTATTAAATATTGTGGCAGGCAGAATTCTTTTGTGATCTGAGACGTGCGGTCTTGCAGTTTTGATGGTAAATGCAAAACTAAAATAGCATTTGAAGAATCATACAAGTGATGAGTTGCTGAAGATGCTCCTTGAAGTTGTTAGGAGTGACCCTCGCGCTAGGTGGCAGAGAGCATGGATGACTTGTTGGAAATAGACTGTAGTGGTAATGGGTGGTGCTGCTTGTGTTCTGATCCTTGGAGTCTCTAGAGTGGGCAGGCTTGTGACTTTGGCACACGCTTCTGATCACAAGTGAGGTGTAAATAAGAATACAGTGGTTGGGCTGGATAGAGCCTTCCAGGTTTTCGATAAGACTCATTCCTCTGCAATTCTACCAGTCACCTGTGGAGTGCCTCTCTTAGCCCTACGTTGTTCAACATGTACTTGCAACCCCTGGCAGATATTATAGCTCCCTTTGGGATCTCCTTTGTCACCTACGCGGACGATACTCAGCTGGTTTTTTCTCTTACCCCAGACACGGGCCAGTCAGCGACCACCTTAGGACCACGTCTGGAAGAGATAGCCAGTTGGATGAACAAGTCTTGCCTTAAGCTGAATGAAGCCATGGCAGAGTTTATGATTCTGGGGAGTAATTCCCAGCCCCAAAGGGCCCTTGATTGGCCGTTCTGCCTTGGTCCTCCTCCCGCGCCTAAACCAGCCACGAAAAGCCTGGGGAATGGCTGGGAAAAAACCTGACCATGGAATACCAGGCTACTAGACTGTCAACCGCCTGCCTTGGAATCATATGTATGCTGTGCAAGATTCTGCCTCTTCTCCCCCAGTCCTCCAGGAGGCTGGTAGTGCAGGCTCTGATCCTCTCTCACCTGGATTACGGCAATTCGCTTTACCTAGGTGCTCCCAAGGGAGTGACTCGTAAACTCCAGGTCGTGCAAAATGCGGCCGCAAGACTGCTCTTGGGTATTCATAGGCATAATTCAACTAGACAGGGTCTGATTGACCTCCACTGGCTGCCCATCATCCAAAGGATTGAGTTTAAATCGCTTTGCATGGTGCACAGAGCCTTTTATGCAAGTGGTCCTCCAATCTCTCTCCTTATTCCTGTAATAGGCTGCTTAGATCCTCCAATTCATATTTAGTAACCGCCCCCACAGTCAGAAGGGCTTGAAGCGGAGGAGAGTCTTTTGGCTTTAACACAGCGAAGCTCTGAAATGCTCTCCTTCTGGGCGTTCGCTCTATGAACAGTGAGCTGAGCTTCCGAAAATCTCTTAAGACATGGCTTTTTAGGAATTGATCCTTCGGTATCTCTTCTGGCCTTGGTGTAGTGGTATTTCTGTCCGGCAGTGCTGGGATGCCTTCGGGTCGCCATTCGCTTTATAAATCCCATAGCATAGCTTTCTGTTGCTCGCCACATACCATGCTGCGTTGTTAACCACAAAGTCAAACTGGGTTACTGTGCCTTAGATGCGGAACAGGTTTCACGGACGCCAAAAAATTGGCATTCTTCCGGGTTATTTACTGGGCCTATCTCACCAATGTGGTAAATATGCCAAGAGAGCACAAGCCTTTTTGTTATAAGGCACACTTCTAGACCTTCTCTGACACCATACATTTTCCCTCTCTTTCAGGATAACCTGCTAGCCAAGCCAGGTTTCAGCCCAGTCCAGTACAGATGTCTGGCTCTGGCTCGACTCTTCTCCCTTGGGTACCGGCATGCCAAAACAGAGCCAGGTCAAGCTTCCCATCCCAGACACTGTCCCTTTCCTTCCCTACTGCAGTTTTGTTTAGGAAGTATTACTTTCAAGAACTGTCTCTCAGTGCAGTCATATAACGTGATGCATTTAACTGAAACACACGTGTTGAACATTTTGTATGTGTTGTTTTAAGTTTATATTTCACGGGGGAAATTACTGGATTTTCATAATTTCTTGTGTTTTTTTAATCTGTTTTTCCATGAAAATACAGATCAGGGTGGTAAAATATCTTGTTTTCTATGCAGAAAGTTGATTTTGTAGGTTAAAATGTCTTTTTTGTTGCTGTGAACTGCAGAGGTATGGATTCCACAACTGCCCACCTTTGTACTTCCATTGTTATCCTTTTCCATTTTTATCCTCGCAGGATCTGTGAGCTGGTTCCTTTCTGTCCACAAGGGTTTGTGTAAAACGACCACAGCAGGGGCAGCAGATAAGGCTGTCGCTGTGTCTCTGACACCGCCCTCATCTCGGATGCTACTGGCCTCCAGTCATGTATTATTTCCAGCCTGTTGTACTTCCGACCTCTCTCAATTTCATACCACCCAAACTTCAGCTTTACACCAACTTCCTTTCAAACTCACCTCAACCTCATTTTCACCTAAATGGAATCGCATGTAAACCACCATTCACCATCCCCCCTCTTCACAAAACCCTCAACGCAACTTCATCTACTCATCGCAGCCTTCCTCTTATTTTGTTCTTATCTCCACCTCCCTGTCTTCTCACTTCAGCATAAGCTCGTCCTTGACGTACCCCACCAAAAACATCTCCTTCACATAACCTCAATCTACCGCACCTTATCTCAACCACGCTTCATCTCGATTTCCTTACTTCAGCCTTACCTTCATCTCACCTGAAGACCACCTTGTCAACATCACCTCAGCCTCAACCCACCCCACCAGAGCTATTGTTATTTGAAGTTTCAGTTGGAACCCACATGCCACCCTGCCACAACTGGTGAGCCTGTGGGTCCAGTGAGTGCCCGCTCCATCCGAAAATCTTGAGCAACACAGTCCAGCAATAGGGACGTGGAATTCCAGAGGATGCACCTGTGGGTTCCGGCCTCAGTCGTCCTCTTTGCACCCTTGGTCGTCCTCTTCGCACACTCTTCTCAACTTCACCACGCTTCATATTACACTTCCCTCAATTGCCAGCAGTAACTGTGCGCGAAATTTGCATACTTTGCTTCCGCGTAATTACTTGAGATTTCTACAAAATTACATGTAATTACAAGAAAAGCATATCCGTCATTTAGCAGTATATTTTAGGGTGAAATGCGTCCGCATGTCAATTTCACGCTAAAAGAACCGCGAACAGCGGCCATTAGCATTCTGTTGTTCCCGTAAGTTCGTGGTAAATATTTACTGCAAATGGCGCATTTGCTGTAAAATTTTAACACAGATGGCATAATTTCAAGAATTTCTTGTAACAAGCTTTACGCGAAATGTCCGAAATTATGCACAGGCTATTCAACATCTGACTATTAACTTGCCCCTCATCTCACTCTCTTCTCAAATTCACACTCTCCTCAACCTGCAGCCCCCTTTCCCTCTCCCTTCTTAGCTATTCTCCCGTCACGTAAACCTTCCTCTCGATGTTTAGATATTCAGTCAGTGGTATGCTATAAAATCTGGCTTGACTGTCCCTCGTCCTGTTTCTGTTGTCAGAAAGTCTTCGTGGGATCCCATACTCAACACCGCCCAATTATTTTTTTTTTGTGAAAAACTTTTAATTACAATTCCAAAGAATTAACAACTTGTGAGACTCAATTCAGCAGTACAATAAGACAAGAGCGGTAAGTAGCTAAAGTTAGGACACAGCTTTCTCACAAGTACTCGGCTAGGACAAAAGCAGTCGCAGATATAAATGTCCTCTTAAACAGTTAGTTCAATGAACCATTACCATAATACTGGATGCATCTGCTCTCCATTTACACGAGTTCACAGTTTAACAAAAAAAAACTAAATAACCAGACAAAGCAAAACAAACCCGTGAGGAGTAACTCATGTGGACTACAAATCAGAGAGATCCAATGGGTATGCAGAGACGGACAGGGCAAGGAGAGGGGGGCAATGGGGCCAACATCCAACCCACCCCCGGGCAGGTGAAGACGCCTGAGTAGAGGGCCCGGGTATCTCAAAGGTCCCAAGGCCAACAGTATATAGCATGGGGACTTAGGTTTGGAAAAGATGCAGTGCACGTAGTCTGGGACCACAGGCATAAAGCGGCAAACCCTCCGACAGGTAAGCCACCAACGGGCTCCAAATGTAGTCAAATCCTGTACGGGCGTCAGCCATTATATCTGCCATTCGCTCAAGCGCCAACGCACACCACAACTGAGCATGTCATTGTGAAAGTGAGGGGGGCTCCGCCTTCTATCATGCCGCTGCCACCGCCATTTTGGCTGCCCCTAAGCATAGCCACAGGATGGAGCGGTTACCCCCCCCTCCCCGGTTTGGTGCTTCAGACAGGGATTGCGCACCCCCAGCAGGACATGTTCCAGGGAATCAGAGATTGGGTAACCTAGGATCTTCCTGATCTGGGCAAGAATTTCCTTCCAAGAGGGTTGAATGGCAGGGCAATCCCACCAAATATGGCGGAAGTCCCCCAGTAATCCACAGCCCCTATCCGAAGCATCCGTGTTGAGGGTATGGAGCTTCTGGGGATATAAGTACCAATCATACATTAATTTGTAATGGGCTTCTCTAAGAAACGTGGATCTGTTAAATTTCCCAATATTTTTATAGAGCGAATTCCATTGTTTCTCCGTCAGTGGTGTCTCTAGCATAGTGTCCCAAAAAGCTGGGTGTCTTGGGGGCAGCCTTGGACCTGGTGTATGTAAGAGCGAATAGAGAAATGAGATACACCCCCTTGAGGTGCCCCCGGATTTCACAAAGCTCTCTATAGGTAATAGTTCTCGCGTGGCAGCCAGTCGCATCTGGGGCTGTAGCAGCCAGTGCTTCAGTTGGAGATAATGGTATTTTTCTGTCCCTGGGAGATTAAACGCTGTTACGCAACCCTCAAAAGAGCGTAGGTCGCCCCGAACAAACATGTCTGATATCAAACAGCCTCCCTCTATCAAAGGGACCCTCTGATTGGGCAGGGGGAAAGCCCGAGCTAAAGTGGATGGGTGTATAAGGGGTGGCCAGTTTTTTTATGTCTGAAAGCTTAGTTGTGGCACTTCAGGAGGAAACAGCAGCTTAAGGGACAGAGTCATATGTCACAATCTCCACCTTCAGATGTGCAGTTGGTGTGAGCACTTTGTCTGCTGAGTACCTATAGTAAGAGGAGATAGGTAGCTATTAAATGAGGCACAAAGCTGTTCTGTGACAACTGTTAAAAATATCGGTAAAAAACTAAACACATCTGTCAATATGAGACTACTTCCAATTTGTAGTACCCTGATTTAAGGTACGTGTGTCACAGCCGCTCCTCTCAACTACACACTGTAACTACTCATGAGCTTGGGTGCCACAGATGGTGTCTGGGCGCACCACACCAGCTGAGTCTCCAGAGCTAGGCAAACCACTCCAGATGAGCCTCCAGATTTATTTAGAGAGTTTTATATAGCGCGAACATGACCACCGAGGGTATCAGAGCGCTTTACAGTTTATACATCAAGAAGGGTACAAGCAAACAAAACAGAGCCAACAAGGCGAAAAATTCATAGTCTTATAAAGTCCAGCATTCTTGTGACCATGGCAGCTGGGCCACAAATCAACGGCTATGGCCTCAGTATCGAGTGGAGTAGCCCGACTGAGGCAGAAATTTCTTCATCAGGAGCCCTTTGACTTCTTTTTTGAAGAGGACAGTGGAAGGGTTCACCCTGACTTCGGGGGGAAGGGAGTTCCAAATCCTCTGAGCCATACCTGAGAACGCTCGATTGTAGATTTTTCTTTTCTTGAATTTTTGTGGTTTGAGCAATAGGGTGCTGGCGCTTCTGGAGGCTCTCGAGCCACATGAGAGCTCCAGTTTCTGAGCGAGGTACAGCGGGGTATTGACGTGGATGGCTTTGTGTGCCATGCAAGCAATTTTTAACTGGATCTGAGCTTCATAAGGAAGCCAGTTCAGGGCCAGCAAGTCCGGAGAAATATGGTTGTATTTTTTAGAGTCAGTTATGAGCCTAGCAGCAGAATTGAGGGCAACCCTACGAGGAGCCATCTTCACTCTGGGCAAGTCGCAAAGCGTTGCGCTACCAAAGTCCAGCTTAGAGATCACTAATGCTTGCACTGCAACCTTTAGGTCATGAGCAGGGAGATAAGGTTTGAGTTTCCTTAGGATGCTGAGTTGGAAGTTCGCTCCTTTGGTGAGGGAACTGATGTGCTTCTGCATGTTCAAACTTTTGTCTAACGAAATACCCAGAGAAGATGCCGAATCGACGAGGTGAGGTCTACAGTTAAGAGCAGTAAGCTGATTCAACCATTATTCCATGACCGGAGATTGCTTGTGGGGTGCGATTAGGAGGAATTCCGTTTTGAGAGCATTTAGCTTCAAGTGGTTACGTGTCAGCCAGCTTTGTGTTTCCAGAAGGACTGAGTTGAGGGACTGAATGTCCTCTGGGGAGGCGATCTTCAGGTATAGTTGGGTATCATCAGCATACATGTGATAGTGAATGCTGGATGATTTTAGAATTTCTGTCAGAGGCTCCATGAACAGGTTAAAGAGCGTGGGTGAAAGCGCTGAATCCTGAGGGACCCCCAGAGTGACCGGCGCAGGATGGGACAGGGATTGGATCCAGGCACACCGCTCCGGATGAGTCTCCAGAGCTAGGCGCACTGCTCCAGATGAGTCCAGATCCAGGAACACCACTCCAGATGAGTCTCCAAATCCAGGCACACTACTCCAGATGAGTCTCCAGATCCAGGCACACCACTCCAGATGAGTCTCCAGATCCAGGCACACCACTCCAGATGAGTCTCCAGAGCTAGGCGCACTGTTCCTGATGGGTTTCCGGATCCAGGCACACCACTCCAGCTGAGTCTCCAGATCCAGGCACACCTCTCCAGCTGAGTCTCCAGATCCAGGCACACCACTCCAGCTGAGTCTCCAGATCCAGGCACACCACTCCAGATGAGTCTCCAGATCCAGGCACACCATTCCAGATGAGTCTCCAGATCCAGGCACACCACTCCAGATGAGTCTCCAGATCCAGGCACACCTCTCCAGCTGAGTCTCCAGATCCAGGCACACCACTCCAGCTGAGTCTCCAGATCCAGGCACACCACTCCAGATGAGCCTCCAGATCCAGGCACACCACTCCAGATGAGTCTCCAGATCCAGGCACACCACTCCAGATGAGTCTCCAGATCCAGGCACACCGCTCCAGCTGAGTCTCCAGATCCAGGCACACCACTCCAGATGAGTCTCCAGATCCAGACACACCACTCCAGATGAGTCTCCAGATCCAGGCACACCACTCCAGATTAGTCTCCAGATCCAGGCACACCACTCCAGCTGAGTCTCCAGATCCAGGCACACCACTCCAGCTGAGTCTCCAGATCCAGACACACCACTCCAGTTGAGTCTCCAGATCCAGGCACACCACTCCAGATGAGTCTCTATATCTAGGCAGACCGCTCCAGCTGACTCTCCAGATCCAGATGAGTCTCCAGATCTAGGCACACCGCTGCAGATGATTCTACAGATCCAGGCACACCCCTCCAGATGAGTCTCCAGATCCAGGCACACCACTCCAGATGAGTCTCTATAGCTAGGCAGACCGCTCCAGCTGACTCTCCAGATCCAGATGAGTCTCCAGATCTAGGCACACCGCTCCAGATGATTCTACAGATCCAGGCACACCCCTCCAGATGAGTATCCAGATCCAGGCACACCACTCCAGATGAGTCTCTATATCTAGGCAGATCGCTCCAGATGAGT
The DNA here is from genome assembly GCA_963921515.1 of Calotriton arnoldi. Lineage (NCBI taxonomy): Eukaryota > Metazoa > Chordata > Amphibia > Caudata > Salamandridae > Calotriton > Calotriton arnoldi. The sequence goes on from CAWUFW010000362.1 coordinate 2,131,672, forward strand.
CTCCAGATCTAGGCACACCGCTCCAGACGAGTCTCCAGATCCAGGCACACCCCTCCAGATGAGTCTCCAGATTTGGATGTCACATTCTAGAGGTGCCTTCAGAACTGCAGATACTCCAATTAGCGGTTGCAGAGTGACTTTGAGGTGATCTGTAGAACTGTCCACATCTCCTGCTGAGACATTCAGTATCGTACTCGGTGTACCAGGTGTAACCTTCAGAGTGGGACGCACCATGCCAGAGGTGCCTTGTAAAAGGAGCTATACCTGGGGATAGACGGAGAGAATCGGACACTGTGCACTTGATACAACACAGGAGCTGAGTCCTCTAGAAGTGGATATAGCACTCAGATGTAACCTCCAGAACTGCATGCAGGACATCCAGAACTAGATACAGTCCACCAGATGTGGCCTTTAAAGGTAGGATTTACTTCAGTGAGGCATTGAGAACTGGCCACAAAGCTGCAGGTTGTGTAAGCCTTAGATGCAGTACTCCAGATGAACTCTCCAGAAATGAATGTAGCATCCAGAACTACACTGTCAATAGTGTAGCAGTGCTCCAGGCGAGGCCTTAACCGCTGATATTATGCGCCCTGACGGCTCTTTTTTATGCTTAATATTTCTTTTATTTTGTTAGGAATAATTAATACAGAAGACGGAACACAACTGTATTTTGGCAATCCTATTGAGCAAGACATCGAAGGCTGTGTAGTTCTAACCAGAGGCGCAACTAGAGCCAAATTTCGGGGTGGGGGGGGGGGCGCTAATTCTTCCAGCAATAGGCAGAGTGGAGATGAAGGGGTGAAAAAAACAACAAAGCCTCGTTAACACAACCTCTCCATTCCGGTCAGTTTGTCAGTGTGGTATTGATAATCCACTTTAAAGTCTTCCAAGAATTCCCAAGTGCTTAAGGATGTGAGTTTTCACTGCTGCTGCTAGTAATGTTAACTGTTCCGTGTATGTTAGAAAAGCATGCACCAAGACTGTCTCTTTTTGTATGTGAGGGAAGATTGCACAGCCCACGCTGCACATGGTCTGCGTGTCTGTGTGAAAATATGCATTGCCCCTGCTCTGTCCAACTGTGTATGATATAGAAGCCTACACTACTAATGCCATGCTGTACCCCTCCCGTGCGCGCGAGTACCCCGTCTAATCCTCCCGTGCGCGTGTACTCCTCCCGTGCATATGTACTCCCGTGCGCGTGTACCCATCTGCGTGCGTGTACTCCTCCCGTGCGTATGTACTCCTGTGCGCGTGTACCCCTCCTGTGCACGTGTACCCATCTGCGCGCGTGTAGTGTACCACTCCCGTGCGCGTGTTCCCCTACCGTGCGCGTATAGCCCTCCTGTACCTGTTATTTGTGGCATTTTGCTGGCTCCATGAGGTAGAGAAGCTTGGATTGTTGCTGTTGGTGCTGTAACATTTCTGCCTCAGGCTGTAAGGATAGATGCACCGCGGCTCCACGTTCTGCACTAGATCTGTGTGGGGAAGTGTGCACTGCCTGTGCTGTTGCCTCTGCTCTGCCCGGGTATGTTTGACAGAGAAGCTCGCGCTGCTGCTATTCAATCAATCAATCAGTCATTTGTAAAGCGTGCTACTCACCCGTGAGGGTCTCAAGGCGCTGGGGGGGAGGGGTGCTGCTACTGCTCGAATAGCCAGGTCTTGAGTAGCCTCCTGAAGGTTAGTAAGTCCTGGGTCTGCCGTAGGAGGATGGGGAGGGTGTTCCAGGTCTTGGCGGCGAGGTGGGAGAACGATCTGCCGCCGGTGGTCGCTCTTAGGATGCGGGGGACGGTGGCGAGGGCAAGGTCGGCGGAGCAGAGCTGGCGGTTCGGGGTGTAGAAGGTGAGTCGTCTGTTGAGGTATGCCGGTCCGGTGTTGTGGAGTGCCTTGTGTGCGGGGGTGAGGAGTTTGAAGGTGATCCTCTTGTTGACGGGAAGCCAGTGCAGGTTTCTCAGGTGGGGTGTGATGTGGCTGTGGCGAGGGATGTCGAGGATCAGGCGTGCAGAGGCGTTCTGTATGCGTTGTAGTCGTTTCAGGAGTTTGGCCGAGGCTCCTGCGTAGAGGGCGTTTCCGTAGTCCAGCCTGCTGCTGACGAGGGCCTGGGTGACCGTTCTTGTTTCGGTGGGGATCCACCTGTAGAGCATGCGGAGGGTGTTGAAGCAGGAGGACGAGACGGCGTTGACTTGCTTGGTCATGGAGAGTGTTGAGTCGAGGATAAACCCCAGGTTGCGTGCGTGGTCGGTGGGTCTCGGTGCTGCTCCCAGTGCGGTCGGCCACCAGGAGTCGTCCCAGGCTGAGGGGCTGGAGCTGAGGATGAGGACCTCCGTCTTGTCCGAGTTCAGTTTCAGGCGGCTGTTCTTCATCCACTCGGCGACGGCCTTCATTCCTTCGTGGAGGTTGGTTTTGGCGGTGAGGGGGTCCTTGGTGAGGGAGAGGATCAGCTGGGTGTCGTCGGCGTAAGAGATGATGTTGAGGTCGGGCGACGTGGGCGAGCGGTGCAATGTAGACGTTGAACAATGTCGGGCTGAGGGATGATCCTTGGGGTAGCCGCAGATGATCTCGGAGGCTTCGGAACGGAAAGGGGGGAGGCGGACGCTCTGGGTTCTGCCGGAGAGGAAGGAGGTGGTCCATTCCAGGGCCTTGTCTCGGATCCCTGCGTTGTGGAGGCGTGTGCGTAGGGTGCGGTGACAGACGGTGTCGAAGGCGGCTGATAGGTCCAGGAGGATGAGGGCCGCGGTATCGCCGTTGTCCAGCAGGGCCCTGATGTCATCGGTGGCGGCGATGAGGGCAGTTTCGGTACTGTGGTTGCTGCGGAACCCGGACTGGGACGGGTCCAGGATGTTGTTCTCCTCGAGGTAGCGGGTCAGTTGTCTGTTGACGGCCTTCTCGATGACCTTCGCCGGGAACGGGAGCAGGGAGATGGGGCGGAAGTTCTTGAGGTCCCTCGGATCCGCCTTGGGTTTTTTGAGTAAGGCGTTGATCTCGGCGTGCTTCCAGCTCTCCGGGAAGGTCGCGGTCTCCAAGGAGATGTTAATGGCCTTGCGGAGATGGGGTGCGATGGTGGCGCTAGCTTTGTTGAAGATGTGGTGTGGGCATGGGTCAGACGGAGAGCCGGAGTGGATGGTGTTCAAGATTTTGATGGTGTCGTCGTCGTTTATGTTGGTCCAGGTGAGCAGGGGATCGATGAGGGTGGTGGGCGTGGGGTCTGAGGTGTCGGTGGCTGTCGGGGCGGTCAGGTTGTTGAAGCTGTCATGGATGTCTGCAATCTTGCGATGGAAGAAGGTGGCAAGGGAGTCGCACAGGTCTTGCGATGGTGGGATGTCGTTGGTGTTGGAGCTGGGGTTGGAGAGTTCCTTCACGATGTTGAAGAGCTCTTTGCTGTTGTGCGTGTTTTTGACGAGGCGGTCCTTGAAGGAGGTCTGTTAGAAATGGGATCTCTGGTTGGCTAAGGCTTGCGCCAAAGCCAGGCAGAGACCACCACTCTAGTCAGGGCGAGGGAGTTACACGCCAAAGATAACCCCTGCTCACCCCCTTGGTAGCTTGGCACGAGCAGTCAGGCTTATCCCGGAGGCAATGTGTAAAGCGTTTGTGCACGCACACAGCAACAACATACCAGGCACACTACAAAAAGGAACTCCACACAAGGTTATATCAAAAATAGCCTTTGTATTATCATAAAACACATTAGAATAGTACTCACATAATATACATCGTGCCACCTGGCACTAGGTCTTATTTACAAGGGATTATTTACACCTGACAGGGCCAACTGGACCACTGTCAGAACCAGCACAAAGCGAACTTAGTAAATGTAGCACTTATAATAAATGTAGCACACATCATAAACGTACAACCAGTAATCACTGGTAACCACTGTACTCAGCATCAGCCTGTAACATAAACCACATTATGCACAGTATCACATTAGGCGCGAATTACATTCTGCGCCAACCTCATCAGTCTAACATCTTAGACCCTAACCTCCTAAGTATAACTCACATTAGGGGCATAAATCACAGTGGAGGATAACCTCCCAAGCATAACCCATATTATGCAAATAACCTCATACCTAAACCATAGTAGAGGCATAAATTACATTAGGGCCTGGCGCGCTACAAACCTCCCCGTCCCCCTGGCCAACTGGCCATCTCCAAAGGGGCTCAAACGCCCTGTGTCCAGAATGTCAGGGCTGCTGCCTAGCAGCTGAATCAAAAGTGCGCCACTGCGCAAACCTAAACGTAGCAGCTGCCCACTAATTGCTGGGCAGCTGTGCAACTCGCTGGCACTCACTGTGCCTCTGGTCCCTCTCAGGGACTCTCTCTCATTTGTGCCCAGTTCGTGGCACTTTGCATAAAGGAGGGGGGCCCGGCACCTCTGGGCCCTCTGGACCCCATGTAGCACTACAACATATGCCACCATCGTTGGGGCGGCCCGCTCTCTGGCGGGACCGCCCAGGCGCCGACAATGCGCCTCGATCTGCCCCCATAGACACGGGGCCCTCTGGGGCTCTTTGATGCCCTGAAAAGAACTTGCCCCCAAGCGTTGCAGCTGCCCTCTAGCAATCGGGGCAGCTGTAAGAATGGCCAAATCTGGAGGGCACGGGCCCTTATGGGCCCTCTTAAAAACAAATGTTGCCCCATCGTTGGAGCCACACACAGGCTTTTAAAACAACCCATGCCCACAATGGAGCGGCCCTCTGTCATGTGGGGCCGCTCAGGGGGTAGGCACCGGCGCTTGTGCCTCGATCTCGCCTCCCCCCCCAGGCCATCTTAACTCACCGGCTCTCTTCGTCGCCGGTGCTCCTGCCGCGGGTCTCCTCTCAGGCGGGACCGGCAGCACTTCTCTCGCGGCGCGGGGCTTCCCTTCACTCCTGGGAGCCCCGCGCTGCCTTCGGCGGCCTCGGCCGCCTTTTCCTCTTCACCCGGGCCCCCTCCTGGGACCCGGGACTTCTCCCTGGAGCGCGTGGAGGCGGTGTAGGCTCCCGTCCTCCTCAGCACGTCCCGGCGCGGGGTAGGCTCCCGCCCATGTCCCAGGCAGACGTGCCTGACTTCCTGGTCGCCGCGCAATCACGGCGGCCGTTTTAATTTCTCCTGGCACAATGAGGGGTAGGCTCCCTCTTAATCAAAACTATAAAGCGGGGTGGGCTCCCGCAGTAAAAATAAACATCATAAAGCGGGGTGGGCTCCCGCTCGATCACAGCAATTTTGGGGGAATCCCTACGCTGGGGATTCCCTCAAGGCAACATGCAGCTCCGCGCTGCGAAGCTCCAGCGCTCCTCCAGGAGCCGGATTTCAGCGCTCACAGGGCGCAAGATGCAGGCAAAAGTCCCGTAGGCAAAAAGAAATGCAAAGCGAGCTCCTCCAAGGTCCTGGTTGATCAAAAGCAAAGTAAAGGGTCCCAAGCACAAAGTCCTTTAGGGAGCAAGGGGGCCAGGCTGGGCCCAGGGAGGCAAGCCCTCCTGGGCCCCAGCAGCAGCACGCCCCCGCAGATTCAAGCATCAGAACAAGAACATTTTCATGGGGTCACAGCCCCTATATTTATACTAGCATTTCTCTTTGTGTCACAGCACAGGGCTTGGGGATACCAGTCAGAACTGGTTTAGGGGGGATTTGGAGCACTTTGTTTTGCCCAGCTCCTCTTCCCTTTGTCAGGTGGGGGCTCAGTGATCAGACACACCACAGGGGGCGGAGCCAGCATTGTGGAGGGAAGGCACAGCCCTATTCAGGTCCCAGGTGCAACTCCTCCCTCCCATCTGCATGCAGATCTCTCTATTCATCACTGGGCTGACTCACCCTGTCTCCTGGAGCCACCCACACCTCTCAGCTCCTGTCACTCACAAGCCAGACATGCAATTCACATCAGGCAGGCAGACACATAGCACACAGAAATGCCAACTTCTAAAAGTGGCATTTCTCCACCAGTCACCATAAATCTGCGCACACCATTGCGCAGCATTTATTCTCACGAGTTCATACATACTAAACTCGCCCCTGCACTCCTCTCATACCAGGAATTACCATGGACACACATATCCCCCATGCATTCCTATGGGAGGGCAGGCCAATCTCACCACATGCACTCCGAGTGCGCATGCACTTTACAATGGGCCACAGTGCTAAAGTGCTCAGAGGCCTAAAATCACCAACACCAGGTTACAGACAAGGCAAAAAGTTCAGGGGTGAACCTGCCATAAAGGGCCAAGTCCAACAAGGTCCTTTTGGCGGATCTAATGAGGTGATGGTGTCTGCGGATGGCGTTCTTGTGGGCTGCGTAGCTGTCCGGTGTCTGTTCGCGGTGCCAATACTTCTCTAGTTTTCGGCAGGTTTGCTTGGAGGCCTGGAGGTCCGCGGTGAACCAGCTGAATTTAGTGCGTCTGTTGGAGGGTTTCTTGATCGGGGCGAGAGTGTTGGTGCAGTCGTCGATCCATCGCCTGAGGTTGCGGGCGGCGGTGTCGGAGTCGATGGGGTCGGCGGGTGGGCTTCGGGCGAGGGTGGTGTTTAGCTGGTCTTCGGTGACTTTGCTCCAGCTGCGGTGGGTGATCTGTTGAGTGCGGTGGTGCGTGGTGGGTTTCCGGAAGGTGAAGTGGATGCAGTGATGGTCGGTCCAGTGGAGTTCGGTGGTGTGGCCGAAGGTGACGTGGGAGCTTGCGGAGAAGATGGGGTCAATCGTGTGGCTGGCGGAGTGGGTGGGCGTTGTGACGAGCTGTCTGAGTCAGAGGATGGCGAGGTTGTCAATCAAGGTGGTGGAGTTGGTGTCGTTGTTGTTCTCGAGGTGGTAGTTCAGGTCTCCGAGGAGGATGTAGTCTGTGGAGGCGAGGGCGTGCGTGCTGACGAAGTCGGCGATGGAGTCGCTGAACTGAGGCCGGGGTCCGGGGGTCTGTAGACGAGAGTTCCTCTGAGGGTGGTGTTGGGATCAGTGTGGATCTGGAAGTGCAGGTGTTCGGCGGTGCTGAGGGTGTCGTCGGTGCTGGTCGAGACCCTGAGGGTGTCCTTGTGGATGATGGCGATTCCACCTCCTACTCCGTTGGTGCGGTCCCTGCGGGTGATCTTGTAGCCGTCCGGGATGGCTATGGCGATGTTGGGTGCCGAGGAGGCGTTCATGCAGGTCTCTGTCAGGAAGGCGACGTCCGGGGAGGATGTGTCGAGCAGGTCCCAGAGTTCGACGGCATGTTTGCGTGCGGAGCGGGTGTTCAGTAGTATGCATCTGAGGTGGTTACGTCCTGTCACGTTTGGCGGCTCGGAGGCTGGTGAAGCTGCAGCTCCGGCAGGAGAAGGGTCCTTTGGTGTGCTTCGGGGCGGCCAGGAAGCAGGTGTGCAGTCGTCCGGTGTTGAGTGCGTGGAGGCTGCTGGCGTCGTAGCGGCGTCGGGTGTCGCGGCGATCGCGGGGGCCAGGGGGTCTGGCGCTGGGCGCGGTCCCGGCGCGGACGGGCGCATTCGTGATGTACTTGTGCTGTATGTGTAAGTGGAGCTCATGGTCGGATTGGTGTGAGAGAAATCTGGCGTCCCTGAAGCGCTGGTGTCACAGGTCAATGTATGGGCTGGGTTTTGGCTTGGTTGTGGGCCAGTTTTATGGTCTGGTGGGCAGGGTTTTTGCTGTTGATTTCTCTGATATTACCACAGACATTGCCTGAAGCATGCACAAATACATGCAGTCTCCCATATTTTGCAAAACACTTGCCTATTTTTGCAAGTTTAAAACTGCCCTGATTTGCAAATGTTGGCCTCTTTTTTGTTTAGGTATCTGGAGCGCTAATGGGGGCTCATTTTAATTTGGTGCCTGGGCCTATTTTCTGTCCCTGTCAGACCCTGGTGAAACTTGGAAGAAATATCTTCAATAGATGCTGAGTGCCAGCATTTAGTTCCTGTCTTGGTAAATAACGGATCTAAGGCAAATGCCACATGGAGCTCTAAGCTTCCATAGCAATTGATGGTGGTTGAATTGTGGACCTGATGTGACTTTAAGCAGTGAGTGACATCGTGTGGAGGCCAGCATTGGTGGTACAGTCATACCACGTATCTAGAGTTAAGATAATGCATTTTAGTGTGTTTCACTGCATCACCACACTAGAATTCAATGTCAAACGAATTTAGCACCCCTTTATTCAGTGGCGGCTCCTTCACAATGGCGGAGGAGCGTCGCCTCACTGCCTGGCTCAGAGCCAGCAAATGTAAATTAAAACAATGTTCTTGCATCGTTTTAATTGATCTACATTTGCCTGCTCTTATCCAGCGCTGTTGGGAGGGGCGGGGCCGAGGTATGGGAGGGGTGAGGAGGAGTGCTAGTGCTCTCCACTTCCTAAGTGCGCATATGTGTTTTGGCCGGCCGTCTCAGGCCAACCAAAACACACATGCGCACTTTGGTTTTCTCCAGCCCAGCTGCATTGAGCAGCCGAGCTGGAGAAACCCAACAGACTCCCTGGTCTGAGCAGGGCGTCTTTTCTGCCTGCTCAGACCAGTCCCTGCAGACCAGCAGACAGGAACAGGGTAGGCGGCGCGAGGAGACGTAACGCTGGAGCAGCCGGCGGCAAAAATTACTTTTTTTAAATATTTGACCCGGCCCGCCCAACCCCACCTACCTCACCACCCTTTGTTTATGGCAGCTGCCGCTGTCTTTATTGCTCGAGGCGGCTCACCCTAGATGCGTGGCACCTGGCAGGGCTGGACTCTGATCATAGCGCTGTTTGTGTAAAGCCAACGCTACAGCAGCTGATCATTTAAAGTGCCCCAGACAGTCTGAGAGCATAAAGAAAATGTGACTGATTGCCATGGAAACTCATTCTGGGCACATGAAACTCTCTTACTAAGAAGCGCAGTCGCACAGCCGAACTCAAGCCAGTCAGCCAGCGCAGCCCTGAAGGACTTTTCAACAGTGACTCTAAACCCTTAAGGTAATCTGTATCAGCAAAGCAGCCTGAGTCCCTGTTTACTTTTTAGGTAAAAGCATACCAGACAGCACAGCTGTCTGGTTGCGAAAAGACTTCTTGGGGACATTCTGAAAGCTTCCCTGGGAATGCATTCCTCCCATTGCTTACCATTGGCTTTGTGGTTTGTGACTCACATTTGCTTGCTTTCTATGTGATGGCTTTATTTGTTTTAGGCTGTCCTGTGTGTATGTGTCCCTCCCATAAGCATAGCCTGTTTACTACATCTCTGACTCGCTCCTTGCATTCTTTCACAAGTGCTTGCTTTCTGTAAACAGGCCTTTACATTTTGGGGAAGATTTACAAGAAACGGACGCATCTGTAGAGATGCATCAGTTTCCCTGCGCTGCCTGCGCCACCCTTGCGCCACCATGGATGCGTCGTATTTACAATTTGGTGCACCATGGCGCAAGGATTGGCAGATGCGTCAGAAATTCTGACGTATCTGTTGGCCCGAAAGTCACGCATTGCTGGAGTCGTGTCGGAAGCACGACGCAACTCCAGCAATGCATGGGGAGGCCTATACTCATTGTACTGCCTCACTCCTTATGCCTGCTTCAAGCAGGCGTAAGGTTTTGACGCAGTGGAATCTTAGAAGTGGCGCAGTGAAATCTTGTAGATTTCACTGCGTCACTTCTACGAGGCATCCTTGCGTGGGAACGCCTACCCTGCATACATTATACCTGACGCAGGTATAATGCGACGCAGGGCTTTACAATGTGACGCATCTCCCTAGATGCGTCACGTTGTAAATTGGCCGCGTTGTTTACGCTGCTGGGTCACAAAAGTGACACAACGGCGGCGCAAAAATGTCGCATGGGGCTTGTAAATCTGCCCCTTTATTCTTATTTAGTCACATTTGCTGTGCATTCAAAAAGAGTGGTCAAATGTTAAGCTCTGTCTTCCGAGTGAGCATAGTGTTTTCGTTTCTTTCTCTGACTTCAGATTGAGAGGATTTATGTGACAATCTTGCTGTGTACTGAAGGGTGGAAAAGGAAAGTTTTTCTAGCACACAATAAAATGTAAATGTCTCTAAATGAACTGTGTAATTTGTTTCAGAATATATCAGAATTAGGAAAGCACAAACATAGCACATTATTTGCAATTCTGAAGTGTGACCAGAGGCGGTTACTTCATTTGGGCGTTGGGGCGTAGCCCCCCCTGTTATGTTTGCCTCCCTGCCTGTCCCTAATTAAATTATTGTGAATACATGCGTGCCTCCGCCTCGTTCATATATTGTTCTGCCCGCAGCAGTCAGTTGCTTTCGAGCAGAGCGAGTACTGCAGGCCTGGGGCTTTATTTTTGACGGACAGCAAAGCAGCAGACCGTGCTCTGCTCAGCATCAACCAAGCGCGCATGCCGGGTTGGACTGGTGCCTTTCCCTGCCCAACCCGACATGCGTACTCGTATCGAGTCTAATATGCACAGTTTAGTGAGCCCGGGGGATCAAAGCAGCAGTCCCCCGGTCTCTTAAGGAGCATTGAACAGGCCTGCCCAGGCCAATCCTGGCCCTGGATTGGCTCCAATCTGCGTTAATAGGGCCTATTATGCAGACAGCAGAGGCAGGCAGCATAGGGGTGGACCCTAGGAGGCTCAGCTCTGTGGGAGCATAATGGCCAATCACTGCATGGCTTTATTGTGAAGCCGAGCAGTGATTGGCCATTCTTCCCTTGCTGCTCAGCCTCTCTCTCCCTCCCCTCTTCATGCGCGTTGCCAGTAAGGGCATTGCGCGCAAGGGAGCGTGGAGAGAGAAGCGAGAAGGTCGCACCTGACTGAGCTCGTGGCCCGAGCCTCCTCCGCTCCAACCCTGCTGCAAGGCCTCGCACAGTGGCAAGCACTGGTGGAATGAAAAATTGCTCTCTCTCTGACGAGCCTGCCTGAGTGAACTCAGCGAAGTGTCAGGTCAGTACTAAAAAAAAAAGGCAAAATTAAATATACTGGTTACTGTTGTCTACGGTGTCTACAGGGGGCTGGTAGCGTATTGGCGCTCAACTGTATGTCCAAATACTGTATTTCAGTAATTCTAATTCTTCTGATTCTGTGGCACGCGCAGCATTGTCCGAGTTTTAAAAGTTAACTGGACCGATGCCAGCGCGACAGTAACTCGGGCCTCGCCTCAGGCTGCCACCATTTGCAACGAGGCTGCATTTATTGATAACAGTAAATCTGTCAGACGCATGTTTTCACTGCTTCCATCAAATAGCAGAGCATTTCATTCTTATTAAATATTGATTTTACCCTCCTCGAGTCCATCCCGTCTTACCTGCGCACGGTGAGGCTTTTGAAATCTCTGCCTTTCTATTTCTTTTCTCTCACTCTTCTCGTTCTCTTTTTCGCTACATATTTTGTTTATTCTTCTTCCTTCTCTTCCTCGCTTTTCCATCTGTCTGTCTTCTCTCCCTCTAACACCCTCCGAGCTCTCCACACTGACACTTCGCCTGTTAATCTCGTTCGTACAAAGGCGCCATCCATCTCCGAACTCATTTCGGATTTCAAACCTTTACAAATATTCCCTTTGTGTGTGTGTGTGTGTGTTCTAGAGTGGGACGTTCTCTCCCGTCTGACTTTTATTACAAAGAGAATATATTTGTAAAGGTTTGAGTTCGGTGGGCACATACACGTGCTCTACAAACATAATGTGATGTGTTGCAGAAACACAGTTTGCATTTGAAGGGCAATTTATCTCATTGAGATGGGGTGGATAACACGTGGCATTACAAATGTTTATTTTTGCCAGCTTTCTGTGCACTGACTTTAATAGATTTCCTCATTAAGGTTAGTGTTGGCCCTCCCACCCCTGGTTTGGTCTCAGTTAATGTAAAATCATCCAGAGCGTGTCCTGCAAATCAAAAGCGAAATTGTGCTCCATCATGAAAGGAGTCAACAAAAGATGGGGTGATGGGGCGCCGGAGAGGGTGGAGGACGGGTATATTCAGTAAGGAGGAATACCACCCATGCACATTGTATTAGACTGCACCCTTTGTATAGCACTTACTATGCATGTGTGAGGTGTTGAAGCGCTTACCCGCAGGGATAGTAAACTACACCATGTATACATGCATATTGATGTTAGTGCTCTGAGCCTCTGCTGCTCGCACATGTATTAAAACAGCAAATTCAAATTTACCAATGGACTAGGGCTGTGACTGACTGCTGTTTGCGCATTAAGGTTTTCCTCCTCCAGCACAGTTTACAGCCTGGCCTGAGACCTGTGTGCTGTGTTTGTTTATGGCCTGTCAAATGGCTTGCAGTCTACGTAAACTGGTTTGATGAAAGCAAGGACTTCCAAATGCAAGCAATACAATTCAGGCCATTTGTCAGGACATAAAAACACTGGGCCTGGTAACAGATTAGATGGGATGACACCATTGCCTAGGGTACTCTGCTCTAGTGTAAACTTTGAAAAAGGCAATCTCAGGAGGCCCCACTTAGCTTTGATGCACTGCACTCTTGTGAACAGGCCAGTGAGTTAGCATAGCAGTTCTCTGGTTATACTGAATAAGCAGCTACCAATGACATTAGCATATGAAATATCTTTATTCATGTCATAACTACAGTTTCACAATTCTTTTTTAACTTTCTTGCTCTCTCAAATTTGCTTGAAAATGCACCATTTGCTCACTTGTTTTTCAAAATGTTCCCGGGAGGAACCCCCACGAATCCCTCTTATGACAGTCGGGTTCACTCGCTACGCTTGCTGGCCACAGGGCACTCATCAAAAACACTTTCAAATGTCACCAGCCGCCACTGAGTGTGACGGAAACAAATATTCTAATATGATCAACACAAATCAATGCACTAGGTCATGCCATTTCCACACAGTATCATGTGTGCGCTGTATAGTTTTCTCAGTAAAACTGTATGTGCAAATGTAAAGGGTATTTCAACTGAAAATGTGTTGTCTATAATGGCAGTGTGCTACTTCACCATGCATGCTCCACTTTACGCCACTCCAATCTATGCTACTCTGCAACACTCCACTCTAGTCCACGCAACTCTAGTCCACGCAACTCTACTCCATGCAACTCTGGTCTACTCTACTCTACTCTACTCCACTTCACTCTAGGGAACTCTATGACACTCCACTCTACAACACTCTATGCCACTCTGTCACTTCACTCTACGCCACTCCACTCTACGACATTCCACAGCACTTTAATCCACTCCATGCCACTCCACTCAGACACTTTACTCCGAGAGGGAAACATGGCGGCGGGCTGACGCCGGTCGCGCGATCTCCCGAGCCTGAGAGAGGAGAGTATGCGGCACCATCGTGGAAAACGGCCGTTTTCCATATGAAAATGCTTGTATGCGCTTTATTATAAATACCGCAACAATCATAGCATAATTTGATTTCTATGGATGGTTTAGGGTTTGACTTTAAAGGAAAAACGGGCTCACCGGAGTAGACGCAGTCTATGGCTCCAGATGTGGACCGGGGGTTTTGGTACTACGCGGCGCGTCTCTTTCGGAAAACCCGTGCGGCATTGGCGGTAACGGGCTTCCGGGTAGAGAGAAGCAGAGTCAGCACAGTATTTGGATCGCTGGGGGAGAAAGGACTGGAGAGCGGAGCCGACAACAACGCGGAAGACTTCCAGGCGAGCGGCACAGTGTTTATGCACTGGAATTCGCAAGTTGAGGGGCAGCCAGGCGGCGTGCCTGGAGGTAGGAAGACCGAGAAGATCGGCGGATTCCAGGTACAGGGGTTGAAGCAGGGGGGGGTTGCGACTGATGGAAAAAGAGCTCCCAACATCAGTCCCACCACTACTTCAAGAGACAATAGAGGCTAACAAAGGGAGTGGAGACAGGGTGAGTCTGAAAAATCCCCCCCCCAACTGTACCCTTAATTGGGTCGGCAATAGTGGAGGCTGGAACTGAAAGATTAGCAAAGAGCACAATTGAAAACAGAGTAAAAAATCGATATCAGCTTCGGTCGCTCCCAGAGAGTAAGAATAAGGGAAAAGGAGGTAGGGGAGGCGGAAGTAGGGAACAGGTAGTCAAAGAATCTGCAGTAGTAATCTCCCCTAAAAAGAAGGTGTCAAAGACAGGAGGGAAGCCGAGACGCTGCGGTCCAAAAGGGGAGCGTGTGCCTGCCAAACCTACGCCGTCGCTAAGATCCTATTTTAAAATCATGGAACAGGTTGAAATTTCCCAGGAAAAGGGGGGCAAGTCTCAGAATGTCCCGCTCCCTCTGGAGAATCGATTTACTCCGTTCGTAGGGCTTACACAGGGTGAAGAGATACAAGCTGAAAGTGTGAGTTCAGAGACAACCCCTATCTTAAGTCTGGAGTCGTGTTCTAGCCCTACCCCAACTAGTATCACCGAGCCATTCCAAGGAAGTATGAATTTGGGAGGGGTGGAGAACCCCAATCAAAGCGACAGTAGTATATGTGCCAGCGGTAGTCAAAACTTTATGGAAAAGATGTTCTTAAGTCTGCGTCAAGATATTCTAACAAAATTCGAAATATCTGAGACTAACCAAAAGGGGATACGAGACAAATGTGAGATACTTGAGGAGAAGCTCGACGACCTTACGAAGCGTACTGGAGTCCTAGAAGAGGAGGTTAAAGTTTTATCGGTAGCAGTTACGGGTAACTCTAAGGATATTGAGTTACTTAAAAAACAGAATAGAACGCTACAAGATGACTTGGAAAGGTTGGATACCCAAGCTCGACGCAATAATTTGAGATTCCTCAAAATTCCAGAGGGGGCCGAGAAAGGAGATGTCAAGGCTTTTATATGTGTCCTACTGAGGGAGGAAGTTTTGAAGGATAGACCAGAAATTGATTGGGAGAAAGAGATTCAGATGGCCCACAGGGACCCCTTTAGGTTGAACTCTGACCGGAAGGCCCCTAGGAAAATTCTGATTAATGTTTTGACTTTCGCTGTAAAAGAGTTAGTGCTGGAACGGGCATTGAAGGGGGGATCTTTGAGTCATGATGGGTTCTCTTATCAAATCAGGTCTGACCTTGGGAAGAGGACAGCCCAGAGGCAGTGGGAACTGGGTTCCAGAATGACTGAATTGAGAAGCAAAGGAGCCCAGGTCCAGTTAAAATTCCCAGCCATGTTAAAAATAATGTGGCGAAACAAAATGCACAACATAAGCAACCCAGAGGAAGTCGATATATTTATATCACAGATGGAATGATGAGATATAGGATATATAGAATACATAGGACATAAGTCTTTGTTAAAAGGGTATGAGTTCTCAATTTAGTTGCTTAACGCATTAAGAACTGGTATAGAGTGGCTGTTTTCTTTATTATATTTCATTTCTTTAGGTCTCTCTTTTCTGGGTGAGAAGGGGGAATTGCAAAGGACGGAATGCATTGCCCAAGGTATGGAGAGGGGGTTTCCCGGGGGGAGGGGGGAATTGGGGGCACAGGGTGTTGGGTGCAAGGGGAGAAAAACAAAAAAATAGTCCTCATTAGCCTATTTCTTGAAGAGGTGGAGATAAGACCAGAAGTGGTCATGAGCCCGAATGAAGTTGTATTGGATAACAACTGGGATTATAGTTTCTTAGCATGGATAAGTTAAAAGTAGTTCATTTTTTAACATGGAATGTTAACGGGTTAAGGTCCATGAGGAAAGTGTCTCGGGTTTTGGAAACTCTTAAACAAAGCGCAGCCCAAATCATACTATTGCAGGAAACGCATTTAGAAAGAAGTGAATGTAGGCAATGTTTTAAAAAATGCAGATGGGTTCAAGAAGTAGTAAGCTCAGATCAGAGGGGAGTACGAGAGGAGTTGCCGTCTTAATTAAGAGTAACAATGAAATAAGATTAGTAAAATATGAAACGGATTGCTCAGGTAGATGGTTAGTGGCAACTCTTACATTACAAAATAGGCCTCTGATCTGTGCAGTATATTATGGGCCAAATAATGACAACCCGGAAGCTTTAGCTAAGTTGGAAACTTATCTATTAGAAACTACTGCACCTATTGTGTTGGGAGGAGATTTTAATTTAGTTATGGACAAAGGGCTTGATAGGACTTCAAAAGTTAAGTACATCACCCACCAAGATCATTTTCTAGATTGAAAAGTATGATGAGGGAGTTTAATTTAATCGATATTTGGCGCATTAAGATGAAGGAAGTCAGAGAGTTTACTTTTTATAGTAAAAAATACAGACACCACTCCCGTATTGATTATTTTTTAGTTGATCAAAATGTATGTGCAGAAGTAATAGGGGTAACGCATATTCCTACAATAGTGTCAGATCATTTGGCAGTGCTTCTGGCTTTGACGGTGCAGCAAAAGGAGGGGCAGAGAAGATGGACATTGGACAGGACCATATTATTAGATAAGGAGGTGGTTCGAGACTTAAGAGAAAAATGGGAGTTTTATTTCCAGGTAAACAATGGCTCGGCGACAAACCAAATAGTTTGGGATGCCTATAAGGCCTATTTGAGGGGGGTCTTGAGATCTATAAGTGCAGGCAAAAGAAGGGTGGAAAAACGAGAGGATGAGGATAAAATTGAAGAGATCAAGGTAAAGGAAAGGGAACTCCAGAGGGCCTCGATGGAAGATACAGATAGAGTGCAGGTCTTGAGTAAAGAGTTAGAGGGGCTACAGGCAGCCTTCCAAGGGCGGATTGATAAAGTACTGGATAGATGGAAAATTAGTAAGCTCCAACATTTCGCATAGGGAGAGAAGTGTAGCGCCTTACTAGCCTAGAAGGCCAAGGCCGACAGAGCCAGAAATACAATTCAAGAACTAACTAGTAGGACTACAGGGGAAGCATTACATATTAATGTCGACAGGCCTGTAGTTTTATGAGTCCTATATATGGAAGACATTCATCCAGAGAAGGAAGCTATCGCTGAGTGTTTAGGTTTAACGACTCTCCCGCAGCTAACTAATGAACAACAGAAAGCCTTAGAAGGAGAGATTGGAGACGGAGAGATTAGAACTCAGTTTAAGAAAATGGTAAAGGGGAAAGCTGCGGGGCCTGATGGTCTTCCTGTGGAGGTTTACTTATGTCTTATTGATGTCTTGATTCCAGTCCTAAAAGTTTTGTTTAATGAAATTTATGAGGGGGGAATATGCTCCTAGGTCCTGGTCAGAGGCTACAGTTACTTTGATTTTAAAACCTAACAAAGACCCATGGAGAGTTGATTCTTACAGACCGATCTCCTTATTAAACACAGACTACAAGATTTTCTCTGGAATTATTGCAGCTCGGGTAGCCAAGGTAATAAAACAGGTTATTCACCCCAATCAAAGAGGCTTTATACCTGGGAGGCAACTCAACGAATTAACATTTCAGTTGATAGGAGTGGTAGATATTGCAGAGGCTCGGAATATCCCTCTTACCATAGTGGCGGTCGATGCGGCCAAAGCTTTTGACCAGGTACACTGGAAGTATTTATGGGAGTCTTTACGTAGCTTTGGATTTCCTCAGAATATGGTCACGGTGGTGCAAAACTTGTATTATGGCCCGAGGGCCAGGGTGTTGGTTAATGGGGAGTTGTCTGATTGGTTCGAAATGTTTAGGGGGACAAGGCAGGTTTGTCCTCTTTCCCCGCTTCTTTTTAATATATACATGGAGCCATTGGCAAATTTGATAAGAACAGACACCACTATTCTCCCTTTTAGATCTACTGATTTCGAAGTTAAATTAGCACTATACGCTGATGACATGATGTTATACACAAGTAACCCGTTGGAAGCAATCCCCAATTTGACCAGAAAGGCAGAAATATTTGGCCAGATCTCTGGGTATAAAGTAAATATTGATAAAACTGAGATAATGGAGTGGAATCAGGACCCACTGAGTCATGGGGTAAAAACACAAATACGATACCTGGGAGTTTTAATCACACAGAAGTTAGAAGACATCGTAAAAACTAACTGGAAGAAAACTAGTCAAGATGCGATAGGATTAATGGTAAAGTGGGCGAACCTCCCCCTAAACATTTATGGTAGGGTAAATTTAATAAAAATGATCATTCTTCCGAAATTTACTTTCTTTTTTAACTCTATTCTGTTAACATTTAAGAAAGAAGACATAGCTAAACTCCAGGGGAAAATAGGGAGTTTTATTTGGTCATCAAAAGGACCCAGGATATCCTGGAAGAAATTGAGAAGACTGGAGTTGGGAGGATTGGCACTTCCAGATTTGCTTGCATATTGCTATGCATTTCATTTTTAAAATGTGCGTATGTTGGCAAATAAGATAGACAAGTCATCAATCGGCTCACTTTTTGAGGCCATGCTGGAAGATATCCCGCAAGGTCAATGGCACTTTCTTTTTAAATTCGGAGACCCTAAGTTTTTTAAGAAAGTCAGATTGAAGGTCCTGAAGGCTGCACTGAATACCTGGATGTACGTGAGGAAAACACTGAGAGTTCCATACTTCTCGTCCTATGCTCCTATTTGGGATTCTCCAGGCACCCCAGAGTGCCTGAGTGATCAACTTAGCCTGCCCCTGAAATCAGGGGGTATTCTTTATTGGGCGGATCTCAAGGAGGGCGTGAATATGATAAGTTGGGAGGCTATGAACAATCTGTCCAACGGACGGCTAACGAGGTTTAAATACTACCAACTGAGCTCCTGGTGGGTGACACAAGACTGGGTGGAGGAAGAGGAGACTAAATTCAGCCAGGTGTTTAGAAATGACCAGTGGAAAAAAGAAATGTTGTACTGGTATTGGGCTTTTTGGAAGCAGATACAGAATTTGAAAGTGAAATTATAAAATTATGGGGTCAGGAGTTTGGAGAGAGTAATGTGAAGCGAATGTGGTGTGAATCATACGGTATCCTACGATCAGCTGTTAAACCAGCATCACTTAAACGCAACCACCTATAGAGTGTATTGGTCACCTGCTAAGCTGTCTAGGATCACCAACAACGTATATAATTGCCCAAGATGTAAATTGACAGCGGCAGATGATATCCATTTATTTATGCTTTGTCCAAAAATCTCATCATATTGGAACTCTGTTTGTGATTTTATAGGGGAAACAACCAGGACACGGATCTCAGTAAGTCCTCGCCTAATTTGTTTTTGGGTTAAATTCAGAAGCAGAAGTGCAGCTCTCAGTGAGTAACATAAAGTTTGTGTTTTATGTTATCCTTTTGGCAAGACGCGAGATCTGTAGACTATGGAAATCGGAAAGTCCTCCCTTAGAAATGTTATATACACTAGTGAGTCGGATTTGGCATGTGACACTACAAGTGAAAAGAAAATTTGGGCTTCGTTGGTAAAGTGGAGAGAAAAGACAATGTGAGTCCTATGATTAAGCCAATCTTGCTGTCGGCTACAGTCTCTCCTTTTGGCGGTATCATAGTAGCAAGGAGATGGAAGTGGACACAGCTATATACTTGTGGGTCACTATGTCTGTCTGTCCCACGGGTTATCGGACAAGCCCCTTGGGTAAGACCCAGTGAGACCAGAGTACACCCTAGCAAGAGTGTTGGCAGAATGAGGACAAAAAAAAAAAAAAGACACTTTACTCCACTCTACGCCACTCTACTACACTTTACTACACTCTACGCCACTCTATAACATTCCACGCTACACCACTCCGACACTCTATACCACTCTGTGCCACTCAAAATCACACTGTGCCAGTCTACGCCTCTCTATGCCAGTCTATGCCACTTCACTCTAGGCCACTCTACTTCACTCTATACCACTCTACACCACTCCACTCTAACATTCTGCTCCACTCTGTGCCGCTCTATGGCACTTTACTCCACTCTATGCCCCTCCATTGTACGCCCTTCCATGCACCTCACTCTATGACCCTTCACTCTAAGACCCTCCACTCTACGACTCTCCTCTCCTCTTTACAATTCTCCACTCTATGCCCCTCAACTCTATGTCCCTCCCCTCTAGGCAACCCTACTACGCTTATGACACTCTACTCCACTACACTCTACAACACTCTACTCTGCAGTATTCTACTATACTCTATTCCACTACTCCACTCCACAGTATGCCACTCTATGCCAATCCACTTTACAACACTCTACTCCACTCTAGGCCCCTCCATTCTACGAAACTCCACTCTGTGCCACTCCAAGACACTGTACTTCACTGTGTGCCCATCTATGCCACTCCACTCTAGGCCCCTCCACTCTATGCCCCTCCACTCTACGACACTTCACTCTATCAAACTCCACTCCATTCTACAACACTTTGTGGCACTCCACTCTATGACACTCTACTCCAGTGGTCAACAGCACTCCACTGTACGCCACTCTACTCCGCTCTATTCCCCTCCCCGCGCCTCCACTCTATACCACTGTACTCCACTGTAGGCCACTCCTCGCCAATCCACTCTACGCCACTCCACTCTACTCTTCAACACTTTATTCCACTCCACTATACATCACTCCACTATACGACACTCTACTCTCCGACACTCTACTACACTCTGTCATCTCTACGGCACTCTACTCCACGCCACGACACTCTACGCAACTATATCTATGCCATTTTACTCCACTTTTTGCCATAGTCGCCACTCTACTGCACTACTCCACTCTACATCACTTTACTCCACTCTACATCACTTTACTACACTCTGCCACTCCACTACACTCTGCCACTGTACTACACTCTATGCCACTGTACTACACTCTATGCCACAACACTCTACTTCACTGCACTATATGCCCCTCCACTCTACAGCCCCTCCACACCACTCTACTCCACTCCACTCCACACCACTCTACTCTTCTCCACCACACTACTCTACTCCACTCTTTGCCACTGTCCTCTATGCCATTAACATAGCCTCGCTGAACATCAGCCATGTTGGTGTACAACATGGCTAGAACACATTGACAAAACCAATAGCTCTTGCATAGGCGAGACCTATTGGTTTTGCAAATGCTTGTTATAACATTTTTCTATGTTTCTGTAGTTTTTTTCCATGCATGTAACTCCTTATAGCAGTGCAGAATATGAATTTAGTCGCCTCTAGGTGAGTTCAGGTTGTGGGTGGGTGCTCACAACTGGGCATGATTGAAACCTTTTGGAATTGGGGTTGAAAGCAGTGCGAGTTTCTCACAGTGCCTGTCAGTGGGCCTTAAAAGCATTCGGACTACATGCTTATCCAATCCTTGGCCTCTCTGCAGAGCGTACACATCGATAGTCACATGCTTATCAACTGTAATTTACATTTTGTAGGAAACTGTGTGAAGGGGAGGGGGTCTGTGGTTATCAAAATATTTACAGTGCCAAAGGTAAATTATACGAATTTTTTCGAATGAAAGTGTCACACTTTTGGCATCAGAATGTCACTCCCGCAGAGCGAAACCATAAAGATATCACTCCTAAGCTGTCTGAAAATCTGGCAGCTCTGCTGATATCCTAACTAGGATCTGGCTCCATCACCTCTCCCCCACTCCCCTGGGAGAGTCACATGAAAAATGTGCCTCCACGTGACGTCCGCCTATGCGCGTGGCCGCCGGCGCGCGCTCCATCTCCTGCAACAAGCTGCTAATTGAATGACCTGGCAGATGCTGCCAGGGGGTGTGTTTCTGTTAGGAACCTCGGGGCATATTCTCAAGGACTTATCGCCGAGTTAGCAGCACTTTATCGCAGCCAAAGTGGCGATAGATTTATCGCCCTATTCACAAGCTGGTGCGAACAGCCGATAACGCCAGTTTTCCCGCAATAGCAGCCGCAAAAAACATCGCCACGGATGACACCGGCAACTAACGCTAATGAGATGCAGAGTAGGCGTTCCCGTGTAAAAAGCAGCGAAAAAACCACTCCGCAACATTCTCAACGTCCAGCCAGATCGGCGAGAAGAGCACAAAACATGCGATAAGGCGCGTTAGAAGGGAATTAACACCTGCTTTTTCCTGGTATTAAGTCAGACGATAACCTGCACCAGAAATGGGAGCCCAGGCCACAGCCACACCAGAAGAACAACAGATGCCATGGAGCAACTGATCACGCAGCCGGACACCCAAGAGGGCCACAACACCCACAGCCCCCCCCCCGGACAAAGATAATACACATCAACGTAACGAAATCATGAACAAAACAATTCGGCCGATGTCGCACAAGTACAACAATCAACATACATGTGTTGCCAGAAAAAGGAGACTCATACATTCATCATAGAATTCCCAAACAAATTATTTTATTCAAATGTAACTCAAAACAACTATTCGGAAGAGTCATGGCGGGTCTCCTCTAGACAATCTGTAAGACACAGCCTGCAAGACAAAATACAAGATAAGAAGGTGTGTCATGCGCTCATCAAAGGACAGTGAGAAAGAGAGAGAGAGAGAGAAAGAAAGGGAGAGAGAGCGAGAGTGGAAGAGAGGGAAAGAGAAAGGGGGAGAGAAGGAGAGAGAGAGTAACAGAGGAAGAGAGAGAGACCGTGAATGGAAGAGAGGGAGAAGGAGAGAGAGAGTAACAGGAAGAGAGAGAGACAGTGAAAGGGGGTGAGAGGGAGAAGGAGAGACAGAGTAACAGAGGAAGAGAGAGACAGTGAAAGGAAGAGAGGGAGAGAGAGTGCTGACACTGCGGACCCAGGCCTCACTGCTCACCTGCAGCCACCGGTGTGTCTCCAACCACGTGCCGGCATACACCGCAGTCTACCAGGTCCCTTATCTGAAACAGAGTCCAGATGCATGAATGGCAGAGTACAGATCATTGCACACGCCATCATCGCTTGGCCGCCCCTGCGCACACAGGCTGCTGCACCCCAGCCCCTCCCGCCGCCCAGCGGTGTTTGCCCGCCCCTGCGCACCCAGGCCCCACTGCTCACCTTCTGCCACCAGCGTGTCTCCAAGAGGGCCCACCACGTGCCGGTGCAATCTCCAAGCCCGGGGTCCGCGACCTTGGCAGCCTCCACATCATGCAGCCCCGCCGGCCACTAGGTCACATACGTGATTCTGGGTCTTGATTTTGCAATGGCAGAGATCATACCAGTGCACACGGCATCATCACAGGCTGCACACCCGCTCAGCACCATAGGTGCCACTAACTCTGTGAACCGCGAGGCAACGCCACGTGGCGGTAGGCCCGCGCTGCCCGCTGGCTCAGGCCTACACTGCGGTCCAGCAGGGCTCACACAAATCCTTACCAGTCCGGACCGCCATGATGGCACATCATCGCAGGCTGCACACCCGCTCAGCACCTAAGGTGCCCTACCTCAGTGCACCGAAAGTCACCGTCCTGTGGCGGTAGGCCCGTGCAGTGTTACCGGTGCCACCAACTCTGTGCAACGCAAGTCATGGACCCTTTCTGATTGAGTCCCGTGTCATGCCAGGCGGACCCAACCATGTCACCTCCGGCGGTGGGGAAGAACTGGGACACGTAGCGTCGTCGTCCCCCCCTTTATACGTAAGTCTAGTGGGCTGGCTCGGCGTACACCAGGCCAGCGTAGGGGTGTGAACAATTATCCCTGGGCTCTGGGCGTGGTTCATTTCTGGGCTGGACAGGAAACCAACTGATGCGTGTCTCTGTTGCAGTGTCTGCGCCACATGGCCCGCAATCGACAATGTTGCACCCTGTGACGCAAGTCCCACGACATGAGCAACATGGACGTAAGGGGGAATCACTGACCCTACATCCATCCATACTTTCATACTTGAATGATCAAAGACATGACACATTTGTGCGAATCAGAATGTTTTATTCACATCCAATGGAGTGGTGCAGCTGGAGCAGTACAGGGCCATGCAAACCCCACTTCACATATTCGGCCCGTGGAGGGCCAGCCAGAGTCCTTCAGGGAATGACAAGTACCATGGACATGGAAGAGTGCAGTCCGCAGTCTGATCGCTGTGTCATTGGCAACCAAGCAGAATATGGCAGTCCATGTCGAGGTCCAAGGTGAGTGTCGCAGAGTGCATCGGGGGACAGTGGAAGTTGATGATGCAAAGGGCAGGACCAAGCAGAAACAGGCCATATGGCGGAGATGAATGCTACTGCCTCCTCCTTACCAGTAAGGTTGCTTCACCCGCATCTTCGTCCTCTGATGTCACATGTGCCTCACACGTGGGTGGTGGTGGCATGTCGGCCGCACTGTGTGTCACTGACACATCAGGGGCCGGAGGTGGATTGCCTGCCGCACTGCGAGGCACTGACACATCAGGGGCCGGAGGTGGATTGCCTGCCGCACTGCGAGGCACTGACACATCAGGGGGCGGAGATGTGGAGGTAGAAGCAGCAGCAGCATTCATCTGCGCACGGCCTTGAGGCAGCAATGCCATGACGATGTGCTGCAGGGAATGGAAGGTCCCAGCCACAACTCACTGGTGTGCAGCCGTGGCAGCCATTCTTTCCGCCGTCATCCGCTCTATGTTCTGCATGTGCCCCCGCATCTGTCCCAACTCCCGGCTGACATCGCTGGAGCCACTCTGACTGGACAGTTGATCTTGTCTCAGTATCATGACTCCAGCGATGTCAGCCATGGAGCGTTGGAGAGCATGGAGCGGACTGTGGGTGTCCGTCAGGGACTGTATGTGGTCCCTGATGGGAATCAGACACCCATGTTTGGCATCAAGTTTGGCTGCCATGAGGTCGAACCCCACCCGCACCTGATTGGCCATCTTCTCCTGGGCCTCCAACACACAGCGTTGGAAGGCCATGTGTTGTTCGTGGGGGTCCTGGGAGACGGCCGGGGTGGTAGGTGCGTCCTGCTGTGTGGTCTGTGCAGGGGGTGGAATCTCATCGATGCGGCTGCGCTTCCCTGCTCCTGGAGATGGGGTGACGAGGCAGTCGATGAGGTCTTGGAGGGCTTCGGTGTCGATGTCGGAGGTGTCCTTCCCGTCATCGGTGAAGAGTTGTTGGGGCTGCTCTGCAGGCGGTGTTGATGATCCTCCTGCAATGTGAAGGGGAGATGCAGTATTACATTGTGTTCACATGTGTGTTGACGCATTGTACAAGTTCACATACAGACTGCATGGCAATGTACATTGTGGCTGTCCAGGAGGTGCTGCCTATTTGATGCGGGACAGTGGACATTTCGACAACATCACGGATATGTGTTTGTGCCTGTACATTGACATCTCACATTTCCCTGCTATGCCAAATGTGATTGGCCAGTTTCTACACACAGGCGACACCCGTGGTGTCCTCTGCCCTGTTGTAAACGTGTTGCAGTTTGTACCACATTGTTGTCAATACTGATGTGCTCTGAATGTCATGTGTGTGTGCTGCATTTTGGGGGGGTCGCCCCTGCAGCTCTGATTTGGCTGCCCCTTGTCCCTTTCAGGCGGTGTGCCTTTGACATCTGTGCCCATACATTGCTGAGATGTTGCAGACTAGGATGGATTTGGGTCTTGGTGGCTGTTGGGACTCTGGGGCATGGTTTGTCCGCAGATGTGTAGTTGACGTCAGGGGTTGTCTGTGCAGGTGGATGTGTCAGAGTGTGACCTGCTCCTTTACGGATGTGGTCCACACTCCGCCACCACAGTGTGGTGGCGTGCACCATGTCATGGTGATTGGACTGCAGCCATGCTAATCGTCATGCAGTGTCACTTGCTTTGTCAGTATGGCTCACGGACCCGCAGCTTTGCTGGGTTCAGCACATGTGCATGGGTTGGTAGTGAGATGTGTGATGTGTGGGAGGGAACCCATCTGGGCACATAGTTGACGGGGGCCTACGTGCAGTTGCTATGTTTGCTGCAGTGTGCCAAGGGGTTCAGGGACATGATCCATTGTCATTGTGGGTGTGCAGTGTGCTATACTCCATTGTGCATGTGTGCCATTGTGCCCATCTCACCCCGTCCCCCCAGTCCCTGGTGGTTACTCACCCTGTTGCTGTTGTGTCGGGTCATGTTGAGCAGTGTCCGGTCCCCCGACTCCTGCCACCGTCTCCCCACTGATGACTGTGGACACCATTTCCTCCATCTCATCCAGCTCCTCCTGTGGCGCTGGACTTCCACCTCCAGTCTGCATTGCTGCCTTCTGGTTGTTGGTGAGTTTCTGCTTGGTCTTGCGCTTCACGTCATTCCAGCGCCTCTTGACCTCGTCCATTGTCCTCCTCCGCACTCCGACTGCATTCACCTTGTCCACGATGGACTGCCATATTCCATTTCTTGTTGCCAATGACAGTGGAGGTGACGAACAGATGTTGATGGTGTTCTACCACATCCTGTTTTCCTGCGGACTGAACCGCGTCTTCCTCTTCTTCTTTTCCTTGCCCTTCCCTGTCCCCGAGGTACCAGCCTGCTCCTCCGGGGGGCTTGTGGGGTTCTGGCCGTCCTCTGTCACTGCTCCGACTGCCTCCATTGTGCGTCGCTGTAGTATGTTTTTTATTTGTGTTTTTTTTTGTGCTTTTGTAGTGGTTTTTCCCGCCTGACGTGTGTGAATTCCAGGCCTGGCGCTGCTTTTCGCTGATTGTCTTATCGCGGTTGGGCCCATCGCGAATTTTTTCGCTTTAGGGTTTGGATTTTCATCGCCGTCCTGGTAATGTTTTCGCAGACATTTTGCGCGTTAGCGTGAGACTTTCGTATGGTACCGCCGTGTTGGGAATACAACGTTAACACGGCGTTATTTTCCCACGATGGACTGCGATGTGCAAAGTTGCATTAAGCTAATTTTGCAATCATTATCACACGTTCTTGAGACTATTCCCCTCCGTCATAAATTTACACCGGGGTGTCACTTGGATGTTTATCCAGCGTCTTCCTTTTTCGGAACATCAAGTCCTGGCGGTGTCTACTCCTGGGATCTGGCGCGCGGGAGGGGCGGCGCTGACGAGTGATATACCTATGAACTTGCGCATTTGGCGGGAGTCACCCTCATCTGCCTGACCAGCAAAACTACTCCATAGACTTTAATGGAGTGCCCACTTTTCAAATCTACGTCACCCTCCAAACAAGTGTTCGTTTTCTATTCACCTTAAAGGGATCATCTCGACACACTACGGGTGTGTGCTGGCTGATGGGGCAGATGGACCCCTCCAGTGGGTGATAAGAACAATATTCAATTGACTCCCACAAGGATTAGCCCACCGGTTGATAGAGCAGATTCTTCCTCCATCTCTCCCGCCAACTTCAAACCCCCGCTTCATTCAGAGATTGCCGTCACACGCATACTTCACGGCATCGCACTCGCTCCCGGACGCTAGGACCCGTTGACATCACAGGTGCGCCCTCGGGGAGACTTAATATGGGTGCTCCCCCCGAGCTCGGCAAGATGTGTTATTTCTGTGGTTAGGCCTCGGATTCATATCACAGGGGTGTCACCTATTGCTAGGCCAGGCGTTGAGGGGGGAGGCAAGAAGTTGACACCGCAGATGTAACCCCTGAGGTTAGGCTAGTGGTTGATGTTGGAATAGCGCCCTGTGGAGTAGTCCCAGAGTTGATACAGATTAGAAGGTACAGTTAGTTCAGCCATTGATATCTCATTTGCTGATTGCATGGTATATTGGATAAAAATGCCCGTCATCTACCCCTCAATTAGAAATGGACCCTCCTTTCAATGATATTCATCTTCTGAAAAATGCATGCGACTGAAGACGTCAATAGAGACGCCCAATTTGCAAACATAAATGCCAGCAGAACACAGTTTATTTTTCACTTTAATGAGATTATCTTCTTAAATAGATTATCTTCTTAAATATTGACTTAACTCTCATTCAAAACCAATGGGTTGACAGCAGGGCTGGCTTTAGCGCTGGTGGCGTCCAGTGCGACAATGTTTGCTGGCGCACCCCAATGACCACCTCCGCCACGGATTCCCTCACTACCACCCTTTAACAGTGTCTCTCAAGTCTCCATAACCACTCTCTCTCAGATGCATTTAATTCGTTTTATATCACCACACATACCAGTGTAGGGTATCAGAGCACTTTACATCACACACATACATTACACAGAGACAATCAATCACACGTGTGCAAATCAGTGTATAGGAAATGTTACATAAGACACAGGACTACAAGGTGTAAAAGTCACATGTCATCCATACTGGTAGACAATATAGTTTGAGTGCTTGGTCAGGAGAAGCACAAACTCAGAATTTAAAATGGAACACCATGGTTGAGGGTTCTCTTTAATAAAGAGATTTGATTTCTACCCAAATGTACCCTTTTTGCAACATTAGGATAAAGAAACACAGGGAAAAAATCATAACGCTCTAATCTATACCATGCAGTTTGCATGTAGCTCTTTGATGACAGTTAATAGTTCACTGTTCTATGTTAGGATTTTAACTTATAGACTGCAAGTAACAAAAGGATCTGTCTGACAAAAGCAGTAACCCACTGACATGTTTACATTATATGCACTTTGTGATCTGCATGGTACGCATTCTTTGCAGCAGGCATGTTATCCCTCTGTGATACCATACATGAGTCAAAATTTCCACTAGACAAAACTCTGATTTCTCTCCAGGAAGAACATTAATTATTGTAGTTATCTTGATATCTTTATTGTTGCCTGAAAATTTCTGGAGGCAAGGAACGTAGCAGCATGTGGTTTGAAAACCATAATATACTTGCAAACCGGATGCCCCCTTTCGAGGTCAGCACCCGGTACGGTGGCACTGGTTGCACCGCCCTAGTGCCGGCCCTGGTTGTCAGGTATGTAAAAGTTTCCCGGAAGAATATTGCTGGGGCTGGTCGGAGACTTTCACAACTTGTAGCACCACAGGAGAACTAGATAAGATGAAACGACTACTAGACTGTGCATATTTGTTAAAAACATTTCAGTGACAAAACAGAGCCCAGGAGCCAACTTGATCCATCATCAGCAAGGCCTCATGCAGACTGCAGCTGTGCAGGAGTTGGTAGGTGGAATGCGATACATTGTAATTTTAATTAGGTACCAGAGCAACATTAGGGTGACCACCTGGCATGGGGGCAAATTCAGGACAAGACTATAAAAAATTCATGAGAAAGGGTCAAGATTCAAGACAAAGGGTAAACATTCAGGGCAAAAGGAGGAGCAGCCACACCCCACTGGCCTATCAATGCATTTATTTACTATTTTGTATATTGCACTAGTTTTTCACTGGGCTGTTTGAGATTGCCTCTAGGTATGCTACATTCAGATGGCACATTATGTCCTTGTTCAATAGTAAATTGATACCCTTGAGCACAGTGTCAAGAGCATCACTCCTACTTAAATATACTTAATCTTTGGTGGAGAGAAAGCAACAGCAACATTTTGATTATGTTTCTAAACATTTCAATGCGCATGGCAAACAGTTTGGGAAACATTAAGGTAAGTGACCTTTTCACCTTCTGCTAGTTTAGGCAAATTGAACAAACACATCTGGCTCACCTGACCCTCCACTAGATGTCCAACCTAAACAAATTAATGAGGCAGAGCAGATGGTGCAGGTGACAGTCTCTCACCTAATGTCAGGATGTGAGGTACCCACAACTTGTCTGTGGTCTCACAGAACCAAGGACCAACTGCTGCATTAGAGTGTGCATCCAGGACTCTATAGTTATCTCAGGAGTGGGAGCCTGACCACCAGAGAAAGAATTCAAGAGCAGGATGAAACCAAGATCAGATGGGAGATCCGCAGCAAATGATTCAAATGGTCATTGCTAAGAACCAGATAAATGAGAAAGAGAAGAACAAGGCGGGATAATTCCTAAAATCAGATAGACCCCTCCATGAGAACTGAAAAGTATTGCGTACCTGGTGAGTAGTCTCAGCTGAGAAGCCAGAAACAGAAGCGGCACTGTCAAGTGGTTGAATAAGCAGCACCCCCCCCCCCCCACCCTAGCAAACTCTATCGGTGCGATGCTCCATTGCTAATGCTTATGGAGGCCGAGTAGCGGCCCGCCCCTTGGAATGTTGGACCCTGGGCAATTGCCCACTCTGCTCATGTCTTAAAATGGCTCTGCAGTCGAGCCAAGCCTGAACCAGGGGTCTGGCTTACCCTCTGTGCCAAAGAGCATGCAGAAACTTCAAAATATTTGGGATACAAATTATACAACATACAAACTATAAGAACATGATAAAGACTTTAAAATGTAGAAATTGTTTCTTTAACACATGGAAGTGTTTCAATTTAGTATATTAGATCACAACATTGTTATTGACATTTATTTGAATTGAAAGTTTCTAAACATGAACTTTAAAACATTTATTGACCCTCCCTCCTGACATAGCCATGAGTAAACAAAGCAAACAAATTGTCCGCTGTCACTTATGTCATTGCCAATAATATGTTTATGGATGGAGGAACATTACAGCCTATCGAAGCATATACATTGAGGTTTTTATTCGGGATCCATCTTGAAATTAATTACTCGAATGTGCTCTCAAATGTCACTATCAAGTAAACTAGACTTATGAAGTAATTTGATTTGACTTAAATCACACAATTTTGTCATGCAGATGAGCCGGGATTTGAACTTTGGTTTCCTGGTCGCACATAGTGCAATTAAGCAACTGACTAGATTACTTTTTTTTTCTCAGTTCCCTTTAGCACCAGAGGACAGTGTATCTGTACAAATCTGTCAGATAAATATTACACTGTGTTAATTAAATACAGCTCAAAAGTTAAAGTGACACGTCTAAAAAAAAAGATACATAGTGAAGGTGAGGGACTGCGTGACAACATATGCTAACATCACTGGCTTTCTCAGTGGTCAAAGGACATTTAAAAAAAAGTATGGATACTGTGATCCTGAGTGCAATGAGGATGTGGTCAGTGAGCATGGAGGCGGAATCAAAGGTGTAGGTAAAAAGAAACAAAAGAATCTGTGACTATTGTTTGATCTATCACTATCGGGTAACTGCATATAAAAATAATGCACACCTTAAATAAAAAGTAAATCTAAGTTCAAAAAAATCAGCAAGACATTCACTATTTTATGTTATGAAGCCTTTGTTGGTTAGTGTGATCACTGCAGATGTATGTGTGCGCAAACAGAAGCCCATAAAACTGAATTCTGTATGGTTCAGCAGGAAATAGCGACTTGTGTATTTTCAGTGCTAGGAGGTCCCTGCCCGTCACAGAAAGCACTGTGAATGTGTAAGTAATTATTTTAATCTTGCATTACACACAGTATAAGATAGGCTGCCACAAAATGTGGACATAAATTTAGGTTAAAATCAAAAGGTTTTTTTAAAGTACACATTTTTACTAATATGGAGATTGTACCTAGGGCAAACAGTTTTACAACTTTCCATTAAGAGCATGCACTTCACCACTCAGCTTGGAACAAACCCTGCAATACTCTCCAAAAAGAATAAAGCTTTGGCTTCAGGAAGCTTAAAGTGTCCATCAATTAATGCCACCTCGACCGGCTCCCAAGCAGCCTTTACATTTACAGATTAACCAACTGCACAGATCTACAATTCTTTTCAGGCTGCTGGTGCCCTAGTGAGAAGGCTTGTTTCTTGTTTGTGTCTGCCCCTCCCTCGGGATCACAGTACAGGAGATCTTCCACTTCAGTCGAGGCATTTACACTGTAACATAGGTCTTTTAGCACAAAGGCTAAAATTATGGACAAATGCTGTCCATTGAAATCTTCAATACCGACAAAGGACATTAGGGTTAATTTATGGATAGTCCGTGAAAATTACAGATAGGCGGTCACTCTAGGCAATATTAGTGTAGCTAATTAAGGGCTCTACACTTTAACTGTGAGCAAAGAGGGTAAGTACCCTACCAGGGAAAAACAGGGGTTTGACTGGCTTATATTCTCCAAGTGAGGCTGTGTGATTGGTTTGTTCCACCCATCCCACCACTCTGGTTTGTGGATGTTAACACTTCAGGGAGTGGACCCAACTGTGAAGCATGACACTTATTGTAGCAGAGGACCTAACATAGGGGGCGATTATGATGACGGGGGGACCGCCACCGACATCCTGTCGGTGGCGGTCCCACTGCCATCGGGACCATGTCATCCCCCGCCATATTACCATAGCGGGTGGATAGTTGGCGGTCAGAAAGACTGACCGCCATGCATCCGACGGGCTCCTTGAGCCCGCTGGTGCGTCGTAGGGGAATCATATCCCTACAAGGGTGGCGGTGCCGTAGGGATTATGATGTCCCTTTCTGCCTGCCTTTTCATGGTGGGTAACCCGCCATGAAAAGGCAGGCGGAAAGGGACTTTGGGGGCCCATAGTGTCCCCCCTGGCCCTAAGCTGTGGGTTTTGGGGGGCACCTTTAGTGCCTCCCTACATATCCCTGCACCATGTGGCAGGCACCGCATGGTGCCTGCCACGTAGTGCAGGGATATGTCAGGTGTCTTCTTTTTGCATTGTGGCATGTGCTGCGGCCAGCAGCACCCGCTGCAATGCAAAGGATAGGCATTGCGACCGCCGTGGTGGTGGTCGCATCGTAATGCCTCTGTCGGGACCGCCGATAGGGTGGTGGGTGGACATAAGTCCAACCGCCATCCTAATCAGCCCCATAATTTTAAGAAAGATCCTAATATACACATGCTTACACACAGTTACTGGGGTAGATTTCCGATGGATTAGGGCCTAATCAAGGTTATCACACAGAGAAATACCACAGTGTAGAGTTTTACTCGGATTTATGATTTATGATTTTCCTGTGCGGACTTTAGGCACTGCTTCCTGAGCCTGCCTCAACTTACTGATACTATTCTCTATTGTATTGCATTTAGGGTTGAAAAGAATCTTTATTCAGTCCACTGTTCCACAAGGTCTATATAACGAGACCAAAGATTTATCTTGTTCAGCCATTTTTCATTACTGCCAGACCAGGCCACGTGCTTCTCCCACTAGCCCACGAAAAGATTTACGTAGCTGGGGGCGAAGCACATGCTCATGGCTGTTCCCTGTTGTTAGTGGTAGATCTCCCCTGAAAACAAAAACATGTTATTTTTCAGACAAAAAGATATTAGCTCCAATAACGTTTCATTGTGCTCTTGATATTTGAGAGTTTTCCTATTCAGGAAGAATTGTATGGCAGTCAACCCTTTATCATGCGCAATGCTGGTATATCAAGGATTATCAACAGCATGTCTGCCTCACACTGAATGCCCGTTACAATACGTAAAAGTCTTTTGTGTCCTTAACATAGGAACTTAAGTCTTTAACAATGGGATTTAAAAAGCATTCGATGTATATTGATGCATTTTCAAGGAGGCTGTTTTTTGAAGATACTATCGGCCGTCCTGGGGGATCTATTAGATTTTTGTGAACCTTTGGAAGGTGGTAAAAGGTGGGCAGTTCAGGAAATTCACAATACATAAATCTGAAATCCCGTTCTTTCAAAATTCCCTTTGTCTTCCATTTAATAAGAATCTCATAAAATTCATGTATGCTAGTTTCATATGTAGATCTTGTGACGACTTTATAGCATTCCTCCATTGACAATTTCCTTAAAGCTTCTTTTTGATAGTGGTCTTTATCCATTAATGCCATGTTACCACCTTTGTCCGATGGTTTCGTTATTATATTATCGTCATTTTTTAAAGCCATCACTGCTTTCCATTGATTTTTTGTTAGGTTGTCTTTAAGAAGGTTAGGACCTTCAGCTTGTAATTTCTTCAGTTCCTCTATTACAATTTCGTGCAAAGTGTCAATTGCATCGTGGGGAGTCTGCGGGATAAAGCGTGATTTTATTCTTAGTTTACTTGATACACTCTTTTGTGGAATCCCCATCTCTTCCAGGAATTCTATTGTATTATTATGTTCCGATGTTATAATGTTGGGATTCGAGAATGCCCCTAATTCTCCTAAAGTCCTAAGTGTCTCTAGGTCGCCCCCTGTTAGTAGATCCATTTCATCCTCATCAATGGGTATTTCTGTAGATGTATTTTTAGGGTGCATTAGGTGTAGTTTCATAAGTTTCATTTTCCTTATGAACTTATATAGATCTATTCATACACTGGCATAGTCAAATTGTACAGTTGGACAAAAGGTCAGACCAAGTTCCAGCACCTCAATCTCATCAGATGTTAAATGTCTACTTGACAGGTTGACCACTGTTTGTTTTCTCTTTTTCATTGTTTCCATTTCCCCCCTCGCTTGCTCCAAAAAAAAAAATTTATATTGTAAAGACTCTCTCGCAAAAAGCTGGTAACATCTACCTTCCAGCATAGGTGCTCAGCAGCTGGTTCCATCAAACATTCATGCTGCAATCCTCCGACTCAGGAAAAGAACACCTGTGTATGATACGTTCCTTTATTCGGCTGGTTAATGTGTTTCAGTGCGTAGCCTTTATCAAAAAAACGATGTGCCCACTTCCTGTGAACATAACCCATCCACTGCATAAACATAGAGAACAGGCTCCACCCAAAGCATAGTCCGTCTTTTAATCAAGAGTGTAAACTCATCCAGGAATGCCTCTGACAGTAAATGTCTACAGTATACCCACATGCTTACTTATATAACGTGATAAAGGAGCACCCCTAGTTAAATGTCACAATTTCATGATAACAATAATGGGGGGCAAATGGGTGTGACAAGCCAGGGTACATGGCGGCCACTTAGCTTTACAGCTCGGAGTATCGGGCTTATTCAGTCCAACACAATCCTGGACGCCGAGCCAGCAACACCACCCCAACAGCTCCAGGATAATGTTGAGGCTGGGAGGCACCTGTATAAATCACAGTGGGTGTCGTGACCATGGCCTCGAGGGTGACGGCAGAGACTGGAGAGTAACGAGGCTGCGGGGTGCGGCGTGGACCAGTAGATGGACCTCAGACGCTACGTTGGGAGCAGCCCAGAGAGGACGTGAATGGCGGCAGGGTGCACGGGACTAAGGTCCTGGTCCCCTCCTCCCCCGAAAATGGCTGCTGGAATCCTGGGGATCCTGCACTTTTGTCGGTGCTGACGACTTGAGGGCCTGGGCGGACGGGATACCTGATAGTGCAGGGGCTGTGTGAGCCCTTGGCTGGCTGCAGAACTCCCCCCACACCTGCCCAGCCCGTGGTGGGGCCTGCACATATCTTTTGGGGCGGGGCCTGTGGCCACTCCCGGAGACATTGCAATGAAGCCTGGCCATGGGGGTGTGTTACTTGTTCCAAGAGCCTGCCACCATCAACGCTTGAGAGAGGACCTTTGAGCCTGCACTTTCAGGCTGTAGAGATATCCATCCGGGAGGAGTGGTGCATTGCCTGTAGGCTATGTGAAGCCATCTACATAACCCAAGTCATCACTACCCCAGCGGCCTAGAGTGCCAAGGCATGTATTATTGCCTAGAGAAGACCACCTATAGCAATTGCAAGGAGTGGGGCTGGACTGGTACCCCTGTGCGGCTGCAGAACCCGGTGCCAGACCTAAAACTGGACAAAAGGCCCACAGGGAGAGCTCCCATACTTGGACAGAGTGGCCAATTATCAGAACTGCATGGTCGGACATAGAGCAGCTCAGGCTTCTTAGCGTTCCGTCAGGCATTCTCCTACCCCATGGAATAAAAACCGACTAAAGGCAATTGCCATTGACAGCGGCAGCCTCCCTCCGGTGACCTGGTGAGTGTCTCAGGGTCAGGCAGTCGAGGACCCCGGCCCTTTGCGGTGCAACGGCAGGGGGGTGCACTTGAAAAGATCCCCTGGAGACGATCTTGGCGAAACGGGTAAACACTGGGATTTCGAAGTATGAAGGGCGTGAGTGGAGTCTCCTGTGAAATTCACCATGCGGAGCCATCAATGTTTGTGGTATGTGCAGAATGTGGGTGGTGGTGAGAGAGACTTGGGAGAATACCCAACTGGACACCGAGTGTAACCCCCCTCGCCATCCAGATGATGTAGGACTGTGATGTCTCCAGGCACCAGCCACTTCCCAGATGAGTTCAGTGGGCTGCCGTGCTGCGCTACCTTGGTCTCTCCATTTGGGGGGACTGGAGACCACAAGCGGGCCTACTTTGCACATCCTTTGCACCCACGTCTGCAGATTCTCCACCACCTGGGCTTCCATGATCTCTTATATGATGGTGGGGCGCACAAGGCCACCCAAGCCAGATCAGCCATCATCCTCCCCTGTAAATGCTACAACCCACGCAACTGAATCAACTAAACTGGACACTATCCTTCAGGCGATTGAATCCTCTTGTGCATCCTTGGAAGCAAAAATTGATTTGGTGGCAGTGGACCTTACCCTGTTATGCTACGACTTTCGCAAACTATCAGCTGTGATACACAATCCGAGAAGGCCCTGGCTGACTTAACACCCCAAACATCTGGGCTCCGGTGATGGACTTTGGGAAGGGGGTACGACTTCTGGATCACCAAGAAGAGGATGCAGAGGGCCGCGCTCACCTTAACAACATCAGAAGGGTGGGGCTGGTGGAGGGTACTGAGGCTCAACAAGTGGAAGACCTCCTGGAGACCTGGCTCCGCAATCTGGTCCTGAGTGAGCAGCTGACCCCATACCTTTCAGTGGAATGAGCACAAAGGGTGCCTTTGCGACGGCCCCCACATGGGGAGCCACCTTGAACGATTATAACCAGGATCCTCCACTATAAAGACCGGGACGCTATCCTATGTGGAGATAGACGAGCTGAGCCTATTTTCAAAGACAATCATAAAATTCTTTTCTTTCTAGACTGCACACTGGCAGTCCAGAGAAACAGGGCCTCCTTCCTAGGGGTTAAGCGGCGGCTCCGAGACCTGAACCTGTCATATGCCCTGCTCTTCCCCGCAAAGCTTACAGTTATAGTACATCAGAAAACCTACTTCTTTACTGACCCGTAGGATGCCTGGAGATGGGTGGAGGCACGTGAGGTTCCCCCAGAGATAGCTGTATCCCGGGGCCTCCCCCCAGCGGTCACCTCTGAGGTGCCACAGTGGGTCCTGGAGGGGCCCCATGCGGGCACTTTGAGCGTCTATTACGCCTTCTCCTATCCAGGTCCCGATTAGCCAATGCTCGGCCCTGGACATTGCTGCTGCATTCAGTGACAGTCACTCTTAATCCTCAGGCCCATCTGGTGAGGACTCTAAGGTGACACTTCTCCCTCCCTGGCCCCGCACTGTCACAACCCTCTGCCACAGGTGTACCTGCAGACATCTGATGATGTCCTCTGAACCCTCATGGGTCTGTTCTTTCGCTTCCCCCTGCCCGGTGTCTGAGGAAACTGGGGTTTTCCTCATTGCTGGCCTGGCTCCAGAGCTTCCCTAACATCGGCCCTTTCCCCCCTGCCTTGCCTGGTGCGTACCTCGTGGGGTGGGGGCCTGTTTCATGATCCTCGACCCTTACCACACCCTCCTGTGGTATATCCAACCCGGCGCCCTTGACATCCTTCTTTTCACAAGCCCAATCCGATTTGGACTCTTACTGCCACCTAGCGCGCCCAGTCCCCGCACTGGGGGTTACAGTTGAAAGGTTTGGACAACGAGCCTTGAGCCAGTCACCCATGGTCTTTTTGATGGTCCTAGCCCAGGAAACAGATCCGGAGGGTCGCTTCATTCTCCATGTCGCCAGGTTAGATAGCACACCCCTATTGTTGGGCAGTATTTATGCCCCTCACTTCGATCAACTGACGCTTTTTTTGCCGCCTCTTGACCTACTTGGCTTACTGGGCCCACTTGCCGAAGGCCTTGGGGGTGGTTTTAACTGTTGTGCAGATCGAATCCTAGCCTGATCCCATCCTCCACTTCCGTTGGCCCCTACAACAGCTATTGCTCGTGGCCTGACTGCCTGGCTCCACCACTGATCAATGTGGGATATTTGGCACCACCCTAATCCGTGTATTCAACTCTATTCATACTATTAGCCAGTTCATGATCTCGACGTTCACCTGGATTGTATAGTATGCTCCACTTCTATCAGCTCCTTAGTTTTGTCCCCTGACTATCTGGGTAGATAAATATCTGACCACAACCCCCCTGCTTGGTCTAGGGTGAGGGCGTACCCCCTGTCCAGTACCTACATGGAATTAACAACCCTCAGCCTTGGAGGACCCAATTTTTAAGGCCTCAGTCTCGGAACAGTTAGTAGATTACTTTGATCACAATAAAGCATCAATCACCTCCCCGGCTATTGAGTGGAAAACTTTTAAATCATCTTTCGAGGTGCCTGTATCCAAACTACCTACGTTGAGCGTAGTGCCCTGTTGGACGCATTAAGCAAGGTAGAGCAGGAGTACGCACCCATGGTACAGCTTGCAGTTAATGACTCTGGACAGCGGCCTTCCCTAACACCGCTCTGGGAACAGGTGGCACAACTACTCAGGGAGGCGATAAAGGAAATGGCGACCAGGAAAACCCCGGAGACCAATGGACTCCCAACTGAATTCCACAAGCAGTATATGAAGGTCCTGACCCCTCCCTTCTTGAAATTACACTAGTCCGTGCTAGAGTCAGGCCACCTTCCTGAGACCTTGCTTGAAGCACTACTGGCCTCCCTGCAAAGAACCCCTATGCCCATCCTTTTACCGTACCATAGCCATTTTAAACGCGGACTATAAGATTCTCACAAAAGTCTTGGCCTCCAGCGGATTTTGCCTCGCTTGTTCCATGGCGATCAGTGCGATTTCCTCCCAGGCCGCAATACAGTGCTCAATATTAGGCGCCTCTCCTGAGTCCAGGATGGTATGCGGCTGGGCTGGCCTCGGCGGCTGGTTGCCTTAGTCCTGAACCTTGAGAAGGCCTTCAATTCGCTGAGATGAGTGTATTTATTTGTGGTGCAGCACCAATATGAATTTGGGGACCAGATCATTTGGTTCATGTCTCATATTCTGTGCCATTCCTGAGTGGAGAGGTGTTCGCCAGGGGTGCCCCCTATCTCCATTGCTGTTTGCTCTGGCTGTGGAGCCACTGGTCGTACATGCCCGTCGCATCAGAGGCGAATGGGGAGTCCCCTTGCAGGACAGGACCAACATCTTTTCCCTCCACGCGGGTGATGTTCTCTTTTACTTCAAAGATCTTACTTTGGACCTCTCTAGTCTAATGGGTCTCCTGTCCAGGGGGCTTTTGAGACTCTGAGAGAGCTGGGCGAAATTCTGCGTTTACCCTCTGACACCAGAGGCTCCTTATATCCCTGTGGTAATTAGTAAAGAGTCCCTGTGATGAGAGGATCTCTCCTTCCAATATTTGGGCATCAATGTATACCACTCAAACCTTGACCCTTTAAAGGGCAATCTGATCAGGATGGTGTCTACCCTTCGATTCCAGGTGCTTTTTGGAAAGCCCTTCCACTTGTTGTAATGGGGCGTGCAGCCTTGGCAAAAATGGTGATCCTACCCCGCTTGCTCTACCACTTCACCCCTCTCTCAATATTCCTGCGCCAGTCAGTATTCCGAAATCTACATAGATTGTTGGGAGACCTTATTTGTCATCGCATTTAGCATAGAGAGGCCATCGCCAACTTACATCTCCCAAGGGAGGCGGGTGGCCTGGGAGCCCCTAATTTTGAACTATACTTCCAGGCAGCCAAGCTACAATGGCTCCCAGGCTAGTGGGCCATGACATGGCAGACACCCGCGCCATCACCCCCCCTTCCCCCCACCCTGACCGCAAAAATGCTCTTTGCCTTCCTGGAGCAGAACTTCTCAGATGCTCACAGGTTTGGTGCGTTTGGAGCTCCGGTGCCCCCGAAGAGTTTACTGACTCACTGGTAAGACCCTCCCTTATGCTCTCTCCATCCCTCTGTTGGGACTTCCTGGAGGTGTGGGAGCTCTCACTAGACAAGAAATACGAGCCTTGGACTGAGTCGGTTTGTTGACGCTTGGGAATTTATTTGATAATGGCCAACTGCTCTCTTTTGAACAATTGTTGGACCAATGTGGGCTTCATCAGGCACAGTTCCTGATGTATACCCTCCTCCATAATCTTCTGAGGGAGAGGTGGCAGATGGAGGATTCGGAACCGGCCACCAACACCCTGGTGGACAGTCTTTATACTCAGGGAGATGGAAGACTATTGATGCAAAAAGAACAATTGATCGACAGAATGCAGAACAATGTCATACATTCACCCCAGTACAGAGATCTGGGCCTAAATCCATCGTTTTTTTGCTCACCATTCCATTCCAGTTTGAACCCAGCCATATGGAAATCAGTCTTGATCCTGTGCCCAGTGGGAACAGTCCAGCCCGAACTGCCAGGCCAGGTCCTCCCTGGACTGGAACCAAGCATCCTAGGACCGGTTTTGGGGTTTCACCCCTCATCAGCCAGGATAGCTTGACTCCAGTGGCATGGAGAGCACAGGACCCACGTCTGGGCATACCCGTCCCACTCGGGGTGACAAATGCAAAAAGAACAATTGATGGACAGAATGCAGAACAATGTCATACACCCCAGTACAGAGATCTGGGCCTAAATCCATCGTTTTTTTGCTCACCATGCCATTCCAGTTTGAACCCAGCCATATGCAAATCAGTCTTGACCCTGTGCCTAATGGGAACAGTCCAGCCCGAACTGCCAGGCCAGGTCCTCCCTGGACTGGAACCAAGCATCCTAGGACCGGTTTCGGGGTTTCACCCCTCATCAGCTTTCTTGCCCTAAGTGCGCCGGGTATGCCCAGACGTGGGTCCCGGGCTCACTGTGCCAGTGGATTCAAGCTATTCTGGCTGATGAGGGGTGAAACCCCGAAACCAGTCCTAGGATGCTTGTTTCCAGTCCAGGGAGGACCTGGCTTGGCAGTTCGGGCTGGACTGTTCCCATGAGGCACAGGGTCAAGACTGATTTGCATATGGCTAGGTCTAAACTTTCCGTCCATCAACTGTGTGTCTTTTGGAAGATTGATGGCCTGGCTCACGAGGGCCATGCTCACATCAACATAGCACTCCTTCCAAACACTTTGGGACATGTGGGAATCAGAGTTTGGTTGAGTCGTAGAGGGCATTAGCGCACCTGCATATGATTTCCCACAATGACAGGATGCAATTAATTACATTTTATATATACTACATTTAGCATGCCTCTCACCGCAGCAAAGTCTATCACATTTTTCTGGCACCCCCGGATAGGTGTGCCCGATGTCAGGCTCTAGCGGCGGAACCTAGCATGTTTTGTGGAACTGTCCGCAGCTCACCTAGTTCTGGCAAGACGGCCTTATGACTATTGCCTCAGCCACGGACCATCCACTTCTTGACACCTGGGAGGTAGGAGAGCTAGGCATTTGCAAGCGCCAGAAAAAATACAAAACAGCGGCTTGCTTCACGGATTTAGCCTGTGTCCTAGCAAAACGGGCCATGACAACTTGCTGGAAAAGTGTGACCCCTCGAAATGCCGCAGCTTGGAGGGCAGCAGTGGCGCTCGCTGGCTGGACTCGAGGCGACGGCGCTGCATAGAGAGGAGGCCAGAGGCCTGCGCCACTGCTTTTTTGCTCTGCTATGGGACAAGTTTCTATCATGGCTTCTTAGCACAGACCAGGATACTCTCTCCACTATTACACCAACCCTGGAGGGCTCTCATAGTGAAGGGAACCACTCAGTCTATAGTCTTGCCTCTCATTGGGCAGAACACAGAACCATTCCACAGTTTAGCACCCCTCCTTCCCTTTGCTTTATCATACACCCATGGATTTGGACCTACCCCTTTCCCCAAGACCCCTACTTCCCAACCAGTCTCTCCACCCCCATACCTGTCCCAGTTATCTCAGTGCAGTTAATATGACACATCCCATCTTTGCTTCGGGATTTACTATTATCCTAAGGTTGCTGACTGTTACTATACTTGCCCCATATATATGAACGAATGGACATTCCCAAAACCATTTCATTTGTAGCTGTTATTCTGCAATGTTTTTGGTCTGGTGACCTAAGCTTGCTTAGTTTACTGGCGAACAATATCATAAACATGTCTTTGCGTCTGTAAATGTTTAAAAAAAATCAATAAAACATGTAAAAAAAACAATAATTGAGGGCAAAGGAGAATTCCATGGTAGATATCAACTTCAATAGCGTTTATAGGCGTCATTATCAGATAATTTCCATTAATTCAAATCCGTAATCAAATGGTACTGTATCTTACGCATTGTTACTGTGTTTGGTGTAGTGCGGAACCATGGTAGGCATGTTCTAAACATACTTGTATGCATGCATTCACATACCTCATATGGATTTTCCAATTAATCTGATGGTGTGGCTAAAGTTCATGTCTGTATTTTGCTGTGTATAAAAAACATCCAATTGCCCAAATGGGTGCAATATCAGTGTGAGTACCACTGATTGGATGGCGCATGAAAAATTATATCTGTGCTTTGTGTATGCATATAAATAGTCATCCACAATTAACTTCAGTTATTACATCACTTATGACATGGTCAGTGACATCACTGATGACATCATCCACAGAAGTACTTACACCCCTACACAACCTCTAATACAACCACTTACACACACCCCCACAACCAACTCACATACCCATTCACAGACCTATACAGGTACTCACACAACCACTCACTCATCCATAGAGCCACTCAGGCACTCACTCATACAGGCACCCACAAACTCACCCATAAAACTACTCATACACTTACCCATACAGCTACTCACAGTCACACACTCACCCAAACAGCTACCCACATATTCACCCATAAACCCACTCACTCACCCATACAGTCTCTCAGCACAGCCACTCACTCACCCATACAAGCACACTCACACACCCACACAACCAAAAACATACCCATTCACACATCCATACAAGCACTCTCACATCCTCTCACTCTCCCATATAGCCATTCACACAGACACTTACTCTCCAATACAGCCACTCACAGCAACTCACTTAACCAAACACTCAAACAGTCACCCATACAGCCACTTACATACCCATTCACTCACTCATGCAGCAAATCAGGCACCCACTCACTCACCCATAGTCACTCACACCCACTCACTCACACCCACTCACCCACCCATACAGCCACTCACTCACCCACACAGCTACTCGCACACCCACTTATACACCCATATAGCCACTCACACACCCAAACAGCCACTCAGATACCCACTCACACACAAATGCTTACCGTCACACAGCCACTCACATAATATATGTTAGAAGTAGTATCATTCATTAGTAGTGCACCTAGTATACTAATCTAGCTATTGTAGTAAGTTAGTATATATCTTTAACACTCGTAAACTCTTACAAAACACACTCCCTGGATGATGTAATCAGTGATGTCATCAGTGATGTCATTTGAGATGTAATCAGTGATGTCACTGACCATGTCATGAGTGATGTAATATGTGAGGTCATAAGCAGTGCATTTCGGGGGCGTAAGTTATAGTTAGCTCAAGTAACTATGACTGCTAAATTTCACTGGTTTTGAACGAGTGGAATCTGAGCCTAACTATAACGTCTCTGTAACCTTTGTTTTTTTCAGTGAATATATATATATATATATATATATATATATATATATATATATATACACATACACACCCAAACATACAAAGAGTCATGGGGCAGGGTTAAATTACCTAATGAGAGAAATTCTTGAAATGGAAAGGGTTAATTGGCGTCTGTTAATATAAAATCAATTCTCAAAACCCCTTGATAGTAACTGTATTGTTTTTTATTTATTATTTTTCTCTTTTTTTTTATGAATTGTTTAACCAATAGACATCGATAGCTTTTGTGGCGATAGTACATAGTATCTACGTAAGAATAAGTGCATGAAATGAATGAAATGAAA
Source organism: Calotriton arnoldi (assembly GCA_963921515.1). Taxonomy (NCBI): domain Eukaryota; kingdom Metazoa; phylum Chordata; class Amphibia; order Caudata; family Salamandridae; genus Calotriton; species Calotriton arnoldi. The sequence goes on from CAWUFW010000362.1 coordinate 2,175,045, forward strand.
TTCGTACTTGTAAAGCGCACTTATACCCCCAAAGAGGTGTCCTGGCGCTGTACGCATACCGCTGTGGAACCCTTCCTGGCTTTTCCCTGTGAAATGTCCACTCCTGGGCACCCCCAGGGTGAAGCCAGGCATCCCAGCGCTGTTGGGGCCGTTGTGGAGATTAAGCAAGCTATTGCCCAGAGTTGCAGAGTGGGACCCATGATTAGAATAGGCACCGAGGCGAGAATGATCAGGTCCGAGGAAATTGAGCCCAAGACCCGCCGAGGCGGGAATTGAACCCTGGTCCAGGGCCAGATCTCTGCATCAGGGTCTGCCGCTCTAACCATTGAGCCACACTTCTCCTACAAAAAGATCCCTAGGGTCCTGGCTAAATAAAGGCAGTATCTGTTATTCGCAGTCTTCTGGTGGGCCTTCAGTGATCACGAGCAAAGCCAATATTCCACGTACAACGCATGCGTCTTGTTCCATGTTAGCCAGGGAGATCCTAGTCCAACCAAAGTATGATTAAACACAAGCAGCCTTACCATCAATAATCAAAACGAACCTCTTCATCATTGCTAATCCCAGTGTTGTCACCAAGAGCACGTCCAAATATTCACGTTTCACATCCTGTAGCTTAGTGATTTCTGACCCTCTTGTGTAGGGGGCACTCGCCGGTGGTGCTCCCTTGCATCCTCTCACTCCTCCGGGCTATGTTCTGATGCATTGCTTCATTAGAGCTTCTCCACCTCTAAGCCAGTTCAATAAACGGCCAGCATTGGCTCATTACAGAAGCATTGCTCCTGGGCACTGGAGAGCAGTCATGGACCTCTGGCCTCCCAGACACTTTGCAGAATCTGTTAATATTCCGCCCCCCCCCCGACCAAGCGTCAGCAAGCCCAGCTCTAACCTGCTTTGTGGAGAGGTTATTGGTTGTTATTTCTGGACATTATCATCCTCAATAGATGAGAGAACACTCCTTGACTGATGCTCAATTGACTCTCGTGTTTTATTTAATAACTATTGAGAGCCGCCCGTAATGCCTTCAGATGCATCATTAGTTCTGATATTTGTTGCTAAAGTATCACAAAATGAGTTACAATTATTTGGATGACATTAAGTTATATATATGTTCCATATGGTATATCTTTATATATCTCTTGAACTAAACAGCGTCAGTTGGAGTGGAATACTTTCTCCACATCCAGGTGTTAGGTGGTTGCGGGTTCGGTCCACCCGCACTCATCTTTGTGTTTATTTTTTCAAATTCAGACTTTGACTGAGAGGAAGAAAGAGATGAAAGGGGGAATGAAGGAGGAAGAGAAATATAGAAAACCATTGGCAAAGGCAGAAAGGAGGGATGAATAAGAACCTTTACGACTGAGATAAAGGAGCAGGAAGTGTCTGGTAGTGGAAGAAAGAGGCATGGGGTAGAATCAAGTCGATGCATCATTGGTATTCGGTAGCCCCGAAAATCAGTAGTACAAGCCACCGGCTTCAGAGCAGAACTTTGGGCCCCAGCACTTATTGTTTTTCAAATTAAGCACTGCCCTTTAGTGGCGAGACCGTTGACAGAGCAGTGTTGAGGCTGAGATCTTCAGAATAGGAGCTTTTGCAGATGGCAGCCTACTGCATGTCATGTGGCCCTAATCAAGGGCAGTGAAACACCTGGCAGTGTGGTCTGATAAAAAAGATCCTTTGACTGCCTAATCAACAAGGTAGTAAACAAAGACCATATGCTACCTCATGTTATTCTGATGCAATGACTGCTCCTGGTACTTCTACTGCCTCACTTTATTGAACTGACCAGGGTTTTGGTATTGGCTGGAGTAGCCTCCTTAGCCCATGCGATGCCAGGGAACCCCATCAGAATAACCCTTGGTTCTCATAGATCTAAGTAAGGCCTGTCAAGTGCTATGTGAGTTAGTAGCTGATTTGTGTAATTGTATCTCCACACACAGGGGGCTGCTGATCCTCACTTAATTTACAAAAAGACTGATCTTGAGAGATAGGCAGAGTTTTTGAGAAATCTTCAATCCAACCAGGTCTGCCCATTGATATTTTACATTTCGTTTAAATATTTTAATGGGATAAAGGATGACACATCAACGCCATGATGCATGACATTCTTTTGAGGTCATTCATCAAAGCCAATACATTCAGTCCTACGTGGGTGGGCAGAGTGTATGTCCTTCATATGGTGTCCACAAAGGAGCAGATGGCCACATCTATGCTAGCCGCTTTTCAATTTGTTCAGCAGCGGTGGGTAGTTCTGGTCACAGTCTGTCAGCCAACTCTAGACTGATTGCTTTCCAAACAATCTCCATTCTAAAGATTTACTTTGTTCCTCAGTAATGCATCTGTCACCTTGATCTGTACACTGAAAGATTTTGAGAGGTTAGCTTTTAGACAATGTCCCTAAACGGTTGTGCTCAGCTCTTGACCCCGCTGATGTGGTGTGGTAAACTAAGACATCATCTGAAATACATGAAAGCTTGAATACCTCTGGAGGCAACTCCTGGTATCTGGTTGATTCATCTTAAGGTGCACGCCATTGGTTCCATTATTAATGCAAAAAAGGAGAAAAGTCACCCACGCCTAGCCTCCTTCGTGGGGTGAAGTTTACTCATGCTAATCCACAGGACTAGTATCTGGACCTTGAGAGCACCCTACATTGCTTTAATCCACTGAAGAGATTAAGATAAAAAACTAATTCCTCTGAGAATCTTCAGCAAAACAAGCAGCTCCTCTCTATCGAAGGGCTTTCAAATGTCCCAGTAATTGGAGCGCAGTTGTAATTCCACTTCCTGCTACCTGGATTATGCCATTTTACCTGTCTATGCCTCCTTCTGACAACCCTACATTGAATACTGTGCCAGATTTGGAAGGTTTGTGTCTGGACACATCAGCAGCACCTTGGTCAAATGTTTGTCTGTATTTACTAAAGAAATAGGAATCTTCGAAGCTCGTAAGGAAGGACTCTTTCTATTCTCAGGTTTATCTGTTATCTGGGCTTACATCACTAAGGAGGAAGCTGGCCTCAATGGAGCCCTTCGTCACTCAGACATAACAATTTAGAGGGAAGGATATCTCAGAACTTAAAAAACCAAACTGTTCACATTCTTACATGCAGGTTCTCACCACCCACGTGACATTTAAATGCTACTGGCTAAATTTGCCAAGACAGTCTTGTCAATGTAGCTCTCAAAGTCCCAGAGCTGAGAGGCCTGTAACCTGCTACAGAAATTCCAAAGTTTATTGCATTTATTTTTTATTTTTAGGGGCAACTTCACCTGCTTTATTTCTGTTTCAATTTTAGACCCTGCTCTATCAAAGGGCTGCAGTGTTTGTCTGGACAATACAAATCTATGATATTCCGCATTTCCCGTGTCTTGGTTCCGCTTAGCCCTCTTCTTGGACTTATTTGAGCTACTCAATCTGTTGTCAGTACAGTAACATATAACATTAATTTCCCATTAATTTCCCATCACAAAGGATTTAGAGAGGAGATATCCAACTCTTTACCTCTTAATCTGTTCTCTGTGGTATTAGGCCTCACCACAGATTTGCAGCTCACAGATACATAAGAAAAAGACAGAGATACGAGACCAAAAGATTGTGCAGGTAACTACTGTAAATTCAAGTTTCTTGCCCAGCAAGTCCCCACCCTACTGTATGGAATTTCCTAGTTTGCGTATCCCCCTTAAGCAACTGGGCATGATTATTGGTTCCTGGTTAGAAAGTAGAAGGCCAATCTGTTTTTCACCAAGGCACACAGGGTAATGCCAAAGCGATCCCCAAAAAGATCTGCCCACTAAAACATAAAAAGTACCATAGGAGCAATAAATAATTTTCTTCTTCGAGGAAACTGGTCTCGCTGAAGGGACCGTTCGGAGTATCAGTGCCAATACTCTATAGCGAACTCTTATTCATCATCAGCAAAACTCCCAACGTCAAAAAAGATGAAGCCAGACTTCCCAGCTCTATTGGCCCACCCTGCCCATATCAAGGCCTTCCAGCTGGCAATGCTGATTTTTTCAGGATGGTTCTTCTACAAACTGGGCCACTCACTAAGGGTGAACCTGATCATGCCTGTTTGGCAGCTCTGGTGGCTTTGACCCTGATCCCTCCTGAAGCTACACATCTACGAGCTCCAGCCCAAGTGCCTACGAAGTAATGGTAGCCTGTCAAGGTGCAGCCTTGGGTTCACTCGAAGCTTCCTTCAACACCGACAAAGACACTGCGCTTGCAGCAGACTATGCAGCCGCTCTTGAAAGAAATAAAGAATGAAAACTGATAGAGCTGACAGAGTGTGGCCCAAAGGCTTCATGATGCTAGAACTGGTAACCAACTACAAGCAGGACTCAGCAAAGATCTTAAGGGCTTTTCTGAACAGGTAGTGGTTCATCTGGAAAAAGGTAGAGCATTGCCAAGTGTACGAGCGGTAGTAGAGAAAGCATGCCCTGCCAGACCAGATCTAAATAATCATTGACTAGGTAGCAGGGACTGTGAATTCGACCAGAGTAGTCACTTAAGAGGGTAGCTGGGCAATGTATTCTGTGGAAAGTTGGGGTAAGTTTCATTGAAAGTTTTGTGATAAAAGGAAAGCCCCTTGGATTGAATTCATCTCGAGACCATGAGCCATTCCTACTTGGGCTTGCCCATATATACCCTCTCAAATTTCTGAAGATTGTAGAAAATCTGCACGCCATGTTCTGGACCCTTTGAAATATGTGGATAAAAGACATCGGGACACCTAAATAACATGCACTGGCATAATCCAATCTGAATATGATGGTGACATTGACCACAAGTTCTCTCAGATGATCAGAGATCAATGGAAGGATTCTTTACAGAGTTGGCATTTGAAAATAACCACTGCACTTAGATAGATTAAGGTATTTAAACAAAAACCAAGACATGTAACCTTATTAATTGGTGAGGGTGCATCTCCCAGACTTGAAGGCCAAAATACCAAGAACCATAGAGAAGTTTTTCCTAGCAACAGTACTTCAGTTTTCAAGGCATTAAGTCTCAACAAGTTGCCATGCCTCCAGACATCCTGAAATGAAGTCTGGACTCTAGACATCATGGCTTGATCCTTGGGCATGTCTGTCACGTTTCATCCCATTCTAAGATTCTTTCACTGGCTTCTCAAGAGTTGTCCAGCAGTGGTTGCTGGTTATCTAAGACTGTGGTTGGGCATTAATACAGCCTGAACTATGCCCGAGCTAGCGTGCACAGTGTGTGGACTCTGGCTTCCATGCGGCCCGCTCCTGAAGGCTATTTTAAGAGTGCAAAATGGTTCATTTTACTGCATAGTTGTAACGGAAATTGTCTAGATATCCACCATCAATGTGTAGTAATAGTCAAGTTATGTTAACAGGCTCAACAAGTCAAGAATAGGTAGCATTGTGCCTGGGTCACCATTATGCAATGGATAGCTATAGTTTTTTCAAGAGGGACAACTGATTTTCAAAGTTGGTCGCTAGTTTTGCCTTGGATAGTCAGATTGGCAGCCTGAATGACCAGAGCAGGTGCTGGATAGATCTTTTAACCCCTTAACTGCTGGGCCACACCCCTCCCTCCCCCGCCACCTAGTGCTCAGACCTTTATTGGTTATTTGGGGTAGTTTGCGCTTAGGGCTCAATAACGTTTTTCCACATAAGGTATCCACACCAACCTTCGGCAGACCCAAGACCTACTGGCCTTCAGAAGACTCCTCAAGACCTGGCTCTTCGATCAGTAGCAGCACCACCCCCCTCTTCCCCCAGCGCCTTGAGACCCTCGCGGGTATGTAGTGCGCTTTATAAGTGACATGATTGATTGATTGAAAGTTGCGTCCTTTTTTCCCAACATCCTGGGAATGCTGAAGGCACTCAGGGTTTGTGTATTCACCTGCAGGGGACCGAGAAAATATGCAAAATATAGCTACATTGTGGGGACCTCAATTGACCTTGGTTTGATCCATTTCTGTTGCGGACACTAGGCCCAGCCACACAAATAGGGCAGCGCTTTCATTGGCACAAGTGGGGTAATACTAGGTGATAGGAATTTTGTAGATTCTGGGAGTTTCCATCACAGAAATGTAAGCAAAATATGTAGTTTCATTCAGTGTTTAAAGTTTGCAGGGCATTCTGGGTAAGAAAATCTTGTGGGATCTATGCAAGGCACACCACCCTGATTCCCATGGTTATCTAGTTTTGAAAAATGTCAGTGGCGGGTAGGTTTGTATGGGTGGTGCCACAACACGGCCCCAAATGCAGCAGCTACCCCTATTGCTTATCTCTCAATGTAGTGCTTTAGGACCTTTTGTGTCATGGTCTCTTGGCCCACCCACACAAGTGGGGTACTACTCTTATCGGGAGACGTGTGGGAACTTAGGGTGATAGGAAATTTGTGGCTCCCCTCATATTCTAGAACTTTCTGTCACAGAAATGTGAGGAAAACATGTGTTTCTTACCAAAGTTTGACGTTTGCAAGGGCTACTGTGTAAAATTACCTGGTGAGAGCCACACAAATCATACACCCCTGGACTCCCCTAGTTGTCTAGTTTTCAAAAATGTGTAGGTTTGCTATGTTTGCCTAGGTGTCGGCTGAGCTAGGGCCCAATCACAGCTACCCACATTGCATAAATAAGATGTCTTTTTTGTGTTTTTAGCATTTTCCAATCTTGGGCACTAGGGTCACCCACAGAAATTGGGTTCCGTTTTTTACGTGGGCATACGTGGGAATGCTGGTTGGTGTCAATTTGTGAATCTCAACAGATTATAGAAATTTTCAACACAAAATGTAAATAAATGGGTAATCTTAGCCATGTACACACTTTCAAGTTTTGTACGACATTATAGGAAAGTTAACAGAGTCCATTCAAGTTACACCACACTGAACACCTCTGGGTGTTTAGGCTGCAAAAAAATCTTGGGGCCAGATTTACATTTCAGCTTACAGAAGACTCTGTCACCCTGGCAGAAAGCTTAATGGCTGCCATGCTCAGACTGCTCCGCTCGCCAAATTTAGAAACGACCACTGTCAAGCTGGCGGTCAGTTCAAAAACATTGTCAAGAGCCGTCGTCACAGCGATTCCTGTCATTGCCTTTCTACCTTTGGCTCACTGCTCCATCAACATAACAGAGCCGTCCACCAATTTTTTATTTTTATTTTCAAAAACAAAATCTGAAAGCCTGATTTTTTTGGGGGGGAAAAAAAAAAGCCCCTTTCACCATGGGAGTTATCTCCCATGGCAAGGGGAGCATTAGACAGTTTTCACTGCCCCTTAACACAATAGTTTTCCAGGTGGTGACGGGCAGTGACAACTGACCTGTATGTCCACACATCTAAATCTGGAGGGGCAGACATAGAGGTCAGCCGCAGAGGGCCCTTACTCAGTAGGGACATGGGAGGGTGGCAACCATGCCAGAGATGGAGTAGTCTTCCCCACGGTTACACCAATGGTCCATCTGCATATATATCGGTGGGCAAACCATTATCTTCGCAGTAAGGATACTCTGTTGCCTTTGCAAGCAGTGTTGCAGCCTGAGCTCAAGAAGTATGTTCCCAGTGCCCCCCAGTTTGGGTATCACCGCCAGCCAACATGTTTGCAGATGTGCGCAGCTCCATGAGTTGTGTAGAAATCAGCAATGTCAACATTTTGGCCACGCAGATGATTTATTAAGGTAAATCTTAAGCATTTGCAGAGGGGACTTATGTGCGGTGTATGTAATTAAAATGGGTCAACTGAAATTTGGCATTGCTCAAAATGAGCTTCAGATGCTCCCTAGTGGAGCGCCAATCCGCAGCTGTCAATGAAGACTCCAATTCATCGTCCCATGTTTGTCGGACTGAGAGATCGATATTTTGTCTTTCAGTTTTCAATGCTCTAAAGAAGCGAGAGATGACATGCGTAGTGCGGCCCAGTTCCAAAAGCGCAGTCAGGACCGCCGAGGTTGGAGGGGCAGTTGGGCACCTCAGCCAGATCTCCACACCACACTCCTCTGCCTTTTTTGCATATTGTAAAAACTGTCAAGCCCCTTCCCAAACTAAAGTTCCACTTCTTCGAATGTGATGAAAATGTCCATCAGGTATAAATTACCCAAAGTCAAACATCCCTCCAATTGGGTTACAGGCATAACGCCACTGATTCTATAGAAGGGTTGTAACCACCAGATTTCCGAAGATCTCAAGGATGGGGGGAACGCTTGAGTACCTTTCGAATTGCAGTCTCCCAAACAGATGTAGTGTGCATGATAATGACTAGGTAGTGCTTGGGCACTCCCTTGCCCCTCATCAATTTAACAGGTAGGGGCTCCTCTTCCCAACAACCTTTAAATAAGCATTTTTCACAATTGTCCTCCTCCGCGCACCAGGAGGCCGCCCGTGTGATAGAGCTGTGCCGCCAATAATACAATTCTAGGTCTGGAAGGCCTAGGTCACTCTCCACCCTGTCCAGCTTAATAACAGGCAATCACAACCTAATCCTTTTACCCCCCAGATTAGAGAGATCTAAAGGGAGTCTCTCTCCTTAAACGTGAATCAAGGGATTATGCATAATCATGGCCCCTGGAATTATGCGATTGTGCGACCGCTGCTTTTTTCGCATAATTATAGATTTGCCACATAATCCACCATCTGTTGCATATTCTGCAGATTTTAACATTTTTTTTTATTTCTAACTGAATCTGTTCAAAAGTTACTATAAGCGCAGCAACACGTTTTGTGGCACAGTGTAAGGTGCTTTGCAAAGCTTGACTGGTCATCATTCTGTTGCTTATTGCTATGTGTGAGTGTTAAACTAGAACAAATGAGGTGCAACCAATGCCTAGACAATGTTAAGAAGTGTAACAAAAACAAAAGAATGAAGTAATACTGTCATAAAATGTGCCACATTTTGCCATTGCCTTTTCTTGCCGCATAATTTGGCACTCCCCTGCTGCATAATTTTAGTGGCCCTGTGCATAATGTATTCTGCAGATTATATGGCCAGTGGGGAAGGAACACCATCTTCTCAAGCGAAATTCATCCTATAACAGAAAGAGGAAGAGTGTTACAAAATGTCATGGACTTCCGAAGGCCCAGCAGGACTTCGCACATAAACCTGACAAAATATATTTCTACAATATGGTCAATCAGTTCACCTAAATATCGGAACCTATCTTCTTTCCATTGCAGACCTGCATCTGGTAGGTTGTCTGGCGTGATACCTACCAACCTACCTAGAGGGAAGATCCCAGTCTTGTCTTGATAAATCCTGATGCCAGACGCTTCCTGAAGTGTTCCAATTCTATTCACAGTGTCGGTAGTGAAATGTGGGGGTCCTTGAGGTAAATCAAAGTATCATCTACATGCAAAGATACTATATGCGTTACTTTCCCAGCCTTGGTCCCGCAATTCCACAGCTCCTTTCTAAGTCTATTTTCCAGGGGTTCCAAACTAGGCTGAACAATAGGATTGACAAAGGCAATCCAAAGTGTCACACTCGGTCATCCTTCCACTGGATATCAGACCACTTAATCTCACCCTAGTCGTGGGCTGAGTATATATCCACTCCACCCAGCGTCTGAAGATCAGGCCGAATCCCATCTCCCTCATCACCGAAAAGATTTGAGTTCTTTCAAGATTATCGAAAGCTTTTCCAGTATCCAGGGCTCACAGCACCTTCTCCATTTTCATTCCTCCTGTAGTAGTATGCAGTACATGTGCAAGCTATCTGAGGCTCATTGACGTACTATGCCCAGGGATAAAGCTGCACTGATCCTCGTGCACTAAAGATCCAATACCTTTTTACTAGGACCTCAGCTAGGAGCTTAGTGTTGGTTTTGACCATGGAAAGAAGCCTATAAGAGCTCATTAAATCTGGATGTCTAATTGGTTTGGGCACCATCACAATCATTGAGTCTAGGTGTTTCCCTAATGTTTTGTCTTCCACATTGACCTCCAATAATCTCTTGAAAATTACGTGGGCATAGGTCTGGTAGAATTCCGGAGGGAATGCTTCCAAGCCAGGTGTTTAATTACGTGGCTTATCACCTAGGGTCACTATGAGTTCCTCTTTTGTCAGATCCATCACCAGTAACTCCACCTACTCCGCCAGAAGACAACCAGGCATATGTTAGCAGGTCAAGTGCAGCGGACGCAGTTACCTTCCCAGGGCGCCTGTACTTGCTCTCCAGAAAGGACCTAAAAACCTCAATGATGCCAACCTGAGTGGACACCCTTTCACCATTTGGTCTTATGAGCAAAAGTTTTTGTGGTATGTTGGAGTTCCCTACGGAGTAGCCGTAAAAGAAGCTTGCTCGATTTATCACCATCTCTATATAACCTTTACCTATAATCCATAAGGCTTAATGTATCTAGTGCATTCCATTTTTCACTCAAAATATTTTCTGCATCTAGTAGCTCAGGCCGGTAGTATCCAAACTCACCCATTCTTGCAGCAGAGGCACCTGGTCTTCTTATTGCATCAGTTCTAGCTTAAGTTGGTGCTAAATCCTACTGTCTTACTTAAACACTCTCCTCTCAGCATTCCCTTGAAAGCCTCCGACTCAGTGAATCTAGTAGTTGTCGAACCCTCCTTAATATCAAAGTATGTCACCATAGCCTCCTCAATTTCCATACAGAAGACCTGGTTGTATACTGTCTCTGAACGAAGCCACCACAGGGGGCCCGAGTTCTGGTTGTGGGGCACCACTGAAGTCGATCACCAGCGGGACATGATCTGAAAGAAACCTACATTGATAGCGGGTCATTTCTATTTCTCCCACTATATTTCGTTACCAATATACTCTCTAACCTGCTGCATGCCCCATGTGTTACCAAGTGACAAGAGTATTCGCGTAGAGTGGATTTCGCGCAAAATGTCTATACAAATCAGCATGGTCATCCTCTCACTGAGGGCTCCTGTCATGTTGGGTTTTGTGTGAATACGGGCCTGGTATCTGTCCAAATTACCATTTAGAGTGCAGGTATAATCTCCTGGGAAGCGGTACATCTAAATATGGGACAAGGAATTCCTTTTGGGAAAAAAAAGTATTTTTTCATTTTCTTCGTCAAAAAATGGTCATGCAAAAAGAAAGAAGCAAGAGTAACAAAAATCCATTCACGTAGTGGGCTTGAGTACAGTTGAGGTTTGACAGTAAATCAGTGAACACATCTCATTTTCATTATTCCATATACTGATACACCAAGTAAACCACATATAGAAGGACAAATTTACTTTAAAACAAACAAAAAAAAGAGAAGAAAAAACAGAGAGCAGAAGGATTCCTTTGCTAAAACTGGTATTGAATGCATAAGTCTAAGCAAGTCACTCAGCCTAAAAGAACATTTATGGAATTAAATTAGATTTCTTGGATTAGCGTGTTGAGAGGATCCCAACTAAGACTCGCCCAAATTGAATCAAGCTTTCTGATGGACCGGTGTCCCCTGGACTTAGCCAGAGCAAATTCTAAATCAAAGATTTGCCGGGGGCAGGCCGACCACTCTGTAACCTTGGGTGGTAGGGGAGAGACCAAAGCTCTTGCTATACATAGCCTGGCGGCGATAATAATAATAGATAGAAGTTGCCTCTGCGAACTAGCCTCATTTGTCCTATGGGCTAAATGTGAACTATAACCTAGCATGATCTCCTTATGTGTAAGCTGTATGTCCATGCCAGTGCTAGAATGAGTAAGTTGTACGACTCCTGTCCAGAATTCGTATTGCATAGGGCAGACAGCAAACATGTGAAGGGTATCAGCTACTAAAAGACCACACTTAGAGCATTTGGTCTTCTCCCCCCAACAATTCCCCGACCATTTAACAATTTTATCTGGTGTATAATATTGTTTTGAATTGTTGTAATTCCAAATTAATTGAACGTATAGATTGCTCGATGGTATCAAAAGCTGAGTTTATTCCTGAGGATGAGACTTTGTCTGAAAGGACCTGAGACCACTTGGTGGCAAGGGTAGTAATAACGTTAGAATTATGCCGGGCGAGAGCTAGATATACCGTACTAATACACAATTTCTGTGGGGCTCTCCGGAAGCTATCTAGTATATCTGAGTGGAAAGCCAAAGTGGTAAGCTTGCAGCCCACCAAAACATAGTCTCTGATCTGTGAATACTAGAAAAAAAAACTATGTGAAAGGTTAAAAGATGCCTGAAGCCCAGCAAATGAACGAAGGCCATTTAGATCATAAATATTGTGCAGAGAACCATATCTGCGTTTTCTGCAATTTAATGAGCATATTCTGCTTGTAGTCTCCGGTGATCTCGCACTTAAAATCACAGCTTATGCAGATGAAGTGTCAATCTTTTCCCCGATCTCTTGATAGCTCTCAATTTTTTTTTATCTATGAGGCCGATAGATTTGGGGAATTTTCTGGCTATAAGCTGAATACGGCTAAAACAAAGCCGCTCCTTAATTTTGAACCCAAAGATCCAATACAGGGGGTTTGCTCAATGGCCACATATTTGGGCATCCACTTAACCTCTCAGGTGGCGCAGATCATCAAGTTAAATAATGAACCTCTCTTAATATCCGTACATAAAAAACTTAGGGTTTAGAATAACCTTCTGTAGGAAAGTAGGATCTGCTTCTTATGATTACCCCCACTTTTTGCTTCATGTTATACTGTTTTTGGCTAGTCTGACTGGGATCCTGCCAATCAGGACCCCAGTCTATCTGCTTTCTCCCTAAACTATTATGTCATGTACTTAGGTACACTCCAGATTGGATACTGGGGTACCCTTGTCAGTCCCTAGTATATGGTACCCATGTACCCAGGGCATAGGTACCCCAGAGGCTTCCCATGGGCTGAAGCATGTATTATGCCACCCATGAGAGGTCATGCAAAATGGAACTACAGGCCTGCCATTGCAGCCTGTGTAAGTTGGTGCATGCACCACTTACTTATGATATAGGTTTACTATATCTAAGGGTCACTACACTTAAAACCTAAGTCACCCCTATAGCAGGCCTTGACAATCCTGAAGGCAGGGTGCTTGGTTCTAAGTGAGAGAGTGCCACTGCATGAGCAGAACACCCCTGCAGCCTACGGAGTCCATTCTCCCGGGTTGTTAGTGTTACAGACATTTACCACATATAGAGTGGCATTATGCGACCGCGTGATGACCAACTCTAAAAAGGCTGAAAGTAACCCTATTGTGTTTGGTGTCAAACATTGTGGAATCATACCTCCCACACCGGTGACCGGTGTGGGAGGTATGATTCCCCCCTCAGAAACGAGCTTTGTGAGGTGCCTTTTGTTCCCGGTGCCAGCCTTCTAGTCCCGGGCAGCCCAAAATGGATGCTGCCGGCCAGAGACACACTTCTGCCCTCCTGCTTCTGAGCCAAGCTCAAGCAGGGGAAGGTAGAACAATAGGCATCCTGTCACAGGGAGGTGTGACCACCTCCCATACAGGATTTAGTGTGTTAGGCCTGGGTGGGTGCGCTTGCCAGCGACTGCAAGTCTGCATGAGGGGCACAATTGGTGTCCCTGTGCATAGTCCAGTTCAAACCAGTCCTGGGAGCCGTTGGCTCCTGCTCTGGCGCGAAACTGGATAAAGGACATGGGAGTAACCTCCCCACTGTCCAGACCCTCCCCTGGGAGGGTCCCCTGAATCTGTCCAACCCTCTCCAGTGGGTACAAAAGGGCTTACCTGGCTGTAGGACCCTAGATTCGACGTGGACAAGATTCTGATCAAGAAACCACTGACCTTCGACCATCTGCACTTCGCTGGACTTCGTTTGGGCCCGACTTCGTCTCCCTCTCCGTCCAAAGCATCGTCTGTGCCTGTGCACCATACAGGCTCCGTGTAGGACCTGTGGAGCATCAAGGACAACTGAAGATATCTCCCTTGGAGTGAAGGAGTCACTCCCCTGCAACCGCAGGCACCACATCACGATTGGCCGGTCTGCTGTTCCTGAGCTCCTACGGACTCCGAAGGCTCCAGCAGCACAGGAGGTGGGTGTCCAAGTCCCTCGAGGTCCGAGCTGCCCTCTCACCAAGTTTGAGGTCAGAATCCCTTGTGGGGGCTGCAATACCCGTACCCCTGTGCACCGCATACTTTTGTAAGTGCATATGCTTGTTGGCGTTCCCAAAACAAGTGCACTGGGCTCGGAGTTGGCCCAACCTCTGGCACCATTTCCTACAAAGAACTCCGGCCTCCTCGCACCGAGTGCTCCGTGGGCTGTTGCTTTGTGAAACGGCTCGAGGTCCCCTCGCGACTCCTGTGCCTCTGGCCTGTGGGTCCTCTTGAGGGTCAACACTGCTTTTCTTGGGCTCCCCTGGTTGCTCCAGGCTTGCCCTGACTCCCCTGTGTTTGGTGAGTCTCCTGGAACTTGTTGGTCCGAACCGTAACCTTCCTTGACCTCCTGCATGGGTTGCCGCTGCCAAGGCTTGTTGGTGCTCCAGCCGGACACCGACCCCTCAGCACTCGACATCCTTCATGAGACAGCTCGCATTCGGCTCCTGGTCATCCTCGACTCCTCCTGGTCCCTGTGGCTGCAGAGTCAAGAACCCCCTCAACGCACCTGAAGCACCTGACATCGGTGGGCATTCGTCTACCGAGCCCCTGGTCACTCCTGAGTGACCCAGACTCTGTCCCCTCTGCTCTCAGGTACTCTTCCTCAAGAATCCACCTTTGGATTCCGACGGACACTTTCCTTCTTCCCAGCAGTGGCTCTTCTTCAAAGTCCTCCGTTGAGTTCGACAGCGGTTTCCGACGCCACTTCAGCCCTATGCACCCGGCTTCCCTGGGATAGGTAACTCTGGTACTACGGTATCCACGGGTGGGGTGGCTCTCCAATCTCCTAAGTTCCACGGGGTTCCTTCGAAGTCCACTCAGAAGGGTCTTTAAACTTTAAAACTGCAACCACAACTCTCCCATAGAATTGTACGGCGCGCGCGGCCGTGTTCTCACACTGCACCCGTCCTCAGTGGGGTCCTGACTTACTCACCTTGGGTGGTTCCTTGGGGTCCCAGCGATTCTACAGCCTCTAGACACTGTATTGACTCGAGTCGTGGTTCTTATACCATTATTTTAGTATATGGTCTGGTCTCCACATGGAGCCCACTGTGTATTAGTGCTATTTACTATTGTTTCTGTGCTACAGTATTGTGTGCTTTGTGAGTATCTTCGTGTAGAAGATACTGTTTCATACTTAGAGTGTGTTATATCAATAAATACATATTTTTATAACTACTGTGTGGTTCTCCTTTCATTTAATCAATACTATAAGGTTGCATTCTGGTAAAACAAGCTGCTTAACATTCCTTCAAGACTAAGCCTGAAGGCTGCTCTCCACAGCTACCACTTGGATAGCTTTCTAAGGTTATCTTTGACCTCTTAAATCACAATAAGGGTTGTTTGGACTGGTACAGGGTGCCTACTTTAATTAGTGGACAGCATATACCACGCCAATTTCTCACACCTTCCAATCTCGATTATCGGCAGCTGCAATATCATTAAAATGAATGCTCTCCCTAAATTTATATATCTATTTTGGGCTATCCCTTTACGGGTCCCAAATCCTTTTTTTAAACGACTTGACGGAATCATCAGTAGTTTTATCTGGGGCTATCGAATGGTCAGGCGGGCAATTCGGTTCATTAAACTACAGTACAACTATGGTGGACTTTCACTCCCTGATTTCAAACTTTATTACTGGGTATTGTTTGCTGTGCGCCTTCGCAGCCTTTTGACTGTTCCCAATTCTGACTCTGCTGATTTCTACTTTCGTTTTATTCTTGGATCAGATTTTAGACTATTTTTGTATAGTCTAACGGATCCCAACCATTTCAAACGTGTGAGATTTAGGTCATTCGGGACATAGTTGCTATCTGGCGGGAAATGCCCATCAAATATGTCTTTACCCTTATGCACCCAGATACACTGCTTTGGGATAATCCAATGTTCCCTGAGATTTTTCATGACCAGGTGGGTACAGCATGGTCTCAGTATGGGACAAAGAATTCCATAACTGTTAGGCAAAAATTGCATCATCAGTGTTCGGAGCATATAAATTGAGAAGACATATCTCCGCTCTGTCTAGCAGGCAATAAATCAGTATGTAATGTCCTGCTACATCAGCCCTAGTATTCCGATGGTAGAAGGGAACTCCTAGTGCCAAGCAAATCGACACTCCCTAGCAAAAAACAAGTAGGTGGAAGAATACATCTGACCTCTCCTTTTCTTGCAGACCTTGTCCGACTCCATATCTTTTAGATGCGTTTCTTATAAAAATGCTATTTACATGAATTGTCCCTTGAGGTAAGAATGTGCTCCATATTGTTTTATATGGTTGTTGAAATCCCTAATATTCCAAGGCACAAAAACTGCGCTGCATCAGCAGTGTTTGATATCATCTTCTTGCAATATACAATATAGCGTTTGCATCTCCTGGTCCCATGTATGCATAAATAGCAAAAGCTACATAAAAATTGACAATGAAAATAGAACCCTACTTCTCCTGGGTAAACACTTTGTGAAAGAAATGGGTGTCTTTCCATTTTGTTCAACCCTGAACAGAACCAAACAATCAACACCAACTATAAAGCTCAAGTCAGTGTGTCAAAGCAAAGAGATGTCCCCTAAAACATACTAAGCTACTGAAGGTTTCCACCATTACAGGGCTTGCCACCTAGCACTGCAAGAGGGCTTATCCCCGAGAGAAGGGGCCTCCACTAGAAGTCTTAATTTACCTAAGTTGAGTACATTTAATAAATAAACACATTTCGTAGAGAGCTAAGGTAATCATGAAATCTCAAATATACAAATGTGCTTCAACAGATAATTATATCTTAGAAATTGTAAACTATTCTGCTACCAGTATCACAAAGTGCTTGGAATAAAATATCTAAGATATAATTATCTGTTGGAGTGAACTTTTATATTTGAGATTTCATAATTACCGTAGCACCCTAGGAAATTTGTTTATTTATTAAATGTATCAACCTGGCTGAGCACCAGTGTAGTAGGTTGAGCATGCCCGGGCCTTTTAGAATCTACTCCCACTATTCTATGTTTACCTAAAGTGAGGGCCAGACTCCCCAAGAGAAGACCTCGAGCTCCACTCGTCCTCTCAAATAAAGTTGGTAATGGAACATTTCTCATATAGTTGCAAATAACATGACAGTATGACAGACATCTTCCACCTTCCCCAAGAAATCGGACAGTAGATAATGAACAAAAGCAGTGCTCTGAGCATCAAAATACAGTCAGTCTTCCGTCACAGATAAGAACTATAGTTGCCATTTGTGAAGTATTCTTAGCCATCCATGGTGCCCCCCACACTTGGCAAAGTGGTTACATTCAAATCTGCTTGTTGTTCTCGAAGCAGGTCAGATGACAATCTATCCAGCTGCTGAGGTGCCATCTCCAAGGCGACTTTAAGCTCCAGCTCCTCCATTGGGGCAACTCCCTGCTTACCATCCTCCTTTACTAAGGTCCATGGTGTCGGGAGCAACCCTCCGGCCAGTCTTTATGTCCCCCTTAAGGTTTTACTGCCTCCAGGGTCTAAGTCCAGCAGTACTCGTGTGTGTCCAGTCTCCTAGTTCCAGCCATTTCCACACCACAGCTGGGTCCGTTAAATGTGATCGACCCTCATGCAACACCCGCAGCATAGCCGGAAACAGCAGCATATACTGTACCCGCATCGATCTAAGCTTTTACTTTACCGCATCAAACGTTTTATGTATTTTTTGAACTTTTTGCCTATGATCCAGGAAAAATTTGTGTTGCACTGTCTTCAAATGTAAGGTCACTCATTCTACAGGCATGCTTTAGGCTAATGTCTCTGTCTTTGCACTTTAGAATCCTGGCTATGAGGGCTCCAAGAGAGGCATCCAGGGGGCACAGACGCCAAGGGCCTATGAGCGCACTGTATGATAAAAACATTGTAGAGACCTCAGGATGGCGAGTTTTGCTGATCCACCTCTCTAGGAACCGTTCCAGAGTCGTGGCCTCTGCCTGTTCTGGAAAACCGATAAATCGGAGATTATTCAGGCGTGATCGCTCCTCAGCATCCTACACTCTTATCCAGGTTTAGATTCAAATCTGACAAAGAGCGGAGAGCGGATTGTGGACTTCATCTCAGCCAGTTAAGTCTGGAGCACATTCACTGTCTTTTCTGTGGTAAGAGACCTGTCACTCACTTTCCGTAAGTCTGCACAGAAGGTTGATCTCAGTCCAGACAGTGACTATCTTGTTCTCCAGTAGGAGGCTTGATTTGCCGATTGCTGCAAGTATCTGTGAGCCTGTAGCATCTGAGATTGTCTGTACAGTCGCTCTACGCTTCCGTTTCCCCAACCCGGGTTCCTCTGTGTACTGAAGAATCATTTTCTTTGTTACAAAGAGCGTAATGTTTTATCCTTCCACATTATAGTCTGCAGATAGTGAGGCACAGTCAGAGTAATAAGCTGCCTTGAATGCAATCAGTATCTTTGCTCACCCCAAGATAGCAGCAATTCTCATAAGCTGGCCCAATTGTAATATCCAGGCACTAGTCCAAGTTTCACATGTGACAACATAGTCACTCCGTCGTGCCCAGTAGCAAAAATGGTGTCCTTAGTTAGCACATCGCCATAATGAGCAAACCTCCAATCCCCACAGATCCCTAGGCACATGCCAGAATCTCCAGTTCCATCCCCCAAGTCCATCCTACTTGGAAGTGGAAGGCCAGGATATCCCCACAAAAGGCATCAAGTATTCCCTGTTCTTATAAAGACCTTCAAATCAATCAGAGAGAGGTGCCTAGGACTCTGTGTCCCTCCCAGTTCCAGCAGTGACTCAGGCACCACAGATGGAAATCTGCACTAGGTCAAGGCATTCAGCTCTCAAGCATGACTTTAGACTAAGGGCACAGTGGCAGGATCATGGGTCCACTATCTCCACTCTGGCGGGCGTCGTCAACCGCAGCACTGCAGCATCCCCGTACCTAGGGTAGTCCATAAGCACAGTGCCTCAGCACTGCAGATCATTCCTGCAGGGGTTCATCAACGGTAGCCATCTCCCAATCCCATGTCATTGGGCCCCGCGGCCCAGATAACCCCTTTAGAGTTCCCGGGTCCTAGAGTAGCCCGGCCAGGCTCTCAGGAGTCTCAGCCGGCCACTAATCCCAGCAGCCCACACAACTCAGGCAGCTGCAGAGTCCCACAGCTGTGCCTACAGCCCCATCTCAGCTGGATTAAAGCAGTCAGATCCATGAAAAGCCTTGTGTCCAGTCCAGCCCCGCCTCCTTCATGTCTGCTGCCTTGGAAGCTGCCACTGGGCCCCGGGTCAACCAGGTGGTTCCAGCTTCAGTCAGTGGTGAGAGAGCATCAGAGCCCAGCCGCAACAGCAGTGGGGAGCAGCGTTTAGAGGGTCCACAGTGCTACCCCAAGCTGACACAAAGCCACGTTGCTCTCTCACCTGCGACCTATGGCGCCATCGCAAGGTCCCAGGCCCAATAAGCGCTCCAGCCTCTTCTATAGAATGACAGGCCATAACATACAATGACCTGTCATATAATACTGTACAATTACAGACCATACTATGCTATATAATGACTGACCATACTATACAATGACGGGCCATACCATGCCGTACCATACTATACAATGGCATACCATACCATACAATACAATAACATATCATACTATATTATGACTGGTCATACCTTACAATACTGTGCAATGACAGGCCATACCATACCATGCTGTACAATGACAGGCCATACCACGCATACCATACTATAGTCATATCATATTATACAATGTCACACCTTCATACTATTTAATGACAGACCATACCATACCATACTGAACAATGGTAGGCCATAACATACCATAATATACTATACAATGGCAGGCCATGGCATAACATAGTATGCCATACATTGACAGGCCATACCACACCAAGCCATTCTATACAATGACAGGCCATACCATATCATACAGTGACATACCTACTCAGTGTCACTGGAATTATGCGATTCTGCAGCTGCTGCGTTTTCCACATAATTAAGGCTTTGCTGCATATGCCACATAATACATCTGTTCAAAATTAACAGATTTTACCCCCCAAAAAAAAATTGTTTCTAGCTCAAACCAATCAAAATTCACTAAAATTGCAGTGACCTGTTACGACGCAGTGGGTGGGCCAATCCAAGGTTTACTGGTCATCTTTCAGTTGATTATTACTGTATTTGGATGTTAAACTGGTACTAATGAGGTGAAACGTTTGCCCAGACAGTATATACATGTGAAAAAAAATTCAAAATTATGAAGTGACACTATCAAAAAATGTGTCACATTACATTGCATAATTTGCTTTTTCTTGAAGCATAATTTAGTCTACCCTGTCAGATACTTTGATCCTCCCCTGCTACATAATTCTAGTGACCCTGCCTATACTACACTATACAATAAAAGGCCATACAATACCATATAATGATAGGCTATACTATACAATGACAGACCATAGTGTACCATACCAGTCTATACAATGACAGGCCATACTATACTATACAATGACAGACTATACCATACCATAGTATACCTTACAATGACCAGCCATAGTATACCATACCAGTCTATGCAATGACCGGCCATACTATACAATACTATACAATGACAGGCCATGCCGTTGCATCCCATTCCATTCCATATCATACCATACCATGCTATACAATAACAGGCATACCATGCTACACAATGACAAACCATACCATACTATGAGAGGCCATACAATTACAAGATATACCATACTATACTATACAATGACAGGCCATGCCATACCATACTATACAATGATAGGTCATACCATACAAAAGTTAGCACACAATCATATTATAATACTATTATATATAATTCAAATATATATATATATATTTACAGTTTCTTCTCACGAAGCCCTGAGAAAGAGAAGAGAGTGCACTCATGTACTGGATACAATCCTTTTAATGCAATGCAAAGCATAACAATGTCAGCGTCCCCAACGCGTTTCGGTACATTCACCTTGCTCACGGGTATAAGCGGCAGTTCATCATAATGACCTAAACCTTCACACCTGTTTTTATAACATTTCCATGCCCTTAATTGAGCTTCCACAATCAGATTATTTGCGGTGCATTATGGTACCGGTAGTTTAAAACAATCAAATCAAAACCTCCGATGGGTCATAAAACGTTGTTCCTGTGCAAACATTGATAGGGTCCAGACATCCCATCACCAGCCCTACCAAAGGCTGGGAAGGCCCTCGAACACAGAAATCTGCGATAGCACGTAGCGCCATTCCACAATCATCACTTCCATAGTGCAGGCGATACGAAGCAGTTTTAGAGGTGGTGCAGACTCACACGGCATTGGGCTATGCCGGAATTGTATTTACAGTTTCTTCTCACGAAGCCCTGAGAAAGAGAAGAGAGTGCACTCATGTACTGGATGCAATCCTTTTAATGCAATCCAAAGCACAACAATGTCAGCCTCCCCAACGCGTTTCGGTGCATTCACCTTGCTCACGGGTATAAGCGGCAGTTCATCATAATGACCTAAACCTTCACACCTGTTTTTATAACATTTCCATGCCCTTAATTGAGTTTCCACAATCAGATTATTTGCGGTGCATTATGGTTCCGGTAGTTTAAAACAATCAAATCAAAACCTCCGATGGGTCATAAAACATTGTTCCTGTGCAAACATTGATAGGGTCCAGACATCCCATCGCACCACCTCTAAAACAGCTTCGTATCGCCTGCACTATGGAAGTGATGATTGTGGAATGGCGCTACGTGCTATCGCAGATTTATTTATTTAGAAGTTTATAAAGCGCTCAGCTACCCCCAAGGGGGGTGTCCCGGCGCTATGACAGACGGCAGAAGTAGGTACCAGGAAGGGTCTAGGGGCTGGAAAACAGCCAGGTCTTTAGGATACGTCGGAAGATAGTTTCAGACTCGACAGTATGCAGAGAGAGTGGCAGGCTGTTCCAGGCTTTGGCAGTGAGCACTGCAAAGGCTCTGCCACCCATTCTAGACCGGCGGAAACGGGGAGTCGCCAAGAGGCGAAGATGATTCGATCTAAGGGTACGGTTGTACTGGGAGTGCTTGAGTCGAGCTCTCAGATAAGCAGGACCACGTCCCTGAAAAGCCCTGAAAGCCAGGACGAGAGACTTGAACTGAATACGTTTGATCACGGGAAGCCAATGGAGCTTCCTCAAATGGGGTGTGATCGAATGGCGATATGGGATTTTGCATATCAGCCTAGCCGCCGCGTTTTGAACGATCTGCAGGCGTCTAATCAAATATGCTGGTGCCTCCAGATAAAGACTATTTGCATAGTCGAGATGTGAGGTGATCAAGGCATGAATAATGGTCCGACGGGACTCCAGGGGGAGGAAGTGAAGGATTTTGCGGAGCATGTGCAGTTTACCAAAGCAGGCAGCGGAGACCTGACTAATTTGGGATTTGCAGGACAGCTCATTGTCAAACCGGAACCCAAGGTTCCTAGCCGAGTCCACAGGTTTAGGAGGGGGATTCAGCTCAGATGGCCACCAAAGCGATGGAAGAGGAGGGCTTTTTTGACTAAAGAACAGAACCTCGGTTTTGTCTGAGTTGAGCTTAAGCGTATTCAGTGACATCCAAGTGGAGATATTGCACAGGCAGTGTCTGAAATTTGCAAATGCCGCTTCGGAGTGATCATCAAATGAGCACACCAGTTGTGTGTCATCGGCGTAAGAGATCACTCTTACCCCACAGGATTCTACCAGTGCTGCCAAGGGGGAAAGGTAAACATTGAAGAAGAGAGGGCTCAGGGCAGAGCCCTAGGGAACCCCACAACTCAAGGGTTTCTCCTCGGAGGCAAAAGGCTGGAGAGAGACTTGTTGAGTTCGGCCGCTAAGGTAGGACCGAATCCAGGACAAGGGGGTGCCTTGGATCCCAAGGTTGTAAAGTCTCTCTAGCAAGATGGAATGAGAGAACGTGTCGAATGCCGCGGACAGGTCAAGAAGCACTAGCATGGCTGCTTTGCCTGAATCCACGCATTCGCGAACGGTCTCAGAGACTTCAAGGAGGGCAGTCTCAGTACTGTAGCCGGATCTAAACCCGGACTGGGAATCGTGAAAAAGATGACTGGATTCAAGATAGCTTGACAGTTGTTCCTGAACTAGTTTTTCCAAAACTTTGGCTGGCGCTGGTAAGAGGGTAATAGGTCGATAATTTTTAAAGACTGACGGGTCAGCTTCAGATTTTTTAAGAATAGGCTCTAGGAGGGCCTGTTTCCAGATTGAGGGGAAAGTACCAGTGCAAAGGGAGGAATTCCAGATCTGGTTCAAAGGAGAAATAATAAGGGGGGCTAAGATGCTAAAGAATTGCGCCGGGCAGGGATCCTTAGGGGAGCCAGATTTGCAGGCGAGAAGTTTTTGAAGTGAAGTATCGATGGGGATGGGGTGGAAAGTAGTCAGCGCATCGCTGTTAGCCACCCGGTGTCAGGGATAGGGGACAGTGATGATGGGGCAAACGTTGAATAAATATCCAGAATTTTATCGTAGAAGAAATCAGATAGCCCATTACATAGATCCTGGGTAGGAGGAACTGCGCTCGAGATGGCAGACGGCTTGGTGAAATCTTTAACAATTTTGAAAAGAGTTTTTGATGAGTTGCCGGCGATGTGAATTTTAGTGATGAAGTACTCTCTCATCGTAGAGCGCTTGAGTTTATGAAAAAATGTTATGGCGGCTTTATAGACTGATTTAGCCGTGGGATCATAGAATGATCTTCAGCTGCGCTCAAGTTTCTTGCAGCGGCTTTTCTCGGCACGAAGCACAGGGGTAAGCCAAGGGGCTGATGGTTTTTGTCTTGAGGAATTAATAGGTTTAAGGGGGGCAACAGTGTCAAGGGCCGAGGAGAGCCAGCTATTGAAGTTTAATACATCGAGCTCCGGATCACCAGCCAACTGAAGGGGGGTAGAGGAAAGTGCAGGAGTCATGGAATTGCTGGTAATTTCAAACCATTTCCTCCTGTAATCCAGGGTAGTGGGAGGGTTAGAAGATCGAGGAGGTAGTGCCATGCTGATCGGAATTAAGAAGTGATCAGACCACGTAAGTGGTAAGGGAGAAGCTGTAGCCAAATTGGGGTTGTTAGTGAAAAGTAGGTCAAGCATATGACCGGCCCGATGGGTGGGGCCAGTAACCAGCTGGGTCAGATTAAGGCCCTCCAGTGTCTCTAGAAGCTGGCGGGCTTTAGTGCAGTGTATATCATCCACATGCACGTTGAAATCTCCAAGAATCGTGAAGTGGGGGTGTTTAAGCGACAGGTCAGCAACTATATTGTAGAGTTCTAATAGGTGATGGGGCGGGGAATTGGGGGGTCTATAGATTAGAATTCCGGCCATAGCTACATTGGGTGCTAATGTTATACTAAAGTACATAGCTTCAAAGGGTCCAATATTCAGGAGTTTCCTATACGAGATTTCCCAACTTGAGTGAAGGACCACTGCAACTCCGCCTCCCACCTTGTTGTCAGCCCTATTTACCCCTGCAAATCGATAATCGCTGGGAATGGCTAGGGTAAGGTCGGGATTAGAGTGGTCCCTGACCCATGTTTCGGTAAGGAACATTAGGTCCCAGGCATGTGTTTCAAGGGAGAGCCAGATGTCGTCTGAGTGGCGGGGGAGAGATCTGCAGTTAAGTAAGCAGGCTTTAATGAGGGGGGAGTGAGTCGCGTTAACGTTTGAGGTGCAAGAGGAAGTATGCGTTGCTGGGAGCGGTACTGAAGGATCTACCATAAAAGTGAATGGGCAGGAATCGCATTTAAATTGGCCAAGGGGCCCGGAGAACTCATGGATAACCGGGGATACACAGTACCTATCTCTCAGATTGAGAAGTTGAGCCCTGGACCAATGGATTGGATCATCAGAGGGGCTACCGACAGCATGGCTGGCGCTGGCCGCAGAACAGTCGCGGACGGGCGCAGGCGGGCTTGCCTTTGCCGCGCAGCGGCGCGCCCGCTGCGCGTCGGAAATGGCATGTGGCTTATGTAGGCAGCGGGCGCTAGAACGCTAACCGTCCAGCTCCGCCCCCGTCAAAGGCCGGAAGAGGAAACCTCAATGCCACCAGCACCCTCCACAACAATCTGGCAAGCCCGTGGTGGACCAGGGTGCGGGGTGGAAGGCGCCTGATAGCCGCAGGGAGACTCCTTAAGGCAGGGTAAAGGTAAGAGCCGTAGCGATTGGCAATTATAATTTCAAAGTGCAAAGTGCAGAGGGTGTCTACAAAAGCATGAGACTTGACAGGAATAGAATACAGACAATAGGCTAAAATCAGTTTAAAATCAATATCTAAAGGAACGAGTAACTTGCAACATCGCGCGTCCGCTGCGCGTCGGAAATGGCATGTGGCTTATGTAGGCAGCGGGTGCTAGAACGCTAACCGTCCAGCTCCGCCCCCGTCAAAGGCCGGAAGAGGAAACCTCAATGCCACCAGCACCCTCCTCAACAATCGGGCAAGCCCGTGGTGGACCAGGGTGCGGAAGGCGCCTGATAGCCGCAGGGAGACTCCTTAAGGCAGGGGAAAGGTACGAGCCGTAGCGATTGGCAATTATAATTGCAAAGTGCAGAAGGTGTCTACAAAAGCATGAGACTTGACAGGAATAGACTCAAAAATACAGACAACAGGCTAAAAGCAGTTTAAAATCAATATCTAAAGGAACGAGTAACTTGCATCTGCGCGCGTCTGCAGATTTCTGTGTTCGAGGGCCTTCCCAGCCTTTGGTAGGACTGGTGATGGGATGTCTGGACCCTATCAATGTTTGCACAGGAACAATGTTATGACCCATCGGAGGTTTTGATTTGATTGTTTTAAACTACCGGAACCATAATGCACCACAAATAATCTGATTGTGGAAGCTCAATTAAGGGCATGGAAATGTTATAAAAACAGGTGTGAAGGTTTAGGTCATTATGATGAACTGCCGCTTATACCCGTGAGCAAGGTGAATGCACCGAAACGCGTTGGGGAGGCTGACATTGTTGTGCTTTGGATTGCATTAAAAGGATTGTATCCAGTACATGAGTGCACTCTCTTCTCTTTCTCCGGGCTTCGTGAGAAGAAACTGTAAATATATATATATATTATAATATAATAATCTTTTTGTACAAAAGATGTGCAACGTGCAATATGGTTAAATAAACATTGACAAAGCCAACGGATCACGCATAGGCGAAACCTATTGGCTTTGTCAATGCTTGTTCTGAGTGCTATTTCATCTTTAACGAGGCAGACCTGGCTTGCCCTTAGTGGGGATGTAGTTCTCTGCAAACGAGACTGTCAGTAGCTCTGTTTTGTCCAGTTTAGTGCCATTGCTGAGATATAACTTCCACACCTGCAGATTCATGCATTACCAGGTGCACCAGGGTAGCAATAGTGTAAATTATTAACACGATTTCGGAATAGCGGTTTCACTCCATACAAGATGATCTATTTGAACAGTCCTCTGTGAGATGCTCAGGGAGCAATTATTTTGCCTTACTCACAACTAGCTTTGTTTTTGTTTTCATTGGGTATCTACTCGCCCAGATTAGTTCCCCATATTCTCCAGGTCCCCGCCGACCCCGAAGTTTGTGAAAGGCGGAAGGTTGTGAAGAAAAATGGGCTATAAAAACGATGCTACATCTGGTTCATCGATGTACGTTACGAGGAACATTTTACACCATAAAAGCCTACACACTGCTGAGCCTTTACAGGGAAATCAAATCCTGCATTTGGGAGGTATAGTCAACCAGAAAAATGTAAAGTTGTTGGCATTAAATGGAACATATTTTGCAGATTAATTGAATCGCCATCTGTCGAGCTCACCAGGCGCATTTCAAATATTTCCTCTTATACCCATGGACTCTGCCTTTCTACGTCACTACCCTACCTCCTTTCTTTAAATAGTCTCTTGTGAATAAACCTGCAGAAAGAGAGCTGCTTTCACAGTTTATTTATCCCTCTTGAGCTATTTATGTGAAATCTGAGCTTAGGCGCAATGTTCATTTAACATGATTAAGCATCTTAATCTCCCAAAAATATATTCACCAACCCATTGCTGCTGAAAGCTATTGCGGCAGTATTTTACACATGACATATTACTAATATTAAAGTGTTCCAGGCTTGAAACAAAAGACCTTTTCAGCCACTGTAATTGGGAGAGGTTCATAATACAAGCATGTACCCATTTCGGTTTCGTTTGTCAAACCCTCTAGCTCAACCCTGGGCAGTTGTGGCTCTGAGCCAAAGGCCGGACAGGCCTTTTATTCAACAGGGCATTTCCCTGGTGGGCTGCAGGCCGGTTTTGAAAGCCCAGGGCCGCTGCTGGTGCCTCCAGGTCCCAGAAGTTAATTGCAGCAGACACGAGGCTTCAAAAGGGAGGGGGCCCGTATAGAGAAGGCGAGTGGAGAGAGAGAGAATGGATGGATGGAAAGAGTGTTTGTTTCAACTTTATTTCGGTTCGTTGGTTAGACCGTAAAAACATGTTAAAAAAAAAATATATACAAAGCGAGTTGATTGCATTATCAATTGTAATATCAATCCAAATGAATTCATTAAAAAAGCATGATTGAGCGATTACCATGAGGGGATCAATTAAAATAGATAAAAAGAAAGTGCCCCCATACACAGTCCGTCACCAATTGGGATGAGTAATACAAGAAAGTAAAATAATTTCTTTCTAAAAAAAAAAAGATAAATATAGCAGCAGTTACATTTCCTTTTTTTAAAAAAAGGAACATTAATACAATTTTCAAACCACGTCAACCATAGGGCCTCCTAGAGTCGCAAATATATGAACTAATCAAATACAAACAAAAGAGTGATATTGCGCAATGCGTGTAACGGAGCGTGGCTGGTATGAGTATTTTTGCCAGACCTGCTTTTGGTTCTCCAGTTTGGCCCTGCGTCTACCTCTGACCCACCTTTTCAAACATGATCAGTATGTTGCACATTTAGACATTCACTGGTGCTTGGTAATGTTTAGCATATTTTATGTTTGTTAATGAGTTGAAATTTCAATACTTCACCAAGGCATTTACTCTACTCCTCTTGTTATATTACTTTTGAGCAATACACTGAACCTTGGTCTCTCCTGTCTTCTACCCATTCTTCAGCCACACACACACACTCAGACATACACACAAGCATAGTTGCCAACATTTTAAAAACAAATTCCAGGGACACTTTGCAGCACAGCCATCAATTACTTACTTGAAAGTTTACCACACCCACTGCCCCAAAGCTCTGCCCACTCCACCCAACCCACATAATTAGCATAATTTAACTGTGCCTACTTATGATAGTGCATATTATAGGGTCTACTCAATAGAGAGAGAATTGCAGGGAATTGAGACGGGAATTTCAAACTTAAGGCCAAAGTAGTTGAGTTGGAAAAATTCTCTCATTCAGCTGCATTGGAGAATGTTTCCAACTCGGCTACTCTGACCTAAAGTTTGAAATTCCCATCGCAATTCCCTGCAGTTCTCACTTCATTGAATAGGCCCTTATTGTCGGGACTGTCCTGGGATAGTGAATTACCCGGGACAGTCTCCAACTTGCCAGGACTGTCCCAGAAAAAATGGGACAGTTGGCAGCTATGCACAAGCAGAAACACACGGGCCTTCAGACATGCTCAAACATGAGTCACACACAAACACGTTGCTCTCGGCCCAATCCCACTCCCCACTTAATGTATGGGCAGATGCCTCACTGTGATCCTGCATTTCCCTATTGTGTTCATCCAATCTCCAAGTCGTCATATGGTGCAGGAGGCAGCACTAGTGGCAGGTGGTGGGTGGAAGGAGCTGCAGGCCTCAGCGACTGAAGCCACGTGGTGCTAGGCCTCCTGCAGGGTTCAAGAGACAGACAGCTGCTGGTTGCAGCTCTCTGCCTGCTGAACCCTGCTGAGGCACAGTACCAACACGGAGCAAGCCTGGGGCTCACATGGGAGGGCAGGGGGGCAGCAAAAACCATAAGAGAAGAAACAGTGACAGCAGGAACATAACTAGAGCAGCACTGGCTGCTTGCCGCTCTGTACGTAAAAGTCACCATCTCTTCTGCTTTTTGGCTGAGCATATGAAGGCTTGGTCAATGAAAGGTGGGTGTGGGTGCCGGAAGGCTGGTGTTAGCACATGTCAGGACTCTGGGTGAGCCAAGTGCTCACCTTCCCCTTGGGAAACATTGCTGTTTTGACAGCACCTTCCTGCTCACACCACTGCCTCACAGACAAAAATTGTGGGACTTAATGACAAGCCCCTTCTGGCACATCTGCGCCACTGGTGCGTCCCTTTTGTTATGCTCCGGAGGCGCAATGTGCAGACCCATATCTACAAGGTCACGCAGAGCCACTTTGTGTGGTTTTTCATGGCCTCGTAGATATTGTCAGAGCGAAAACCAATATGCCCAGGAACAGAATGACGACGTTCCCAATGCCCCTCTCAGACTTCCCAGTCACACCAAATTGTATAGTGTAACCAAAGAACCCCAAGGGGGGAAAGGGGTAGGGGACAAAGAAGAGACAGTCACTCCTTGTGTCCGGTTCCTTTCTCGTTTCTTCTTAATCCTTCTTTTCGAATTTGTTTTATCTTCTTGTTTTTTCTCTTTCTTCTTTGTACGTTTAATAGTGAACTAAAAATACAATACACTTGTAACTATAAACTCTTATATCATATCTTCACACTGTAAAACATATTCTAGACTTATAATGTACCTACCCTTCTCAGGAGTGACTAATGCACCTCTTCTGTTATTTAATTCTGGATAAATGTTGATATAGATTATTTTCTCTGTGGTAGGATTTTGCTTACTGGTTAATTTTTACTTATTCTAATTTTTTCTTCACCTGTAGCTACTTAAGGGCATGAGGAAACACGACCCGGGGAGCTTCTAAAGGTAAGTAATTGCTCTATGTATACTTATATATACTATGTACAATGTTCGGTATGTTATCTATTGGAAATAAGGATAAACTATACACGGTTGACCCCACTGGAGAGAAATACTATTATATTATTAATCACGTACTCAGCGTAACTCTATGGGCTAAGATTTCTCCAAAACATTTCTCCAAGTTCTTATTTTCAATGCGGAACTGCTAACTTCTTGTGCTGACTCTAGTTTCCTTCCTAAATGTCATACGCAGACTCAAATACAATAATCTCTTCCGAAACAAGGCTCCCTGTAGCCGGCAGGCGGAATTACTGCCTGAACTCAAGAATTATGCTCCAACTGATATGTGCCTCAAAAATACACTAACTAAGTGTCTTACCGCGAGAGCACGAGAAAAAGGGGAAAACTCTCCTGACACTGCTCACTGTTGACGCGGCGAAGTCTCTAAAACATCGAGGGAAAGCGACGACAGCTACCCAGACTAACTTCCCGCGACGGACGCCCAAACACCTCCTGCTTCCTCAAATTCTTCAGGTGAAGTGCACCGCTCATAAGGCAAACGCTCCTAACGTTCTAAACGGCCGTCAGGGATTTCTCTAACTAGTACGCTGCTGAATTGATGGCTCTCTGGGCAGCCATCTTGGAATACCTCCTTAGCCTCTTCCTAATCTTAGCAATTCCTTTTCTGGAGGGTTGTAAGGATTTTACTTTTACTAACCCCGAAATCTTCATAATTTGACTTGGGGTTCTGACAGATATGAAGTAAGGCAAAGCAGCTCAAGTCGCTGCCTTGCCTTACTCTGAGTCAAAGAGGCGTTCCATGGGCTTGGGGTGGGTGTCCCTACACAACGCCCGTGGATTTTGACACATTCCCAGATTCACAACATGGCATACATCTGGGAAAGCTTCAAAACTGTGCGCCTCCCCAGAGCAGGCGCACATAGAAAGAGGAAAATGCCTCTTAGGAATGTTTTTGTGCAGGAAAGTACCCCTTCCTGCACAAAAACAATCCTGCCAATAACGCAGGCACCCTTGCACCATGGTGCAAGGGTGCCTTCGCTAGCACATGGCTGCAAAATGTGCGCCAGCGCTGGCTGAACGGACAGGCATGCACTGTATCTTGTAAATATGGTGCATGCCTGCCCTTTTGAATTAGCATAGGGCAGCGCAGCAAAAAGCCTTGTGGCACCGACCTACACCAGTTTCTTGTAAATAAGCCCTGTGTATGAGAGTTGTGGCGCTATTAAAGTTGCCTACTCTGGTACGCTCAGTTGCCCAGTGTATGTCTGTAAACCGGTCCCAGGATGCTTGTTGCTGGTCCAGGGAAGACCTGGCTTTGCAGTTCGGGCTGGACTGTTCCCATGATGGATTCAACCCAGATCTGTGACTGGGGGTGAGTGCCTGAAAAGTTTCAGCGCTCTGTCCATCATGTGTTTGCTTTGTACACCTCCTCTGCTACTCTTCTGCTCCCAGACTCAGCAGTCGGAGAGCAGAAGGCAGGTTGTCAATCTCCTTCTTCCTCCAACAGATTTGGTGAGTCAAAGCCCCAAAAGCCTGCATTGACAGGCTGCCCCTGGTGTCCAGGCAACCCTCATGGACATGCCTTTTAATGGTGAGGGGCTGTTCCGAGATATGACTAACTATGCCCTACGATGTCCAACTGGCGCCCAAAGTGTCTTAGTCATGAGCATGAAGAGTAAGCCCAAGTAAAAGGCTGAGGGACACAAGGCGATGTCTCCACAGAAGAAGAAATCGTGTTACAGATGTGGACTGTCATTTCCACACAAAGGCAAATGTCCCGCAATCTGACAAATATGCATCGGTTGTGGTAAAGCAAACCATTTTGTGATTACTTGCAGGGCGAAGAGAAAAGTAAGTGCATCACAGTGTGTAGACAAAATGGGCAACCGAACGCTACCTCAGCGACGTTCGACGCGCTCCCACAAGGCCAAGCAGTCACACCAACTGAGGCAAATCGACACCAAACAAAGTTGATCATCGTCTAAATCCTCAACAAAGAGTTCCTCAGTATCAGTTTCCAGTGAAAGGGACAATGACAATTGTGCAATGTCGATGTTTACTTTAGGAAAGGCATACACATGTGGGACTAGTTGGATGTGAGATAAATTTAAAAGTGAAGACAAATCGACATTAAAAAGCACCTGAAACATTCAAACTTTGTCTAAAGATCACTCTAAAGATTAATGGTTCTTCGATACCATTCATAATTGACATCGGTGCGTCGATAAATATCATGCCTGAAGAGAAGTATCAAGAGTTGTCTCCATTACCTCATCTTATGAAGTCAAAGACTAAAGTATACACATGGGCTGCCTCTTTGCCCTTAAAGAGTCGAGGTTCGTTTGTAGCCACGATGAAACATAAGAAAACTGTGGTACAAGCACTTAAACATGTACTTTAAGGAACAGCCTCAAGTGCCCGTTTGTTGAGCTTCAACACTGCTGCTGATTTGTGACTGATATCAGTGAACTACAATATGAATGCCCATCAAGAAATTGTAAGTTAATTTCCTTCATTATTACACGGGTTAGGAAAACTCAAAACAAAGAAAGCAAAGTTACATATGAATGAGGATGTTCGTCCTGTTGCACAAAGACACCAATTGTGTTTCACTTGCAAGAGGATGTTGAAAAGGAATTTAATTCATTGCTTAAACATGACATCATTGAACGCTCAACTGGTCCAAATCCATAAGTTTCTCCCGTTGTAGTAGTGCCTAAAATAGACAGTGAAGGAGCTGTGCGCATATGTGTTGACATGCGTCAGGCCTACAAGGCGATTCAGCGAGGGCGACATCCAGGTCCGCACATTGCTGATATGATAACTCAACTGAATGGTGCGAAGTTCTTCTCTCGACTTGACTGAAATAAAAGATATCACCAATTGGTGCTTGAAGAAAAATCTAGGTACATTACAACCTTTACTACGCATATTGGTCTGTTTCACTATAAGCAATTGACTTTTGGTGTATCCTGTACTGCAGAACTTTTCCAAGACGTCATTCGACGTATCATACAGGCTGTAGTAAAGGCATTTAACTATAATGATGATATATTGGTTTTTTGGAGCTACACAGAAAGAGCATGACAAAGCTCTCATCCAAGTATGTCGTTTGCTGAACAATGCAGGTTTAACTCTAAATGCTGACAAATGTGAATTCCACAAGAAAAGCTTGAAATTCTTTGGCCATGTATATTCTGAGGGGGTATGAAACCTGATCCAGCTAAAGTGCAAGCGTTGTCTATTGCAAGTCCCCCACAAGCCAATTCTATGCTTTGATCATTTCTTGGAATGGCCAGTTACTGTTCTAGATAGATAAGAGACTTTGCTACGGTCAGTGCACCGTTACAAAAATTAACGAAAAATAATTTGTCTTTTCGTTGGTCACAAAAATGTGACAAGAGCTTCCAAAAAGTCAAGCAAGCTACTGAGAGTGCCACTGTAATGGCCTGCTGTAGGAGGCTTGCTTAGTATATGGTGCATACTTATTTACGTGATACACTTTGTGCTAACCTAGTCAACTTTTATGGGGATTTTAGCGATCTTTGATAACCATAGAAGCGCTCAAAGTGGTAGCTGTGGAGAGCAGCCTTCAGGCTTATCTGGAAGGAGTGTTAAGCAGCTTGTTTTTACCAGTTTAATCATGTAGTGTAGGTTAAACAAAAAAGAACCACACAGTGTTTATATAAAAATACTTCTATTTATTACACAAAACTCACTAACACATTGGTATATCTCCCACCCGAAGATATCAACACAAATACACAATAATACTTCAATTGCAAGTAAGTAAGTAGCACAAAATACAGTGGTCTCGAGGGGGAGACCAAATCATATATTAAGAAAGTGGAATGCGAACTGCAGGAGAGGTCAGGATTTGGACCAGAAGACCCAGAGGAGCTGGGAATACAAGGAATCACCCAAAGTAAGTACCCAGAAACTCCACAGAGGCTGCGCACAGAGTGGGAACACAGCCGCGTGCCCAATGGAAATCAATGGAGAAGTCGCGGTTGCAGTTTTGCAGAAGAAGGACCCTTTCAAGAGGACCCCGAAAAATTCCCTTGGAGGACGGAAGGTTGGAGAGCCACCACACCCGTGTATGCCCCGGAGATCAGGTTACCTACACCAGGGAAGCCAGGTGCTTAGGGGTTAAGAGACGTCAGAAACCTCCGTAGACGACAATGGAAGACTTGGAGAAATGTGCCTCTGGACAAGGACGCGAAGAAGTCCAGTGGAATCCATGGGTGGATTCTGGAATTGAAGAACCTGAAAGCAGAGGAGACAGAGTCTATGCCACTCAGGAGTGACCAGGAGGCTCAGAAGAGCAATGCCCACCCATGTCGGACTGTTCAGACGAGTTGACTGTGACCTCGTTGATGCAGCTGTGAGGACCGGATGTCGCTGACCAGGGGGTCGATGTCTGGCGGGAGCACCAACAAGCCTTGGTAGCCGCAACTGGTGTGGAGAACGAAGGAGGAGCAACATTGGGACCAGCAAGGTCCAAGGAACTCACCACAAGCAGGACAGTCAGAGCAGAGCAAACAGGGGAGCCCACCGAAGCAGGAGAAGACCTTTAGGGGGACCCACTGGCCAAAGGCACAGGAGTCGCAAGAAGATCTCGAGCAGCTCACCAAGAAGGAAGGCCCACAGTGCAGATGATGCGGTGAGGACACTGTACTTGGCAGAAAGAGATGCTGGAGGCTGGTGCTCTTGTATCCTGAAGATCTCTGGAGTGCAAAGCCAACAAGCCTTGGCAACGGCAAGTCGATGCGGTGCACATGGGTTCAGTCCCAGCGGTTCCGACAAGGGATACTGCCCTCAAAATTGCAGAGAGGATAGGTCTGGCCTCGAGGGAGTTGCAGAACAACCACCTGTGTTTCTGAGCCTTTTGAAATCAAATCCGTGGAACGTCAGTAGCCGCAGACCGGTCAGCTTCGTTACGGTGCCTGCAGATGCAGGGGAGTGACTCCTTCACTCCAAGGGAGATTACTTCAGGTGTCCTTGATGTCCACAGGTCTGGTGAAGATCCTGGAAGAAGCACAGACACAGATGACGAAGAAGACTTGCCGAACAGCGAGACCAGGAGCAGCAGGAGTCTTCCTTTGTGCAGTCTTGGTTCCAAGCGGAGTCCAAGTGTCCAGGTGGTCGAAGAGTAACGTTGTTTCAGGCTTGAGTCTTGTCCCACGACGAATCTAAGGAACCACCCACAGGTAAGCCCTTAGGTACCCTAGGGAAAGGGTTGGAAAGAATCAGGGGTCCCTCCCAGAGGAGAGGCTGGACAGAGGGGAGGATACTCCCATGTCCTTTGTCCTGTTTTGCGCCAGAGCGGGAGTCAAGGGCTCCCTGAACTGGCTCAAACTGGAGTATGCAAGGAGGGCACCAAAAGTGTCCTTCAAACCAGTCTGGTGACGCTGGCAAGCACACCCACCCGAGCCCAATACACTAAGTCCTGTCTGGGAGGTGGTCACACCTCACTGTGACAGGACACCTATTGTTCTACCTTCCCCTGCTCGAGCTTGGCTCAGCAGCAGGAGGGCAGAATCGTATATGTGGTCGGCATCAGCACTAGCTTGCTGTCAGACCCTGAAAGGCTGTTACCGGTAGTACAGGGGGTACCCCAAGGTAGCCCCCCAGTACATGGGATCATACTTCCAACACTAGAATCGGTGTTGGGGTATGATTCCAACATGTTTGATACCAAACATGACAGGGTTCAGTGCACCCACTATATAGTTAGACATCTCGTAGTGACTGATGTCCACTATATGTATTAGAATGGATGACCGCGCTTATAGTGCCTAGAGAATCGACTCCGGGGTTCGTAGGAGTGTCCTGCTCATGCAGGGGCACCCTCACACGTATAACCAAGCACCCTGCCCTCAAAACTGAAGAGCCTGCCTTAGGGGTGACTTTTAGGGTTTAAGTGCAGCGACCTCAGATATAAGGAAACTTATATCTGTTGTGAGAAGTGCAAGCACAGGCTGCAAGGCTGCAATGACAGGCCTGTAGTCACAGTTTAAGTGGACTCCCATGGGTGGCACAATACATGCTGCAGCCCATGGGAAACCCCAGGTGTATCTATGCCCTGGGCACCTTAGGACCATATACTTGGGACTTACAAGGGTACAACAGTAGCCAATTGAAAGCACAGTGACTGGGGTCCTGATTAGCAGGATCCCAGTCAGACTAGGTCAACAACACACTGACACCAGGCAAAAAGTGAGGGTAACCATGCTAAAAGGATTCTACCTTCCTACACCTACTTTGATCCCAAACTTCACACAGAGGTTGTAGTTGATACTAGCCCTGTCGGGTTAGGTACCACCCTTGCATAGCATAGCGGACAACCAAATGCCCAGACACACATTGTGGTATACACCAGTAAAAGCCAGTCACAAACAGAACGTGCTTACTCTCAACCTGAGAAAGAAAGTTTGGCAGTGGTCTGGGCTTGTGAATATTTCCATGTGTTTTTGTACGTAAAGCCCTTCACAGTAGTGACTGATCATCAAGTACTGTTGACGATATTTGGCAATGATGAAGTCAAAATACCTCATCCAATTGAACGTTGGGGTTTAAGGTTACAAGAATACAACTATACAATCCTACATTGTCCATGGAAAGATCAGAATCCTGCTGATTATTTTTCATGAGTGTCATTGCAGTGCCCTTGTACCCCATCTAAAACAGCAGAGGTCTACATCAATTTTATTGTGAAATCGAGCACACCAGCTGCCATGTCTTTGGAATAAATTGTCACCGCCACAAGCCAAGATAGTGACATGTTAAAGTTAAAAGACATTATTGCTGATTAATCGTGAAACCAGCACTCAGACCTCTCCCTAATGACAGTATTCAAAATTCAAAAATGTAAGAGATGAACTTTCAGTGACTCAAGAAGGCCTCAGTCTGCAAGGCACACAAATTGTTATTCCCGAGAGTCTACGAAAAAAAAGTGCTCAACGTCGCCCATGTGGGACACCGAGGAATAGTTGCCACCAAGAGAGCTCTCCGTGACCGACTCTGGTTTCCATATCTGAACGAAAGGGTTGAAAAAGAATTAAAGACTTGCCATATATGCAACTGTCTTTTGTCTCAAGTCATTCAGCACCCTTTGAACATGTAAGAATTGCCACATCATTCCTGGCAGAGAATTGCTATTGATTTCTTTGGTCCTCTTGAGAATGGACATCATTTTCTAGTCATTGTTGATGAATACTCTCGTTATCCACTGGTAGAAGACCTGTCATCCACAGCACATGAAAAAGTTATTAAACAATTAGATGGCATCTTTGCGACATGGGGTGTACCTGCAGTCTTCAAGTCTGACAACAGCCCACCTTTTAATAGTCGAGAATTCAAAGACTTTCTAAATCACCTCACTATAAAGCAGGGGCGGTTTTCTTATTAGGGCGGCAGGGCTCCGCCCGCTTAAATTCCTGTCTCAATTACTGTTTCCTATTTATTTTAAAGAATTCTTAATTCATTACACCTGCGACCCTCGCTCTGCGCAAGGATCTGGCAAAACCAGGCACATGTGGTGTTAGAGCGCATGTGCCGGCCGTCGCAGGTTTTGGAGAGCTTACCTGATTTCAGCCCTGGCCCCCGGTGGCTTACAACACTGTAAGTCTCTGCCCTCTGATGACGTACTGCAGCCTCGCTGATTGCAAGCAGCCTGGGCGCTTTAAGCAGAAGCCCTGGGTTTCCAAGGCTGCTTGTCAATCAGCGAAAGTTCACTACGTATGACTGCACCCCACCCATTTCCTAACTCGTCAGCATGGGGTGGGAGCAAGCCTCCATGGCCCCACCCCATCCTGGGAAGAGCTGGGAAAGGCCTGTGGTGCTCACGAGGCTGTCTGCGACCTGCTCTGCAGCACACGTGCTCTTCTTAAAAGCAAGCAGCAGACTTGCTCGGACCGGAGAGGCTGGCAGTTAGTATCCCAGGCAAGTGCGGGTGGGGGCTTAGAGAGGGTTTTAATGGGCTGTATGATTTAGGTTCTAAGAACCGAAGGAAAAAGCGGGCCTTGAAATGTGTCCTTACCAGGCCCATATTTATAATATCCACAGGGGACCAACCAATTATATCACGCCAGGTTTTGCTGCTCGGCAGTGTGTGAATCAGTTCTTTGACTGAAAGTTATATCTTGAAGTCTGTTAACTGGAAAACGTCACATTGTGCTCATTTGGGTAATAACTGGTCATTGGCTACTCATGGACGGGGGATATGGAATGTAACGTAAAAGTAAAACTGTCAGTATTCAGTAAATAATTGTGCGTCATTCATTAAAAGGCCTAAGCATCTGATGGTTTATTAAACTTTTGCAGTGAGTACCTTGCTCCTAGATGAGCAAAGACGGATGTCCGTCATAAATCAGCAGCTTGTGCTGATGGGGCAGGTTTTCAGGAACTTGATTAGTCTTGTGGATGGTTTGTGAGGATTATTTCCTCATCCTGGGGGTCTAGATTGAGGGGTGTAGTTGGAAGATAGGAACATTTCCTTGTTTAGTGGTGGTGACCTTCGTTTCCTGCGATTTCACTTTAGATGATGTTTTTTTCTGTAAAGATGGACACATTCTAGCAGGTGAAAAAAGGACTTAATGCACCTTTCTGAATTCAACAAACTCGGTAACTGCATCACTGTGAAAAATGTATTTAGCGTCATTCAACTACAGCAAATGTACGAGCATAAATTTAAGTTGGGGGGAAGAATTGCCTTTATCTTAAGTGAATCCCACCAATTCATTAACGTGTAGTGGTTTTCGCTGCAGTCTTCAACAGTTTATTAATTTACAAACTGTTAAAGACTGCAGCGAAACCACTACAGATGATGCCATCAAGCTGTCTTTTCAGTTTTCCACTGTGCTCTTCATAGATCACTGAGCTGAAGGTCTGAGCTCTAGATTTTAGTAATACAAATAAATCTGCAAGTCCTTTTTCTATGACTAGACCTTTGGTTGCTATCATTTTAAATTATTCACTGGTCACTGGTTTCTTCTCTTAGCTAAACATCATCTTGACTTGGGGTTCACTGTTTCTCGCAACTTAACTACAATGTACATTTCAAAGAATCAAAACTAAAGGTTTCATCTTCCTAGTGTGAGGTAAACGCGAGCCTAATGCTAGCAGGGCGTCACAGAAGGGCCTTGCTACTCACTTTTAGGCATGCTTTGTAGCTTGAGATCACATACTAGTTTGCACACTTTATGGTAAATATTGACAGACCTCATTCACTTAGTTATTAATAGTACTTAATTTAAGCCAGTGGTTGTAGGTGGGGCCCGCCATTCAGTAGCACCAGTCGCTAGGTTCTGAGCAAAACGTTGTGCCTGCCACTTATTCTTTTACAAATTAATCACTGCTTGTTAGCCAAGAGTTTAGCACAAGACATTCATAGACTAGTTGTGTTGATACGAAAAATCCTCATTCTGAGGTGCTGTGTGTTTGACCTCTGACCATTTTGTGTTCACATCCTGAACATAGTCTCTTTGCCAGAAACCTTTTTATAAAGGTGGTTAATAAGATCTTTTTTAATTGAAGCAAACCCTTGGATGATATTCTAATAGTATATCTGCTAAGCTTTGGTGACACAAGAATTACTCTATTTGTCACCAGTGAGCAATGGAGGTTGGTAGATGATGTTGCTTCTGTTGGTGCAGGGCGGAGGCTGTAGACCATATGAACCCCAAAGAGGAGGAAGTTGGATCATATTAATTATATGAGCTCTATCCATAGGATACTATTCTTCCTTTAACGTTTGATTTCACTTCTTGCTGATCTGATCCACCAATATCTGGCTTAGTGTGTGCTGCCTTGGGATGGCAAGAAAAGTGACAGATGTCTGCAATGACATGTTAAGTCTTCTTCTGTGGTACTGGGAGTGACTTGCTACTCACTAAAAAAGCGCTTCAACACCCCATCAGGGGTAACAAGCGCTATATAAATGCAAACCTTTTTCCCTCTTCTATCCCTTTGCTATCCTTCTGATTCCAAATAACTGACTAACCTATCCACCACTCAAATTACTTTCATATTTCACTATACTAATTCAACACTAATCCTTTATGGGTGCAGGAGTAGCATGCTACTCGCCGAAAAAGCGCTTCAACGCCTCATCATGGGTAGTAAGCGCTATATAAATGCAATTACAATACAATACATGCGCTTAAAGGAATCATTTCCTTAGTTACGTGGCCGAACTTACAAGCTCCCCTGCTTTTGTCTACCAAGGGTTGATGGGCATTGATGTGGTCAGAATGTATAATTATAATAAGCATCTAGTTCCAGGTCTAGGACCTCTCCTCTCAAGTCTAGTGAAAACAGATGCCAAAATAACTGGGTTTATTGTGCTGACCCTATTGAGTCACTCTCTAGCAATCCATCTGTTTATCAGAAAAAAGCCTGTTCTGGTTTGTGAAAATGAGGGGCGGACGGTGGATGGAGGTGTCCACTGGACCGATGTTGACATGTACAGTACCAGTCTCTCTGACTTACTTTCATCTCCTTGCTTAGTGGCTTGGTAGTGTGGAGCAGAGTCAACTAGAATCCAGCCCAATCCCAAGTCTGGTGCCAATGGGATTGGTCATTCGGTAGTGCTCGAGCCAGCAAATCCAACGCTATCCATCAGCTGCAGCTTTATTGAAGAGAGCAGATGAATATACCAGAGTGCAGGGTGGTGTTGTCTGTAGACTGGTATTTGATTACCTCTTCCAGCCTTGTAAATTGGGTGGGAAGTCGAATAATACCTCCCTTGAAGTTGGCACTTCTGTGGGCACACATGCTACCATACCCCTGAATTCCATGCACCCGGACAGTGTAAATTATGAACTTTGCCGGTGCCAACGGTCAGCAGGTACTCTGAAGAAAATGCAGCTTTTAACATTGCATGAACAAGTTTATTTTCTGTGTATTTCATTTTCATAAAATAGTCGAAATGGGGTTCATTTTATGGTGGTGTTTTCTTGTACTGAATAAAATGTATTTCTTTGTGTGCTTTAGGAGGAAGACATGTTGAGATTTTTTCATATGTTGTAATATTCGAGGCTGCTGTTGACCAAGCCACAACCGTATTTGTATTCATTCTCAAATGGCATATTGCTTAGTGTGCTTTAAGAGTGCATTAGTGCAATGGCATTTCCAGTGCTTAATTTGTAAAATATTAAGTGCGAAGGATCTAAGTTTTGCTCAGAAGCCTGTAGCAAGTGCTTGGAATATCAGGGGTGCCGAATACCATTGCTGCATAGTCCTGATTCCACGTCATCCCTCTTTAATCCACCACGAGACACCCACTGCCTCTTTATCTCACTCTTTCTGATTCCTTTTCATCCCTGCTTTATCCTTTATTACGGTTTTCTTTTCCTCCTTCTCCCCCACCACCCCCAGGTGTTTTTCTCTGTGTTGCTCTGGGTAAAAGTCTAATTTGGAAAAGTAACTGCTGGCTACTAAAAATAAGTGTGGGTGGGCCCCACCTACAACCACTGGCTCAAATTAAGAACGGACTCATTTCCCTTGTTTGTAAGCTAAAGGGTATTAAACACTTATTAATGATTTAGGCATTTCCTAAAGTAACTTATTTTATGTAGCAACATTTCCACAACGTTGATTGGTTTATGATGTGTATCTTTGTTAGTACAGCCCTATGATACCATTTCACACTAAGTTGACTGTGTTGTTTTTCACGTCTCTAAACTATAAAATGTGTCCTTTCTGGGATGTGTGCGAGACATTTTGTTTGTTTGAATCTGACTAACTACTTTTTTGCCTTTTGTAATGATTCTTAATTTTGAATAAACCTCTATGGTTTTGACTTTGAAAAAATATATATATATCCACACAGGAATCTATGAGGGAGGACAATCTGAGTTACAGACCCCAGCTTAAGAGGGGAGTAAGTGGGTATGGGTAGTTCCTTGGTGGAGAGAATGTGTGTGCTGCGCAAGTATGTGTGTGTTTGTGTGTGTGTGAAGGACAGCTCTGCCATGCATATGGGTTAAATAATGCAAATTAATGATTGCCCTTGCATTACTGCATTGACACCTCGATCTCAATCTATTTCACGGTCCTGTGGGGTAAGCAGCACATTCAGTGTGAAGTGTCAGTATCTGTTAAACTATTGTAAAATGAATCGAGCACAGTTAGTATTTAGCTGCTGCCAGCATGCTCTGTAGCCAGGGGCGTGGAGAGGTGATTGTCACAGGAACAGCTGACAGTGTCTCATCATATGGCAGCCTGGCCCCTCAGCCTCACATGCAGCATAACTGGGATGCTCAGCTGCAGAGTCCTACTGGAGGCTGTGATATGGTTGTGGTTTGGACTGGTGCTTGAGACAAATCTTGACACAGTGAAAGTACAG
This sequence comes from Calotriton arnoldi, assembly GCA_963921515.1. NCBI lineage: Eukaryota > Metazoa > Chordata > Amphibia > Caudata > Salamandridae > Calotriton > Calotriton arnoldi. Next base: position 2,217,264 of record CAWUFW010000362.1, read on the forward strand.
CTCTACTAATGCTGCACATTCAACAAGTCCTTGTTTGAGAACCCACTGTGACAGGCGGCAAGTCACCTGCAATGCCACGTTATACTTCACATGAGATGGGGTAGCTCCCTGATGCCTGCAGGTTAGGGACATGGATGGAGGTCAGTTACACACTGAAGGTATGAAATAGGGCTGGGTGGCTGAGAGCGTCAGTGCAGGAAGGAGGCAGGAGTTGTGTTCTTGATCGGGTGGAACTGGGCGCAGTGCTCTGGTTTATTTTCTTGATCTGTCTGACATGAGCTGCGCCTTGCTTGGCTAAGCAAGCTGAGCTGGCTTTAGATGTGATGTATTACTTACTGTGCCGGGCTCTCCATTTCCAAACAGCACTCATTAAGCAGTGCCGCATATCCCAGACCTGCTTCTGTCTTCGATTCCTGAGAGTTTAGCCGGCCTGCCCAGCACAGCCCTGCTTCTTACTTCCCTTCCACAGAGTTCTCTGTCCTTCGCAGACTAGTTCAGCTTCCCAAAAGAGTTTATCATTTTTCCCTGGCCAGTCCTGCCTTTCTCCTCTCTTTTTCCAGAGAAGTTCCTTGTTTTGCCTAGGCCAATGTTTGCTCTCATTTTCTATCCTAGCCAGGGAGTTTATGAATTCTTACCAGGACAATTCTGATTTTTTCTTTTTATTTCCAGCCAAATATTTAATCAGCCTTGTGTACATTTTCACTCACACATTTTCATGCATATACCATTTGCATATGTGTGTTTCCCATTACATTATGTGCCTGAACATACATGTGAGAGACAGATTTGAGAAAGGAAAATGGCTTGTGGCCCTTTATTAGAGCATATATATGTCTTCGTACAAGCATTCAAAAGACTCAATAATTTTCATAAACCTTTCAGACCTCAAACTAGGTGATCTCCATCAATCTACTTTCTGTCAGGATATATTTATTTAGCGTTGCCAGTGTGATGGAATGGGATGGCAGAGACATATTGCGTATAATCACCAAGTGATCTTGTGTTGTTTATCTGAAACCTTTGACCAGTTCTGGCCTTTTAACTAAAACGGCTTAGCAATCTGGAACATGTAGTTGCACGAGGAGCGGACTTACCATTAGGCATGCAGGGCTAAATCTCTTTTGTTCATTTTGCTTTTGTCGGGCTAAATCTTGGTGCATTAAATGCTCTGGTGTGTATCAGGTCACCTGCTGCTTTGGTGCTCTTTTACAGCATGTGATCACATTCCTCTTCATTAGGCAAACAAGGTTCAGAAACTTTGATGCATATTGTACCTTTAGTACCACTGCTCTTCCGTCCTAGTCATCATGTTCATGGTGTGCAGAGAACACATGCAGGGGCGTAATGCAGGCTCTGGGGCGAAAGTGTGAGCTCACGTTTCAGGGAGTCCCTATTCACTGTAGGGCCAATACATTTCTTGGAGATATAGGAGTCTCAGGGCCCAACACCACCTTCGCAAGGGGCCATATCATGTTGTATTACATCTCTGACTGCACACATGCAACACACTGCCCCAGCCTCTTGTAGCATCCCACTCCACTTCTCCTAACAGTTCCCATTCTAAAATTAAACAGGCATAACATAATATGTACTCAAGCCTAAATTATTTATTATGATGTCACTATTGTTTCCAGGATGATCCACTTAGAAATGGGAAGCAGGTTACTAAACTTCCATACATGCTTAAGGAGCACTGCAGCTGTTTTAAGATTGTCTCTGGCAAATTATATTGTGTAAAGCAGGATCATTTGTGAAATCTATCTCATGCATTGACATTACTGCTTTGATCTATTCACAGTAAGGTGTCACTCAAAGTGTTGCACACAAAAGTTGACATGTTACACGTAAACATACCGGAAATGTCACACATAAGCAAATTGAAAACTTGGCAGCTATGGAAGCAATAGCTGATGAGCTTTTAATAAATGCACTGCTGGAGAAGGACCTCTGGGAAATATCTGTGCCCAGAAGTACGATTTTAACACAGTGCGCTGCAAAGCGTTGTTGTAAATCACCCGAATATGGAATAAAATAACATCCAGTGAAGATCTGCTTCGCCTACTAATCTTAGAGAGAGAGAGAGAGAGAGAGAGAGAGAGAGAGAGAGAGAGAGAGAGAGAGAGAGAGAGAGAGAGAGAGAGAGAGAGAGAGAAACAACACACACGCCAAGAAACACACGCTCTTCAGCAGTGTCGCTCAGTTCCCCGCCTCCTGCTGCGAGTCTCATGCAGATGCTGCACTCTCTCCTTCCAGATATTTCCGAGAGTGTCATGCAGATGGCGCTGGTAGGTTCCTGCTAGCAGCCTGCTGCAGATGGTGATGACGGTCTCTTCTATCTTGTTTCCTGCTGAGAGTCTCAGTCAGATGCTGCAGCTACTAGCAGTCTCTTGTCTCCGGTGGATGTGGCTGAGTGTCCTGTACTCTGCTGACCGTCCCAGCATGCACTAATGTGAGTCCAATTAAGATTCTGCTGCCAGCCTATTATGTCCAGCCGATGTGACTCAGTTCCTTGTGCCCAGCTGGGAGCCTGGGCAGACACTTCTATATATCTCGTGAAGACCCTGCCCACAGCCTCTTGCCTTTTGGTGGGCCTGAGACACTTGCTGTGTACTGAGACCGAAACGCCTATGCAGAGTGTCCCTCACATGGACCTGTGAATGAACCTTGCCCTCTGCACACACACACACACCCTGCTGCGATTCCCTCCTCTGCCAGGGCTGGGCATATAACTCCTAGCACAGTTCTTCACAATGCAGGGCCTGACATGGAACTGACACTGCCCCAGCCCTGCTGACCATTGAAAGGCACCGGCCTGACGTGAGTGACACTACCTCAGTCCAGCTGCTCATTAAGGCACAAGTCAAACACGTGACTGACACTGTCGCACCCTGCTAACCTTTCAGATGATCAACCTGACAAGTGACGAACACTGACCCAGCCCTGCTGACCTTTCAAAGGCACCAGCCTGACAAGCCACTAAGCGACTGACACCAACCCAGTCCAGCTGGTCTGTTGGAGGCACCAGTCAGACATGTGACTGACACACTATCGCCCCCTGCCCAGCCTTTCAGGGTCAATCAACCTGACAAGTGACTGCCACTGTCACTGCCATGCTGGCCATTCAGAGACACAGGCCTGACATGTGATTGACTTTCCTCCAGCCCTACTAGCCTTCAGATGTTCTAGCTTAGCCTTTGCACCACAGCCCTACCTTCCTCAATGTTCAGGTACTGACAAGAACATGGGGCCTTTGGAATGGACGTCCAGAGCACCCCAGCTTGCCACAGTGTCTGCTGTTCAAGTAATGCCACCCAGAGGCTCTTTATTGATGTCATAGCTACACTTTCACAATTGCTTTATTAACCTTCTTGCTTTCTCAGATTTGCTTGAAAATGCACCATTTTCCCACTCTTTTTTCAAAACTTTCATGGGGGGAGAACCCCCCCGAACCCCCCTTATAGAGGTCCGGATCGCTCGCTACGCTCGCTCACCATACATTCCCTTGGCCCGCACTGTTACGCCTCACCAATTTCAGATGTCACCAGCCGCCACTGCTATAAAGCATCCAAAAAAGTATTCCTCTTTGGCCCCAGGCCAATGGTTTGGTAGAATGGTTCTTGAGTAATCTAAAGAGACCTCAAAGTTGTGTTGAACTCTTCTCTTCGAGCTTACCGTTTGACCCCTCACTCACGACAGGGGAAAGCCCTGCCACTCTCAAGTTTAGAAGAGCCATGACGACCAAGCTGCTGCAATGGACCAACCTCAGATCCAAGAATGAGGAAGACATTCATACTACAGACTTTGGTCGCAAACAGAAGATGAAAATATATGCTGACACACGGCGTCATGTAAAAGATGTCACCTTTATAAGAGGAGATCAAGTGCTTGTCAGACAACACAGAAAAAGAAAGTCTGATGCTCCTTTTGAGGCTGAACCCTTTATTATCCCTAACACAAAAGGACACAGGGTGACTTCTCAGCGTCCTGGGAAGTCACTTACGATAGACCCCTCTCACTTTCGACATGTGGCACATTACTCACCAAACATCGATGTAAATGTAGAGACTGGGTCCAGACAGACTGTTGATGCCTCTGTGTTTGCTGATGATTCCACCTCACCCGTGCAGATCACTAACACTTAGACGGCCAGATCCCAGTTTCCAGTGACCGATCAGAACGTGTGATTTAGGTGCCGCAATGTTTAATTGAAGAATTGTAATTGCCTGTATATCTATGATTATTTGTGCATGTATTCATATATTTGTTTGTGTATTTATTTATCTATTTCTTTAATGATTTTGAAAAGTTGTAACTTTTTATTTAACAAAGCGGGAGATGTAGTACCACTCTCTTGGTGAATGGAGCTCCCAAGCCCAACCCAGAGGTGTGACTACTAAGAGGGCTACACGTACCTGAAAAATGGTTTGGCAACTGGTTTCCCCTTCCTTGTCCTTAGTGCCAGCCTGTCTACCTCTACAATAGAGCAGCCCCTCTCTCAAGTGTTTCCTGTTAGCCCTTCAAAGGCGGCGTCTCCTTTTTTGTTGTTGTAAAAACTCTGTTTTTTGAGAACCAGCATATAGAGGAAAGACTTTACATCGTATAATCAATCCCCACAGCCCCTCCATATCTAAAGAAGACACAGCCTCTCAATGCGTTGGTAAATATAGCACTTGGCGTCTCATCAATCCCCTGCCCTCCCGTTCAATCGTCTGCTTCGTAATTTTTATAACCCCTTCTCACCTCCTCCCCCTGTATCCCTCCCTCTAACGGTGGTGGTGAAGAAAAAGAAACCGCAGTGGCTATGTATGGGTATTGAGTAGCTTGGGAGTTTAGGCCTAGGTCCTAAGAAGTAGATAGGTGTAGTGGTGGGTCTGTAAGCTACGGTTAATCTTAGGAGACTTATTGGTTGTCCCAGGCGTAATCTAAAACTGGAACAGGTGCATGGTTCTCATCGTCGGAGGACACACCGCCAACGGGAGGCCCTGTGTGAGATATAACACTAACGGACCCCATCTATATTCAAAATTCTTGTAATCATCTCTAAAGATGTCCGCACGCCTTGCCATAGTGAGAATTTACCAAAGACGGGAGTGCCACTGTACCATCACTGGAGCTGCTTTCTTCTTCCAGGCAACTGCGATTGCCTTTTTGGCCGCCCCCAGGCAAGCCCACATAATTGCCCTATCTGCCTTTGATTGGTGTTCCAGACCAGGATCTCTGAGGCACAGTAGCACTGCCTCTAATGTAGTCGGGATGGGGTATCCCAACATATCTTTTATTTAGGCTAAGATCTCCTCCCAAAATGGTTTAATGGTTGGACAATCCCACCAGATATGGCGGAAGTCCCCGAGCAAGCCGCATTCCCTCCAGCATAGGTCGGAGGCCTCGGGAAATATCTTTTTGATTTTCGCGGGATAAAGATACCAATCAAAGAGCGTCTTGTAGTGAGCTTCCCTTAGATCTAAAGAGTGATTATTCTTAGCAATGTCTGTCCATAGGTGTCTCAATTCTCACTCTGAGATTCCCCTCCCTAGTGTGTGCTCCCAAAAGCTGATGTGTCGGGCCCTCGGGCGTGCAGAGTAGTTAGCAGGAGGCCGTACAAGAAGGAGATCACCCCTTTCATGGATCCCACCCTCCGCACGAAAGTCTCTATTGGTGTCAAGTCTCGAGTAGCTGCCTCCATAATTTGTGGTGTAGGGCCCAATGTTTGAGCTGGAGATAGTGGAAGTGCTCGCTGGGTGGGAGGTGGAACTCTCTTTGGCAGTGTTCGAACGTGAGAATATCGTGATTATGGAAAAGATCCGAGAGTACCAGGCAGCCTCCCTCCCTCCAAGCGTCAAATGGTCCCGTCCTCATTGCTGGGGGGAACTCCGGGTTGAAATGAATCGGGGTATATGGAGAGGGAAACGTTGTCCAGCCCGACCCTTTAGTGACGTTGTCCCATACCTTAAGGGTGGTTCGGGTAGGAGTAGTCAGGTAGGCATTCTGAGGTCTATCTTTCCTTGGCCTCCATAGCACATCCCAAATCGTTCTTCCCACTATTGACCTGTCCATGTGGAGCCAGTGTTTGTCTGAATCCCTCATGGACTATTCTGCAATTACCCGAAGTTGCGCTGCTTTATAGTAAAGGCCAAAGTCGGGCAGAGCTACATCCCCCTGCCCCTTTGTGCGCCTTAGCAGATGAAAAGGCAGTCGCACCCTACTGTTTTGCCAAACATAGCGAGTGATGAGCATGCGTAGTTTGGTCAGGAAGTTTCGCTCTAGATCTATCGAGAGGGCCTGAAACAGATACAAAGGTTTTGGGAGTATTGTCATTTTTATCGCGTGGATGCGCCCCAGCCATGAGATGTATAGTGGATTCCAGCGTTTGAGATCCTGTTGTAACTGTAGTAATAGGGGGGGTAGTTTGCCCTGAACAACCCCTCCAGTTGAGGCGTGATCTTGATTCCCAAATACGTGAGATTGTACTTGGCCCATTGGAATAGAGTTTCACCCTGTAAAAAGCCACCTCCCTTTCTGGCAGGGTGAGATTAAAAATGGATGATTTGGCCAGGTTTACCTGGAAACCTGCTACCTTTTCAAATTTCTTCAGCTCATCCTGGAGGGCCTGTAGCGAGGACTGGGGAGAGGTAAGCGTCATCAAAATGTCATTGGCAAACAACATCTTGTGTTCCTCGCCCCCGAATCTAATCACCTGGATCTCTGAAGTTGCTCGGATTCGTGCTGCCAAAGGTTCTAAACTGAGAGCAAACAGCAGGGGGGACAACGGGCAACCCTACCTCGTCCCCCTGCCAAGGGAAAACTGCAGTGAACTTACCCCATTAATCTGCACTCTCGATTGGGGCTGTGCGTAGTTAGATTTGATCATATTAATAAAGGGTCCCCCAAACCCGAAGCTCTCCAGTGTGCGTAAAAGAAAGGACCAGTCCACCCTGTCGAAAGCTTTTTCCGCGTCTAATCCCACCAGGATTGCCGGTATTTTGTGTTTTGAGACCTTTTCAATCAGATGTAGTGTCCTACAAACGTTGTCATGAGTTTGTCTGCCCTTTATATAGCCTGATTGGTCTGGGTGAATAAGGTCTGGCATCAAACTCTCCAATCTGGATGCCAAAATTACAGAGTATAATTTGGCGTCCAAATTTAAAAGTGCAATCGGCCTGTAAAAGGCGCAGCTATGCGGGTTCTTCCCTGCCTTCGGGATCACCGTTATCATGGCTTCCCCAAATGAGGCTGTCACCATTGGGCCCTTCGCTATAGCATTAAAAAGGGTGGTCAGATGAGGAATGTTCTCTGATGCAAATGTTCTGTAAAAATTTGCGTCAACCCATCCGGCCCTAGGGATTTACGCAGCTTTAACGACGCAATTACTCGCCTTACCTCTTCGTCAGTGATTGGGGCATTCAACTTCTCGTTCCAGGCAGGCATGACCTGGGGTAGAGCAATCCAGTCCAGATATTGTAGTTGGGCATTAGGCTCTGTGGTGGTTGGTGCCTGATATAGCTTCTAATAGAAGGCCCCAAATAAGTTAGCTTTGCCCACGTCTGTATAAACCATATGCCCCTCCCCATCACAGATCCCTCCTATGTTTTCCTTTTCCCTTTTTTCTCGGAGCTGCCTTGCCAAGTGAGAGCCCACTTTATTCCTTTGAGCGTAAGAGATGCGACGCAAACGCAGAAGAGTGTATTCCGTTCTATTGGTATAGATCGCATTGATTTTAACCTTTAGTGCACTTAACTTACGCTGAAGGGCCCAAGTAGGTGTCTTTTTATGTTCCTTTTCTACTTCCCTTAGTTCTGCTTCCAGGGCTGCACGCTCACTTGCCCTTTGTTTGTTCAATGCGGCGTTGAGTTTGATGCATTTGTCCCTCAGCACCGCCTTGAAGGCGTCCCAATTGTCCAAGGGTGTAGTGGCTTGCGGCAAGTTCAGTTGAAAAAATTCTTTAATTGCCGCACGCAGCTCATCCCGAAGCATCCTATCCTTTGTTAAGGAGACGGGGAAAAAACCACCTTGTTGGGCCCGGCGCCATGATCCCCCATTTCAGACATACTGAGATAGGGCTGTGATCTGAGATAGTGATGGGACGGATCTTTGCAGCTTGTAGGAACCCTAAGAGTCCTTGACTAAGGAATATATACTTTAGACGGGAATATGTTTGATGTACATGTGAGAAGAAACTATAATCCCTTGCAGTGGGATTTAGGGTCCTGCATGCATCCCTGAGACCATTTTCTGAAAGGCCTGTTTTGCGCCTTTGTAGAAGCTTCCAATGGAGGATATATGGGGGTGTGTACTATCTACTTCAGAATGCCTGGTGAGATTGAAGTCCCCCATGAGGACTATCTGGCCTTCCGCGAATCCGCCCATCATATTTAGCAGAGTTGTTATAAAGGCCAATTGGTCCGTGTTGGGTATATATGCTGAAACAAATGTACTAAGTCTCCCCCTCAATCTCCCCTTTACCATAATCACTCTTCCCTCTCTGTCCGTCTTTATGCCATCTGGTTGACATTTTGTGGCGTTGTGGAACAATAACACTACCCCTTTCTGTTTTGTTACTGCGGACGATCTATATATTAGGGGATAGCTTTTATGTCGTAACCTGAGCTCCTCTGACCGCTTAAGATGTGTTTCGTGGCGTGCCACAATATCGAATTGGTGGTCAACCAAATACTTCCAGACTTTGTGGCGCTAAGGAGAGGGGAGTTCAGGCCTTTCACGTTCCACGATGCTATTTTAATCCTCCTATCTCGTGACTCGACCCCCCCCCCCTCCTTTGGGTCCGGCCCCCCTAGCTTTGACGCCCCATCGTGTCTCCCTTGGCATTTCAGATCCTCTACCCTTTTCCCTATGACCTGCCCCCACCTATTGCAGAAGTGTTGTATTGCCTGTCTACTCCCAATGTAACTCCACCACCCACCCATAACCATTAACCCCCTCTCAAACCTTTGGAACACGTAATAGAACTAGACCTTAGCTGTGGGGCCCGCGGACCCCCAGCAACGATGTCACTCAAGGATAAGGGCATGTCGGCGGGCGTCTTGGTCTAGGCTCGCCGCCCCGGCTGTCTCTTAATAACAAGCATTGGCATAGCCAATAGGTCTCGCCTTTGGGGCCTTATAAGTGTTTAGCCAGAGCTATTGACTTTGCCAATGTCTTCAAGCTGTGCTGTAGAGAAGTGTGGCTGCTGTGCAGCATGCTGAAAAGTTATAATAAAAAAGTGTCAGAAGCATTTTTGTTACTTTATATATGACCAAGAAGGCATTATGTAAAACTGAACGACCATATTAAAAAAAGTATTTACAATAAAAAATGTCCTCAGTTTTCTTTTGTTCTTGCAATGCTGGCAACTTGTTTCTGCCTATTGCAATGGTTGTTTGTTAAAGCTTTTTTTTTAGGGGGCATAAACAATCGGAGGGTGAAGGTTGGGAACTAGTACCTGTATTATAACACTAGCAGCAGCCAGACGCTAGGGGAGAATCAACAGATGCCAGATTCCGAGAGCAGGCTGAGGTGGTGCTGAGTGATGCTGAGGTGGTAGTGGTGACTGTTGCGGAGACGATGCTGAATGATACTCAGGTCTTGCTGAGTGATACTGCTGTGGTGCTGAGTGATGCTGTGGTGGTGCTAGTGATATTGTCTTGGCGCTGAGTGATGCTGTGGTGGCCCTGAGTGATGCTGTGGTGGCCCTGAGTGATGCTGTGGTGGCCCTGAGTGATGCTGTGGTGGCCCTGAGTGATGCTGTGGTGACCCTGAGTGATGCTGTTGTGGTGCTGAAAGATGCTGTGGTGGCCCTGAGCGATCCTGTGGTGGCCCTGAGCGATGCTGTGGCGGCGCTGAGTGATGCTGTGGCGGCGCTGAGCGATGCTGTGGCGGCGCTGAGCGATGCTGTTGTGGCGCTGAGCGATGCTGTGGTGCTGGTGAGCGATGCTGTGGCGGCGCTGAGCGATGCTGTGGCGGCGCTGAGCGATGCTGTGGCGGCGCTGAGCGATGCTGTGGCGGCGCTGAGCGATGCTGTGGCGGCGCTGAGCGATGCTGTGGCGGCCCTGAGCGATGCTGTGGTGGCGGTGAGCGATGCTGTGGTGCCGGTGAGCGATGCTGTGGTGCCGGTGAGCGATGCTGTGGCGGCGCTGAGCGATGCTGTTGCGGCGCTGAGCGATGCTGTGGCGGCGCTGTGCGATGCAGTGGCGGCGCTGAGTGCGATGCTGTGGCGGCGCTGAGCGATGCTGTGGCGGCGCTGAGCGATGCTGTGGCGGCGCTGAGCGATGCTGTGGTGGCGCTGAGTGATGCTGTGGTGGCGCTGAGTGATGCTGTGGTGGCGCTGTGGCGGCGCTGAGTGATGCTGTGGTGGCGCTGAGTGATGCTGTGGTAGCGCTGAGTGATGCTGTGGTGGCGCCGAGTGATGCTGTGGTGGCGGTGAGCGATGCTGTGGCGGCGCTGAGCGATGCTGTGGCGGCGCTGAGCGATGCTGTGGCGGCGCTGAGCGATGCTGTTGCGGCGCTGAGCGATGCTGTTGCGGCGCTGAGCGATGCTGTTGCGGCGCTGAGCGATGCTGTGGTGGCGATGAGCGATGCTGTGGTGGCGCTGAGCGATGCTGTGGCGGCCCTGAGCGATGCTGTGGTGGCGCTGAGCGATGCTGTGGTGTCGCTGAGCGATGCTGTGGTGGCGCTGAGCGATGCTGTGGTGGCGCTGAGCGATGCTGAGGTGGCGCTGAGCGATGCTGCGGTGGCGCTGAGCGATGCTGCGGTGGCGCTGAGCGATGCTGCGGTGGCGCTGAGCGATGCTGTGGTGGTGCTGAGTCATCCTGTGGTGGTGCAGAGTGATGCAGTGTTGGCCCTGAGTGATGATGTGGTGTCGCTGAGTGATGGTGTGGTGTCGCTGAGTGATGCTGTGGTGGCGCGGAGTGATGCTGTGGTGGCGCGGAGTGATGTTGTGGTGCTGCTGAGTAATGCTGTTGTGGCGCTAAGTGATGCTGTGGTTGTGCTGAGTGATGCTGTGGTTGCACTGAGTGATGCTGTGGTTACACTGAGTGATGCTGTGGTTACACTGAGTGATGCTGTGGTTGCACTGAGTGATGCTGTGATGGCGTTGAGTGATGCTGTGATGGCGTTGAGTGATGCTGTGATGGCGTTGAGTGATGCTGTGATGGCGTTGAGTGATGCTGTGATGGCGTTGAGTGATGCTGTGATGGCGTTGAGAGATGCTGTGATGGCGTTGAGAGATGTTGTGTTGGTGCTGAGTGATGCTGTGCTGGCTCTGATTGATGCTGTGCTGGCTCTGATTGATGCTGTGGTTGCGCTGAGTGATGCTGTGGTGATGCTGAGTGATGCTGTGGTGATGCTGAGTGATGCTGTGGTGTTGCCGAGTGAGAGATAGAGTGAAGATATAATGCCCAATTAGAGAGGGTGGTGAGAGAGAAAGAGAGAGAAAGGGTGTACATAGAATAAAGAGTGGAGCGGGATAGAGAGAGAAAGAAGGGGAGAGAGAGTGAATGAAGGAGTTTGAAAGAGAAACAGATAAAGGGGTGAGAGAATGAAAGGCTAAAAAAGATAGAGAGGGGAGAGTTAATTAAGTAGAGAGAGAATTAGAGAGTGGAGAGAGAGAGAAGGAGAGAGACAATAAGAGTGGGGGGTGTGGAGTTTAAATAGAGTGAAGAAGTGACGCGGAAAAAGTAACCTTAAATATAGCTTTGTGCTTTGCGCAAATAAATATAAAAAATAAAAAACCAGAGTGAGACAAAAATACTGGTAATTAGGCTGTGACTCCCAATATAAAACAAATAGCGATATAAGGTGAAATCAACCCACCGAAGCAATATTTCTAACTAGACAAAAAGAAGCTTGCATTTCAATGCTAATCGCTGTTGTTTTTCATGTGACTGTAGTCCAGGGCCGTCAGTTGGTAATGTGAGCTGCTGCTGCGATTGAAACATCAGAGTCCAGAGAGTTAATGAGCCATGACGAGGAAATGAGGAAGAGATAGGAAACCCAGATGGCAGCTGCACGCGTGCACGCCTTCGTGAACGCAAGCTGGTCGCCAGCCGAAAGCCAGTGGGTTTGCACTTCCAAAACCCGCTTACTAAAACTCTCGGCCAGACCAGCGCAAGCGCTGGTGCAGGCCGAGACCTAAAAAGAAGTGTAGCATGTCCTTTCTTTTTCCTTTTAAATTCGTGATCGGTCGGGACTGTTGGATTCCATGGGGCCAAAGTCAATCCCCCCTGTCTTCACTGATCAATATCCCGGACCCCTCCGTTTTCTGCTAAGTCTGTATGCCACCAAGGTCTCAGTCGCCTCCCTCTAAATTGTGACTATTGATGGTTGGTCATCTCCTTTCCGCTTTAGGTCTTTGACTGTCATCCTTTGGGTAGTGTACGCCATTGAAAAGATTTATTACGCTCTGCATCTTTCCCTTTCGAGGAAGTTTGAGTAGGCCTCCAGGCCTTCCTCCAGATCTGTGACGTCGTGCCTTGTTATCAAGTTCGAAGACCAGCCCAAATGGATAGGCCCAGCGATATTTGATGTTGTCCGATCGCACCTTTTCCGTAATTGGTCTGAATTGTTGTCTTCGTTGTAGGGTGGACAGTGCCATATCTTGAATCAACGTGCAAGTGAAGCCCTGAAAGGATATTGAGTCTTTCTTCTTGCTCGCTTGTAGAATGGCCTCCTTGACCTTGAATGAGTGGAGCTTGACCAGAATGTTGTGGGTGCATCTCCGTTCTCCGGGTGATTGACGGCCCACTAGATGGACCCTCTCTATTTTGATTTGCGGCTGGCGTGTCCCCAGGACCTCCGCGAAGAGACCCTTGATGAAGGCCTCCAACTCAGGCCCTTCCGCTCCATTTTCCAGGTCCTCGTTTTTCAATAGGGCCTGTTGCAGTTGCATGTGGAGGTCTTGCCCCTTGTCGTGGGTGTCCGTTACTCGCTTATTGAGATCTTGTGATTGAGCCTCCACCTCCAGTACTCTTGTGCCGATGGAGTCTACATCTTGTTGGAGGGAGGTCATGTGCTCCGTTAGGTCCGCTTTGAGTTGCTCCATTGAGGCCTTCATGTCCATCTTAAGTTCTGTGCGCAATCCGGCCTTGAATTCCCTCAGGGAGGCCATCAAATCTTCTTTAGTGAGCACCATGTTCGTATCAGAGTCTCTTTGGTCTGGAGATTGCTTCTTCTCCGCAGGGGCAAAAAAACTAGAGACCTTGCTTGAGGATATTTTTGGTGGCATAGGTGCGGTCAGACTTCTCCCCACATCTGTGGGCGAGGCTTGCCCCCTAGCCCCCCGGGTGCCTCCATCCTTTCACTACAGTGCCGGGTAATCACCAGGGAAGTGTAACCGCAACTGCCCCTTAGGGATCAGTCAGCCTCTGCTGAAGAAATTCCTCACAACTTCTCTGTCAAAGGGGTTTTAGCTGATGTCCGCCATCTTAAGGTCAGGCAATTTTCAAAAGGTTGAGCCTGCGTTTACTTTAACTGGTCTGGCCCCCGGGCCTGCGCCTCCTTACTCCCAAAGTCTCTTCTGCCGGGTCGGGAGACAAAAACCAACTCTTATTTTGGCCTTTCCACCATCTCCGGTGATCGGCGTGCAACGGCCTCCACATTGAGGTCAGGCGCGGACTACGTTAGCTTCCTGGCTTTGAGTATTTTCCTTCGGTTTGTCTTTGGTTCGCCCCTGGTCCGCTGGGTGTTCGAGTGGCCCTCGCACTCACCGCCTCTGGTTTGGATTCCCCCGGTGCCCTATGATATGTCACTGATGCTTCCCTCTCCGCCTCAGCCAATTCCTCGGATCTCCCGTGGTGGGTGCCAGCCATTGCTCGCTCCGGCTGTTCCCAACTCCTGCCGAAAACACAGTAAGCCCCAAATCGCTGCAGGCTCCCTGAGGGCTTCACTGGCAGTGAGCCGCGGTCCGGGGCTGTCTTCCTGTGGACTCGAGAGCCGGTGGCGCCATCTTGGAAAACTCTGCCGCTCCTGGTCCTCGTCGTCCCACGCTGTAATCCCCTGCTATCAGACGCCGATCCCAACCTCAGCCGGCTGTCCGTCGTGTCGGGACCGGATCTTGGCTAGTGAAAGCTACGTTCGCCCTCCGAGTTTGTTCAAGATAGCAACGTGGCTGCAGAGCCGGTGTGGATCATGTCCACCCGGCCATCTTGCCTGGCCACGACCCCCGCGGCATCTCCTTTTAAGCTCGCCTTTTGGCCCAACACCTGTGTGGCTTCCTGCAGTAGGGAAGTAACACCTCTCTCCAGTATAGGCCCCTATAGTCTCCTTTTCTGAGAGTTGTTAGCACGTCTCCCCAGTGTAGTGTCTTGTAAATAAAAGAACGCTGGAACTCTTTTGGTCCCCACTGTACACCGTAGGCCTATGACATAAGCGTTAGAGGGATGAGTCAAAGGTAGGCTTCGAATGTTGAGTTCTGACTGACACACAGCGGAATAAAGATATGTAAAATTGCTGTACGTGTGTGGCATGGTTATTGGCGAGTACCTGGGCTGGTAGGACGCTACACCCAGAAGGGCAGAAAGCTCCCCAGGAGGGCAGAGAGAACAGACCCCATGTACAACAGTAAACGGGCACTGAAATCGTGGGCAACTAATGTGGCACTTTCTAAAGTTGCACTTTGTCCACCGATGACATTAAATTCGATTTAACCATTAAATCACTCGGAGTGTGAGTTCAGGGGGATGAAAGAGAGCCGGCTCCTTACACACGCCACTAATTGGTATCACGACACAGCTGAAACGATATCCTTTTATTTCAACAGACTGTGCTGCTCTAGATTGCGACCCCGAGTACATTTTTCGCTTGCACCCACTCAGATGCACTGTTGCAGCACCCCCAGGGATCTGAGGGGCTTTACACCCGTTCATGCCTGTTACTCTGCCTGCTGCTTGATGATCCTTTTTCGTTCTCTTTTTCTCTCCTGTTAGAGGCTTCGCCCGCAACTGTCTCTGCCAAGTTTTTTATTATAGTTTTTGATTGTTGGCTTCTACTGCGCATAATTGCTCTCTATGGGAGTTGTTCTGTATGTCGCACAAGAAAACGTATGCCCAGCGATGACACTTATGAGCGGAGCACATGAGCAAACTTTTAGGCCGCTGTGATACCCTGCACTACTTTTTCGGAGTGTGTATTAATTTGTGGCTCTTTGTCCTTCTTTGTTTCACAGCCTGAAGGGTCGCTATTTAATGTGATATCTGTTTAGTATTGAATAAAAACAAGTAAAAAAAAAAACATTAAATCAAATTTAATGCACTGATATTTTTGATACCTTACAGTGCCCACTTTAGTAGTCCCATTCAGAATTTAGCAGGCTCGGATGTCAGCGTGTTACTCTGTACTTGCCAATCGTGCTACAAGCCTTTCCACAGTAAAAACGACAATGTGGGGGTTTTACTGCTGGAAGATGTAAAAGTACATGTTATACTTTTTAACATACAGCACCCTGCCTTAGGGCTCATTACGCTTACCTTAGGGGTGACTTACATTTATTAAAAAGGGAGGTTTGGGCTTTGCTATTACTTTAAATGGCAAAGTCGAGTTAGCAGTTTTCAGCTGCCCTTCCAGTCTGCTGTGGCAGACTGAGAGCCATGTTTTACCTTGTACTTTGGGTGGCACAACTAGGTCTGCGCTCCACTAGAGACACTTCAATTTACAGGCCCTAGGTACCCCTGGTACCATATACTAGGTACTTTAAGCTATGCCAATGAGAGACAAACTAATTAAACATATACCATTTTAAGGTTCAGAGCATTTCAGAGCCATTACATCAGTACCTAGTAGTCAACATTGGGTCAAAAGTGGGGACGAACCTTCAAAAACCCTGTTTCTTTACATGCATATTTTGCGACCGCTTGGCTTTATGGATCCTGTTAGTGCCACATGCCAGAGAGGGAATGAAGGCTTTCTAGTGGTGCCTGCAACTGTAGTGGCTGCAGCATCAAGGGGGCCTCTCGGCTCAGGCGTAGGTCTTTCAGTCAGCTTGTGTGGCTACCTGATCTGCAGTGGTGGATAGACTCCATCAACCTTTCAGTGGGTTGTCCCTGCAGTACTCCCAAGCACTGGCCATTGTTTTTGTAGAGATGCCTCCTCGCTGGGCTGAGGTGCCCATCTGGGCGATATGATGGTGCAAAGCCATTCATCTGCATTGGAGCAGCATTTGCACATATTTAGATTGCCACTAGTGGCATTTTTTCTTAAACTTTTAATTTACGTGTTTTCTCCCTCTCCGTTCATTGTTCCTCAGCTGGAATTGAAACTTGTGTTGACTATTTTTAATGGCATTCTCATTTGAACCAATGCACAGTTGTTCCATTTAACTACTCATTCTGAAGACATGATTATTGTTGGTAATATCTTCAGCCTGTGGGATCAGATAGAACTTCAGGCCCACTCTGCCCACCTTTTATAGTTCTACCTAACAATGTTGGCCCGTTGTACCTGCCCATCGTTCCTATTCAAGGCAGTATCCACCTTCCATCCGTCTTCCTTCCACCACATCTCACCAATGAAGAGGAATAGCTATGTACACTGGACTCCCCCAGCCCTGCTGTCCGATAACATTGAACGCATTTGACAAGACAGAGTGGGTGATCAGCTCTTTGTGGGCTTCGCTATAAAGAGCAACACTATGACCAAGCATACCATTTCTCATTGCGTCATTGTTGGACCTGTTAGCCTTTGAGTAGTCTTCCCCAAACCTTTTGACCTTACTCCTGTTTGGTGAATTTGTTTTTTTAGCCTTAGGACTCTGCACACTTTACCACTGCTAATATGTGCTAAAGTGCTTGTGCACTCTCTTTTAAACATGGTAAAATCGGCTTACACCCAATTGGCACATTTAATTTACTTCTAAGTTCCTACTAAAGTGGAACTATATGTACCCAGGGCCTATAGATTAAATTCTACTAGTGGGCCTGCAGCGCCTATTGTGCCACCCAGTTAAGTAGCCTTGTTAAACATGTCTCAGGCCTGCCATTGTAGCTTGTGTGTGCAGTTTTAAACTGCCATTTCGACCTGGCAAAATAAATCCTTTGCCAGGCCTAAGCCATCCTTTTTAGTACATATAAGTCACCCCTTGGGTAGGACCTAAACAGCCCATAGAGCAGGGTGCTTTGTATTTGAAAAGTTGGACATGTACTTTTTTTAAATGGAATTTTATTAAGATATAAGACAAGACAGTATACATTAAAAGGTAATTCAGGGTACAATAAATGCATTGGTGGCAGTTCAAATAATCACAAAGGCGCTAAGGTAGGCAATGATAGACAATATAGGATGTTGCTGCAGCGAGGCGGAGGGTACTAAATTGACAGGTGAATCTGTGGTGCGTGGGAGGCAGAGGCCGCTGCACTGTTCGTTGAAGAGGCATCCGAGTCAGCCTGCTGCAGCAAATATGTTCGAAGTGGGTCCCAGAAGTCTTGAGGGCGGGATACGGGGTGCAGCTCTGAGCATATATTTTGGCCTGATCTTTACAATATCTCATATCATGCAAACAGTGGTCATGTTTGGGGATCGCTTTTTGCATCCAATGAATAGCCACTCCTCTTTTAGTCAGTATTAAGCAATTGCTGAAAATCGCTGCGTTCCCTTGAGTTTGTCAATGGGAGCTCCCAACAAGGTAACAATGGGAGAGGGGATAGGACAGGGCCAACCATGTCACTCAGTAGACATGACACCCTGGACCAGTACTCAGTCATTCTAGGGCATCCCCATGTGACATGCAAGAAACCTCATTAATAGAACCGCATTTATTACAGGGCACTGGGGAGGCGTCTGCAAATTTGGCCAAACGATCAGGGGTGATGTAGAGACGATGCAGACATTACATTGGTATTTGTTTATAACGATATGTGAGATGGGCAGCTCGTACCTGTGCACAGCAGTGAGTCATGCATTTGTCAGGGTTCTGTGCCCCCGGCTCTCTGTCCCAGTCTCTGTCAGATCGGGGTCCCAGCAACTCTCATCATGGCTCCTCCTCCGCCCTCCAGCTGCAGGGGGAGCCCACCAGTAGATTCGTCACGAGACTCCCAGGCCCCGAACCGGCTCCTCAGTCCGGGCCGAGCACTCCTCCCTCAGGTGCGGTCGTGAGTCCGGGGCACCCCGGGCAAGGGGCTCCCCTCGATTCCCAGCCGGGGCCACCGACTGTCTCTTGTCGCCCCCCCCGCAGGATCCCCAGCCATCCCGGTGCAAGATCTCTCGGGGTCTACAGGCCTCTCCTCCTTGGCCGCTCAGCAGCCCCTCCACCGGTGATGTCTTGGGCCCCGCCCGAGCCGCAGGCCTCCAGCAGTCTCGCCCCTCTAATCACAGCGGGGACAAGTGCAGGGCAGCCCCAGGATCAGCGCATCCCGGCTCCATCTCTTCTGCAGGCTCTCTCGCACCCGTCAGGCCGGCACAGACCCCGCACCGGGCAGGCACGGGAGGCACCCACCTCTTTAATTACCGGTCCGGGACGCGTCGACAGGCAGCCTCTCAGCCCAGTCATCTGATCTAGGTAGCCGCCTGGATCCGGGCCTCTCCTCGTCCAGGCCCCCCTGGCGCCGGCGGGCATCGCCCGGCTCCAGCCAGGCCGCGGGGGCCTCACGCAGGCCGATTTAGGCCGGGCGGCCCTCTTCAGGGGTTCCACCATCTATGTCGCACCACCATGGCCCCAGGCTCTCTTGCAGGGCCCCCAGAGCATCGGGAGGCCCCCCCCCCCAGTCGTCGGATGGCACCCAAGGGCGCCTGCTTACAGGATAATTTCAGGATTATGTGGCGAGACGGCCGGAAGCCTAAGGAGCTCACGTCCTGTCTGCCATGTTGCTTGACCACGCCCCCACATAGCAAGGTTTAGAAGGAATGAACAGCATATTAAAAAAAATTGAGCGAAAAAGAGATACAATAGGGGCTTGTCAAGAAACATGGGAAATAAATGATGTGTTATATGTGGACTATATTGCCTACTAAAGCAAAGCCAAAAAGGGCATACTTGGTCGTCCAGGGGGGATGATTGACATTAGTTGCTGTTCAGAAGGATATTAATAATTATAGAATATTTAATGAATGTTTGGATTTTATAACTATAGTGATTGAGAGAAAGGCTGCAATTTAGAGATATAATCTCCCCTGGAGTGAAATGGTGATTATTGTAAATGGATACTTGCCACCGTATAAGGAGCAAGGTTGAAAGTTGACCGAACTAACAAGTTTAGTCGAGGTTATAGAGTATAGTTACCCTACAGTCCCAATATTACTTGTAGCGGATTTTAATATTAAAATACCACCATAAGCAAAGGAAGATAATGAGGTGGCTGAAACTGATAGACTTTTGGTTATTCCAACTCAAGTTATGGGGGAGGTGAAGAGTATGCCATTAGGAAGGAAACTGAGCTTAGCCTTAAAGAGGCTTAACCTGACTATTATTATTGGGAGGACTTTCAATGATTGGAATTAGTAGCACACTAATTGATTATGGGATCATATCCACAGATGACTTTTTTTGGGTAATGGATTTATCTGTAAAGGTAGGCACCTTGACACCTAGCTTGCCACTTGCCTGTGGCCTCCATTTCCTGCTTGTTCCAGACTGATCCAGTGACACCGCAGCTGCCTGGGTTTTCCCTGCTGAGACTTTTCCAACCGGGTTTTCCCACTCACTGTCCTTCCTGCCAACAGAAGCCCTGCCCACCCCAGGACCCACTTAATGTGGACCGCAGCATGACCGCGCAGCGGACACGCCAAAAGGTGCACCAAAGACAAGCCCGTCTTTGCCCATCTGCGCCTGGATCACGCCTAGCGCCACGAGCCCTGGCTCCCCCAAAGACACACCATCACTGAGCTCTACGCCCTCGACCACGTACGCTGCAACAAACACTGCCACCGCGCTGAACCACGCTCCACAGTAGGACCTTTCACCTGCACCCACTGCCATTTCACCTGCCACTGTATACACTCCAGCCCCCAGACCAGACCAGCCCCACCCCGAACACACCACAGACACCACCTGAACAAAAACATCAACTCGCATGCGCGATTCTCAACACACGCTCCCTATGCAAGTATTCAACTGAATTATGAGACCTCATCGCCAACCTCGAAACAATGATCACCGTTAAATCACAGATCCACGCCGTCTCCTCTGCCTGCTTCCTCCTTCCGCGCATGCTACGTAAGATCTTCAAGTGCCTACCCCTACACACGAGACACACCGTGACACAAGCCCTCATCACCAGCCGACTGGACTACGGCAATGCCCTCTCTGTAGGAATCGCCGCACAACTTCTACAGAGACTTCAGACCATACAGAGCGCCACAGCCAGCCTCCTCCTCGGCCTTCCCCGACGAACCCACATCACACTCCACATCAGGAAACTCCACTGGCTCCCCGTACAGAAGAGATGCCAATTCCAGCTGCTGACCCACACACACAAGGCTCCGCCTACATTAACCACTGCCTGAACTTCCACCAACTATCGAGAAGACTATGTTCCGCCTCCCTTTCACTTGCCCATACTCCCCGCATCTACCGAAGCAGAAGTGGGAGACGCTCCTTCTCCCACATCACAGCAAAGACCTGGAACAGCCTCAACATGCACCTCCGGATCATAACCTCACTTCCGGAATTCCGAATGGCCCTAAAGACCTGGCTGTTCGAATAAGCCTCTGAGGATGCAAGCTCCTGGATAGCCTTTCGGGTGATTAGCCGCGCTTTACAAATCTTGATTGATTGATCTGTAGGGTACATGGAGGGTAGCAATCATAAACCCTTACAAATAATACTCAATTGGGTTGCAAAGAATAGAGAATATGGATTAACAGCCAGGGGATCCGGTGTAAGAGCTGGAGAAAATTATCTGGACGACAAGGGTGAAAAGAAAAACAGGAAGATGATACTGGGGTTGCTGAAAGATTACGGGCACCAATCTTCTGAGGAGACTCTATATAAGTGTGGTATTGTAGTGTGGATTGTGGCCTCATGGTCGACATTGCTAAGTTAGCTTAGGCCTAGCTGCCATGATGCCTCCTTTGCACACGTTACTCAGTGACTTTGTTTTTCCAGACTTTGCTTGTGACCGTTCACATTAGAACTGTCTGCATTTCTACCTTTCACCTTTTCTGATGTTCTCTGTGGTTTTCGTCTGCACACAATGTACAAGGTCGAAAAACACACGTCCCTTGTTGTTGCTGTTCTGGTCAGCCCCTCGCACTTAGACATAACATGAAATACAGCTGCACTGGAGAAATTTGTGTGCTTTTAATATTGTGATCTCACTGTTGAAGGCACTTGGAGAAAAACCTTTCCAGGGAGAAGAGCTGTGCTTGTCCGATGATGTAAACCTTGCATCTAGTTCTTGAGGTATGGGGGTCCCCCTGACAAAGCCCAGAGGTCTTCTATTTTTATAATAAACTAGTTACTAGCACGGGGAGGGTGGCAAGGCATTATAGTCCTTAATCCACTGTCTTTATAAAATGCTGTCCCCGTTTGTATTCTATGGAATTGTAACAATGCTTACTGTTTTGTCTTTATGCATTATGCTGCTAGTACTGGCACGTGTACTGTGTCTTAGAGCACGATAGTTGAAATAAACATTTTAAACTATACAGTGTCTCTTAATACGCACGTTGTGGACAAGTATGAGTGAGTAATGAAAGAGTGTTCTTGCTCCCGCGATTCCTGTAAGAGTCCGTGTTCTGGGATGTCTAATCATTGGTAGCTTCGCTGTAGTACGGAGAACGAATGAGACACTATAGCTAGTCGGATTGGGATTTTGGGCACTAAGGTGGATGGTTGGTACACCACTATACACAGAGGTCCTGTTTTCCTGCGCATAGTTCTGTATATGTGCAGAATCCCCGCAACATGGCGCCACCAACGTGGTGGGCTTCTTATCTGCGAGACGCTTGAGTAGTACTTGTGCTTGTCCACAACCTCCTTCACTAATGTTTCCGGAAACATATGTGAGGGTGTAACCTCCTATATTGATGTTTTTATAGGTTCATTCAAGCTTGAAGTTATTAAAAGGTATTCTCTTTCTGTTAACCCTCTATTGCGCTGCCACGCACGATGTTGTTCCACATTCTTAGTCTAGATGGCTGTAAATGTCAATATACCGGCACATAGCCGCGCCGCGTTCCGGGCTCATTTAGCGGCCTATGGAGTACCCGACACGGGTGTCGCCCTCATCTTTGTGGTTCAAGCTGATCCGGCTTACCACTTTGAGGTGTTTTACTCATGGGTCACTTTTCCGGCGGTGGAAGGAGATGACAATTTGTTCCATGCTTACTCTCCCCCTTCCTAATGTTTATCGGCCTTATCAGGCTCTTGAAGTACCACTCACGGCATGGCAACACCGTGTTTGGTTTAATGGCGCCGTCCCACATCCGGTCACCCCGATTCGTTTAGGCCCTTTATCGATAGATGGGGCCGCTTGGCCTGTTTTGGCCTGGTATACCCCGCATCCACGACATTTAGCGGTTCCAGTAGATGAACTCCGCGTGCTGCATACGTCTTTAATCCGTGTGCACAGAGCTTTGGTACAATATGTTACAGGCAACGTCCAGATGGCCCCTCCTGGAGTTGCGGCGCATCCAGCTGTACTTGGCGGTGTGACCATAAGTCCCGTCATGGTTAATTCGGTGATGGGCAAGCGCCCACAGAATAAGGATGATTTGCCTTATTGGCTTGCAGAAAAATTTGACCAGCTGGAGGCGGTGTTTCCAAACACCTCTCCTGTGGAAAAACACAGGATTTTGACTATCAGTTTGCCAAAAGACTTAGTTCCCGAGTTGACAGAATGCAACAACTGGGGCAAGGTATTCACAGTGTTTCGGCACTCCATCCATGACGGTCCTCCCCACCGTGATTAAGCGTGTACAAGACGAACATGGCCCTGAAGCGGCTGTGGAATTGGGGATGAGACTGGTGGGAGTGTTCGATGTAGTGGCTGATCTAATCCTTGCGAATGTCAAGGGTGATGCAGTTAACTTTCAAGTCGCTAATGCTTTGGCTTTAGTCCCCGAACTGGACAAGCCTCACGAATTACCAAAAATTATTGCACAGGCTTATAAAACCATTGGCCGCAATAGTTTGGGAGTTAAGCCTTTTGCTAAAACGCAAACTCAACCACAACAAAAATCTCAGTCTGATAAAGACGAGAAACCATTCTTTTCTAAAAAGAATTGGAAGTTGAAGAAACGGGGAAAGCAACAACCAAAGCCAGGGTCGCGTGCTGCGTCACCGGTTTCCGTATCTTCTGAACGCACTTATGATCTGCGCGACCGAGCGAGAATTAAATCTCGTGATAGATTTCAGGTCCCTGACCAGCGTTCTCCTCGTTCTTCACAGGCACCATCGACCTCACAGGCTGGTGGAGGAGATCGGCAGGAAAGAGGCAGGGGTCGTGACGCCCCACAGGGACGAGACCAACCTCGACAACCTGGCAGAGGGAAACAAGAAGAATTTCCACGTTCTCGCCCACAGTTTCAGAAGAAAAAAGTTGCCGCTTTAACAGCGAGATATGCCACAGACGGTGAGAACGAGACTCCTGAATTGGACGTGGGCGGTGACACTGCTAGACAGCGCTGCGGAAGTTACCATAGTGCGGGAGGCACTACGTCCTCATGTGGAGGCGACAGCAACTGACACTTTCATTACTGTCGAAACAGCTGACACCCGAGTGGCACCCCCTGACAGACTATTTAATATTGTCCTTCAAATTGAAGGTGATATTGAGCGTGTTATTAAAGGGATTTTTTGGGAAAATCTGACCTCTTCTTACGACATTTTGTTGGCGGAGGCAGATTGGCCGCCCCCATTTGTACTTGCTGCTCCGAGAGGGGAGGCAGTAATCCTTCCGAGCTTTTCGCATCATGTCCCCAAGGACAGAGCGGAGGCGTTAGCAGCTGAATGGGTTGTGGCCCAGGCACCGGCACTGTACCGTAATCACGTGGGCTGGGATGAGGACTCTCCACCCCATGATATTCCATTGCGGTCTATGCCACAGCCTCAACCCCAATATCCCCTCCGGCGGGAAGCTAAGGGTCCCGTTTCCGACATTCTGACACAGTTGGAATATCAAGGAGTGATCGAAACATGCGTGTCACCAATGAATAATCCCCTTTTCGCGGTTTCTAAACCCGATGGGTCTTACCGCTTGGTTTTTGATTACCGGCATTTGAACTCTCATTGTCGAACCTTTGCGGTACAGAATACACATAGTTCTGCACTAGTAGACAGTCTTGTTCGTAAAAAATATAAAACGACACTTGACCTTTCCAATGGATTTTACTCACACAATTTGTCTCCTGAATGCAGTCAATGGACCGCGTTCACTTCCGGTGGAAAACAAATAAAATTCCGGCGTTTGCCAATGGGCTACAAAAACAGCCCGGGGGTCTTCGCCGCCCGTGTTGTCTCTTTGTTGGGCAGCATAGACCCAGATGCGTATTCGTACGTGGATGATATTTATCTGACGGACGACGAACTATGGCCGCATCTTACCCGAGTAGACCGCATTATTCTCGAGTTCGCGGTTTTAGGTTACAAATTTAATTTTGCCAAATCACACATCGCAGAATACACTGTGTTGTTTTTGGGCTATTAGCTCAACAATGAAGGTAGGGGCTTAGCTCCCCACTTCCTGGAGAAGTGCGCACTTTTGCGCCTCCAACAACCCTGAAAAAACTTCAGTCTTTGCTGGGATTTTTGAACTTCGGGCGCTCTTACATTCCCGAATATGCCCAGCGTATCAAGCCTCTCTATGCCCTGATACAACCTACCTTTTCGAAGTCATGCTGGCTTCCGGAACATTCGCTTATTCTGCAATCTTTGCAGTCTGGTCTACTTGAATCTAAGTTCTTGTTGACACGTGATAACCACACGAACCTGGTGACCAGAATAGTGCCAGGGGCGGTAGGTTTCACTTACTTGACGTTTAACGAAGGTGACACAGTACCTATTGCCTACAAGTCGCATCTTTACACTTCTGCCGAGTTGCGCTTTTCAACTGTGGAGAAAGTTTTGACTGCAGTGCAAATGGCGATTCTTAAGGAACGCGCACTGGCACAGGGAAAATGCATCTTGGATGTCACCCCCTATCCTGCCCTTGAGGCAGTGACAAAGGCAAGTGTACCAAACTCTAAGGCTTTGCACCCCCGTTGGATACAATGGGCTACTTCTTTGACATCTCCGGATGTCACCTTTATCTTTGATTCCTCTCTTCAGACACAGGAGTTCTTACAGTATGAATTTGTTCATCCCCCTCCTCTGTCTTTGCTGCCGCTTGAGGAGTACAAATGTATCATTTACACCGATGGTTCGGCGCAACCGGCCACGGGTTCTAAGCATGCTTATTCAGCAGCATGTGCTATTGTCGCAGGTACCATAGTGAACGGTGAGTTCAAGTCGAGTGTCGTGCACACGCAGGCACTGGGAGACAGTACCGCCCAATTGGCCGAGCTGCGTGCTTTGGTGCTCGCACTTGAGTTTGCAGACCCGGATGTGACTACGCTTATTGTATGCGATTCTTACTACTGTGTTCAGTCTTTTAATGACAACTTATTCTTTTGGTCTCAAAACGACTATAGAGATTCTAAAGGCAGCGCAATTAAGCATAAAATGCTTTGGGTTCGAGTAGCAGATCTTAAACAACGTCTGCCTCTCACACAGGTGATTCACACTCTTGGCCACCAGCGTGTGGGCGCACACGCGGTTGGTAACAGTTTGGCGGACGAAGCTGCCAAATCAGCAGTAGCCACGTGCTCAGTAGCAGCAGTTACAAGATCCATGACAAAAATAGATAATGAGATTTTGGCAGCTATTGCTGCAACTAAGGAAGGTTCTAATTACCCACAGTGTTTCCCTTCCAAGTACTCTTATCAGTTAACTCCCGACCAGGTTCCTTATGTAAGAATTCCGGACGTTGGTGATCAGCTGATTCCCAACGCGGACCGCAGACATTCGTTGATAACAGCCGCACACAAAGGCTTGGCTTCGGCCCATGCTGGCGTGTCTGCAACTGTTTCAATCTTGCAGCAGCGTTACTGGTGGCGTGGTTTATATAAACAGACCCGTAATTATGTCCTTTCTTGTGACATCTGTCAGCAAATTAAGCCCTCTACGGTTACATGTCAGCCACAAACACATCTCTGCATTTCTAATAAACCTTTTGGTTGTGTATACCTTGACCACTGCGGTCCATTTTCTTCTGATACTGCATATAAATACATCTTAGTTGCAGTTAATTCGTGCACACGTTTCATCTGGGTTTGGCCACAACGCAGTGCTGACGCTCGAAATGTTATCAGGGATTTGCGTGTCTTTGTGGGAATATTTGCCTGTGGCACCTTCCATTCCGACCAAGGTCCGGCGTTCGCCTCTAAGGCGTACAAGGACGCGATGAGGTCTGTAGGGGTGCTGGTGCAATTTTCGTCTCCATATAGGCCTGAGGGCAACTCAATTGTGGAGTGAATGAACCGTGACTTAAAGCAGTCCTTGACAGCTAGAGTCTTAGGTACTGGCAGGAACTGGCTGGCTCACTTGTATGGCGTGCAACGTGCACTTAATAATCTCCCTAGAAGATCTCTGGGTGGGCGGACCCCATACGAAATGCTCTTTGGCATACAGATGTTTGTGCCAGACCTTGAGGGTCTAGACATGGCGGCAACTGCCGCATTCTTTGACGTAGATAATCATTCTACTATGTTACAGGACTTACAAGAGACCCGTGACAGACTTGCAAACGAACATTTACCTTCAGCCACAGACGCTGCGTTGCAGATTCCGGTTGCCGGCTGGCTTCCGAAGGTTGGAGATCTGGTCCGAGAGAAGGTGGAGAACAAAAAAGAATTTGGCCCCTCTTATCGTGCACCGGTTCCAGTTCTTGGCTTGAAGGGTACTCGTACAGTCATCTTACCACCGCTTCCTGGTCGCAAAGACAACAGATACATCTCAGTGGACAATGTCAAGCTACAACATCTGGCCGATCCTGAATAGTGTAACACCTGCGGTATCATGTCCAGCTATTTCAAGGAATCCTGTTCGTGGCCCTCCACTCTCCACATGTGCCGATGATACCATTGGGATGGTCGCTTTGCCAGATCGCCTGCTCAACCTCCCGGCTTCCTCCTGCAACGAGGAAACTGAGTATACTTACCCCGCGAGTGAGTCAGTGGCTCATTTGCCTACAACACCACTGAACCCGACTCGTTTTTCCTTTGATTCGTCTTCCACCTCATCATTTGCCCCGACCAAGTTCAGTATTTTTGTATCCTGGTTCAGAGACAATTTTTGGTCCCTCCATGGACATACATCTGGTTGGTGCTATTCCTGATTTTCCTGTTCATGTCCATTGGCTTTGTGACAGTTTTTTCTTGCTCATCAATGGTCACTACTTGCCAGAACGCTCTGCGGTGAACTCTGTGGTTGGAACTTTGGCTCCGCATTCTTCTTCGCATATCATGAAGCGTGACCACACATTTGTGAACATTTCCGCCTTTCCAGTTGCAGATGGCATCGTATGGGATGCAGTGAATTTCCAAATTCATGGACCGACAGAACTTATTAATGTCCCAAATGTACTTCGTGTTTCAATGGGTGATGTGGTAAAAAGGAATATTCATTTAGATGATTGGGATGTGCATGCAATTGAATCGTTATTTTCTGATTTGAAATATTATGCTGCTTTTAATGCTGAGGATTTGTACTTAAATTCTGCTAATTATGCCGATTTGTATTGTTACCAACATTACGGTAACCATTTTCTGCATAAACCCAGTACACTTCGAGGTAGTTTCAATTACACCCAATGGGAACATTGCCCGACCCCTCTGCACGGTAGTTCCCAAACACTGATAAGTAAATTTACTTACTTTACAGACT
The DNA here is from genome assembly GCA_963921515.1 of Calotriton arnoldi. NCBI lineage: Eukaryota > Metazoa > Chordata > Amphibia > Caudata > Salamandridae > Calotriton > Calotriton arnoldi. Next base: position 2,245,104 of record CAWUFW010000362.1, read on the forward strand.
TTGATAGATCAAACCCTGGGTCCTATTATTTTAAATTGAACGTTTCTTCAAATCCGAAGGTGATGTTGACCCACACCAAATTGTTGTATTCCAGTTCCTTTATGGACGCATTAGCTGTTGGTGGCTATGAGCACTGGAAGAACACCATTGACTTTAAGTCTATTTGGGGCACTAAATCTTGGCAAGTACACGGGACAGAAGCCTTACACCGCGCTTGCCTTATCCCGACCCAGATATTATTTTTAAATAGTACTATATACCAAACAACTTGTTTTGGTTTGGCGACTTCCAAACAATTAAATACACCTACCACTCCGGCGTTGTCTCCATGGCCGAACAGGAGCTTGCATTTAAATGTTTCCCTTGATACATTGCAAGCTTTGTTTCAAAATAACTCCTTTAATGTCTCTACATTGGATCGCACGGCCTGGTTGGCGTGGCCCATAGCTTCAAATGCCTGCCAACTGCGTTTTCATAACTTTGTTCCTGGTTACAAACAGGATAGACCAGATCCACGTTTTTCTGATTCACGTACTATTACAACTTATTCAGTTGGTAAATTATGTAAACAGTGGTTGCAGCACTCTACGTTAGATTCCGTAAAACAACATTTATCCCTCCTATCAAGCAACATCGATCTGGCCGACTTTGTTCTAGGACCTCGAGGTCCAAGACCTAAAAGATTTGTTTATGCGACTTACAATGAAATCTGGAAGCTTTCACAAATAGAAGCTGCTTCCCGTTTACGGGAAATAGATCAAGCTAATCTAGAAAAAGTGCTTGCTGTTGTCGACAATAGTATTAACACCCTGTCTTCTCGCATTTACACATTAGAGAATATTGTTTCATCTGTTGTTGATATTGTACAGGATGACATGTCTGTGTTATATCATGGTCAAAATCAATTGCGTTCAGTAATGCAGTTTGCATGGACTTTGCAGACACTGAAAATGGGGAAGGTTCCATGGCATTTTTAAACACATCTGCCTTGTTCTTGCCGTTTAATTTAACTGAGAAACAGCAGTTCATGTCCATGAAAGATGCAACATACACTCTCCTACATATCGAAAAAATAGATCCGTTACCATTCTCAGTGGCGGAGACTGACTCTGCAGTGTGGCTAGTACACGGGGTTATCACTTTGCCTTTTTCTTTATTTGAATTCAGTTCATGCATGAAACATTATCCTGTTGGCCGTTTCGAGCCTTTGGGTAGTGCCTTTTTGCACGAACTCTGGTCCCTACCTTTCACATGCAGATGCCTTAGGGATGACAAGGAGGTATTTCTCACAGGGTGGTCTTGCGATTCTACAGTGGGTCATTCCCTTGTTTGTAAAAACATTAAGTTGCACGGGGCTTGTAATGTTTCTGCCCCGAATCTTGCATGTGTTTTAAAGGGCATTCCTGTTCCTGATATATCACCTACTTTCACTATGCTTGCTAATGGTAGCTATCTGCTTTTAAATAATCAGGATTGCTGTGGTTTGCTGGCGGGCATACCCTATATAGTAACAGTTTCGCAACGCGTAGTGTGCTGCAAAAATGTGCTTTTTCCACCCCCGCGTGGGAAGTTAGATAGTTCCATTTGGCCTTACATATACCGACTTTGAAGGCGGACTTCAATAAATTGAGCAGAATAAAGGCGCTATTATTAAACCAGGAGGTGATGCTCACATCCGCATGGGAGACCTTCGTTCTCCAGGTGGCCAGCACCCACAGTGAAATGCAAGCCCTTTTGAACACTAACCTCCCCCAACATTTCGGTGAACTGATTCACCGTATATTTAATGCATCTAATACCGAAGGTCTTGTACACTTTTTTAAAGTTGTGGGCTCTGGCCTTTTGACCTCCTTTCAGACTATATTTGGTGTAATTCCGGCTTCTATTCATTCTATTTTTTCCAGCGTCTTTGGAGGCTTCCCATTGATCCTAGCCTTAGCTGCTGGAATATTGCTTTTACTTTGTCTGTGGCGCAATGGCTGCACCTCTTGTGGGCCTACACAACCCAGGGCGGCTGCGGAAGCTCCGTGACCGCATGATTGACAGCTTCGGCGTCCTGCCGCCGGCAACACTCAGCGTGGCTTATAGACTATCTTTTCGCTTTGCGTATTTCACTTGCGTGCAACCAGTGATGTCCTGCTTACGATGTCCGTTCTCTTGGTCCTTGGATGTTTGCCTCTCCAATACGTCTTGTTCAGACCCAGATTTCGACCAGTTAATGGGCCCCTTAATGGCCCATGAACGGGAATGTTCCGGTGATGGATTAATGGCGCGTGCGGCTGCACTTGGAGTCTTGGCGCAATGGGATATCTGGGCGGCTGCTCAGGATCTCCTACAACGAAGTTATATTGAGTATCACGCAAGTTGTCCCGCAATGCTGATCGCTGCTCCCTATTGTGAGGAGCATGAATGCAGTTTTGATTTGTTGAACTGGATGGCATCTCTTTTTTCAGAAGATGACAATGATGTCTTTTTGGAAGGTGTTGCAGTTTTCTGCGCATACACTCTAATGGATTAGTTGCATTGACTCTCAATGAACTGCATAGCTGGATTTTTATTCTCTTTCAGTGACCTATTTTCTGGCCCTATCTAGAATTTTTTCCCAAGTTTTTTTTTCCCCTCTTCTTTTTCTTTTTCAAAAGGACATTTCCCACCAATAGACGTTCACATTCTGCTCCATTTATTTCAACTCTGTTTTCGTCCTATGTCTTGACCTATGGACTGACCAGGGGAGGGTGTAGTGTGGATTGTGGCCTCATGGTCGACATTGCTAAGTTAGCTTAGGCCCAGCTGCCATGATGCCTCCTTTGCACACGTTACTCAGTGACTTTGTTTTTCCAGACTTTGCTTGTGACCGTTCACATTAGAACTGTCTGCATTTCTACCTTTCACCTTTTCTGATGTTCTCTGTGGTTTTTGTCTGCACACAATGTACAAGGTCGAAAAACAACGTCCCTTGTTGTTGCTGTTCTGGTCAGCCCCTCGCACTTAGACATAACATGAAATACAGCTGCACTGGAGAAATTTGTGTGCTTTTAATATTGTGATCTCACTGTTGAAGGCACTTGGAGAAAAACCTTTCCAGGGAGAAGAGCTGTGCTTGTCCGATGATGTAAACCTTGCATTTAGTTCTTAAGGTATGGGGGTCCCCTGACAAAGCCCAGAGGTCTTCTATTTTTATAATAAACTAGTTACTAGCACGGGGAGGGTGGCAAGGCATTATAGTCCTTAATCCACTGTCTTTATAAAATGCTGTCCCCGTTTGTATTCTATGGAATTGTAACAATGCTTACTGTTTTGTCTTTATGCATTATGCTGCTAGTACTGGCACGTGTACTGTGTCTTAGCGCACGATAGTTGAAATAAACATTTTAAACTATACAGTGTCTCTTAATACGCACGTTGTGGAAAAGTATGAGTGAGTAATGAAAGAGTGTTCTTGGTCCCGCGATTCCTGAAAGAGTCCGTGTTCTGGGATGTCTAATCATTGGTAGCTTCGCTGTGGTACGGAGACCAAATGAGACACTATAGGTAGTCGGATTGGGATTTTGGGCACTAAGGTGGATGGCTGGTACACCACTATACACCGAGGTCCTGTTTTCCTGCGCATAGTTCTGTATATGTGCAGAATCCCCGAAACAGTATGTTGCTAGAGAATATAAAGCTCTGTTCAGATAAGCTACAGGGGGGAAAGGTTCTCTCTGTTAAAGCAAACGTAAAGCTAAACAAGACCGTAAGAGAAGCCCTTGGAAGTAAACCAACTGAAAGAGTGGTAGCAGTAAAATCAGCTAAAAAGGCATTCAGTAAAGAGGCTAGGAGAATAAACTGCTTAAAAGAGATAGAAAATGGAGAGAAATCATTACCGCCCTCAGGTAGAATAGGCTTTTAACCTTCTGCAATTTGGTTGGAAATACATTGGGTACAACCAAAAAGATCATAGCTAGCCCCATAGAGGATGGAACCTAGGTTGAATATATTAATACATTATATAGACTAAAAGTCACTGGTAATCTGGTAATCAGGTAGGCAGATCACTGGGGGATAGGGTGGTTGAGGTTTGATTGTGCGGCAGTCTTGCAGCTAGTCCAGATCCCATCTGTTTATGAGGTTGAAGCTCTAATTATGAGCTTACAAAACTAAAGAGCAATGGGGCCCTTACAGGCTATCTGCACAAATATTACAGTTAAATCCTACATTATGGGCCCAAGTTCTTACGCCTTTATTCAAGGCGGTTTACAAAAAAAATTGAATTCTGTAGTCTTGGAATGTAAGTATTAGAATTTCGATTTATAAAAAGGGCCCAAGGGACTGCCGGCAAATTAATAGGATGATAACACTACTTGATATTCTGAGCAAGATTTATGCAAAATGATTGCTGAAACACCTAGAGTGGGTAGAAGAGGAAAATATCTTACCTCTCACGCAGATTGACTTTAGAAAAGGCCATTCTACGACAGACGGGATGTCTTTTATTGAAGTTGCTTGTAGAAAAATATTCTTTGATTAAGCAGCAGGTCCTCTACGTTACACATATATTGATTTGTCACCTGCTTTTGACACTATCAATAGGTCAAGACTGTGGAATGAATTGAAAAATTGGGGAATCCCAGAGCGTCTTCTGGCCCTGATAATTCAACTACATGATGGGTCATGGACACAAATGGAGTTGGGGAGCAATGGTGCTCTTTCATGGAATCGAAACTCCCAATGGCCTGAGGCAAACCTGTATTCCTGCTCCCCTCTTAGTGAGGAAGCAGGCGGAGGAGACAGAGTTGAAATGTGATTTCATGGTGAGCTTGTTGTCAATGATGATTCTGAGGTTTCTGATGTGGTTGGAGGGAGTGGGTGCGGGTCCCAGATCTGATGGCCACCAGGGATCATTCCATATGTTGCTGCTGTTGCCAAAGATCAGTACTTCTGTCTTGTCTGTGTTCAGCTGCAGGCAGTTCTTCATCGAGTCGGCGACGTTTGTCATGCATCTGTGGAAGTTGGTTCTGGTGGTGGCAGGGTCGTCGGTGAGAATGAGGATGAGTTGGCTGTCGTCTGTGTAGGAAATTATGTTGAGACTGTGGGATCTGACAATGTTGGCCAGCGGGGTCATATATGCATTGAAGAGCGTGGGGCTGAGGGATGAGCCATGGGGGACACCGCATGTGATCTCCTTGGGTTCAGAGGTGAAAGGTGGGAGGTGGATCCTCTGGGTTCTTTCGGTGAGGAAGGAGGTGATCCATCTGAGCGTGTCCCCTTGGATGCCGATGTGGTGGAGTCTTTCGATCAGTGTGTGGTGGGATACGGTGTTGAAGGCTGCCGAGAGGTCGAGGAGGATCAATGCTGCTGTTTCTCCTCAATCGAGGAGGGTTCGGATGCTGTTGGTGGCTGCGATCAGAGTGGTTTCAGTGCTGTGATTGCTGCAGAAGCCGGATTGAGTAGCTGGTTCTGCTCCAGGTGTGTCATCAGTTGATTTTTGATGATCTTTTCCAGTACCTTCACTGGGAATGGGAGCTGAGAGATTGGCTGATAGTTTCTGAGTTTGCTGGAGTCGGCGGAGGGTTTTTTGAGTAGTGGTCTGACTTCAGCGTGTTTCCAGGCGTAGGGAAATGTTGCGGTGGTGATAGAGGTGTTGAGAAGGGTGGTGGGTTCCTGGCTGATTCCTTTGGTTTCCGAGGTTGAAGATGTGGTGTGGGCATGGGTCTGTGGGAGCTCCCGAGTGGATGGATTTCATGGCGGAGGTGGTGTCCTGGGTGGAGAGGATGTTCCAGGTGGTCAGTGTGTGGTTCTTGTTGGTTACGGTAGTGGCGTATCTGTCAAGAAAGTCCGTAGGTGTGGTTTGGGGTTTGAAGTTTCTGTAAGTGGTTGCGATCTCGTCGTAGAAGAAATGGGCGAGGTTGTCACACAGCTCCTGTGAGGGTGTGATGTTGCTTTCGCTGGCAGCTGGGTTGGAGAATTGCTTAGTGATGTTGAAAAGTTCCTTGGTGTTGTTGTCGCTGGTTTCGATGCGTGCGGAGCAAGACCACTGACTCATTGTCAGTGAAATTGCTCTCCCACCCTCGCAGCTCCACCATTAAGTGAGGCCTGCCCCTGCCCCTGCACTCTCGAGTGTTGGTGATCGAGGCCCTCCTCCACCCGCAGGTTTCCCTGCGCCTCATCCCTAGTGGTCCAGTGGACCTCTGTCTCCTTCCTCTAACTCTGCTCTTTCACTCGTTTTTCTACCCTTTTTTATCTTTCACCTTTCTGCACTTTTCTGCATCTCTGCTCTTTTGTGCCTTATTTCTGCTCATTTTCCCTTCCTCTCGCTCTGCCCTTTCACTTGTTTTCACTCGTTTTTCTACCCTCTTTTATCTTTCACCTTTCTGCACTTTTCTACATCTCTGCTCTTTTGTGCCTTATTTCTGCTCATTTTCCCTTCCTCTCGCTCTGCCCTTTCACTAGTTTTCACTCGTTTTTCTACCCTCTTTTATCTTTCACCTTTCTGCATCCCTGCTCTTTTGTGCCTTATTTCTGCCTATTTTCCCTTTTTTCTTTATCCCTTATTTCCTCCCTTTACCTTTCCCCGCCGCTGCTGCCCCCGCGGCCCCTCCCCCCAGCGCGACCGGCCAATCCAGCTCCCCTCCCCGCTCCCGCCTCCCAGCTGTCCAGCCCTCCCCGACCCCTACTTAATGGCGGCCACTGCGGGGACAGGCGAGCAAGACCACTGACTCATTGTCAGTGAAATTGCTCTCCCACCCTCGCAGCTCCACCATTAAGTGAGGCCTGCCCCTGCACTCTCGAGTGTTGGTGATCGAGGCCCTCCTCCACCCGCAGGTTTCCCTGCGCCTCATCCCTGGTGGTCCAGTGGACCTCTGTCTCCTTCCTCTAACTCTGCTCTTTCACTCGTTTTTCTACCCTTTTTTATCTTTCACCTTTCTGCACTTTTCTGCATCTCTGCTCTTTTGTGCCTTATTTCTGCTCATTTTCCCTTCCTCTCGCTCTGCCCTTTCACTAGTTTTCACTCGTTTTTCTACCCTCTTTTATCTTTCACCTTTCTGCATCTCTGCTCTTTTGTGCCTTATTTCTGCCTATTTTCCCTTTTTTCTTTATCCCTTATTTCCTCCCTTTACCTTTCCCCGCCGCTGCTGCCCCCGCGGCCCCTCCCCCCCAGCGCGACCGGCCACTGCGGGGACAGGCGAGCAAGACCACTGACTCATTGTCAGTGAAATTGCTCTCCCACCCTCGCAGCTCCACCATTAAGTGAGGCCTGCCCCTGCCCCTGCACTCTCGAGTGTTGGTGATCGAGGCCCTCCTCCACCCGCAGGTTTCCCTGCGCCTCATCCCTGGTGGTCCAGTGGACCTCTGTCTCCTTCCTTTAACTCTGCTCTTTCACTCGTTGTTCTACCCTTTTTTATCTTTCACCTTTCTGCACTTTTCTGCATCTCTGCTCTTTTGTGCCTTATTTCTGCTCATTTTCCCTTCCTCTCGCTCTGCCCTTTCACTTGTTTTCACTCGTTTTTCTACCCTCTTTTATCTTTCACCTTTCTGCACTTTTCTGCATCTCTGCTCTTTTGTGCCTTATTTCTGCTCATTTTCCTTCCTCTCGCTCTGCCCTTTCACTAGTTTTCACTCGTTTTTCTACCCTCTTTTATCTTTCACCTTTCTGCATCTCTGCTCTTTTGTGCCTTATTTCTGCCTATTTTCCCTTTTTTCTTTATCCCTTATTTCCTCCCTTTACCTTTCCCCGCCGCTGCTGCCCCCGCGGCCCCTCCCCCCAGCGCGACCGGCCAATCCAGCTCCCTCCCCGCTCCCGCCTCCCAGCTGTCCAGCCCTCCCGACCCTTACTTAATGGCGGCCACTGCGGGGACGGGCGAGCAAGACCACTGACTCATTGTCAGTGAAATTGCTCTCCCACCCTCGCAGCTCCACCATTAAGTGAGGCCTGCCCCTGCACTCTCGAGTGTTGGTGATCGAGGCCCTCCTCCACCCGCAGGTTTCCTGCGCCTCATCCCTGGTGGTCCAGTGGACCTCTGTCTCCTTCCTCTAACTCTGCTCTTTCACTCGTTTTTCTACCCTTTTTTATCTTTCACCTTTCTGCACTTTTCTGCATCTCTGCTCTTTTGTGCCTTATTTCTGCTCATTTTCCCTTCCTCTCGCTCTGCCCTTTCACTTGTTTTCACTCGTTTTTCTACCCTCTTTTATCTTTCACCTTTCTGCACTTTTCTGCATCTCTGGTCTTTTGTGCCTTATTTCTGCTCATTTTCCCTTCCTCTCGCTCTGCCCTTTCACTAGTTTTCACTCGTTTTTCTACCCTCTTTTATCTTTCACCTTTCTGCATCTCTGCTCTTTTGTGCCTTATTTCTGCCTATTTTCCCTTTTTTCTTTATCCCTTATTTCCTCCCTTTACCTTTCCCCGCCGCTGCTGCCCCCGCGGCCCCACCCCCCAGCGCGACCGGCCAATCCAGCTCCCCTCCCCGCTCCCGCCTCCCAGCTGTCCAGCCCTCCCCGACCCCTACTTAACGACGGCCACTGCGGGGACAGGCGAGCAAGACCACCGACTCATTGTCAGTGAAATTTCTCTCCCACCCTCGCAGCTCCACCATTAAGTGAGGCCTGCCCCTGCACTCTCGAGTGTTGGTGATCGAGGCCCTCCTCCACCCGCAGGTTTCCCTGCGCCTTATCCCTGGTGGTCCAGTGGACCTCTGTCTCCTTCCTCTCACTCTGCTCTTTCACTCGTTTTTCTACCCTTTTTATCTTTCATCTTTCTGCACTTTTCTGCATCTCTGCTCTTTTGTGCCTTATTTCTGCTCATTTTCCCTTCCTCTCGCTCTGCCCTTTAACTTGTTTTCACTCGTTTTTCTACCCTCTTTTATCTTTCACCTTTCTGCACTTTTCTGCATCTCTGCTCTTTTGTGCCTTATTTCTGCTCATTTTCCCTTCCTCTCGCTCTGCCCTTTCACTAGTTTTCACTCGTTTTTCTACCCTCTTTTATCTTTCACCTTTCTGCATCTCTGCTCTTTTGTGCCTTATTTCTGCCTATTTTCCCTTTTTCTTTATCCCTTATTTCCTCCCTTTACCTTTCCCCGCCGCTGCTGCCCCCTCGGCCCCTCCCCCCAGCGCGACCGGCCAATCCAGCTCCCCTCCCCGCTCCCGCCTCCCAGCTGTCCAGCCCTCCCGACCCCTACTTAATGGCGGCCACTGCGAGGACGGGCGAGCAAGACCACTGACTCATTGTCAGTGAAATTGCTCTCCCACCCTCGCAGCTCCACCATTAAGTGAGGCCTGCCCCTGCACTCTCGAGTGTTGGTGATCGAGAGCCCTCCTCCACCCGCAGGTTTCCCTGCGCCTCATCCCTGGTGGTCCAGTGGACCTCTGTCTCCTTCCTCTAACTCTGCTCTTTCACTCGTTTTTCTACCCTTTTTTATCTTTCACCTTTCTGCACTTTTCTGCATCTCTGCTCTTTTGTGCCTTATTTCTGCTCATTTTCCCTTCCTCTCGCTCTGCCCTTTCACTTGTTTTCACTCGTTTTTCTACCCTCTTTTATCTTTCACCTTTCTGCACTTTTCTGCATCTCTGCTCTTTTGTGCCTTATTTCTGCTCATTTTCCCTTCCTCTCGCTCTGCCCTTTCACTAGTTTTCACTCGTTTTTCTACCCTCTTTTATCTTTCACCTTTCTGCATCTCTGCTCTTTTGTGCCTTATTTCTGCCTATTTTCCCTTTTTTCTTTATCCCTTATTTCCTCCCTTTACCTTTCCCCGCCGCTGCTGCCCCCGCGGCCCCTCCCCCCCAGCGCGACCGGCCAATCCAGCTCCCCTCCCCTGCCTCCCAGCTGTCCAGCCCTCCCCGACCCCTACTTAATGGCGGCCACTGCGGGGACGGGCGAGCAAGACCACTGACTCATTGTCAGTGAAATTGCTCTCCCACCCTCGCAGCTCCACCATTAAGTGAGGCCCTGCCCCTGCACTCTCGAGTGTTGGTGATTGAGGCCCTCCTCCACCCGCAGGTTTTCCTGCGCCTCATCCCTGGTGGTCCAGTGGACCTCTGTCTCCTTCCTCTAACTCTGCTCTTTCACTCGTTTTTCTACCCTTTTTTATCTTTCACCTTTCTGCACTTTTCTGCATCTCTGCTCTTTTGTGCCTTATTTCTGCTCATTTTCCCTTCCTCTCGCTCTGCCCTTTCTCTTGTTTTCACTCGTTTTTCTACCCTCTTTTATCTTTCACCTTTCTGCACTTTTCTGCATCTCTGCTCTTTTGTGCCTTATTTCTGCTCATTTTCCCTTCCTCTCGCTCTGCCCTTTCACTAGTTTTCACTCGTTTTTCTACCCTCTTTTATCTTTCACCTTTCTGCATCTCTGCTCTTTTGTGCCTTATTTCTGCCTATTTTCCCTTTTTCTTTATCCCTTATTTCCTCCCTTTACCTTTCCCCGCCGCTGCTGCCCCCGCGGCCCCTCCCCCCAGCGCGACCGGCCAATCCAGCTCCCCTCCCGCTCCCGCCTCCCAGCTGTCCAGCCCTCCCCGACCCCTAGCTTAATGGCGGCCACTGCGGGTACAGGCGAGCAAGACCACTGACTCATTGTCAGTGAAATTGCTCTCCCACCCTCGCAGCTCCACCATTAAGTGAGGCCTGCCCCTGCACTCTCGAGTGTTGGTGATCGAGGCCCTCCTCCACCCGCAGGTTTCCCTGCGCCTCATCCCTGGTGGTCCAGTGGACCTCTGTCTCCTTCCTCTAACTCTGCTCTTTCACTCGTTTTTCTACCCTTTTTTATCTTTCACCTTTCTGCACTTTTCTGCATCTCTGCTCTTTTGTGTCTTATTTCTGCTCATTTTCCCTTCCTCTCGCTCTGCCCTTTCACTTGTTTTCACTCTTTTTTCTACCCTCTTTTATCTTTCACCTTTCTGCACTTTTCTGCATCTCTGCTCTTTTATGCCTTATTTCTGCTCATTTTCCCTTCCTCTCGCTCTGCCCTTTCCCTAGTTTTCACTCGTTTTTCTACCCTCTTTTATCTTTCACCTTTCTGCATCTCTGCTCTTTTGTGCCTTATTTCTGCCTATTTTCCCTTTTTTCTTTATCCCTTATTTCCTCCCTTTACCTTTCCCCGCCGCTGCTGCCCCCGCGGCCCCTCCCCCCCAGCGCGACCGGCCACTGCGGGGACAGGCGAGCAAGACCACTGACTCATTGTCAGTGAAATTGCTCTCCCACCCTCGCAGCTCCACCATTAAGTGAGGCCTGCCCCTGCCCCTGCACTCTCGAGTGTTGGTGATCGAGGCCCTCCTCCACCCGCAGGTTTCCCTGCGCCTCATCCCTGGTGGTCCAGTGGACCTCTGTCTCCTTCCTTTAACTCTGCTCTTTCACTCGTTTTTCTACCCTTTTTTATCTTTCACCTTTCTGCACTTTTCTGCATCTCTGCTCTTTTGTGCCTTATTTCTGCTCATTTTCCCTTCCTCTCGCTCTGCCCTTTCACTTGTTTTCACTCGTTTTTCTACCCTCTTTTATCTTTCACCTTTCTGCACTTTTCTGCATCTCTGCTCTTTTGTGCCTTATTTCTGCTCATTTTCCCTTCCTCTCGCTCTGCCCTTTCACTAGTTTTCACTCGTTTTTCTACCCTCTTTTATCTTTCACCTTTCTGCATCTCTGCTCTTTTGTGCCTTATTTCTGCCTATTTTCCCTTTTTTCTTTATCCCTTATTTCCTCCCTTTACCTTTCCCCGCCGCTGCTGCCCCCGCGGCCCCTCCCCCCAGCGCGACCGGCCAATCCAGCTCCCTCCCCGCTCCCGCCTCCCAGCTGTCCAGCCCTCCCCGACCCTTACTTAATGGCGGCCACTGCGGGGACGGGCGAGCAAGACCACTGACTCATTGTCAGTGAAATTGCTCTCCCACCCTCGCAGCTCCACCATTAAGTGAGGCCTGCCCCTGCACTCTCGAGTGTTGGTGATCGAGGCCCTCCTCCACCCGCAGGTTTCCCTGCGCCTCATCCCTGGTGGTCCAGTGGACCTCTGTCTCCTTCCTCTAACTCTGCTCTTTCACTCTTTTTTCTACCCTTTTTTATCTTTCACCTTTCTGCACTTTTCTGCATCTCTGCTCTTTTGTGCCTTATTTCTGCTCATTTTCCCTTCCTCTCGCTCTGCCCTTTCACTTGTTTTCACTCGTTTTTCTACCCTCTTTTATCTTTCACCTTTCTGCACTTTTCTGCATCTCTGCTCTTTTGTGCCTTATTTCTGCTCATTTTCCCTTCCTCTCGGTCTGCCCTTTCACTAGTTTTCACTCGTTTTTCTACCATCTTTTATCTTTCACCTTTCTGCATCTCTGCTCTTTTGTGCCTTATTTCTGCCTATTTTCCCTTTTTTTCTTTATCCCTTATTTCCTCCCTTTACCTTTCCCCGCCGCTGCTGCCCCCGCGGCCCCTCCCCCCAGCGCGACCGGCCACTGCGGGGACAGGCGAGCAAGACCACTGACTCATTGTCAGTGAAATTGCTCTCCCACCCTCGCAGCTCCACCATTAAGTGAGGCCTGCCCCTGCCCCTGCACTCTCGAGTGTTGGTGATCGAGGCCCTCCTCCACCCGCAGGTTTCCCTGCGCCTCATCCCTGGTGGTCCAGTGGACCTCTGTCTCCTTCCTTTAACTCTGCTCTTTCACTCGTTTTTCTACCCTTTTTTATCTTTCACCTTTCTGCACTTTTCTGCATCTCTGCTATTTTGTGCCTTATTTCTGCTCATTTTCCCTTCCTCTCGCTCTGCCCTTTCACTTGTTTTCACTCGTTTTTCTACCCTCTTTTATCTTTCACCTTTCTGCACTTTTCTGCATCTCTGCTCTTTTGTGCCTTATTTCTGCTCATTTTCCCTTCCTCTCGCTCTGCCCTTTCACTAGTTTTCACTCGTTTTTCTACCCTCTTTTATCTTTCACCTTTCTGCATCTCTGCTCTTTTGTGCCTTATTTCTGCCTATTTTCCCTTTTTTCTTTATCCCTTATTTCCTCCCTTTACCTTTCCCCGCCGCTGCTGCCCCGCGGCCCCTCCCCCAGCGCGACCGGCCAATCCAGCTCCCTCCCCCCGCCTCCCAGTTGTCCAGCCCTCCCCGACCCCTACTTAATGGCGGCCACTGCGGGGACGGGCGAGCAAGACCACTGACTCATTGTCAGTGAAATTGCTCTCCCACCCTCGCAGCTCCACCATTAAGTGAGGCCTGCCCCTGCACTCTCGAGTGTTGGTGATTGAGGCCCTCCTCCACCCGCAGGTTTCCCTGCGCCTCATCCCTGGTGGTCCAGTGGACCTCTGTCTCCTTCCTCTAACTCTGCTCTTTCACTCGTTTTTCTACCCTTTTTATCTTTCACCTTTCTGCACTTTTCTGCATCTCTGCTCTTTTGTGCCTTATTTCTGCTCATTTTCCCTTCCTCTCGCTCTGCCCTTTCTCTTGTTTTCACTCGTTTTTCTACCCTCTTTTATCTTTCACCTTTCTGCACTTTTCTGCATCTCTGCTCTTTTGTGCCTTATTTCTGCTCATTTTCCCTTCCTCTCGCTCTGCCCTTTCACTAGTTTTCACTCGTTTTTCTACCCTCTTTTATCTTTCACCTTTCTGCATCTCTGCTCTTTTGTGCCTTATTTCTGCCTATTTTCCCTTTTTTCTTTATTCCTTATTTCCTCCCTTTACCTTTCCCCGCCGCTGCTGCCCCCGCGGCCCCTCCCCCCAGCGCGACCGGCCAATCCAGCTCCCCTCCCCGCTCCCGCCTCCCAGCTGTCCAGCCCTCCCCGACCCCTACTTAATGGCGGCCACTGCGGGTACAGGCGAGCAAGACCACTGACTCATTGTCAGTGAAATTGCTCTCCCACCCTCGCAGCTCCACCATTAAGTGAGGCCTGCCCCTGCACTCTCGAGTGTTGGTGATCGAGGCCCTCCTCCACCCGCAGGTTTCCCTGCGCCTCATCCCTGGTGGTCCAGTGGACCTCTGTCTCCTTCCTCTAACTCTGCTCTTTCACTCGTTTTTCTACCCTTTTTTATCTTTCACCTTTCTGCACTTTTCTGCATCTCTGCTCTTTTGTGTCTTATTTCTGCTCATTTTCCCTTCCTCTCGCTCTGCCCTTTCACTTGTTTTCACTCGTTTTTCTACCCTCTTTTATCTTTCACCTTTCTGCACTTTTCTGCATCTCTGCTCTTTTATGCCTTATTTCTGCTCATTTTCCCTTCCTCTCGCTCTGCCCTTTCCCTAGTTTTCACTCGTTTTTCTACCCTCTTTTATCTTTCACCTTTCTGCATCTCTGCTCTTTTGTGCCTTATTTCTGCCTATTTTCCCTTTTTCTTTATCCCTTATTTCCTCCCTTTACCTTTCCCCGCCGCTGCTGCCCCCGCGGCCCCTCCCCCCAGCGCGACCGGCCACTGCGGGGACAGGCGAGCAAGACCACTGACTCATTGTCAGTGAAATTGCTCTCCCACCCTCGCAGCTCCACCATTAAGTGAGGCCTGCCCCTGCCCCTGCACTCTCGAGTGTTGGTGATCGAGGCCCTCCTCCACCCGCAGGTTTCCCTGCGCCTCATCCCTGGTGGTCCAGTGGACCTCTGTCTCCTTCCTTTAACTCTGCTCTTTCACTCGTTTTTCTACCCTTTTTATCTTTCACCTTTCTGCACTTTTCTGCATCTCTGCTCTTTTGTGCCTTATTTCTGCTCATTTTCCCTTCCTCTCGCTCTGCCCTTTCACTTGTTTTCACTCGTTTTTCTACCCTCTTTTATCTTTCACCTTTCTGCACTTTTCTGCATCTCTGCTCTTTTGTGCCTTATTTCTGCTCATTTTCCCTTCCTCTCGCTCTGCCCTTTCACTAGTTTTCACTCGTTTTTCTACCCTCTTTTATCTTTCACCTTTCTGCATCTCTGCTCTTTTGTGCCTTATTTCTGCCTATTTTCCCTTTTTTCTTTATCCCTTATTTTCTCCCTTTACCTTTCCCCGCCGCTGCTGCCCCCGCGGCCCCTCCCCCCAGCGCGACCGGCCAATCCAGCTCCCCTCCCCGCTCCCGCCTCCCAGCTGTCCAGCCCTCCTCGACCCTTACTTAATGGCGGCCACTGCGGGGACGGGCGAGCAAGACCACTGACTCATTGTCAGTGAAATTGCTCTCCCACCCTCGCAGCTCCACCATTAAGTGAGGCCTGCCCCTGCACTCTCGAGTGTTGGTGATCGAGGCCCTCCTCCACCCGCAGGTTTCCCTGCGCCTCATCCCTGGTGGTCCAGTGGACCTCTGTCTCCTTCCTCTAACTCTGCTCTTTCACTCTTTTTTCTACCCTTTTTTATCTTTCACCTTTCTGCACTTTTCTGCATCTCTGCTCTTTTGTGCCTTATTTCTGCTCATTTTCCCTTCCTCTCGCTCTGCCCTTTCACTTGTTTTCACTCGTTTTTCTACCCTCTTTTATCTTTCACCTTTCTGCACTTTTCTGCATCTCTGCTCTTTTGTGCCTTATTTCTGCTCATTTTCCCTTCCTCTCGGTCTGCCCTTTCACTAGTTTTCACTCGTTTTTCTACCCTCTTTTATCTTTCACCTTTCTGCATCTCTGCTCTTTTGTGCCTTATTTCTGTCTATTTTCCCTTTTTTCTTTATCCCTTATTTCCTCCCTTTACCTTTCCCCGCCGCTGCTGCCCCCGCGGCCCCTCCCCCAGCGCGACCGGCCAATCCAGCTCCCCTCCCCGCTCCCGCCTCCCAGCTGTCCAGCCCTCCTCGACCCCTACTTAATGGCGGCCACTGCGGGGACAGGCGAGCAAGACCACTGACTCATTGTCAGTGAAATTGCTCTCCCACCCTCGCAGCTCCACCATTAAGTGAGGCCTGCCCCTGCACTCTCGAGTGTTGGTGATCGAGGCCCTCCTCCACCCGCAGGTTTCCCTGCGCCTCATCCCTGGTGGTCCAGTGGACCTCTGTCTCCTTCCTCTAACTCTGCTCTTTCACTCGTTTTTCTACCCTTTTTTATCTTTCACCTTTCTGCACTTTTCTGCATCTCTGCTCTTTTGTGTCTTATTTCTGCTCATTTTCCCTTCCTCTCGCTCTGCCCTTTCACTTGTTTTCACTCGTTTTTCTACCCTCTTTTATCTTTCACCTTTCTGCACTTTTCTGCATCTCTGCTCTTTTATGCCTTATTTCTGCTCATTTTCCCTTCCTCTCGCTCTGCCCTTTCACTAGTTTTCACTCGTTTTTCTACCCTCTTTTATCTTTCACCTTTCTGCATCTCTGCTCTTTTGTGCCTTATTTCTGCCTATTTTCCTTTTTTCTTTATCCCTTATTTCCTCCCTTTACCTTTCCCCGCCGCTGCTGCCCCGCGGCCCCTCCCCCAGCGCGACCGGCCAATCCAGCTCCCCTCCCCGCTCCCGCCTCCCAGCTGTCCAGCCCTCCCCGACCCCTACTTAATGGCGGCCACTGCGGGGACAGGCGAGCAAGACCACTGACTCATTGTCAGTGAAATTGCTCTCCCACCCTCGCAGCTCCACCATTAAGTGAGGCCTGCCCCTGCCCCTGCACTCTCGAGTGTTGGTGATCGAGGCCCTCCTCCACCCGCAGGTTTCCCTGTGCCTCATCCCTGGTGGTCCAGTGGACCTCTGTCTCCTTCCTCTAACTCTGCTCTTTCACTCGTTTTTCTACCCTTTTTTATCTTTCACCTTTCTGCACTTTTCTGCATCTCTGCTCTTTTGTGCATTATTTCTGCTCATTTTCCCTTCCTCTCGCTCTGCCCTTTCACTTGTTTTCACTCGTTTTTCTACCCTCTTTTATCTTTCACCTTTCTGCACTTTTCTGCATCTCTGCTCTTTTGTGCCTTATTTCTGCTCATTTTCCCTTCCTCTCGCTCTGCCCTTTCACTAGTTTTCACTCGTTTTTCTACCCTCTTTTATCTTTCACCTTTCTGCATCTCTGCTCTTTTGTGCCTTATTTCTGCCTATTTTCCCTTTTTTCTTTATCCCTTATTTCCTCCCTTTACCTTTCCCCGCCGCTGCTGCCCCCGCGGCCCCTCCCCCCCAGCGCGACCGGCCAATCCAGCTCCCCTCCCCGCTGTCCAGCCCTCCCCGACCCCTACTTAATGGCGGCCACTGCGGGGACGGGCGAGCAAGACCACTGACTCATTGTCAGTGAAATTGCTCTCCCACCCTCGCAGCTCTACCATTAAGTGAGGCCTGCCCCTGCACTCTCGAGTGTTGGTGATCGAGGCCCTCCTCCACCCGCAGGTTTCCCTGCGCCTCATCCCTGGTGGTCCAGTGGACCTCTGTCTCCTTCCTCTAACTCTGCTCTTTCACTCGTTTTTCTACCCTTTTTTATCTTTCACCTTTCTGCACTTTTCTGCATCTCTGCTCTTTTGTGCCTTATTTCTGCTCATTTTCCCTTCCTCTCGCTCTGCCCTTTCACTTGTTTTCACTCGTTTTTCTACCCTCTTTTATCTTTCACTTTTCTGCATCTCTCTGCTCTTTTGTGCCTTATTTCTGCTCATTTTCCCTCTCTTCTCGCTCTGCCCTTTCACTAGTTTTCACTAGTTTTTCTACCCTCTTTTATCTTTCACCTTTCTGCATCTCTGCTCTTTTGTGCCTTATTTCTGCCTATTTTCCCTTTTTTCTTTATCCCTTATTTCCTCCCTTTACCTTTCCCCGCCGCTGCTGCCCCCGCGGCCCATCCCCCCCAGCGCGACCGGCCAATCCAGCTCCCCTCCCCGCTCCCGCCTCCCAGCTGTCCAGCCCTCCCCGACCCCTACTTAATGGCGGCCACTGCGGGGACAGGCGAGCAAGACCACTGACTCATTGTCAGTGAAATTGCTCTCCCACCCTCGCAGCTCCACCATTAAGTGAGGCCTGCCCCTGCCCCTGCACTCTCGAGTGTTGGTGATCGAGGCCCTCCTCCACCCGCAGGTTTCCCTGCGCCTCATCCCTGGTGGTCCAGTGGACCTCTGTCTCCTTCCTCTAACTCTGCTCTTTCACTCGTTTTTCTACCCTTTTTTATCTTTCACCTTTCTGCACTTTTCTGCATCTCTGCTCTTTTGTGCCTTATTTCTGCTCATTTTCCCTTCCTCTCGCTCTGCCCTTTCACTTGTTTTCACTCGTTTTTCTACCCTCTTTTATCTTTCACCTTTCTGCACTTTTCTGCATCTCTGCTCTTTTGTGCCTTATTTCTGCTCATTTTCCCTTCCTCTCGCTCTGCCCTTTCACTAGTTTTCACTCGTTTTTCTACCCTCTTTTATCTTTCACCTTTCTGCATCTCTGCTCTTTTGTGCCTTATTTCTGCCTATTTTCCCTTTTTTTCCTCCCTTTACCTTTCCCCGCCGCTGCTGCCCCCGCGGCCCCTCCCCCCAGCGCGACCGGCCAATCCAGCTCCCCTCCCCGCTCCCGCCTCCCAGCTGTCCAGCCCTCCCCGACCCCTACTTAATGGCGGCCACTGCGGGGACAGGCGAGCAAGACCACTGACTCATTGTCAGTGAAATTGCTCTCCCACCCTCGCAGCTCCACCATTAAGTGAGGCCTGCCCCTGCCCCTGCACTCTCGAGTGTTGGTGATCGAGGCCCTCCTCCACCCGCAGGTTTCCCTGCGCCTCATCCCTGGTGGTCCAGTGGACCTCTGTCTCCTTCCTCTAACTCTGCTCTTTCACTCGTTTTTCTACCCTTTTTTATCTTTCACCTTTCTGCACTTTTCTGCATCTCTGCTCTTTTGTGCCTTATTTCTGCTCATTTTCCCTTCCTCTCGCTCTGCCCTTTCACTTGTTTTCACTCGTTTTTCTACCCTCTTTTATCTTTCACCTTTCTGCACTTTTCTGCATCTCTGCTCTTTTGTGCCTTATTTCTGCTCATTTTCCCTTCCTCTCGCTCTGCCCTTTCACTAGTTTTCACTCGTTTTTCTACCCTCTTTTATCTTTCACCTTTCTGCATCCCTGCTCTTTTGTGCCTTATTTCTGCCTATTTTCCCTTTTTTTCTTTATCCCTTATTTCCTCCCTTTACCTTTCCCCGCCGCTGCTGCCCCGCGGCCCCTCCCCCCAGCGCGACCGGCCAATTCAGCTCCCCTCCCCGCCTCCCAGCTGTCCAGCCCTCCCCGACCCCTACTTAATGGCGGCCACTGCGGGGACAGGCGAGCAAGACCACTGACTCATTGTCAGTGAAATTGCTCTCCCACCCTCGCAGCTCCACCATTAAGTGAGGCCTGCCTCCTGCACTCTCGAGTGTTGGTGATCGAGGCCCTCCTCCACCCGCAGGTTTCCCTGCGCCTCATCCCTGGTGGTCCAGTGGACCTCTGTCTCCTTCCTCTAACTCTGCTCTTTCACTCGTTTTTCTACCCTTTTTTATCTTTCACCTTTCTGCACTTTTCTGCATCTCTGCTCTTTTGTGCCTTATTTCTGCTCATTTTCCCTTCCTCTCGCTCTGCCCTTTCACTTGTTTTCACTCATTTTTCTACCCTCTTTTATCTTTCACCTTTCTGCACTTTTCTGCATCTCTGCTCTTTTGTGCCTTATTTCTGCTCATTTTCCCTTCCTCTCGCTCTGCCCTTTCACTAGTTTTCACTCGTTTTTCTACGCTCTATTATCTTTCACCTTTCTGCATCTCTGCTCTTTTGTGCCTTATTTCTGCCTATTTTCCCTTTTTTCTTTATCCCTTATTTCCTCCCTTTACCTTTCCCCGCTGCTGCTGCCCCCGCGGCCCCTCCCCCCAGCGCGACCGGCCAATCCAGCTCCCCTCCCCGCTCCCGCCTCCCAGCTGTCCAGCCCTCCCCGACCCCTACTTAATGGCGGCCACTGTGGGGACGGGCGAGCAAGACCACTGACTCATTGTCAGTGAAATTGCTCTCCCACCCTCGCAGCTCCACCATTAAGTGAGGCCTGCCCCTGCACTCTCGAGTGTTGGTGATCGAGGCCCTCCTCCACCCGCAGGTTTCCCTGCGCCTCATCCCTGGTGGTCCAGTGGACCTCTGTCTCCTTCCTTTAACTCTGCTCTTTCACTCGTTTTTCTACCCTTTTTTATCTTTCACCTTTCTGCACTTTTCTGCATCTCTGCTCTTTTGTGCCTTATTTCTGCTCATTTTCCCTTCCTCTCGCTCTGCCCTTTCACTTGTTTTCACTCGTTTTTCTACCCTCTTTTATCTTTCACCTTTCTGCACTTTTCTGCATCTCTGCTCTTTTGTGCCTTATTTCTGCTCATTTTCCCTTCCTCTCGCTCTGCCCTTTCACTAGTTTTCACTCGTTTTTCTACCCTCTTTTATCTTTCACCTTTCTGCATCTCTGCTCTTTTGTGCCTTATTTCTGCCTATTTTCCCTTTTTTCTTTATCCCTTATTTCCTCCCTTTACCTTTCCCCGCCGCTGCTGCCCCCGCGGCCCCTCCCCCAGCGCGACCGGCCAATCCAGCTCCCCTCCCCGCTCCCGCCTCCCAGCTGTCCAGCCCTCCCCGACCCTTACTTAATGGCGGCCACTGCGGGGACGGGCGAGCAAGACCACTGACTCATTGTCAGTGAAATTGCTCTCCCACCCTCGCAGCTCCACCATTAAGTGAGGCCTGCCCCTGCACTCTCGAGTGTTGGTGATCGAGAGCCCTCCTCCACCCGCAGGTTTCCCTGCGCCTCATCCCTGGTGGTCCAGTGGACCTCTGTCTCCTTCCTCTAACTCTGCTCTTTCACTCGTTTTTCTACCCTTTTTATCTTTCACCTTTCTGCACTTTTCTGCATCTCTGCTCTTTTGTGCCTTATTTCTGCTCATTTTCCCTTCCTCTCGCTCTGCCCTTTCACTTGTTTTCACTCGTTTTTCTACCCTCTTTTATCTTTCACCTTTCTGCACTTTTCTGCATCTCTGCTCTTTTGTGCCTTATTTCTGCTCATTTTCCCTTCTTCTCGCTCTGCCCTTTCACTAGTTTTCACTCGTTTTACTACCCTCTTTTATCTTTCACCTTTCTGCATCTCTGCTCTTTTGTGCCTTATTTCTGCCTATTTTCCCTTTTTTCTTTATCCCTTATTTCCTCCCCTTACCTTTCCCCGCCGCTGCTGCCCCCGCGGCCCTTCCCCCCCAGCGCGACCGGCCAATCCAGCTCCCCTCCCCGCTCCCGCCTCCCAGCTGTCCAGCCCTCCCCACCCCTACTTAATGGCGGCCACTGCGGGGACAGGCGAGCAAGACCACTGACTCATTGTCAGTGAAATTGCTCTCCCACCCTCGCAGCTCCACCATTAAGTGAGGCCTGCCCCTGCCCCTGCACTCTCGAGTGTTGGTGATCGAGGCCCTCCTCCACCCGCAGGTTTCCCTGCGCCTCATCCCTGGTGGTCCAGTGGACCTCTGTCTCCTTCCTCTAACTCTGCTCTTTCACTCGTTTTTCTACCCTTTTTTATCTTTCACCTTTCTGCACTTTTCTGCATCTCTGCTCTTTTGTGCCTTATTTCTGCTCATTTTCCCTTCCTCTCGCTCTGCCCTTTCACTTGTTTTCACTCGTTTTTCTACCCTCTTTTATCTTTCACCTTTCTGCACTTTTCTGCATCTCTGCTCTTTTGTGCCTTATTTCTGCTCATTTTCCCTTCTTCTCGCTCTGCCCTTTCACTAGTTTTCACTCGTTTTTACTACCCTCTTTTATCTTTCACCTTTCTGCATCTCTGCTCTTTTGTGCCTTATTTCTGCCTATTTTCCCTTTTTCTTTATCCCTTATTTCCTCCCCTTACCTTTCCCCGCCGCTGCTGCCCCCGCGGCCCTTCCCCCCCAGCGCGACCGGCCAATCCAGCTCCCCTCCCCGCTCCCCAGCTGTCCAGCCCTCCCCGACCCCTACTTAATGGCGGCCACTGCGGGGACAGGCGAGCAAGACCACTGACTCATTGTCATTGAAATTGCTCTCCCACCTCGCAGCTCCACCATTAAGTGAGGCCTGCCCCTGCCCCTGCACTCTCGAGTGTTGGTGATCGAGGCCCTCCTCCACCCGCAGGTTTCCCTGCGCCTCATCCCTGGTGGTCCAGTGGACCTCTGTCTCCTTCCTCTAACTCTGCTCTTTCACTCGTTTTTCTACCCTTTTTTATCTTTCACCTTTCTGCACTTTTCTGCATCTCTGCTCTTTTGTGCCTTATTTCTGCTCATTTTCCCTTCCTCTCGCTCTGCCCTTTCACTCGTTTTTCTACCCTCTTTTATCTTTCACCTTTCTGCATCTCTGCTCTTTTGTGCCTTATTTCTGCCTATTTTCCCTTTTTTTCTTTATCCCTTATTTCCTCCCTTTACCTTTCCCCGCCGCTGCTGCCCCCGCGGCCCTTCCCCCCAGCGCGACCGGCCACTGCGGGGACAGGCGAGCAAGACCACTGACTCATTGTCAGTGAAATTGCTCTCCCACCCTCGCAGCTCCACCATTAAGTGAGGCCTGCCCCTGCCCCTGCCCCTGCACTCTCGAGTGTTGGTGATCGAGGCCCTCCTCCACCCGCAGGTTTCCCTGCGCCTCATCCCTGGTGGTCCAGTGGACCTCTGTCTCCTTCCTTTAACTCTGCTCTTTCACTCGTTTTTCTACCCTTTTTTATCTTTCACCTTTCTGCACTTTTCTGCATCTCTGCTCTTTTGTGCCTTATTTCTGCTCATTTTCCCTTCCTCTCGCTCTGCCCTTTCACTTGTTTTCACTCGTTTTTCTACCCTCTTTTATCTTTCACCTTTCTGCACTTTTCTGCATCTCTGCTCTTTTGTGCCTTATTTCTGCTCATTTTCCCTTCCTCTCGCTCTGCCCTTTCACTAGTTTTCACTCGTTTTTCTACCCTCTTTTATCTTTCACCTTTCTGCATCTCTGCTCTTTTGTGCCTTATTTCTGCCTATTTTCCCTTTTTTCTTTATCCCTTATTTCCTCCCTTTACCTTTCCCCGCCGCTGCTGCCCCGCGGCCCCTCCCCCCAGCGCGACCGGCCAATCCAGCTCCCCTCCCCGCTCCCGCCTCCCAGCTGTCCAGCCCTCCCCGACCCTTACTTAATGGCGGCCACTGCGGGGACGGGCGAGCAAGACCACTGACTCATTGTCAGTGAAATTGCTCTCCCACCCTCGCAGCTCCACCATTAAGTGAGGCCTGCCCCTGCACTCTCGAGTGTTGGTGATCGAGGCCCTCCTCCACCCGCAGGTTTCCCTGCGCCTCATCCCTGGTGGTCCAGTGGACCTCTGTCTCCTTCCTCTAACTCTGCTCTTTCACTCTTTTTTCTACCCTTTTTTATCTTTCACCTTTCTGCACTTTTCTGCATCTCTGCTCTTTTGTGCCTTATTTCTGCTCATTTTCCCTTCCTCTCGCTCTGCCCTTTCACTTGTTTTCACTCGTTTTTCTACCCTCTTTTATCTTTCACCTTTCTGCACTTTTCTGCATCTCTGCTCTTTTGTGCCTTATTTCTGCTCATTTTCCCTTCCTCTCGCTCTGCCCTTTCACTAGTTTTCACTCGTTTTTCTACCCTCTTTTATCTTTCACCTTTCTGCATCTCTGCTCTTTTGTGCCTTATTTCTGCCTATTTTCCCTTTTTTCTTTATCCCTTATTTCCTCCCTTTACCTTTCCCCGCCGCTGCTGCCCCCGCGGCCCCTCCCCCAGCGCGACCGGCCAATCCAGCTCCCCTCCCCGCTCCCGCCTCCCAGCTGTCCAGCCCTCCCCGACCCCTACTTAATGGCGGCCACTGCGGGGACAGGCGAGCAAGACCACTGACTCATTGTCAGTGAAATTGCTCTCCCACCCTCGCAGCTCCACCATTAAGTGAGGCCTGCCCCTGCACTCTCGAGTGTTGGTGATCGAGGCCCTCCTCCACCCGCAGGTTTCCCTGCGCCTCATCCCTGGTGGTCCAGTGGACCTCTGTCTCCTTCCTCTAACTCTGCTCTTTCACTCGTTTTTCTACCCTTTTTTATCTTTCACCTTTCTGCACTTTTCTGCATCTCTGCTCTTTTGTGTCTTATTTCTGCTCATTTTCCCTTCCTCTCGCTCTGCCCTTTCACTTGTTTTCACTCGTTTTTCTACCCTCTTTTATCTTTCACCTTTCTGCACTTTTCTGCATCTCTGCTCTTTTATGCCTTATTTCTGCTCATTTTCCCTTCCTCTCGCTCTGCCCTTTCACTAGTTTTCACTCGTTTTTCTACCCTCTTTTATCTTTCACCTTTCTGCATCTCTGCTCTTTTGTGCCTTATTTCTGCCTATTTTCCCTTTTTTCTTTATCCCTTATTTCCTCCCTTTACCTTTCCCCGCCGCTGCTGCCCCGCGGCCCCTCCCCCCAGCGCGACCGGCCAATCCAGCTCCCCTCCCCGCTCCCGCCTCCCAGCTGTCCAGCCCTCCCCGACCCCTACTTAATGGCGGCCACTGCGGGGACAGGCGAGCAAGACCACTGACTCATTGTCAGTGAAATTGCTCTCCCACCCTCGCAGCTCCACCATTAAGTGAGGCCTGCCCCTGCACTCTCGAGTGTTGGTGATCGAGGCCCTCCTCCACCCGCAGGTTTCCCTGTGCCTCATCCCTGGTGGTCCAGTGGACCTCTGTCTCCTTCCTCTAACTCTGCTCTTTCACTCGTTTTTCTACCCTTTTTATCTTTCACCTTTCTGCACTTTTCTGCATCTCTGCTCTTTTGTGCCTTATTTCTGCTCATTTTCCCTTCCTCTCGCTCTGCCCTTTCACTTGTTTTCACTCGTTTTTCTACCCTCTTTTATCTTTCACCTTTCTGCACTTTTCTGCATCTCTGCTCTTTTGTGCCTTATTTCTGCTCATTTTCCCTTCCTCTCGCTCTGCCCTTTCACTAGTTTTCACTCGTTTTTCTACCCTCTTTTATCTTTCACCTTTCTGCATCTCTGCTCTTTTGTGCCTTATTTCTGCCTATTTTCCCTTTTTCTTTATCCCTTATTTCCTCCCTTTACCTTTCCCCGCCGCTGCTGCCCCGCGGCCCCTCCCCCCAGCGCGACCGGCCAATCCAGCCTCCCCTCCCGCCGCTGTCCAGCCCTCCCCGACCCCTACTTAATGGCGGCCACTGCGGGGACGGGCGAGCAAGACCACTGACTCATTGTCAGTGAAATTGCTCTCCCACCCTCGCAGCTCTACCATTAAGTGAGGCCTGCCCCTGCACTCCTCGAGTGTTGGTGATCGAGGCCCTCCTCCACCCGCAGGTTTCCCTGCGCCTCATCCCTGGTGGTCCAGTGGACCTCTGTCTCCTTCCTCTAACTCTGCTCTTTCACTCGTTTTTCTACCCTTTTTTATCTTTCACCTTTCTGCACTTTTCTGCATCTCTGCTCTTTTGTGCCTTATTTCTGCTCATTTTCCCTTCCTCTCGCTCTGCCCTTTCACTTGTTTTCACTCGTTTTTCTACCCTCTTTTATCTTTCACTTTTCTGCATCTCTGCTCTTTTGTGCCTTATTTCTGCTCATTTTCCCCTCCTCTCGCTCTGCCCTTTCACTAGTTTTCACTAGTTTTTCTACCCTCTTTTATCTTTCACCTTTCTGCATCTCTGCTCTTTTGTGCCTTATTTCTGCCTATTTTCCCTTTTTTCTTTATCCCTTATTTCCTCCCTTTACCTTTCCCCGCCGCTGCTGCCCCCGCGGCCCATCCCCCCAGCGCGACCGGCCAATCCAGCTCCCCTCCCCGCTCCCGCCTCCCAGCTGTCCAGCCCTCCTCGACCCCTACTTAATGGCGGCCACTGCGGGGACAGGCGAGCAAGACCACTGACTCATTGTCAGTGAAATTGCTCTCCCACCCTCGCAGCTCCACCATTAAGTGAGGCCTGCCCCTGCCCCTGCACTCTCGAGTGTTGGTGATCGAGGCCCTCCTCCACCCGCAGGTTTCCCTGCGCCTCATCCCTGGTGGTCCAGTGGACCTCTGTCTCCTTCCTCTAACTCTGCTCTTTCACTCGTTTTTCTACCCTTTTTTATCTTTCACCTTTCTGCACTTTTCTGCATCTCTGCTCTTTTGTGCCTTATTTCTGCTCATTTTCCCTTCCTCTCGCTCTGCCCTTTCACTTGTTTTCACTCGTTTTTCTACCCTCTTTTATCTTTCACCTTTCTGCACTTTTCTGCATCTCTGCTCTTTTGTGCCTTATTTCTGCTCATTTTCCCTTCCTCTCGCTCTGCCCTTTCACTAGTTTTCACTCGTTTTTCTACCCTCTTTTATCTTTCACCTTTCTGCATCTCTGCTCTTTTGTGCCTTATTTCTGCCTAATTTCCCTTTTTCTTCCTCCCTTTACCTTTCCCCGCCGCTGCTGCCCCCGCGGCCCCTCCCCCCAGCGCGACCGGCCAATCCAGCTCCCCTCCCCGCTCCCGCCTCCCAGCTGTCCAGCCCTCCCCGACCCCTACTTAATGGCGGCCACTGCGGGGACAGGCGAGCAAGACCACTGACTCATTGTCAGTGAAATTGCTCTCCCACCCTCGCAGCTCCACCATTAAGTGAGGCCTGCCCCTGCACTCTCGAGTGTTGGTGATCGAGGCCCTCCTCCACCCCGCAGGTTTCCCTGCGCCTCATCCCTGGTGGTCCAGTGGACCTCTGTCTCCTTCCTCTAACTCTGCTCTTTCACTCGTTTTTCTACCCTTTTTTATCTTTCACCTTTCTGCACTTTTCTGCATCTCTGCTCTTTTGTGCCTTATTTCTGCTCATTTTCCCTTCCTCTCGCTCTGCCCTTTCACTTGTTTTCACTCGTTTTTCTACCCTCTTTTATCTTTCACCTTTCTGCACTTTTCTGCATCTCTGCTCTTTTGTGCCTTATTTCTGCTCATTTTCCCTTCCTCTCGCTCTGCCCTTTCACTAGTTTTCACTCGTTTTTCTACCCTCTTTTATCTTTCACCTTTCTGCATCTCTGCTCTTTTGTGCCTTATTTCTGCCTATTTTCCCTTTTTTCTTTATCCCTTATTTCCTCCCTTTACCTTTCCCCGCCGCTGCTGCCCCCGCGGCCCCTCCCCCCAGCGCGACCGGCCAATCCAGCTCTCTCTCCCCGCTCCCGCCTCCCAGCTGTCCAGCCCTCCCGACCCCTACTTAATGGCGGCCACTGCGGGGACAGGCGAGCAAGACCACTGACTCATTGTCAGTGAAATTGCTCTCCCACCCTCGCAGCTCCACCATTAAGTGAGGCCTGCCCCTGCCCCTGCACTCTCGAGTGTTGGTGATCGAGGCCCTCCTCCACCCGCAGGTTTCCCTGCGCCTCATCCCTGGTGGTCCAGTGGACCTCTGTCTCCTTCCTCTAACTCTGCTCTTTCACTCGTTTTTCTACCCTTTTTTATCTTTCACCTTTCTGCACTTTTCTGCATCTCTGCTCTTTTGTGCCTTATTTCTGCTCATTTTCCCTTCCTCTCGCTCTGCCCTTTCACTAGTTTTCACTCGTTTTTCTACCCTCTTTTATCTTTCACCTTTCTGCATCTCTGCTCTTTTGTGCCTTATTTCTGCCTATTTTCCCTTTTTTCTTTATCCCTTATTTCCTCCCTTTACCTTTCCCCGCTGCTGCTGCCCCCGCGGCCCCTCCCCCCCCAGCGCGACCGGCCAATCCAGCTCCCCTCCCCGCTCCCGCCTCCCAGCTGTCCAGCCCTCCCCGACCCCTACTTAATGGCGGCCACTGTGGGGACGGGCGAGCAAGACCACTGACTCATTGTCAGTGAAATTGCTCTCCCACCCTCGCAGCTCCACCATTAAGTGAGGCCTGCCCCTGCACTCTCGAGTGTTGGTGATCGAGGCCCTCCTCCACCCGCAGGTTTCCCTGCGCCTCATCCCTGGTGGTCCAGTGGACCTCTGTCTCCTTCCTCTAACTCTGCTCTTTCACTCGTTTTTCTACCCTTTTTTATCTTTCACCTTTCTGCACTTTTCTGCATCTCTGCTCTTTTGTGCCTTATTTCTGCTCATTTTCCCTTCCTCTCGCTCTGCCCTTTCACTTGTTTTCACTCGTTTTTCTACCCTCTTTTATCTTTCACCTTTCTGCACTTTTCTGCATCTCTGCTCTTTTGTGCCTTATTTCTGCTCATTTTCCCTTCCTCTCGCTCTGCCCTTTCACTAGTTTTCACTCGTTTTACTACCCTCTTTTATCTTTCACCTTTCTGCATCTCTGCTCTTTTGTGCCTTATATCTGCCTATTTTCCCTTTTTTTCTTTATCCCTTATTTCCTCCCCTTACCTTTCCCCGCCGCTGCTGCCCCCGCGGCCCTTCCCCCCAGCGCGACCGGCCAATCCAGCTCCCTCCCCGCTCCCGCCTCCCAGCTGTCCAGCCCTCCCCGACCCCTACTTAATGGCGGCCACTGCGGGGACAGGCGAGCAAGACCACTGACTCATTGTCAGTGAAATTGCTCTCCCACCCTCGCAGCTCCACCATTAAGTGAGGCCTGCCCCTGCCCCTGCACTCTCGAGTGTTGGTGATCGAGGCCCTCCTCCACCCGCAGGTTTCCCTGCGCCTCATCCCTGGTGGTCCAGTGGACCTCTGTCTCCTTCCTCTAACTCTGCTCTTTCACTCGTTTTTCTACCCTTTTTTATCTTTCACCTTTCTGCACTTTTCTGCATCTCTGCTCTTTTGTGCCTTATTTCTGCTCATTTTCCCTTCCTCTCGCTCTGCCCTTTCACTTGTTTTCACTCGTTTTTCTACCCTCTTTTATCTTTCACCTTTCTGCACTTTTCTGCATCTCTGCTCTTTTGTGCCTTATTTCTGCTAATTTTCCCTTCCTCTCGCTCTGCCCTTTCACTAGTTTTCACTCGTTTTTCTACCCTCTTTTATCTTTCACCTTTCTGCATCTCTGCTCTTTTGTGCCTTATTTCTGCCTATTTTCCCTTTTTTCTTTATCCCTTATTTCCTCCCTTTACCTTTCCCCACCGCTGCTGCCCCCGCGGCCCCTCCCCCCCAGCACGACCGGCCAATCCAGCTCCCCTCCCCGCTCCCGCCTCCCAGCTGTCCAGCCCTCCCCGACCCCTACTTAATGGCGGCCACTGTGGGGACGGGCGAGCAAGACCACTGACTCATTGTCAGTGAAATTGCTCTCCCACCCTCGCAGCTCCACCATTAAGTGAGGCCTTGCCCCTGCACTCTCGAGTGTTGGTGATCGAGGCCCTCCTCCACCCGCAGGTTTCCCTGCGCCTCATCCCTGGTGGTCCAGTGGACCTCTGTCTCCTTCCTCTAACTCTGCTCTTTCACTCGTTTTTCTACCCTTTTTTATCTTTCAACCTTCTGCACTTTTCTGCATCTCTGCTCTTTTGTGCCTTATTTCTGCTAATTTTCCCTTCCTCTCGCTCTGCCCTTTCACTTGTTTTCACTCGCTTTTCTACCCTCTTTTATCTTTCACCTTTCTGCACTTTTCTGCATCTCTGCTCTTTTGTGCCTTATTTCTGCTCATTTTCCCTTCCTCTCGCTCTGCCCTTTCACTAGTTTTCACTCGTTTTTCTACCCTCTTTTATCTTTCACCTTTCTGCATCTCTGCTCTTTTGTGCCTTATTTCTGCCTATTTTCCCTTTTTCTTTATCCCTTATTTCCTCCCTTTACCTTTCCCCGCCGCTGCTGCCCCCGCGGCCCCTCCCCCCAGCGCGACCGGCCAATCCAGCTCCCCTCCCCACTCCCGCCTCCCAGCTGTCCAGCCCTCCCCGACCCCTACTTAATGGCGGCCACTGCGGGGACAGGCGAGCAAGACCACTGACTCATTGTCAGTGAAATTGCTCTCCCACCCTCGCAGCTCCACCATTAAGTGAGCCCTGCCCCTGCACTCTCGAGTGTTGGTGATCGAGGCCCTCCTCCACCCGCAGGTTTCCCTGCGCCTCATCCCTGGTGGTCCAGTGGACCTCTGTCTCCTTCCTCTAACTCTGCTCTTTCACTCGTTTTTCTACCCTTTTTTATCTTTCACCTTTCTGCACTTTTCTGCATCTCTGCTCTTTTGTGCCTTATTTCTGCTCATTTTCCCTTCCTCTCGCTCTGCCCTTTCACTTGTTTTCACTCGTTTTTCTACCCTCTTTTATCTTTCACCTTTCTGCTCTTTTGTGCCTTATTTCTGCTCATTTTCCCTTCCTCTCGCTCTGCCCTTTCACTAGTTTTCACTCGTTTTTCTACCCTCTTTTATCTTTCACCTTTCTGCATCTCTGCTCTTTTGTGCCTTATTTCTGCCTATTTTCCCTTTTTTCTTTATCCCTTATTTCCTCCCTTTACCTTTCCCCGCCGCTGCTGCCCCCGCGGCCCATCCCCCCAGCGCGACCGGCCAATCCAGCTCCCCTCCCCGCTCCCGCCTCCCAGCTGTCCAGCCCTCCCGACCCCTACTTAATGGCGGCCACTGCGGGGACAGGCGAGCAAGACCACTGACTCATTGTCAGTGAAATTGCTCTCCCACCCTCGCAGCTCCACCATTAAGTGAGGCCTGCCCCTGCCCCTGCACTCTCGAGTGTTGGTGATCGAGGCCCTCCTCCACCCGCAGGTTTCCTGCGCCTCATCCCTGGTGGTCCAGTGGACCTCTGTCTCCTTCCTCTAACTCTGCTCTTTCACTCGTTTTTCTACCCTTTTTTATCTTTCACCTTTCTGCACTTTTCTGCATCTCTGCTCTTTTGTGCCTTATTTCTGCTCATTTTCCCTTCCTCTCGCTCTGCCCTTTCACTTGTTTTCACTCGTTTTTCTACCCTCTTTTATCTTTCACCTTTCTGCACTTTTCTGCATCTCTGCTCTTTTGTGCCTTATTTCTGCTCATTTTCCCTTCCTCTCGCTCTGCCCTTTCACTAGTTTTCACTCGTTTTTCTACCCTCTTTTATCTTTCACCTTTCTGCATCTCTGCTCTTTTGTGCCTTATTTCTGCCTATTTTCCCTTTTCTTTATCCTTATTTCCTCCTTTACCTTTCCCCGCCGCTGCTGCCCCGCGGCCCCTCCCCCCAGCGCGACCGGCCAATCCAGCTCCCCTCCCCGCTCCCGCCTCCCAGCTGTCCAGCCCTCCCCGACCCCTACTTAATGGCGGCCACTGCGGGGACAGGCGAGCAAGACCACTGACTCATTGTCAGTGAAATTGCTCTCCCACCCTCGCAGCTCCACCATTAAGTGAGGCCTGCCCCTGCCCCTGCACTCTCGAGTGTTGGTGATCGAGGCCCTCCTCCACCCGCAGGTTTCCCTGCGCCTCATCCCTGGTGGTCCAGTGGACCTCTGTCTCCTTCCTCTAACTCTGCTCTTTCACTCGTTTTTCTACCCTTTTTATCTTTCACCTTTCTGCACTTTTCTGCATCTCTGCTCTTTTGTGCCTTATTTCTGCTCAGTTTTCCCTTCCTCTCGCTCTGCCCTTTCACTTGTTTTCACTCGTTTTTCTACCGTCTTTTATCTTTCACCTTTCTGCACTTTTCTGCATCTCTGCTCTTTTGTGCCTTATTTCTGCTCATTTTCCCTTCCTCTCGCTCTGCCCTTTCACTAGTTTTCACTCGTTTTTCTACCCTCTTTTATCTTTCACCTTTCTGCATCTCTGCTCTTTTGTGCCTTATTTCTGCCTATTTTCCTTTTTTCTTTATCCCTTATTTCCTCCCTTTACCTTTCCCCGCCGCTGCTGCCCCCGCGGCCCCTCCCCCCCAGCGCGACCGGCCAATCCAGCTCTTCTCCCCGCTCCCGCCTCCCAGCTGTCCAGCCCTCCCCGACCCCTACTTAATGGCGGCCACTGCGGGGACAGGCGAGCAAGACCACTGACTCATTGTCAGTGAAATTGCTCTCCCACCCTCGCAGCTCCACCATTAAGTGAGGCCTGCCCCTGCCCCTGCACTCTCGAGTGTTGGTGATCGAGGCCCTCCTCCACCCGCAGGTTTCCCTGCGCCTCATCCCTGGTGGTCCAGTGGACCTCTGTCTCCTTCCTCTAACTCTGCTCTTTCACTCGTTTTTCTACCCTTTTTTATCTTTCACCTTTCTGCACTTTTCTGCATCTCTGCTCTTTTGTGCCTTATTTCTGCTCATTTTCCCTTCCTCTCGCTCTGCCCTTTCACTTGTTTTCACTCATTTTTCTACCCTCTTTTATCTTTCACCTTTCTGCACTTTTCTGCATCTCTGCTCTTTTGTGCCTTATTTCTGCTCATTTTCCCTTCCTCTCGCTCTGCCCTTTCACTAGTTTTCACTAGTTTTTCTACCCTCTTTTATCTTTCACCTTTCTGCATCTCTGCTCTTTTGTGCCTTATTTCTGCCTATTTTCCCTTTTTTCTTTATCCCTTATTTCCTCCCTTTACCTTTCCCCGCCGCTGCTGCCCCCGCGGCCCCTCCCCCCAGCGCGACCCGGCCAATCCAGCCCCTCCCGCTCCCGCCTCCCAGCTGTCCAGCCCTCCCCGACCCCTACTTAATGGCGGCCACTGTGGGGACGGGCGAGCAAGACCACTGACTCATTGTCAGTGAAATTGCTCTCCCACCCTCGCAGCTCCACCATTAAGTGAGGCCTGCCCCTGCACTCTCGAGTGTTGGTGATCGAGGCCCTCCTCCACCCGCAGGTTTCCCTGCGCCTCATCCCTGGTGGTCCAGTGGACCTCTGTCTCCTTCCTCTAACTCTGCTCTTTCACTCGTTTTTCTACCCTTTTTATCTTTCACCTTTCTGCACTTTTCTGCATCTCTGCTCTTTTGTGCCTTATTTCTGCTCATTTTCCCTTCCTCTCGCTCTGCCCTTTCACTTGTTTTCACTCGTTTTTCTACCCTCTTTTATCTTTCACCTTTCTGCACTTTTCTGCATCTCTGCTCTTTTGTGCCTTATTTCTGCTAATTTTCCCTTCCTCTCGCTCTGCCCTTTCACTAGTTTTCACTCGTTTTACTACCCTCTTTTATCTTTCACCTTTCTGCATCTCTGCTCTTTTGTGCCTTATTTCTGCCTATTTTCCCTTTTTTCTTTATCCCTTATTTCCTCCCCTTACCTTTCCCCGCCGCTGCTGCCCCCGCGGCCCTTCCCCCCCAGCGCGACCGGCCAATCCAGCTCCCCTCCCCGCTCCCGCCTCCCAGCTGTCCAGCCCTCCCCGACCCCTACTTAATGGCGGCCACTGCGGGGACAGGCGAGCAAGACCACTGACTCATTGTCAGTGAAATTGCTCTCCCACCCTCGCAGCTCCACCATTAAGTGAGGCCTGCCCCTGCCCCTGCACTCTCGAGTGTTGGTGATCGAGAGCCCTCCTCCACCCGCAGGTTTCCCTGCGCCTCATCCCTGGTGGTCCAGTGGACCTCTGTCTCCTTCCTCTAACTCTGCTCTTTTCACTCGTTTTTCTACCCTTTTTATCTTTCACCTTTCTGCACTTTTCTGCATCTCTGCTCTTTTGTGCCTTATTTCTGCTCATTTTCCCTTCCTCTCGCTCTGCCCTTTCACTTGTTTTCACTCGTTTTTCTACCCTCTTTTATCTTTCACCTTTCTGCACTTTTCTGCATCTCTGCTCTTTTGTGCCTTATTTCTGCTCATTTTCCCTTCCTCTCGCTCTGCCCTTTCACTAGTTTTCACTCGTTTTTCTACCCTCTTTTATCTTTCACCTTTCTGCATCTCTGCTCTTTTGTGCCTTATTTCTGCCTATTTTCCCTTTTTTCTTTATCCCTTATTTCCTCCCTTTACCTTTCCCCGCCGCTGCTGCCCCCGCGGCCCCTCCCCCAGCGCGACCGGCCAATCCAGCTCCCCTCCCCGCTCCCGCCTCCCAGCTGTCCAGCCCTCCCGACCCCTACTTAATGGCGGCCACTGCGGGGACAGGCGAGCAAGACCACTGACTCATTGTCAGTGAAATTGCTCTCCCACCCTCGCAGCTCCACCATTAAGTGAGCCCTGCCCCTGCACTCTCGAGTGTTGGTGATCGAGGCCCTCCTCCACCCGCAGGTTTCCCTGCGCCTCATCCCCTGGTGGTCCAGTGGACCTCTGTCTCCTTCCTCTAACTCTGCTCTTTCACTCGTTTTTCTACCCTTTTTATCTTTCACCTTTCTGCACTTTTCTGCATCTCTGCTCTTTTGTGCCTTATTTCTGCTCATTTTCCCTTCCTCTCGCTCTGCCCTTTCACTTGTTTTCACTCGTTTTTCTACCCTCTTTTATCTTTCACCTTTCTGCACTTTTCTGCATCTCTGCTCTTTTGTGCCTTATTTCTGCTCATTTTCCCTTCCTCTCGCTCTGCCCTTTCACTAGTTTTCACTCGTTTTTCTACCCT
Organism: Calotriton arnoldi; assembly: GCA_963921515.1. Lineage (NCBI taxonomy): Eukaryota > Metazoa > Chordata > Amphibia > Caudata > Salamandridae > Calotriton > Calotriton arnoldi. The sequence goes on from CAWUFW010000362.1 coordinate 2,279,041, forward strand.
CTTTTATCTTTCACCTTTCTGCATCTCTGCTCTTTTGTGCCTTATTTCTGCCTATTTTCCCTTTTTTCTTTATCCCTTATTTCCTCCCTTTACCTTTCCCCGCCGCTGCTGCCCCCGCGGCCCCTCCCCCCAGCGCGACCGGCCAATCCAGCTCCCCTCCCCGCTCCCGCCTCCCAGCTGTCCAGCCCTCCCCGACCCCTACTTAATGGCGGCCACTGCGGGGACAGGCGAGCAAGACCACTGACTCATTGTCAGTGAAATTGCTCTCCCACCCTCGCAGCTCCACCATTAAGTGAGGCCTGCCCCTGCCCCTGCACTCTCGAGTGTTGGTGATCGAGAGCCCTCCTCCACCCGCAGGTTTCCCTGCGCCTCATCCCTGGTGGTCCAGTGGACCTCTGTCTCCTTCCTCTAACTCTGCTCTTTCACTCGTTTTTCTACCCTTTTTTATCTTTCACCTTTCTGCACTTTTCTGCATCTCTGCTCTTTTGTGCCTTATTTCTGCTCATTTTCCCTTCCTCTCGCTCTGCCCTTTCACTTGTTTTCACTCGTTTTTCTACCCTCTTTTATCTTTCACCTTTCTGCACTTTTCTGCATCTCTGCTCTTTTGTGCCTTATTTCTGCTCATTTTCCCTTCCTCTCGCTCTGCCCTTTCACTAGTTTTCACTCGTTTTTCTACCCTCTTTTATCTTTCACCTTTCTGCATCTCTGCTCTTTTGTGCCTTATTTCTGCCTATTTTCCCTTTTTTCTTTATCCCTTATTTCCTCCCTTTACCTTTCCCCGCCGCTGCTGCCCCCGCGGCCCTCCCCCCAGCGCGACCGGCCAATCCAGCTCCCCTCCCCGCTCCCGCCTCCCAGCTGTCCAGCCCTCCCCGACCCCTACTTAATGGCGGCCACTGCGGGGACAGGCGAGCAAGACCACTGACTCATTGTCAGTGAAATTGCTCTCCCACCCTCGCAGCTCCACCATTAAGTGAGGCCTGCCCCTGCCCCTGCACTCTCGAGTGTTGGTGATCGAGGCCCTCCTCCACCCGCAGGTTTCCCTGCGCCTCATCCCTGGTGGTCCAGTGGACCTCTGTCTCCTTCCTCTAACTCTGCTCTTTCACTCGTTTTTCTACCCTTTTTTATCTTTCACCTTTCTGCACTTTTCTGCATCTCTGCTCTTTTGTGCCTTATTTCTGCTCATTTTCCCTTCCTCTCGCTCTGCCCTTTCACTTGTTTTCACTCGTTTTTCTACCCTCTTTTATCTTTCACCTTTCTGCACTTTTCTGCATCTCTGCTCTTTTGTGCCTTATTTCTGCTCATTTTCCCTTCCTCTCGCTCTGCCCTTTCACTAGTTTTCACTCGTTTTTCTACCCTCTTTTATCTTTCACCTTTCTGCATCTCTGCTCTTTTGTGCCTTATTTCTGCCTATTTTCCCTTTTTTCTTTATCCCTTATTTCCTCCCTTTACCTTTCCCCGCCGCTGCTGCCCCCGCGGCCCCTCCCCCCAGCGCGACCGGCCAATCCAGCTCCCCTCCCCGCTCCCGCCTCCCAGCTGTCCAGCCCTCCCGACCCCTACTTAATGGCGGCCACTGCGGGGACAGGCGAGCAAGACCACTGACTCATTGTCAGTGAAATTGCTCTCCCACCCTCGCAGCTCCACCATTAAGTGAGGCCTGCCCTGCCCCTGCACTCTCGAGTGTTGGTGATCGAGGCCCTCCTCCACCCGCAGGTTTCCCTGCGCCTCATCCCTGGTGGTCCAGTGGACCTCTGTCTCCTTCCTCTAACTCTGCTCTTTCACTCGTTTTTCTACCCTTTTTTATCTTTCACCTTTCTGCACTTTTCTGCATCTCTGCTCTTTTGTGCCTTATTTCTGCTCATTTTCCCTTCCTCTCGCTCTGCCCTTTCACTTGTTTTCACTCGTTTTTCTACCCTCTTTTATCTTTCACCTTTCTGCACTTTTCTGCATCTCTGCTCTTTTGTGCCTTATTTCTGCTCATTTTCCCTTCCTCTCGCTCTGCCCTTTCACTAGTTTTCACTCGTTTTTCTACCCTCTTTTATCTTTCACCTTTCTGCATCTCTGCTCTTTTGTGCCTTATTTCTGCCTATTTTCCCTTTTTTCTTTATCCCTTATTTCCTCCCTTTACCTTTCCCCGCCGCTGCTGCCCCCGCGGCCCCTCCCCCAGCGCGACCGGCCAATCCAGCTCCCCTCCCCGCTCCCGCCTCCCAGCTGTCCAGCCCTCCCGACCCCTACTTAATGGCGGCCACTGCGAGACAGGCGAAGCAAGACCACTGACTCATTGTCAGTGAAATTGCTCTCCACCCTCGCAGCTCCACCATTAAGTGAGGCCTGCCCCTGCCCTGCACTCTCGAGTGTTGGTGATCGAGGCCCTCCTCCACCCGCAGGTTTCCCTGCGCCTCATCCCTGGTGGTCCAGTGGACCTCTGTCTCCTTCCTCTAACTCTGCTCTTTCACTCGTTTTTCTACCCTTTTTTATCTTTCACCTTTCTGCACTTTTCTGCATCTCTGCTCTTTTGTGCCTTATTTCTGCTCATTTTCCCTTCCTCTCGCTCTGCCCTTTCACTTGTTTTCACTCGTTTTTCTACCCTCTTTTATCTTTCACCTTTCTGCACTTTTCTGCATCTCTGCTCTTTTGTGCCTTATTTCTGCTCATTTTCCCTTCCTCTCGCTCTGCCCTTTCACTAGTTTTCACTCGTTTTTCTACCCTCTTTTATCTTTCACCTTTCTGCATCTCTGCTCTTTTGTGCCTTATTTCTGCCTATTTTCCCTTTTTTCTTTATCCCTTATTTCCTCCCTTTACCTTTCCCCGCCGCTGCTGCCCCGCGGCCCCTCCCCCAGCGCGACCGGCCAATCCAGCTCCCCTCCCCGCTCCCGCCTCCCAGCTGTCCAGCCCTCCCCGACCCCTACTTAATGGCGGCCACTGCGGGGACAGGCGAGCAAGACCACTGACTCATTGTCAGTGAAATTGCTCTCCCACCCTCGCAGCTCCACCATTAAGTGAGGCCTGCCCCTGCCCTGCACTCTCGAGTGTTGGTGATCGAGCCCTCCTCCACCCGCAGGTTTCCCTGCGCCTCATCCCTGGTGGTCCAGTGGACCTCTGTCTCCTTCCTCTAACTCTGCTCTTTCACTCGTTTTTCTACCCTTTTTTATCTTTCACCTTTCTGCACTTTTCTGCATCTCTGCTCTTTTGTGCCTTATTTCTGCTCATTTTCCCTTCCTCTCGCTCTGCCCTTTCACTTGTTTTCACTCGTTTTTCTACCCTCTTTTATCTTTCACCTTTCTGCACTTTTCTGCATCTCTGCTCTTTTGTGCCTTATTTCTGCTCATTTTCCCTTCCTCTCGCTCTGCCCTTTCACTAGTTTTCACTCGTTTTTCTACCCTCTTTTATCTTTCACCTTTCTGCATCTCTGCTCTTTTGTGCCTTATTTCTGCCTATTTTCCCTTTTTTCTTTATCCCTTATTTCCTCCCTTTACCTTTCCCCGCCGCTGCTGCCCCGCGGCCCCTCCCCCCAGCGCGACCGGCCAATCCAGCTCCCCTCCCCGCTCCCGCCTCCCAGCTGTCCAGCCCTCCCCGACCCCTACTTAATGGCGGCCACTGCGGGGACAGGCGAGCAAGACCACTGACTCATTGTCAGTGAAATTGCTCTCCCACCCTCGCAGCTCCACCATTAAGTGAGGCCTGCCCTGCCCCTGCACTCTCGAGTGTTGGTGATCGAGCCCTCCTCCACCCGCAGGTTTCCCTGCGCCTCATCCCCTGGTGGTCCAGTGGACCTCTGTCTCCTTCCTCTAACTCTGCTCTTTCACTCGTTTTTCTACCCTTTTTTATCTTTCACCTTTCTGCACTTTTCTGCATCTCTGCTCTTTTGTGCCTTATTTCTGCTCATTTTCCCTTCCTCTCGCTCTGCCCTTTCACTTGTTTTCACTCGTTTTTCTACCCTCTTTTATCTTTCACCTTTCTGCACTTTTCTGCATCTCTGCTCTTTTGTGCCTTATTTCTGCTCATTTTCCCTTCCTCTCGCTCTGCCCTTTCACTAGTTTTCACTCGTTTTTCTACCCTCTTTTATCTTTCACCTTTCTGCATCTCTGCTCTTTTGTGCCTTATTTCTGCCTATTTTCCCTTTTTCTTTATCCCTTATTTCCTCCCTTTACCTTTCCCCGCCGCTGCTGCCCCCGCGGCCCCTCCCCCCAGCGCGACCGGCCAATCCAGCTCCCCTCCCCGCTCCCGCCTCCCAGCTGTCCAGCCCTCCCCGACCCCTACTTAATGGCGGCCACTGCGGGGACAGGCGAGCAAGACCACTGACTCATTGTCAGTGAAATTGCTCTCCCACCCTCGCAGCTCCACCATTAAGTGAGCGCCTGCCCCTGCACTCTCGAGTGTTGGTGATCGAGGCCCTCCTCCACCCGCAGGTTTCCCTGCGCCTCATCCCTGGTGGTCCAGTGGACCTCTGTCTCCTTCCTCTAACTCTGCTCTTTCACTCGTTTTTCTACCCTTTTTTATCTTTCACCTTTCTGCACTTTTCTGCATCTCTGCTCTTTTGTGCCTTATTTCTGCTCATTTTCCCTTCCTCTCGCTCTGCCCTTTCACTTGTTTTCACTCGTTTTTCTACCCTCTTTTATCTTTCACCTTTCTGCACTTTTCTGCATCTCTGCTCTTTTGTGCCTTATTTCTGCTCATTTTCCCTTCCTCTCGCTCTGCCCTTTCACTAGTTTTCACTCGTTTTTCTACCCTCTTTTATCTTTCACCTTTCTGCATCTCTGCTCTTTTGTGCCTTATTTCTGCCTATTTTCCCTTTTTCTTTATCCCTTATTTCCTCCCTTTACCTTTCCCCGCCGCTGCTGCCCCCGCGGCCCCTTCCCCCCAGCGCGACCGGCCAATCCAGCTCCCCTCCCCGCTCCCGCCTCCCAGCTGTCCAGCCCTCCCCGACCCCTACTTAATGGCGGCCACTGCGGGGACAGGCGAGCAAGACCACTGACTCATTGTCAGTGAAATTGCTCTCCCACCCTCGCAGCTCCACCATTAAGTGAGGCCTGCCCCTGCCCCTGCACTCTCGAGTGTTGGTGATCGAGCCCTCCTCCACCCGCAGGTTTCCTGCGCCTCATCCCTGGTGGTCCAGTGGACCTCTGTCTCCTTCCTCTAACTCTGCTCTTTCACTCGTTTTTCTACCCTTTTTATCTTTCACCTTTCTGCACTTTTCTGCATCTCTGCTCTTTTGTGCCTTATTTCTGCTCATTTTCCCTTCCTCTCGCTCTGCCCTTTCACTTGTTTTCACTCGTTTTTCTACCCTCTTTTATCTTTCACCTTTCTGCACTTTTCTGCATCTCTGCTCTTTTGTGCCTTATTTCTGCTCATTTTCCCTTCCTCTCGCTCTGCCCTTTCACTAGTTTTCACTCGTTTTTCTACCCTCTTTTATCTTTCACCTTTCTGCATCTCTGCTCTTTTGTGCCTTATTTCTGCCTATTTTCCCTTTTTTCTTTATCCCTTATTTCCTCCCTTTACCTTTCCCCGCCGCTGCTGCCCCCGCGGCCCCTCCCCCCAGCGCGACCGGCCAATCCAGCTCCCCTCCCCGCTCCCGCCTCCCAGCTGTCCAGCCCTCCCCGACCCCTACTTAATGGCGGCCACTGCGGGGACAGGCGAGCAAGACCACTGACTCATTGTCAGTGAAATTGCTCTCCCACCCTCGCAGCTCCACCATTAAGTGAGGCCTGCCCTGCCCCTGCACTCTCGAGTGTTGGTGATCGAGGCCCTCCTCCACCCGCAGGTTTCCCTGCGCCTCATCCCTGGTGGTCCAGTGGACCTCTGTCTCCTTCCTCTAACTCTGCTCTTTCACTCGTTTTTCTACCCTTTTTTATCTTTCACCTTTCTGCACTTTTCTGCATCTCTGCTCTTTTGTGCCTTATTTCTGCTCATTTTCCCTTCCTCTCGCTCTGCCCTTTCACTTGTTTTCACTCGTTTTTCTACCCTCTTTTATCTTTCACCTTTCTGCACTTTTCTGCATCTCTGCTCTTTTGTGCCTTATTTCTGCTCATTTTCCCTTCCTCTCGCTCTGCCCTTTCACTAGTTTTCACTCGTTTTTCTACCCTCTTTTATCTTTCACCTTTCTGCATCTCTGCTCTTTTGTGCCTTATTTCTGGCTATTTTCCCTTTTTCTTTATCCCTTATTTCCTCCCTTTACCTTTCCCCGCCGCTGCTGCCCCGCGGCCCCTCCCCCCAGCGCGACCGGCCAATCCAGCTCCCCTCCCGCTCCCGCCTCCCAGCTGTCCAGCCCTCCCGACCCCTACTTAATGGCGGCCACTGCGGGGACAGGCGAGCAAGACCACTGACTCATTGTCAGTGAAATTGCTCTCCCACCCTCGCAGCTCCACCATTAAGTGAGGCCTGCCCCTGCCCCTGCACTCTCGAGTGTTGGTGATCGAGCCCTCCTCCACCCGCAGGTTTCCCTGCGCCTCATCCCTGGTGGTCCAGTGGACCTCTGTCTCCTTCCTCTAACTCTGCTCTTTCACTCGTTTTTCTACCCTTTTTTATCTTTCACCTTTCTGCACTTTTCTGCATCTCTGCTCTTTTGTGCCTTATTTCTGCTCATTTTCCCTTCCTCTCGCTCTGCCCTTTCACTTGTTTTCACTCGTTTTTCTACCCTCTTTTATCTTTCACCTTTCTGCACTTTTCTGCATCTCTGCTCTTTTGTGCCTTATTTCTGCTCATTTTCCCTTCCTCTCGCTCTGCCCTTTCACTAGTTTTCACTCGTTTTTCTACCCTCTTTTATCTTTCACCTTTCTGCATCTCTGCTCTTTTGTGCCTTATTTCTGCCTATTTTCCCTTTTTCTTTATCCCTTATTTCCTCCCTTTACCTTTCCCCGCCGCTGCTGCCCCCGCGGCCCCTCCCCCCAGCGCGACCGGCCAATCCAGCTCCCTCCCCGCTCCTGCCTCCCAGCTGTCCAGCCCTCCCCGACCCCTACTTAATGGCGGCCACTGCGGGGACAGGCGAGCAAGACCACTGACTCATTGTCAGTGAAATTGCTCTCCCACCCTCGCAGCTCCACCATTAAGTGAGGCCTGCCCCTGCCCCTGCACTCTCGAGTGTTGGTGATCGAGGCCCTCCTCCACCCGCAGGTTTCCCTGCGCCTCATCCCTGGTGGTCCAGTGGACCTCTGTCTCCTTCCTCTAACTCTGCTCTTTCACTCGTTTTTCTACCCTTTTTTATCTTTCACCTTTCTGCACTTTTCTGCATCTCTGCTCTTTTGTGCCTTATTTCTGCTCATTTTCCCTTCCTCTCGCTCTGCCCTTTCACGTGCTTTCACTCGTTTTCTACCCTCTTTTATCTTTCACCTTTCTGCACTTTTCTGCATCTCTGCTCTTTTGTGCCTTATTTCTGCTCATTTTCCCTTCCTCTCGCTCTGCCCTTTCACTAGTTTTCACTCGTTTTTCTACCCTCTTTTATCTTTCACCTTTCTGCATCTCTGCTCTTTTGTGCCTTATTTCTGCCTATTTTCCCTTTTTTCTTTATCCCTTATTTCCTCCCTTTACCTTTCCCCGCCGCTGCTGCCCCCGCGGCCCCTCCCCCAGCGCGACCGGCCAATCCAGCTCTCCTCCCCGCTCCCGCCTCCCAGCTGTCCAGCCCTCCCGACCCCTACTTAATGGCGGCCACTGCGGGGACAGGCGAGCAAGACCACTGACTCATTGTCAGTGAAATTGCTCTCCCACCCTCGCAGCTCCACCATTAAGTGAGGCCTGCCCCTGCCCCTGCACTCTCGAGTGTTGGTGATCGAGGCCCTCCTCCACCCGCAGGTTTCCCTGCGCCTCATCCCTGGTGGTCCAGTGGACCTCTGTCTCCTTCCTCTAACTCTGCTCTTTCACTCGTTTTTCTACCCTTTTTTATCTTTCACCTTTCTGCACTTTTCTGCATCTCTGCTCTTTTGTGCCTTATTTCTGCTCATTTTCCCTTCCTCTCGCTCTGCCCTTTCACTTGTTTTCACTCGTTTTTCTACCCTCTTTTATCTTTCACCTTTCTGCACTTTTCTGCATCTCTGCTCTTTTGTGCCTTATTTCTGCTCATTTTCCCTTCCTCTCGCTCTGCCCTTTCACTAGTTTTCACTCGTTTTTCTACCCTCTTTTATCTTTCACCTTTCTGCATCTCTGCTCTTTTGTGCCTTATTTCTGCCTATTTTCCCTTTTTTCTTTATCCCTTATTTCCTCCCTTTACCTTTCCCGCCGCTGCTGCCCCCGCGGCCCCTCCCCCCTAGCGCGACCGGCCAATCCAGCTCCCCTCCCCGCTCCCAGCTGTCCAGCCCTCCCCGACCCCTACTTAATGGCGGCCACTGCGGGGACAGGCGAGCAAGACCACTGACTCATTGTCAGTGAAATTTCTCTCCCACCCTCGCAGCTCCACCATTAAGTGAGGCCTCTGCCCCTGCACTCTCGAGTGTTGGTGATCGAGGCCCTCCTCCACCCGCAGGTTTCCCTGCGCCTCATCCCTGGTGGTCCAGTGGACCTCTGTCTCCTTCCTCTAACTCTGCTCTTTCACTCGTTTTTCTACCCTTTTTTATCTTTCACCTTTCTGCACTTTTCTGCATCTCTGCTCTTTTGTGCCTTATTTCTGCTCATTTTCCCTTCCTCTCGCTCTGCCCTTTCACTTGTTTTCACTCGTTTTTCTACCCTCTTTTATCTTTCACCTTTCTGCACTTTTCTGCATCTCTGCTCTTTTGTGCCTTATTTCTGCTCATTTTCCCTTCCTCTCGCTCTGCCCTTTCACTAGTTTTCACTCGTTTTTCTACCCTCTTTTATCTTTCACCTTTCTGCATCTCTGCTCTTTTGTGCCTTATTTCTGCCTATTTTCCCTTTTTCTTTATCCCTTATTTCCTCCCCTTACCTTTCCCCGCCGCTGCTGCCCCCGCGGCCCCTCCCCCCAGCGCGACCGGCCAATCCAGCTCCCCTCCCCGCTCCCGCCTCCCAGCTGTCCAGCCCTCCCGACCCCTACTTAATGGCGGCCACTGCGGGGACAGGCGAGGCAAGACCACTGACTCATTGTCAGTGAAATTGCTCTCCCACCCTCGCAGCTCCACCATTAAGTGAGGCCTGCCCCTGCCCCTGCACTCTCGAGTGTTGGTGATCGAGGCCCTCCTCCACCCGCAGGTTTCCTGCGCCTCATCCCTGGTGGTCCAGTGGACCTCTGTCTCCTTCCTCTAACTCTGCTCTTTCACTCGTTTTTCTACCCTTTTTATCTTTCACCTTTCTGCACTTTTCTGCATCTCTGCTCTTTTGTGCCTTATTTCTGCTCATTTTCCCTTCCTCTCGCTCTGCCCTTTCACTTGTTTTCACTCGTTTTTCTACCCTCTTTTATCTTTCACCTTTCTGCACTTTTCTGCATCTCTGCTCTTTTGTGCCTTATTTCTGCTCATTTTCCCTTCCTCTCGCTCTGCCCTTTCACTAGTTTTCACTAGTTTTTCTACCCTCTTTTATCTTTCACCTTTCTGCATCTCTGCTCTTTTGTGCCTTATTTCTGCCTATTTTCCCTTTTTTCTTTATCCCTTATTTCCTCCCTTTACCTTTCCCCGCCGCTGCTGCCCCCGCGGCCCCTCCCCCCAGCGCGACCGGCCAATCCAGCTCCCTCCCCGCTCCGCCTCCCAGCTGTCCAGCCCTCCCCGACCCCTACTTAATGGCGGCCACTGCGGGGACAGGCGAGCAAGACCACTGACTCATTGTCAGTGAAATTGCTCTCCCACCCTCGCAGCTCCACCATTAAGTGAGGCCTGCCCTGCCCTGCACTCTCGAGTGTTGGTGATCGAGGCCCTCCTCCACCCGCAGGTTTTCCTGCGCCTCATCCCTGGTGGTCCAGTGGACCTCTGTCTCCTTCCTCTAACTCTGCTCTTTCACTCGTTTTTCTACCCTTTTTTATCTTTCACCTTTCTGCACTTTTCTGCATCTCTGCTCTTTTGTGCCTTATTTCTGCTCATTTTCCCTTCCTCTCGCTCTGCCCTTTCACTTGTTTTCACTCGTTTTTCTACCCTCTTTTATCTTTCACCTTTCTGCACTTTTCTGCATCTCTGCTCTTTTGTGCCTTATTTCTGCTCATTTTCCCTTCCTCTCGCTCTGCCCTTTCACTAGTTTTCACTCGTTTTCTACCCTCTTTTATCTTTCACCTTTCTGCATCTCTGCTCTTTTGTGCCTTATTTCTGCCTATTTTCCCTTTTTTCTTTATCCCTTATTTCCTCCCTTTACCTTTCCCCGCCGCTGCTGCCCCCGCGGCCCCTCCCCCCAGCGCGACCGGCCAATCCAGCTCCCCTCCCCGCTCCCGCCTCCCAGCTGTCCAGCCCTCCCCGACCCCTACTTAATGGCGGCCACTGCGGGGACAGGCGAGCAAGACCACTGACTCATTGTCAGTGAAATTGCTCTCCCACCCTCGCAGCTCCACCATTAAGTGAGGCCTGCCCTGCCCCTGCACTCTCGAGTGTTGGTGATCGAGCCCTCCTCCACCCGCAGGTTTCCCTGCGCCTCATCCCTGGTGGTCCAGTGGACCTCTGTCTCCTTCCTCTAACTCTGCTCTTTCACTCGTTTTTCTACCCTTTTTTATCTTTCACCTTTCTGCACTTTTCTGCATCTCTGCTCTTTTGTGCCTTATTTCTGCTCATTTTCCCTTCCTCTCGCTCTGCCCTTTCACTAGTTTTCACTCGTTTTTCTACCCTCTTTTATCTTTCACCTTTCTGCATCTCTGCTCTTTTGTGCCTTATTTCTGCCTATTTTCCCTTTTTTCTTTATCCCTTATTTCCTCCCTTTACCTTTCCCCGCCGCTGCTGCCCCCGCGGCCCCTCCCCCCAGCGCGACCGGCCAATCCAGCTCCCTCCCCGCTCCCGCCTCCCAGCTGTCCAGCCCCTCCCGACCCCTACTTAATGGCGGCCACTGCGGGGACAGGCGAGCAAGACCACTGACTCATTGTCAGTGAAATTGCTCTCCCACCCTCGCAGCTCCA